>WOXC01000321.1:175000-775000 GCA_011680675.1 Gymnobelideus leadbeateri
CCAACAGCCCCAGGACCCAGCAAGACGCTGACCCTGAGGACCCTCGATGGAGGCTGGAGGAGCAACGACGGAAAGTGAGAGGGAGCAAAGTAATTCAGAAGCCTCCTCCTGCCACATCCGACCTGGCACTGCATGGTGCTGGTGCTGGGCACAAAAAGGCAAGAGAGCCTGGACATGGATGAGGGGAAACTGAGGCAGGAGGGAAGAAGAGTGCTCAGAGCTGACTAGCAGGGGTCACCTACAGGGAGAGCATGCAGCTGGACTGCCCTCTGCTCCAGAGGAGGGACTCCTCATGGATGAGCTACCAGGAGTCCCCAAAGTATATATAACAGACAACAGCTGGCATTTAAGTAACTTTAAGGTTTGCAAAGCACTTGACAAATATTAATCTCATTTGCCCTTCGTATCGATATTGGGACGGAGGTGCGATTGTTTTCCTAATTTTACAGAGGAATAAACAGAAAGAGGCAAATGTAGAGTGACTTGCGTAAGGGCCTGAAGTTGGATTTGAACTCAGGCCCTCCTAACTCCAGGTCCAGCGCTCTCTCCACTGCACCACCTAGCGTCCCATCCAAGAGAAACGCAGCCTCCTCGCAACGCGCAGGAGCAAATCCTCTCATGAAAGAAAGGCCTCGGAGGCCCCTGGGAGATGGAGTCCTTTCCGGCAGTGAGCGTGCTCATTGCGCGTGCGCAATGCGGGCCGGCTGCGAGCTTCTGGACTACATTTCCCAGAATGCCAACGGAGGCCTCAGTTCTCCTAGCCAGTCTCGTGCGGGTTTGAGAGAAGGAATCCTCTTTCGCTGGCTCAGAGTCCCGCGAGGCCCCGACTTACAGCCTCGGGCCCAGGCGTGCCTGAGCCTCGGGCGAATGGAGGGATGGAGAGAGAGTGCGCACGCCCCTCTTGCGCCCCTCCAGCTCATTCTTATGTCGCCCCACCCCACAGGCGCGGGGTCCGGCGGGATAACCTGTGAGCGGGCAGAGGGGAGAGAGCTGCGCATGCGCCCCCAGGTGGGCGGGCGGGGGGGAGGGATCGCGCATGCGCAGAACTTCATTTTCTTCACTACCTTTGTCTTTCCTACCAACCCTCAGCGCCGGTTTGGGGCCTTTAGCGTTCCGCATCTCCCCTACTTGGGCAGCCAGCGGTGTGCAGAACCTGGGGCCTGCGTCAGTGAAATGGGGGTCCCAGCAGCGCCTGCCCCCCAGGACGTTGTGGGGCCCGGAAGGGTTTCGGTGTACACCGCAGGCGCTTAATTACTGCCAGCTATAAGGATAATTATATCCGCATATAAAGGCCAGGACGGTCCGTCAGTGCCCGGGCCGCCCCACCCCCCTCCCCGCACAAGGGGGGTTAAGCGAGGTGGGGGTGGGGGTCGCGACCCCGGCTCCTGCCCTTCCGGTAGACCCGGGGCCCCGGGGCCCAGTGGCCTCAGGAGCGTGTTAGCTGCGCGGCCCGAGCAGGTCTGGCACTGCTGCCTGCCTCGGCTTTCCCCCGTAAAATGGGGTCATAGTAGTCCCCCCACCCCCCGCTGGGGGAGCCTTGGGTTTTATCTGGAGGAGACTGCAGAGGAGCCCACCCCTCAGTGTGGAGGAGGGCCCCGCCCCTCCAGAAAAACCCGCTCAGCCTCGGCTCCAGGAGGATGGAGGAGGCAGGCCCGAGTCCGGGGCCCCCCCGAGCCCAGGTGAGCCCCCACCTGTCCCCGGGCAGAGTGCCAGTCCAGGCCCAGACCCCGCTGGGGTGCTGGACAGCAGGTGGGGGGGTGTTAGGGTGGAGAGTGAGCGATGCTCAGCGGGAGCTGCTGCCTGTGTCTCCTCCAGGAGCCAGTGACCTTCCACGACGTGGCCATGGCCTTCACAGGGGAGGAGTGGAGGTGCCTGCAGCCGGCGCAGAGGATCCTGTACTGGGACGTGATGCTGGAGACCTACGACAGCCTGGTGGAGCTGGGTAAGCCCCGCCCCCGGAGCCCCCTGCCCCCTCCTGGACCTCGGCCTTCACACCCCCACCCCTTTCCTCTGGGCTCCCCCCCCACCACACACACACATCTTTCCACTTCAACAAACAACACCAGGCGGGGCCCACGTCCAAAAACCATCTGTGGGCCTTCACCCTGGTCCAGAAACAGGACCGCGTTCCGGGCGTTGCTGGTCTCAGCTCAGACAGAGTTCTTAATTAAGCCTTTCCAAGTGTTTTCCTTCACGGTGTTGTGTGGACTCACTGGTTTTGCTCCATCTGCTCAGGTGATTCTGTATCAGTCCATAGAATTCATCCGGGATTCTTCTGAACCTGCCCTTCTTTGGGTCCTTCTGGTTGGTTTCCTGACTCATCACCCCCTTCCCCCGCCAGCCCATCCTCTTCTCTGACAACAGAAGGATCTTCCTCAAGTCTGGGTCTGACCTGGTTCCCTCCAGGGCCCAATAAACTTAAGAGGCTCCCTGTGGCCTCTGGGGTCACAGGCACCATGTTCTGTTTGGCTTTTAAAGCCCTCCATAATGGGGCTCTGTCCTCACTTTCTGGTCTCCTTATACCTTGCACTCTCTTCCCCATGACACTGGCCTTCACTTCATGACATGCTTTTGGATGGACAGGCTACCTGCTTATCCCATGCAGATCTGGGATGGAGAGGATGGATAGACAACAGGCTGGACCCAGAGTCGTGACCCAGGATCCCCTGGAATCCTGGAGGATGATTCAGAGATCCTTTGTACCATTCTCTTTGCTTCCTTAGCTGCCTGGTTTTCCACAAATAAAATGGAATTCTTACCTTGCTTTCTGTACCCTTCCACATTGTCCTTTCTCTCCACAGGTGTAAGCGTTCCCATTTCCAGACTGGACTTGATCTTCCTGTTGGAGAGAGGAGGAGCCCTATTTGGGCCCAGGAACACCTGTCCAGGTGAGTGATGGAGAATTGGGCCAATGGGAGTGATTGTGCACATTTATAATGGCTCTCCTAGACCCCAGATGTGAACAGGCTGTAGTGCAGAATGTCACTTGCTTTTCCAGAAGATTGCCCCATTCACTTGTTCTGGTAGTTGTGTAATCTTGTGCCTTTCTGTCAAGAGCTCTCCTAGCACAGAACTTTATAATGCTTTTTAATTAATTTTATTTTGACTCAGAGATGTTTTATTTGAGTTTTTACATTTATTGGAGACTCTGAATAGTTTTCCTTGTGGCTTTTGATTATTTGTATTCCTTTTTGTAAAAAAAAATTATTACTATCTTTTTAAAAATCAATTTTTTAAATTGTTGTAACCTTCATTTTCACATACATTCCTTCCCTTTCTCTTCCCCTGCTGCCTTGTAACAAAGAATTTTTAAAAAGCACCTTTCCCAAAAATTAACCGATATTTCAAGCAAGTCTAAAGGTACAAGTATGTTTGACATATGCCTTCCACCTCTGCCAAAAGGCCTTTCCACACTTCTCCAAGTTTATCATGCTCATTCTGTCATATGATGCAGATGTCATCCTCAGCCTCGACTCCGGGAGGATGAAGGAGGTGGCAGGCCTGAGTCCAGGGCCCCCCCGAGCCCAGGTGAGCCCCCACCTGTCCCCGGGCAGAGTGCCAGTCCAGGCCCAGACCCCGCTGGGGTGCTGGACAGCAGGTGGGGGGGGGTGTTAGGGTGGAGAGTGAGCGATGCTCAGCGGGAGCTGCTGCCTGTGTCTCCTCCAGGAGCCAGTGACCTTCCACGACGTGGCCATGGCCTTCACAGGGGAGGAGTGGAGGTGCCTGCAGCCGGCGCAGAGGATCCTGTACTGGGACGTGATGCTGGAGACCTACGACAGCCTGGTGGAGCTGGGTAAGCCCCACCCCCGGAGCCCCTTGCCCCCTCCTGGACCTCGGCCTTCACACCCCCACCCCTTTCCTCTGGGCTCCCCCCCCACCACACACACACATCTTTCCACTTCAACAAACAACACCAGGCGGGGCCCACGTCCAAAAACCATCTGTGGGCCTTCACCCTGGTCCAGAAACAGGACCGCGTTCCGGGCGTTGCTGGTCTCAGCTCAGACAGAGTTCTTAATTAAGCCTTTCCAAGTGTTTTCCTTCACGGTGTTGTGTGGACTCACTGGTTTTGCTCCATCTGCTCAGGTGATTCTGTATCAGTCCATAGAATTCATCCGGGATTCTTCTGAACCTGCCCTTCTTTGGGTCCTTCTGGTTGGTTTCCTGACTCATCACCCCCTTCCCCCGCCAGCCCATCCTCTTCTCTGACAACAGAAGGATCTTCCTCAAGTCTGGGTCTGACCTGGTTCCCTCCAGGGCCCAATAAACTTAAGAGGCTCCCTGTGGCCTCTGGGGTCAAAGGCACCATGTTCTGTTTGGCTTTTAAAGCTCTCCATAATGGGGCTCTGTCCTCACTTTCTGGTCTCCTTATACCTTGCACTCTCTTCCCCATGACACTGGCCTTCACTTCATGACATGCTTTTGGATGGACAGGCTACCTGCTTATCCCATGCAGATCTGGGATGGAGAGGATGGATAGACAACAGGTTGGACCCAGAGTCGTGACCCAGGATCCCCTGGAATCCTGGAGGATGATTCAGAGATCCTTTGTACCATTCTCTTTGCTTCCTTAGCTGCCTGGTTTTCCACAAATAAAATAGAATTCTTACCTTGCTTTCTGTACCCTTCCACATTGTCCTTTCTCTCCACAGGTGTAAGCGTTCCCATTTCCAGACTGGACTTGATCTTCCTGTTGCAGAGAGGAGGAGCCCTATCTGGGCCCAAGGAAAGAGTCCCCAGGGACACCTGTCCAGGTGAGTGATGGAGAATTGGGCCAATGGGAGTGATTGTGCACATTTATAATGGCTCTCCTAGACCCCAGATGTGAACAGGCTGTAGTGCAGAATGTCACTTGCTTTTCCAGAAGATTGCCCCATTCACTTGTTCTGGTAGTTGTGTAATCTTGTACCTTTCTGTCAAGAGCTCTCCTAGCATAGAACTTTATAATGCTTTTTAATTAATTTTATTTTGACTCAGAGATGTTTTATTTGAGTTTTTACATTTATTGGAGACTCTGAATAGTTTTCCTTGTGGCTTTTGATTATTTGTATTCCTTTCTGTAAAAAAAAAATTATTACTATCTTTTTAAAAATCAATTTTTTAAATTGTTGTAACCTTCATTTTCACATACATTCCTTCCCTTTCTCTTCCCCTGCTGCCTTGTAACAAAGAATTTTTAAAAAGCACCTTTCCCAAAAATTAACCAATATTTCAAGCAAGTCTAAAGGTACTAGTATGTTTGACATATGCCTTCCACCTCTGCCAAAAGGCCTTTCCACACTTCTCCAAGTTTATCACGCTCATTCTGTCATATGATGCAAAAGAAGTTGATTAGATTCAATTACTATTGATTTGTTAGCTGTTCCCCATTTAATGGAAATCTTTGTTTCCAATTTTTTTTTTTTTAAGCAATTGGGGTTAAGTAACTTGCTCAAGGTTACACGGCTAGTCATTATTTATGCGTGGGTGCTCATTTTCTGAGGCCGGATTTGATCTCGGGTCATCCCAACTCCGAGGCCGGCACTCTTACTCACTGCGCCGCCTTTCCGCCCCTTTTAGGGCAATTGGGGTTAAGTAACTTGCCCAAGGTCACATGGCTAGGTTTTCGTTTGTGTGGGTTAAGTGTCTGAGGCCGGATCCGAACTCAGGTCCTTCTGACTCCAGGGCCAGCGCTCTACTCACTGTGCCCCCTAGCCGCCCCTGTTTCCAATTTTTTGCTAGTACGGAAAACACTGATATCCATATTTTGGTGGATCTGGGGCCTTTTCTTCTTTCTTTATTCTCCTTGGGGTATATATGTAACAGTATGAAATCTGGATCTTTTAAAAAATATTCTTTGGTACAAGGTAGCAGGGAAAGGAAAGGGGAAGGGATGTATGTGAAAATGTGTAGCAGCAAATACCCTAGCATACCCAGAATAGTTGCTAACACAGGTTCTTAGATCTGCTTTTCTAAAGGAAGCAACTCACAATGGGTTAACAATCTTGCTTAATCAAACATATGCCATTTACCTAGTTGGGGGGAAAAGGTCAGCACCCCAAACTTCAGAGAATACAGAGGTTACAAGCAGACAGAGAAACAGATCAGCAGACAGGCTTCCAGCTGTCTGACCATTACATCCATACCTAGTCAGTTACCAGAGAGGGAAGCACCAACATCTGGGTTTTTTCAAAGCCTGGGGCCCAATGGCTTCCCAGAGTCTCGTCTGGTCAAATCACAGGACTCTTCCCAAAGTGAACCCCGAAGCAGAACCTCACATCAGGGTATATATAGCCTTCTCCTGACTCAGAATACTACAACCCTCTTGACCCACTGCCCAATCACACAGCATCAAGGTGTGGTCATTCCTGAAAACCAAGCCTCCTGCCACAGGCTACATGTGACCACATTCAGCCTATTGGGGGCAGAGTATATTTTCAAATCAAGGAAGGTTCTCAGAGTCACTTAAGCCTATCAAAGGACCTAAGGGCAGGATAGATCTTAGATTCCCATTCCCATAAAAAAATGAAGGTCACAACAATTTAAAAAACTGATTTTAAAAAGATATTAATGATTTATTTTTACAAAAATGAATACAAATAATCAAAAGCCACAAGGAAAACTATTCAGATTCTCCAATAAATGTAAAAATTCAAATTAAACATGATAGTACAAAGGCAGTAGCACATTCTCTGATAACACCAGAGCAGAAATACACAGTGTCATTGGGGAGAGTAGCTCAAATAGGAGCCATGTACATGGCATCTCCACATGGGGAAGAACACCCTGTGAACAGGCACGCATGTAGGCTACATGCATGACCAAGCTGTACATGTAGGCAAAGAGCGCATGCTTCTGATGCTGCTAGGCCATGAATGTCTTCCAGCGTTGTCACTGCGCTCCTCTCCACTATGCCTGCTTTCTGTCCGGCATCTCATTTCCATTGCTCCCTGTAGGATGCTGGGTCTCGGCCATTCCCTGGGGCTCCTGCTTCTCTGCTAGTCTCTCTCCTTTGCTAGTTAATTAGCTGTCTTCATCAAAACCAGAACACTATTGCCATTCCACTAGGGGGTACTGTTTAGTGAGTCTCCCTCCATCAGGAGATGGCCAGTGAAGGCAGCCAGCTCCTTCAGCAGACTTCATCATCTGGGTGGGGATGAGGTGCTATAGTTAGTAAGTCTGTCCCTGGCATGGGAGGAAAACAGTTCTTTTCAGCCACATCTTTTGGCCAGTGGTAATGAACTATTTCCCCTCAGCTAGGCTGCTCAGAGGAAGTGACTGTAGTAGGTGTGGTGTCTATTAGGGTCATTGCCATTTAATTTAACCTAAAAGACAGAAGCCAACCCAAGATGTCAGTCCAGGAGACTGGTTTGAGCTGTTGCCTCAGCTTCCTGGTAAGCTAGGGCATAAAAAGCCCAGCCCACAAGTAGTTGGTGCCCCTCAGACTTCTGATAAATACTTCCTTGCAAGTCAACAGACCTTTCAGACCCAGTATACTCTAATAACAAGACCTGTGTCTGATAAGGGAGGCCATGTTTACTTGAACTAGTCCTCTATCCCTGCTAAGTGTCCTTTTCATGCTGTTGTTAGTAAACTTCTTTTGATTGTTAGATTTCATTCAGATCCTCAGTTTGTCAGGTCTGGCCCACAGCTGCAGGGAATGCTCAGGAGAGATGCCAGCTGTCCTCTCTTTTGCCTGCTGACTCATTCCATTCAATTCTCATCTGTCCCATGGTCAAAAACTCATTTTTATTGTTTGGTCTCATATTCTCAGACAGGGGCAGGTGTCCCCAGGGCTTTATTTCTTTCTTTCTTTTTTTTTTTTTTTAAGCAATTGGGGTTAAGTAACTTGCTCAAGGTTACATGGCTAGTCATTATTTGTGTATGGGTGCTCATTTTCTGAGGCCGGATTCGATCTCGGGTCATCCCAACTCCGAGGCCGGCACTCTTACTCACTGAGCCACCTAGCCGCCCCTCTTTTTTTTTTTTTTTAAAAGCAATTGGGGTTAAGTAACTTGCTCAAGGTTACACGGCTAGTCTTTATTTATGTGTGGGTGCTCATTTTCTGAGGCCGGATTCGATCTCGGGTCATCCCAACTCCGAGGCCGGCACTCTTACTTACTGCGCCACCTAGCCGCTCCCCCTGGGCTTTATTTCTTCAAACAGAAAAGGGGATGGAAAAAATGTGCTAAGAAAATTTCAGTTTCCTGCCTTCATGCTGTTTTTCTCTCCAAATCACAAGGGTTGACTGGAGATGATTGAAAAAGCTTGTGACCATTGTCCCATTATCTCCTAATATCAAATCCATAGCTTGAGCTTTTTTTTTCCTACAGATATATAATTTTTAAATGATTTCAAGATGTTTATTATGATTTTTAAATTTTTTCTTTTAGACTTTTTTATTTTTATATGATCAGATCTTTTCCCATAATTATGTTTCTTGAGTATATTAAAAAATATCCACTCTTTAAAACTGAGAAAGCTACATTACTTTGACATATTATATGTCAAAGAATAACAGAGTTGGAGGGGAACTCAGGACTATCTATTTTAATGGTTAGCTGATGACAAAAGACCTCGTTGTAACAGTTATAATAAGTAGTTGGCCATCCAGCTAGTATTTGAAAGACCTCTAGTAACAGTTATTTTGCAGAGCAACTCATCCCACTTTTGGAAAGCTCTCATTGGAAGTTTTCCCATAAATCAGGTCTAAATTTTCCTCTTTGAAACTTCTACCATTGCTCACAAATCTGGCATTTGGAACCAAGTAGACCAAGTGTAATATCTCTGCCATGTGGGGACCCTTCAAATAATTGAAGCCAGATATTATGTTCTCCATAAGTCTTTTAAGAGAGGTAACATTATGTGACAGAAAGCTGGCTTTAGAATCTAAAGGACTTGAGTTCACATCCTGCCCCAGTACATGCTAACTGTGGGACTCAGAGCAAGTTGTTCAACATCTTAGTGTTTCAGGCAATTCTTTGACTGTAAGTTGCAGAACAAAAAGGTGCTAGGAAGTTGTTCACTGGGACTCCCCACACCAGTGGAGGTCCAATAAAAAAAAGTCTTCTCCAAGCTAAGCCTCCCTGCTTCTTTCTGCTGATCCTTCTGTGAGATGGCTCCAAGGCCCATGACTACTGGCCATGCTCCTGTGAATGCTTTGCTGCTCATCAGAGCCCTTCAAATAATGGGGCACCCGAGAAATATGATCTCACCCATTCTAGATTCACCTCTTGACGATGCTGTTCTCCCTGGCTCAAGTTGAGCATCATTCTTTTTTACAAAAGAGACAGAATCTTGAACTTCCTCTAATGAGGATTTCTTTCCCTTAGTACAGCAAATAGTGGTGAGTGACAGTTTTTTGTTTGTTTCTTTCAGATTCCTTTGCTGAAAAGGACAGGTTTGAAAGAAATGACTCAAGTCTGATACAAGGCATTTACATGGGAGCATTGAATAAAAAAACTCTACCAAAGGATAGTTCTCAGCATTCAAAGAAGAGAGATACAAGGAGATGTGAAGTCATTGTAGAGAAACACAAGGATAAGCAGGAGAAACAATCCAGACTACTAACAACTACTCATAGCAAAACTCCTAATAAAGTTCTTCATTGTAATACATTGGGGAGAAGTTTGCATTTGGGGTCAGGCCTTCGTGCACTAAGGAAAGGAACGATGGGGAAAAGTCTCCATAAATATAAGAAACTTGGGAAAAACTTCAAGGATTTTTCTAATCTATTTACATGCAATACTTCCTCCTCAGAGAAGAGCCTCCCTAAGTATACAAAGTACAAGAAACCCTTTAGTTACCACTCAGATCTAATTAAATTTCATAAAATACATGCTAGAGAAAGACTACATGAACACACTGAGAACAGGACCACCTTTGGCAAAAGATCAAATCTTACTGGACATAAGACAATTCATATTGGAAAGAAATATTATAATTGCAATAAATATGGGAAAACTATTGGAATCTTGACTAAGTATAAAAGAATTCATTCCAGAGGAAAACACTTTGAATGTAATGAATGTGGCAAAGACTTTAGTTTGGTGTCAAAGCTTATTATACATCAGAGAACTCATATCACAGAGAAACCCTTTAAATGTAATGAATGTGGGAAATCTTTCTGTATAAGGGGAAGACTTAATAGACATAAAAGAATTCATAGTGGAGAGAAACCCTTTGAATGTACTGAGTGTGGGAAAGCCTTCAGCCAGAGGGGACACCTTACTAATCATCAAGGAATTCATAGTGGAGAGAAACGCTTTAAATGCAATCAGTGTGGGAAGAGCTTCAGCCAGAAGGGGCATCTCATCAGTCATCAAGGAGTTCATACTGGAGAGAAGCCCTTTAAATGTAATGAATGTGGGAAAGACTTCAGTCGAAGGGGAAACCTTATTGCTCATCAGAGAACTCATACTGGAGAGAAGCCCTTTGCATGTAAGGAATGTGGGAAAGCTTTCAGTGAAAGGGGAAACCTCATTACCCATGAGAGAACTCATACTGGAGAGAAACCATTTGAGTGTCATGAATGTAGGAAAGCTTTCAAAGATAGGGGAAGCCTTAATAGACATCAAAGAACTCATACTGGAGAAAAACCCTTTGAGTGTCATGAATGTGGGAAAACCTTCAGGCACAGGGGATCCCTTATTGATCATCAGAGAAATCATACTGGAGAGAAACCCTTTAAATGTTATGAATGTGGAAAAGCCTTTAGCCGGAGGGGAATCCTTATTCATCATCAGAGAACTCATACTGGAAAGAAGCCTTTCAAAGGTACTGAATATTCAAAGATCTTCAGGAATAAGGGAAACCTTAATAGACATCAGATACTTGATGCTGAAGAGAAACCCTTTGAATGTGATGAATGTGGGAAAGCCTTTAGCCAGAGGGGACTCCTTATTCATCATGAGAGAACTCACACTGGAGAGAAACCCTTTGAATGTAATGAATGTGAGAAAGCCTTCAGTAGCAGGGGAAGCCTTAACAGACATCTGAGAATTCATACTGGAGAGAAGCCCTATGAATGTAATGAATGTGGGAAAGGCTTCAGCCAGAAGGGACACCTCATCTATCATCAAGGGATTCATACTGGAGATAAACCCTTTAAATGTAGTGAATGTGGAAAAGGCTTCAGTTGGAGGGCAAGCCTTATTACCCATCAGAGAACTCATACTGGAGAAAAACCCTTTGCATGTAATGAATGTGGGAAAGGCTTTGGGGAGAGGGGAAACCTTATTACCCATCAGAGAACTCATACTGGAGAGAAACCCTTTGAATGTAGTGAATGTGGGAAAGCTTTTACCCAGAGGGCAAGCCTTATTACTCATCAGAAAACTCATATTGGAGAGAAACCCTTTAAATATAATTAAAGTGGCCAAGCCTTTGATGAGAGTAAAATATTCAGAAGCTATCAGATAACTTACACTAGACAAAAGCACTTTGAATATAATTAACATAGGAAACTTTATTAGGATAGGCCTTGGCATTTCAAGGACTATCAGAAGACATCAATAAATATATACTGAAGTAAAACTCTTATTATGTAATGAATATAAGAAAGCTTTTCTTCCCCCTGGAAAGTGCTCAAAAGACAAAAGAATTCATACTAGAGATGAGCCCTTTGGATCTTAGTGATTGTGGGAAACTTAGAGAGGACATCTTATAACACCTTATTGAGCATCAGAAAAACTTTCCATATAATGAATGTGAAAAAGGCCTCGAAAGGATGTCAAAAATTATTACTCTCCAGAGAGCTCATCCTGGAGAGGAACCCTCTTTGTGTCATATATGTAGTAAGGCAAGGGGCAAAGCTTATTACCCATCAGAGAAAGCATACCAGGAAGAATCTCTTTTAATATGATTAAGAAAGTCTTAAGACAGAGGGAGCACCTTATTAGACATCAGAAAATTCATAATGTAGTGTAAACATATATAATGAATATGAGAAAGGTTACAGCTGGAGGGGACATTGTCTTTTTTTAAAATAATTTTTTCTTGCTAGCTTTGTTTTTTCTGTATTTCGCAATGTGTCAGCTTCTCCTGACCACTTCCCAGAAGGCCATCAAAAGAAAACATGAAAAAATCATATAAAAAATGATTCAGTGAAATGAAACAATACCCTGAACAGTCTGACATTAAATGCAGTGTTGCATACTTATAGTCACCAACCTCTGTAAAGAATCAGTTTCCTTCTCATATTTCTTCAAGGCCAAGCACGGTCATAGTTTCATAACATTTAGTTTAGACTTCTGTTGTTGTTTTCATTTACTTTCTTGTGGTCACAGCATATGTCTTTTACCTGGCTTTACCTTGTATCAGTTCATATAGATCTTCCCATACTTCTCTGTATTTCTCATAGTCATCATTTCTTACAGCACCTTAATATTCTATTACATCCATGTGTCATAACCTGTTTAGCCATTCCCCCATCAATGGTTATCTGCTTTGTTTCCAGTTGTTTGTTACCTGAAGAAGACACACCTCCCATTAGCAATTTATACTAGAGAAAAACTGTTTTCTTTTCATGAACACGGGAAAGGTCTCAGTTGGAGAGGATTCCTTACTATCCCTCTTATTGATTTAAAATCAAAGCTTTGCCTACAATGAATGTGAGAGACCCTTCAGTGAAAGTAGATTTTGGGGGTGGGGGGTGGGGGAGAAGGCAATTGGAGTTAAGGGACTTGCCCAAAGTCACACGGTTAGTTTTTGTGTTAAGTGTCTGAAGCCTGATGTGAACTCAGGTTCTCCTGATTCCAGGGCCGGTGCTCTATTCACTGCACCACCTAGCAGCCCCTGAAAGTAGATTATTCAGAATACTGGGGAAGTGGAAGGGAATAAGCATTATCATTATGTGTGCCAGTCAACACTTGCTGTGTTAAACTCTTTGACAAACATCTACGTTGATTTAAATAGAAATCCTTTGAATAATGAATAAGAAAGGTTTCAGCCTGAGGACAACCTTGATATTCATCAGACAACAACTCTTGGAGAAAAACATTCTAAATGAATGTGGGAAAGCCTTTGATGAAAGTGGATGCTTTTGAGGGAGGCTCTCAGAGTATCTCGGAACTCCTATGGAGCAAGATTCTTTGAAGGCCATTCATGTGTACAAACCTTCTGTGAGCACGTACTGTATTGTACATATGACAATATCTCTGTCAACTCATTTTTAATGCAGTGCCATCATCCAGAACAGGTGTTGCCAAGTGGATGCCTGCTGAATGAGGGGAATGGCTAAACAAACTGGGACATGTGAATATAATGGAATGTTTCTGTGCTGAATGAATCTGAAGAATTCAAAGATATGCCTGTCAAAAGCCTGATGTGAACTGATACAAAGTCAGTAGAACTAGGAACCCAACATACACAGGGTCTATCAGGTAAATGGAAAGAACAGAAAAACCTAACTATGCTATTGTTAACAGAATTTTTACTGAGTCAGTCTCTAACCTGAGAAAGCTTGGAGCCACACAGAGCGGGCCTACAGCAGGAGTACTAGTAATGAAGTAGTTTAATTGATCATTTTCCAAGTGAGGAATGTTCTCCTAGCTGAAGTAAAAGCACAGGTTGTATACTTAAATCACAGGTGAGGAGGGATGGCAGAAGATGGATTATAAACAGTTGATTAGTGGTTTCCCACAGAAACCCACAAATCCCACAGTACAATTCTGCAGTCAAGTCTTTGGGGGGTTATGACCATTGCTCCTAGGGTACAGAACCAGAGTTGGGTGACAGGAATAGGTTTTGTAATCTTTGATTTGTTTCACTTAAGATACACTGGCACAAGTATGCCAATGATTGTGAGGGTTGTCAAAGTTTGATTATTCCAAGTTGCATTGTAAGCTTCTGACTCCCAAGCCAATTAATAAAAAAATCCTATGGAATTGTGTAACCCAGCATAACTGGGGAATGAGGAAGTATACTGCCTTCCTTTATTTGAGGAAGAATATATTATGGATGTTTACCAACAGATTGGTTTGTTGTGTTGGATAATCTTGCTGAAGTACTCGTTTTTAGTGATGGAGTGGAGACCTAGCCAATGTGAATGTTTCCCTGACTATTCCTATTTGTTACAAGGGAGAACTTTTCTTTTCAGGGGTGGGAGAATGAATGGGTAGAGATAGTGACACAAAAAGGGAAGAGAAAAGCTTCAGATGTTAAATGCTTTAAAGAAGACAACAGGAAGTTCAAAAGGGGCTGAATGAGTGCAGTGTTAGTGTGGTTGCGTTAAATTTAATATATACTTTAAAAAACAGCTTAATATATAGTAGAGACTCACAGTGTCATGCACAGGCCTGTTTTTTGTATGTGAAATGTTCGTGTTGCTCTTTGTGAAGTTAATAATAAAACAAGAAAACTGAACTTTTTTTTTTTCTTACCAAGGGATAAATCCCAGGGGAGAGAAGGATTTGGAAAGGAAATGATGTAGAAATAAAATATGTTAATGTTAATTTTTAAAAACCTATTTTAGAAGAACAGGTCAAATTTAACAGAACTTTCCTTATCTGACAGGGTTACTAAAGTGGCAGATCACATAATACTGTAGCTTTGGGTTGTTGTTGTTGAGTGGTTCAGTCATATCTGCTACTTAGTGACCCTGTGGACCATAACCAGCTTCTCAAATGTGTGTGTGTGTTTGTTTATGTTTGTGTGTCTGAGTGAGACAAGACTTCCCAGATGAAAGATTTTCAGCTTCCATGGTGGGACACTGAGGAAAGAACACACGTCTTTTCCATTAGTGCCCCTCACCCCCACACTTAAGATCTTATTAGTCTGGAATGAAAATAATCATTTCACAAAATTCCTCTATATGGACAATGACTCCTAACACTTTAGTGTTGTGCCCAAACCCAAATCACCCATCTCCTGATTTGAAGCCCACCATTAAGCCCCTTTATATTTATCTTTGTCTCTATCCTATACCCTGTAATAGCTTGAAACAGCTTAAGGCACAGTCCCCTAAACCCCTTCTCCCTGAATTAGCATTCTGTATATTATCACTATGTACAAAGGTCAGTCCCGGGGTTATGGTACAAGTTTATCTTAAGTTTTTCTTAAGAAGAGACCACCCTGTTCTGTTTTGCTGACCAAGCAGGGTCCCTCCACCCTGTACCCAGAACATAACTCTTGCCTGTCCCCATTACCCAATGACCCTCCACCCTGTTCTGGGAGGGACCTCCTTATTCCAGGAAAGTTTCACCCTTGTACCCTTGCTTCATTTCCCCAAATTAGCCCTGAGCTATAGATCTAACCAATGGCAGTGCTTGCTTCTGTATGTCATTGCTTATGCTAGCTCCTCTCCCCAGCTGTGGTTTTTGTGGTTTTAGCCTTTATAAGCACTATATGTGCACCACAATTGCAATTAGGAACTGCCTGATTTGAGTTTATACTTCAGGTAGTCGAGAGCTTGATCAATAAATCCACACCTAAATTTACCTTGAACCCAGGTCTCGGCTTGCTATTCTCTGCACAACAGTGTCATAGGAACAAGCAACTCTATCACGTAAAGTTATAGACACAAGCAGAAAGTGTTTAAGCCTCCTACAGGAAGCATTTTGAAGCCGGCTGCTAACGTACCCTTCTAAAACAGAGCTTGTGGCTTGACGCAGTTCAGTTTGGCACTGTTAATTAGTATTCATTTTTACACCATGAAGGGTTTCAACAGGATAACCAAGAAACAAAGGACTAGCATTTTGGGGAGGTAGTATGGCATAGGTGGGGTGAACCGTGGAAGGGGGGTGGTAGACCTGGGTCCTAATCCTGGCTGTCAGTCACTTTACCCTTTCTGGGGCTCAGTTTCCTCATCCATAAAATGAGCTGGAGAAGGAAATGGCAAACCCCTCCAGTATCTTTGCCAAGAAAACCCCAAGTGAGAAGCATCTGACTTTAAAGGCCATAAAGATTGTTTTATGGAAAGGAGTTTTTATTTCCATGTTAATCGATCTGATCTGTGTCATTAACATTGTCCCCCTGGCTTGGGAGTCAGAGCTCACAAGCACTGGGCCAAGGACTGAAGAACCTGTTTCCACATAGAATTCTAGTCTTGTACTTTAGGGGAGGTGGTCCGGACCCCAAATACTTGACTCCACTATTGCTGTATTGTGGGACTTACAGGTGTCTCCTGGGAAGCCACCAAACTATTGTTTATAATCCACCTTGCCCCTCCTTCCCCACTGGTGACTTAAGTACACAACCTGTGCTTCTAAGCTTCGGCCAGGAGAAGCTCCTCACGCTGAAAAGGCTTGAACTGAGTGATTACTGGCACTCCCATCTCCACCAGCTCTGTGCTGCTGCAACCACTCTCAGCTTAGAGACCGGCTCAGTAAAAGCATCCTGTTAACAGTATCAGAAACTCCCGTCCAGGTCCCTGGTTGTTTCTCCACCTCCTGAACCTGGGCTAAGCAGGACAAGCCCTTTCACCTCTACAACGTCTGTGTCCTGGCAGGCTTATGTGGCATCAGGGACCTAGCGGACAAGGTTCTCCCAAAGTGCCCAGTGGCCGAGCCCTGGGAACCTGTCTAAATAAGGAGGGGTGCGGCTGAGCATCCCGGGGGTCAGGGAGCAGGCAGGGAGGGGAGGAGGAAGATAGGGCTGGGCAGGGCCAGGACAGGGGGTCGTGGAGGGAGACACGGGCTGAGCCCCTTCCTCTCCCCTCTTCGGGGCACCCTACCTCCTCCTAACTGGGAGAAGCAGCAGGAAGCCCAGGAGCATATGGGGCTTGTCAAGAACAGGGAAGTCAGAGATGGCAGCACCGCCCAGGACCCAGGATGGAAGGCACCAGTGAGGTGGAAAGGCAGGCAAGAAGGAGGGTCGGACTGGGAACTAGAGAGAGCTCCACCAGGGGTGGGCCCTGCCCTCCGCCCCATGCTGGAGTGCCTAGGCAAAGGGCCATGTAGCTTTTGCGAGGAAAATGAAGTCCAGGGCTGCTGCTTGTGCAGTACAGGACAGGCAGCAGCCACCTCCCTCTAGGACTTCATTTCCCAGAATGCACTGTTGGACATGACTCCACCTTCCACCTTCCCTCCATTGATCTGTAAAGCAAACAACCTCCACCCTTCACCTTCCCCTAGGGTTTCCTGCCAATGGGAAATTCAAATGTACACTGACCAATCACTGTAGCTTCAGCTTATGTAACCTGGCTATAGAACCTCTTTAAAAACCAGCACACTGTCTATGCCAAATCACTGTCTGATTTGGGTAACCATGTACCCCGACAGTCCCACAGTAATAAATCCACTTCAAATTTAATCTCTGGGATCTTCTGTCTCAATTCATTTGGGTACAACATTTGGAGCCCCAGCGAGGTCCCAGCTGGTTAAGGGGGAAATGATCAGGTGCTTGGAATGATGGGGTACTTGGGTGCCTGATACTTAGTTTAATCAGAGATACTTTAGTTGAGAGAAAATAAAGATACCATTTTTAACACCAGGTTAATTCAAACTGCCTTTAAAGTCTATTTATGAAAAGCTGAACAAAGGGGGCGGCTAGGTGGCGCAGTGAATAAGAGCGCCGGCCTTGGAGTTGGGATGACGCGAGATCAGATCCGGCCTCAGAAAATGAGCACCCACACACAAATAATGACTGGCCGTGTAACCTTGAGCAAGTTACTTAACCCCAATTGCTTTAAAAACAAAACAAAACAAAAAAAAACAGCTGAACAAAGCAGATAAGAAGGTTTGGGACAAATGGGGTTCATCCAGCCCTTCCTGTTTCCAGATAGTTGATATCAGTTTTAGAAGTATGTTAAGAAAGCATAAGGAAATTTTGGGAAGGCAGAAAGATTTGTAAGTTGAGTTTGTAAATAATAGCTCAATCAAATTTTATATGGCCCTATCTGAAGGATAATAGTCCATATTTATTTGCTATTTAATAATTTGGGAGACGGTAATTTTTTACTATTTCTCTAAAGCCTTGATTACAGGAATCATCATTAAAGCTGATAATGGGATGGCAGAGGCTGCAGGCTGTGAACTGTTCAAGGTGGATGTCTGTGCTTGGAAAAGTTTGGGGACAACCTCGAACACCGCCCAGGTGGGATCTTTCTGACTTTATTCCCCAATTGTGCCTTTTCTTTCTGAAAAGGAAACCTCCCACCTATTTATGCCTAAGCCTTGCTTTCAGCACCTGGTGACTAACTGAAGGACTAGTGGAGATGACTCATGCCTGGAAACAAGGCTAAGGAAGTTTTCCTTCTGGCAAGGTTTATGATATTGTCCCTCTTTTTATTCTATAGCAAATTCAGTGAGAAGTAATATTCAGGGCCAAATAAATGAATAAATATAGAGATAACATCCTTTAAAAAAGGAGATAATAAGATCAGAGGTGTGGATTTTTGGATTTTAGCACAAGGATTGTACAAGATAGTGGTAAGGGTGAAGCTAATGTTAATTTATTAATGCATCTGTCTGATAATTTTACAAAAGTCAGAGGAAATCAATTTTTTTAAAAAGGTATTTTGTATTTTAAAGGATTCCTATACCTGGTACAGGATTTATGAAAGGTAGAAATAATAAAGAATGAGTAAACTGAAAATTCTCTGTAGTTTCAAAATATGGAACTAATCTTAAGTAATTGTACTAATTTGTATTAAGTCAAAATTATCTGGTCACCTCTAGATCTGAAATGGAGAAGCAAAACTCCTTTTAAATTTAGTAACTACATGAGGCATCTAGGATTTAAAAGTATTGCTTAAATGAAATAGGTCGCTGGAATACAAGGAATTGTATGTTAATTATGATTCTTATATAGTTTGTATGTAAGTTTTCTTGGTTATCTTGGTGACATGTACCTGACGATGTAATTATGTCATTTTGTAAAACTGTGAGAAAAACCTCATTGTATTAACTAAGCCTAGCCCTGTGTGGCTAAGAATAACTGAACTATTTGTTTGAATCTAGTCTTCCAATGAACCTTTATATGTAAAATTGTGTTTCTGAGAGCTCTTGTATTGTACATTTGAACTCTAGTCATCTAAAGATTGCCCCCCTGAGCCTTGGAATCTGAAAAAGACAATATCAGATACAGACAGCTTTCCCAAGAATCTGGACCTGACCTCTATTGGGAAAGCTTCCTTCCTGTAGAAATTCAACTGGAGGACCAATAGAAAAATGTGGCCTCTTCCTTCTGACTATGGCCTTGCCAAGGTTTAATGAGACAATGGATGGACAAAGGATGATTCCTTTGTCCATAAATCAAAGGGGAAAAAGGAGGAGTCAGGTTGGTGGCTCCTCCCAGGAGACTGCCTCCCAGTCCCTGAGGCTCTGGGGAGGGAATGGATAAGGCTTTTACACCAGACTACTCACCTGGGGGAAAGAAAACTCAGTCTCCTCTTGAGAGAAAGGTACTATATTCCCCATCTAAATGAGCACTTGTCTAGCACTGTGAGTGGCTGCAAAACTTGTGCACTGGTAAATGCAAAGCAAAAAAAAAAAATAGGACCAATGGGGGTCAGAGTGAGAGGATTACAGCCAGGGGAACACTGGGAGGTCGATTGCACTGAGATAAAACCACCCTATAGGTGTCTCCTGGTATCGGTGGATACATTCTCTGGGTGGGTCACAAAATTGTCCCTCAGGCTGGCTTCCCCATGAGAATTGGGTCAGGTCCTCAGACTCTCAGCTTTGACTTCCTTGAGCAGCCGCATCTGAAATTTTCTCAGAGCTCAGAACTCAAGGCTGAGAAAGTCCAGACCATCCCCTGACACATGTTTGGAAGCCCACCACCCATTCTTCCTCTAATCCGGGAAGACCTAAACACTGAAATCACTAACTCTTTCCTCCCTGCCCTCCTGATTCCAGTCCCCAGCTCAGCCTCAGCTCACCCCTTTCAAGCTGGAGATTCTGTGCTGGTAAAGAAATTCACCACTGCGGGTCTGGAGCCCAGGTGGAGGGGGCCACACGTCGTGATCGTTACTATACCCTCTGCGCGCTGTTGCAGGATGCTGCCTGAGGAGCCAACGCGGCGTTTTAAGAAAAGGTCCGTTCTAAAGCATCACGTGGGTCTTGCTCGCATTAACAGAGGTGCTCCCCCGTTGGTGGTGTTTTCTCTTTCACTTTCTCCTATGCTTCTAGTGATACTTTTGACCTTACTAAGCTTATTAGCCTTATCATGTTGCCTACACTGCGTGTGTAAGAAATGTTCTTTACCATTCTTTTTCCTGTAATAAACTCCTTTTTATTATTCGTTTTAGTGAACACGTGTCATTTTGGGGGAGCGAATCCGATCCTAATTAGGCAAAATTAATCCTTACCCACACTTGCTGTCGCCCCACTGGCACCACCGGGCGTGGTGGGAGGCTTCTCGGAACTCCCCTGCCTCCGTATTCCCCAGCCCGCCCGCCGCCCGTCCACCTCCTGTGCAGCCGCAGAGATTCGGCCTTTCGCGAGGACCGCGGAGCCTTCTGGGGATTGGAGTTCTGTGCGGTGCCTACACAGTGCGACCCAGCGGGTTTCTCCCTGCTTCCGGACTACATTTCCCAGAGTGTACGCTGAATGCCCACTAGCTCGTCGCGTGTGGATTGTCGTAGGGCACAGTGCATTGTGGGAATGGCACTGCCAGAAAACTAAAAGCAAGGCGGGCCTCGGTCCTGCGCCAGAGGCACGACTTCCACCCGGGCTTGGGGCGGCAGCTGCGAGGGGCCGAGAGTGTGAGTGCAGGGAGAGAGCGCGCACGCGCGGGCCCCCCCCCAAGGGAGGGGCAAATGCGCATGCGCCCTCTGACCAACTGCTGCCCAAGCATTAAGTGCTGAGTCTGTGGGTGGGGGAAGGATTACTGGGAGGGTCCACGCGTGGTAGTGTGCACATGTGCGAGAAGATGTCTGCAGTGTTGCAGGATGGTGTTTGGCGAGGCTCGTTCGTGTGTGCATTTGGGGGGGTGCCCACGTGTGCCTGCCTTCCTCCCTGTCTCCTGCTCTCCCGCGACCCCATGGTCTCTCCACAGGGAGTTCGTCTCCCTGCCTGGCCCCACGCAATCCTCGGTCCTTCTCTGCGCCTTTGGTCAGGATGCGACCCCCCACCCCCCACGAGGAACCCGCCCCCACATGCCCCTTCCTCCGGGTGCTCTGGGGCCGTCTCTCTGTGTCTGTGTCCTCCCTCCACGCAAGGGTTTAGTCCTGATGAACGTCACTGCTTCCATGCACGTCTTCGAGTTGGCCTTCGCGTTTTCTAGTAAAAGGTTTTTATTATTAACCCTTCCCAGTAACGCCCCCCCCCCCCCACCAAATTTAAATCAACCTCCAACTCCACAGTCAGGCGAAACAAAGCTCACTTAATCGCGCGTGGGCATGTTGGTCATTGCCGGGGGGGTCCACAGGCTGCAGCGCTTCCTCTGACCTCGGCCATGTCCTCAGCGCCCCCAGGAAACCCTCTCGCAGGAGGACACCCCCAAGACCCCCCCCCAGGATATTCCCTCCTCCCCCCCCAAGGAGGACAACCTTCAGGAGGACCCACCAGCTGCCCTAAGGGTGGTCCCCTGCTGCTGCCCGGGATTCCATGGCCGCTGGCCAAGGTGCTGATCAGTGCCTAGCCACTCCCTCTGCTCCCCAAAGGCTGGACCAGTTCTCACCTCCTGCTGCTTCCTGGGCATCTTAGGCCGTCCGGGTGGACGGTGCAGAGGAGAAGCTCCAAGTTGCTTTCTTTTGTTTTTCTCTAATTTTTAGTGATTTTGAGCATTTTTTCATATGATTGTTAATAAGGAAATGGATAAGCATCTCTTAGATGTGTAGGATGTGCCAGAAACTCTACTAAGCAAATTACAACTGTTGTCTCGTTCAACCCTGGTAGGAGCTATTATTAATCCTGTTTTACAATTGAGGGAAGGGGTGCACGAGGAGGTTAAGTGCCCAGGGTCACACAGCTACTAAGTGTCTGAGGCTGGACTCTGGACTTCCTGACTCCAGACCCAGCACTCTGTCCACTGCACCACCCATCAGCCACTGCTGATAGCTTAAATTTCTTCCTCTGAAAACTGCCCATTCCTATTCTTTGACCATTTATCTGTTGGGATTATTGATTGGTTCCTAGTCTTATATATTTTAACAAGTTCTTTAAATATCTTAGAAATTTGACTTTTTTTCAGAGAAATATATTGCAAATATTTTCCCCCACTAAACCTACTTCCTTTCTAATTTGAGCAATGTTCCACTTATGTCATAGCTTTTAAATTTTACATAATCGTGTGTCATTGTTATTTTGTGGGATCTTATCACTTGCTTGGTCATGATAGATTTAGAGGGTAATTTCTTCCTTGTTTCTCTGATTTATTTATTTATTGCCTTTTTTTTTTTTTGGCGGGCAATTGGGGTTAAGTGACTTGCCAAGGTCACACAGCTAGTTTTTCTATTAAGTGTCTGAGGTCGGATTTGAACTCAGGTCCTCCTGACTCCAGGGCTGGTGCTCTGCTCACTGCACCACCTAGCCGCCCCTTTGATTTATTTTTGATATTGCTTTTCATATTTAACTCCTGTAGACATTTGGAGCTTAGAAGGTATTGGTCTAAGCCTATTGTATGCCAGACTGTTTTCCAATTTTGTCAGCAGATTTTGTCTGTGAATCCTTAGCTTAGTAACTGGGTCTTTGGATTTATCAAACACTATACTACCGTATTTATTTACTTCTCAATGTTTTATACCTAATCCGTTCCCCTGAATCTCTCTCCCCCTCTCCCTTCCCTTCTCCTTCTCCCTCCCTCTTTCTCTCCCTCGCCCTCTCTTTCCCTCTCTCTGCACCAAATTGTTTTAATGATTACTGCTTTGTAATACAGTTTGAGATCCAGTACTGACAGACCCCACCCCATTCCTTCCTACTTTAAAAAAAATTACCCTTGTGCGAAAGGGGAGATCACGCTGGGGGTCCAGAGCCTGGGAAAGCCAGACCAGGAGAGGGGGAGGGGCTGGGCTGGGCTCCTTTACGAGGCTTCAGAGTTAGTGGCTCCTCTGCAGCACCATGCTAGGGGGCAGCGACCCCAAGGGCACAGCAGCGGAGGAAGCAGCAATGGCGGGGCAGGATGCCCCATTTAGCTTCAGCCTGGAGCCCATGCTGGAGGACATCTGTCGCCTCCAGACAGAGTTTGCAGCAGAAAGAGACTGGGACCAGTTCCATAAACCTTGGAACCTCCTCCTGGCCCTTGTTGGGGAAGTGGGAGAGCTGGCAGAGCTCTTTCAGTGGAGGCCTGATGGTGGACCTGGACTCCTGTCCTGATCAGAAGAAAAAGGAGGGGCGTTAGGGGAGGAGTTCAGTGATGTCCTTATCTACCTGGTAGCCTTGGCCTCACGATGTCATATTGACCTGCCATAGGCTGTGCTGGCCAAGATAGACACCAACCGGCACCACCACCACATTCACCTTGCTCATGGCTCTTCCTGCAAGTACACAGAGTTGCCCCATGAAGACATCCAGAAGGCTCAGAACCTTGGCCCTGCCCCAGGAGCCACAGAATGTGCACCTGTCTCTAGGGAAGCGGAGGGGCCTAACTAACGAATAGAACCTGTGGAACAGAGATGGGAGTATGGGCCTGGACAGGAGCTGGAACTCATGGGACTAACTCCAGCCTGGACAACCAGGGACGAGATCCCACTGGGAAAACAGGGACATGAAAGCCTTCTCAAATCCTTCTTTAATTGTGTTACTAGATGCTAGAAATGCAAGGTTCCTCTACCCTCCTAAATCCTACTAGAAGAGGTAGAGGTGGGATATGTGCATGAAGGAGGGCCTTCTCAAGTTGTCATTTTTTACTTTAATAAAATGGTTTGGGATGAAAAAGAAATTACCCTTGAGGGGCAGCTAGGTGGTGCAGTGAATAGAGCACCAGCCCTGGAGTCCAGAGGACCTGAGTTCAAATCTGGCATCAGACACTTAACACAAAACTAGGCGTGTCATCTTGGGCAAGCCACTTAACCCCAATTGCCCTACCTTCCCCCCTCCAAAAAGCAAAAAAAAAAATTACCCTTGGGATTCATTCTTTTTGTTCCTGATTAATTTTATTGTTTTTCCTAGATCTGTAAAATTTTCTTTTGGGAATTCCATACAACTCTGAAGAAGGAAATTGGGTAGTCTTGTCATTTTTGTATAATATTGGCTCAACCAACACATGAGCAATTAATATTTTTCTGATGACTTGTCCCTCTCTTCATTTCTGCAAAGAAAAGTGTATTATAGTTAAGATTCACATAGTGCCTAGGTTCCTACACATCCAAGTATCTTAAAGCTTTTGTATTTATTTTGGATTGAATTTCCTTTTCTAGCTCTCTTGCTTGATTTTGTTGGTTCTAAGTAGAATGCTAATGATTTACATGGATTTATTTTATGTACTACAACTTTGCTGAAATTATTTCAATTCATTTTTGGTTGACTCTAAATATACCATTTTCTCATCTGCAAAAAAGCACAATTTTTTTTCTTCTTGTTCCCTCAATTTCTTACTCTTTTTGCTATAGCTAGCATTTCGAATACTGTGTTCAGTAACAGTGATGATCAAGGGATCTTTGCTTTACCCTTTATCTTATGGAAAGGCCTATAACTTTTCTCCATTACATACAGTGTTTGTTCTTGAATGTAAATAAATACTATTTACACACTGTGTTAAGGAAAAGTCGATCTGTACAGATGATTTCTAGAGTTTTTAATAGACACGAGTGTTAGATTTTGTCAAAAAGCCTTTTCAGCACCACTAACATTCTATGGTTTTTACTATTTCTATTATTAACATGCTATTATTTTTATAGTTTTTCTTATGTTGAACTGACTCTACATTCTTGATATAAACCCAGCTAGGTCACCCCTCCAGGCACACGTTTGTCCATCCAAAGTGACCTTTTCACCAGCCCTCATTCATGCCCTCTTCCCTCCCACCATGCGTGTGCTTGTGGCCTGGCTGTCCCTCAGGCTCAGAATCCTTAGTTTGCTACCTGGCTCAGGTAAAGCACCCAGCCCTCAACTGTTTCTGCCTTTCCCCAACATTACCTTTTATTTGCTGTGTTTCCATCTGTATACATTCCCGTTGTCTTGCCTGGCTAGACTGTAGGCTGCTGGAAGGCAGAGGCTGTTTTCACTTCCATCTTTGTATCCAGATCATTGCTCAGTGGTTATAGTCATGTTCGATCCTATTTGGGGTTTTTTTGGCAAAGATACTGGAGTGATTTGCCATTTCTTTCTTCAGTTCATTTTACAGATGAGGGAACAAAGGTAAACAGAATTAAGTGACTTGCCCAGGGTAAGTAAGTGCCTTGCCACTTACTTAAGTGACTTGCCACAGCTAGTAATTAAGTGACTTGCCACAGCTAGTAAGTGCCTAAAGCTGTATTTGAGTTCAGGGCTTCCTGACTCCAGACCCAGCGCTCTGTGCACTATGGCGCCACCTAGCGGCCCATTGTATCTAGAACACCTAGTATTATGATTGGCACAAAGAAGGTCCATAGTAAATCCTTGTTGATGGATCTGATATGTGTTCATCTAAAGCAGGGGTGGGGAACCTCTGACCTCAAGGATACATGTAACCCTCTGGGTTCTCAAGTGTGGCCCACTGACTGAATCCAAATGTGTCAAAGGGTTGCACTTAAGGACCTAGAGGGCCACATATGGCCTCAAGGCCACAGGTTCCCCACCCCTGCTCTAAAGGTTTGATGTAAGTGTGAGAGCACACTTGTTGTCCAGTGTGCATAGGTCTGTGTATTGACCAGCTACCCTACCCCTCCTCTGCTTCTCCCTGACAGCTCCAGCTGGGTCAGGGAGAGAATAACCTTGACAATTTTTTCTTCTTTGACATCTTTGACCACCTTGTTTTCCAGGGTAGTGTATGGTTCTGGAGCTTTGGTTAGTATGGGCAGAGAAGGACCAATAGGTAAAACTTATGAATTTAAAAGGCTTTGTCTCAGGTCACATTTTCTTAAAGTTACAAATCTTATTGGCATAGCACAGGCTATGGGAATGGGATCCAAGTGGAAAGGTCCTTTTATATCCAAGAACATAAGATTGCTCTGTATTTTAGAGGAAAGAGAAGAGTTTGATTAAAAGAAAATATTTACAAAGTTTGTATTTTTAAAATAAAGTTTAGTGAATTTGAATTTAAATTACAGTTAATTAAAATTACATTTTAGTTTCTCTAGTTTGATGAACATAAATAGCTGTTATCTTTGACCAGTAGACATTATCCTTTAACAAATTTTCCCTCCATGCTAATTTAATGTCATCTGGGAACAGAGTCCTCAGTATTCTACACCATAGTGGAGAGCTCCTGGTCCATTTCTGTGGCCCCAAAATTCATCACTAGATGGCCAGCCTTCTGGTGTCTGCTGACTAGCAGGAGCTCCTAAGTCCTGAATTCCCACAGTGGGACATGCAGTGTTTTCTTTAATGTTTCTTTAATGATAAAATTTCCTTCACTCCCATTTGTGGATTTGGGGTCTGTGGCTGGCTCAGAAGGCCCTGAGTTATGATGTGTGATTATGATATCTTGGCCTCTCTTGCTGCCACCATCTTTTCTTGGTATAAATAGCTCTTGTACTTGGTATGAGTAGTTCAAGGTGCCAGTGAGAGCCCTTCAGAGACTCAGTCTTGAGTACCAGTTGGATAGTTAGTTACATTGATCTGGGCCCAAGAATGAAGGTCCCAGTTAAAGTAATCTTGTTTTTGAGCCCCCAGGTCCCAGCTTTCCCAGGAGGTGATGGTCTTGAAGGATATCCCCAAGAAAAGGAACCCAACTAGGAGAAGACTCCTTCCACCACAGCTTTAAGGCAGTACTTGATGGGAAGAAACTAATGGTACAGTGATTCCTGCTCCTTCGGTCTGGACAGAGGACAGGAGTGAAGCCAAAGCCAGGTCAGGTACCATGGAGGACTTGGCCCTAATATTTGGGGAGAGAGGTAAGAATTATAGAAGTGTTGGGGGACTGAAATCCTGCCCAATGTAGGAAAGATTTCTTAAGAGAACATTCCAGGCATCTAAGTGGCACGGTGAATAGAGCACCGGCTCTGGAGTCAAGAGGACCTGAGTTCAAATCCAGCCTCAGACACGTAACACAAAAAAAAACTAGCCATGTGACCTTGGGCAAGTCACTTAACCCCAATTGCCTGACCTTCCCCCCTCCAAAAAAAAAGAGACAAAAAGAGAGAACATTCCTGGGGGAGTGGTCCCAGAGGGCAGGGATGAGTAATTACAACAGCTAACCTAGCTCGTTATCTCCATCACTTCATGCCAGCATTCTCTGGCCTCTAACGTGGCTTCTTCAATCAGTCAGTAAACAGTTGTTAAGCACTTATGTTGTTGAGTTGTTTTATTTATTTACCTGACTCTTGGTGACACTTAGCTTAGCTGGCCTGCTTCACATAATTAAAGTCCCTATAAAAAGTAGAATGAATATTCAGTGTACCTAGTCAAAACATAGTTTCATAGCTTTATCCAGCATTCATTGGCACCTCAGGGGAAAGAGAGTAAACTTGGATGGAGGAGGGTCTAGTGTGAGACTGAAAGGGCAGAAATGGTAGGAGGTATGGGAGGCCTGGGGAACTACACCTGTCCCATGACCTCTTCCTCCTCCTCCAGACTCTGTGCTTCTCCAAGGCCAGATTGGAGAGGAAGAGGAGGCAATGACTTTGGGGCTCCTCACAGCCAAGCTCCAGGTGAGTTCAGGTTTCTTTTCTTGCCTGTGCATCATCTCATACCATATTATTTCTCAATGTATAGACACACTTCTTTCCCTTCTTGGACTCAAGTTTCAGTAATTCTTTCCCAGATATCCCTGGTCATTCTCATTGATGATGGAGATTTTAAATATCCTTAGAGTTTTAACAATGAATTTTAAAATGAATGTGTATAATCTGCTAAGTATCACAGTCTGCCCTCCTCCACATGATGGCTCCTAAAATGCTTGCACAGGGCTACCATGTCCCTGAGCCTTCTTTTCTCCAGGCTGAACACGCCCAATTCCAGGACGTTTTTGTTTGTTTTATTTTTGTACCAGATGAAGGGCGGAAGTTATGTGTCTGCATATAAACCAAGATGTTAGATTTGATGACTTCAAGGGTCCTATCCAACTCAGGAGATTTTTCTTTCAGTTTAATTCAGTAGACATTTATGATTCACATGCTATGCCAGACATTGGGGGTGCAGAAATGAAAATGAAATAGTCCCTGCCCTCAACAAGCTTAGATTACATATATGTTAATAAGAGATAAGAGAGAAGATAAGAGTCTGAGGATGAGGGCTGTATAGGAGGAGAGAGGTGAGACAGGCCAGCAGAAGGTGCCCCTGGAGGCTTCTGCAGGACCCTGCCGTGTGCAGATTCTAGGAAATCCATGGATAAGCAGAGTTGGTGCAGAGAGGCCATGCAGGATTCCCACAAAGGGGCTCCAGTCCATTTCACTTGAGGCTGTTTTGAAGGAAACAGGGAGATTGAGATTGGAGGAGGACTTCAGGTGAGACCTGACATCATCTCCAAAGATTGAAAGGCGGTCCTGAGGAGAAGGGAACGGCTGTGTTCTACATGTTCCCAGAGGCCAAAACTAGGAGAGCCATATCTTCACTGCAAAGAACCCGAAAATAGGCTTCGTGGGGAAAGAAACTTCCTAAAATTAAGAGCTATCAAAACGTGGGGTGAAGGACCCTACAGGTCTTCAAACAAAGGAGGGACCATGACTTGTCAGAGATTCTGTATCAGGGATTCTTGTTTGGCTGTGAACTAGAAGAGAGGCCTCAGAGATCCCTTCCAACTCTGTAACTGTGAGCAACATCACGTCCCAAAATAGCAATAAATATTGGTGGGGGGGATCCTTTGAAGAAGCTCTGGATGAGACCAATTTAAGCCAGGTCTTCCTGATAGCATTTAGGGATGAAGCTGAAAAAAGGAACACAAACAGCATGGGAAACATTGCTTGCGATTTCACAACCTCTCTTGGCCATCAGTAATGTGGTAGCTGCCACATTTGTACCCTTGCACAGCAATCTCTCATGTGCTCTGTAAGGGAAGTAGAAAAACTCCACAGAAAACAGTCAAGAAGAATGTCTGGAACAGGCCAAATGCAGGCCAGGGAGGTTCCTCCCAGAGGCTGCACCATCAGCTGCTTAGGAAGGGCCGAGGATGTTGTTACTTCTTTAAAGATCCTTCTGAAAGATTTCAGTAGCAACTTATTCCTGTTAAACTTCCCATCTCCACAAAATTCTTAAGAGAAAAACTTACACTTGGAAGAGTAGAATCCGCCATGTAAGTATGAGCAGGAAACAGGCAATCTTTCCCAAAAAATATTCCACAGTACATCTCTAGCTGACGATCAAGGCAGCCGAGGGAAAGGTTCAGAGAAGATTCCACTGGCTTAGCTGATTATGGACTGCAGATCTCCTCCATCGATATGTCTACTTGGTAGAACTATGGCAGAGATAACTGTGTTGGATGAGGTCCTGACTTTATATCAAGCAAGCCTTAAAACCAAGACTGAGGTCACCACTGTGATAGAAGATGGCCTATGGTGGGTTCATTGTGAAGAAGAGTTCCCACAGGGAAGCTTCCCTATGTAGATCACAGCTCTGATTCCTCAAGGCCCATCACATTGTGGAACCTCCTAAAAGAGACTGTAGGGACTCAACAGAATTTGGCCTCATTGTCCCCAAAGGAATAATCATGGGATTGAAGAAGATGAGATGTAGTTGTGTGGCCTGGTCATGGATTTGGCTCACAGTCATGGGTCTCTTGGATAAATCATGCACAGGAGAAATGACCTGAATGCAGAACTGGAAGAAAGTAGGCTATGAAGGGTCCAGACACTGGGCAGTGTCTTGACTGACCCCAAGTTTCAGCCTGAAACAGAAGCCCACTTTTCAACATAGTCGTCTTTCTGGTGGTCCTTTATGACAGTTAATGATGGAACCCTGCCATCTCAAAATGTGGCTCAAGCAAAGGACAGCAAAAGGACTTATGGGGAATGGACTGCGGCAGATTATGAGGTCGAGAACTCCATGCAAACCACCATAAGAAATATTTTTAAAGTATGACCAGACTGTGAAATGGGCCATTTGTGGAGGAGGAATGTAGAATGAGACAGAACGAAGATAGAGACAGTCCCTTTGCTGTGTTTATTTGTTTCCTCCTTTGAGAGAGTACAAGAGAAAGTTGTTTGTGTGTTGGCTGGAGTCCTTCAGGAGGTCATTCTGAGACATTGTAAATGGAACCATGAAAACTGGTAAGGGCTAAAGGAGTTATGCTCTTCACTCTTGGGTAGAGTACTTTCACTAAAAAGGTTACAGTCCAAGAAAGCATCGGAACTTACCATGAGTCTCTGCACATTGTAGGTTACACTAACATTACAGATAGAAATGAGTTCCAGGTCTCCATAGTACAAAGGGAATGTAGCAGCAAGCACCCCAACATCCCCAGGATGGCTGCCAACACAGGTTCTTAGATCTGCTTTTCAAAAGGAAAGCAACTCAAAATGGGTTAAGCTTACTTTAATCAAACAAACATATATCATTTACCTAGTTCAGGGGGAAAAGGTCAGCACCCTGACCTTCAGAGTATACAGACAGATCAAACAGACAGGCTTCCAAACTGTCCAACCACTATCAATACCAAAATCACAGTTACCAGAGAAGGAAGCATCAACATCTGGGTTTTCAAAGCCGGGAGGCTCTCAACAACAGCTTCCCAGAGTCTCATAAAAGCAAAGCCTCACATCAGGAATTATATAGCCTTCTCCTGGGTCAGAGAATGTAACCACCATCTTGACCCACTGCCCAATCACACAGCTTCAAGGTGTGGTCATTCCTGAAAACCAAGCCTCCTACCACAAGCTCCATGTGACCATATTCAGCCTATTAGGGGGCAGAGTATATTTTCAAATTAAAGAAGGTTCTCAGAGTCACTTAAGCCAATCAAAGGGCCTAGGGGCAAGGAAGATCTTCAAATCTGCATTTCCATTACAGGGAGTAGTTCTTGAAGTGTGTGTGTGTGTGTGTGTGTGTGTGTGTGTGTGTGTGTGTGTGTGTGAAACTCAGAATCAGAGAGAGAAAATATGAGAATTAGCAGTTGGGAATTAGAACTCCTGACTCCTAGCATGATATCCCATTTGTGGAATTCTGCCTTCTAAGTGACTATTGACTAGGAGTGGAGAATGATTGTATTTCTTGGCAAGATCGCCAGTTGGTACTGTGTGCCCAACCTTACAGTGACTGCTGGGTCTGTTTTGTGATTTGGGGCTTTAGGAGCAGAGGCACAGCTTTCTTGGGCTTCGTTTGTAGAATCTGTTGGTGCCTTCAAAGAAAGCAGTCTTCATGCAGCTAAGTCTAGTACAAAGAAAGACACAGAGTGATCAGAGTGATTAGGTATGATGAAATGGTCCCTGGTTAAGCAGTTATGTGTTTGATTTAGGAATCAGTGACCTTCAAGGACGTGGCTGTGGACTTCACCCAGGAAGAGTGGAGATGTTTGGATCCTGCCCAAAAGGCCCTGTACAGAGATGTGATGCTGGAGACCTATGAGAACCTCGTCTCCCTCGGTAAGCACAGCTGCCCCTTGACTCAGCCTGTTGTCAGAAGCTCTTGCAGCAGGCTGTGGGAGGTCTGAAATGCTGAGCTGAGTTTTGGTTTAGAGTACAAGAATATTCAAAATTATCTATTGTGTTTGGAGAGTCCCAAATTCTTTATGGCCAATAAGAATATTTATTGAGTATTCCCAGGTGAAAGGTCTTTTTGTTGGACAAGTAGAAAACCCCTTGGCTTCCTGCACTGGCCCTGAGGTTACAGCTTCCTTTCTCCCTGGATCCTCGGACAAAGGATCCGGGAGAGAATCGGTAGATCTTTGTCTTCTCCTGTTCCTTGGAGAATTCTCTGGCCACTGGGCTGGGAACTGTCCTGTCCACAAGATTTCCCTCTCCCTGGACTGGAAGTCCCATGAAGCCAGCAGGGGTCATATCACTCATTGCTGAAATTTCTATCTCCCCCTACACAGCTCCCTGCATACAGTAAATATTTAATGTTTGATGATTTTTTAAAGTCACATGATCACACATATAGAACCTGTATCAAACTGCTTACTATCTCGGGGAGGAGAGGAGCATGGGAGAGAATTTGGAACTCAAAATTCTAAAAACTGAATGTTAAAAATTCTCTACAAAAAATAAAGCCCCAGATACAGTGGTCAGCATCTTTGGCCAGCAGCAAAGCAAGCAGATTCTGGACACTGATAGGGGCAGTGGCAGAGGCAGGCCCAGGGCAGCCCTTTCTTACTGTGATGTACAACTGATGGCCAGTCATTGTTAACCGTCAACAAACATTTATTAAGTGCCCACTAAATGCTGGGGTATAGACATGAAAGACCTCAAGGGGTTTCTGTCTGACACAAAAGGAAGCTGAAAGTGGAAAAGAAAAGGTACTGGGCAAGGGGACAAGGAGTCCTGTCCAGAGGAATGACCTGGTGGGAAATGAGGAGATGCCTGGCCTGGGAGCCCTCTTTAAATGGAAGCTTTGAAAGGAGTTCTTTGCTCTGCTCCTCCTCCAGGACAGGGATGGGATTCTGAGGGTGAGGTGTTGGCACCAAGGCTGGTGCACTCAAAGGATGATGCGTTTTCTCATGATGAGCTTCTTGCACCAAGCCAGCCTAATAATGCCTAGCCTGCTACCTCACCTTCACCTCTTCTGTGCATTTTGAATCTGTATGTGCATATGCTGTTTCCCCCAGTAGAGTGGATGCCCTTTTTCGGCAGTGACCACTGCGGTTTTGCCTCTGCATCCCCAATACATAGCACAGTATCTGCCCCACAGTTGGTTCTTAGTTAATGCTTGTTGATTTACTGAGATACCTGAATCTCAGTTGAAATAAGTGGAAAGGTCTTCTCTTAGGATAGAATGGGTCAAATGAAATAATTTTCTCTTTGAGTATAATTTTGATCTTTGACCCATACTTAAGTGGAACTGTGATTTGGAAATTTGGTCCAGGGATGCAATTGTAACCCACCCATGCCTGACCATCTTGTATGATGTATGTCCCATATGGCATCCCATATGGTCTATGGGAGAGGGGAGCAGCCATTCTGGGGGCCTTTCTACAGGCCTTCCTCTTTTTTCCTGACATTGTTGAGGGTACCATTGGGAAGACTGTCCACCTGCCATTTCTTGTCTTCACCACATGATCAGCTCTTCTATTCCAATCATACACATCCTGGGTGTCCTTTTTATTCCTGTTTTTGGAACATGGTTTGATCATACATGCTATATCATGGCTTATTTACATCCACCACTTGCCTGTCTTTTGCCCTGAGGAAAGGAGTAAGTTTAATTCTTTGGAGACTCTTACAGCCTTGTCTCATGGCCATACCAACAGAAGATTGGTTTTTATTAGTCAGACCTTTGTTTTCAGGAGGGTAGTTCTGGTTCACCAAAGGAGCTTTGCAGGTTCTCAAAGGCAGTCAAGCCCACTCTCCATATCCAGTAGCCAAAGGTGGCCATCAAAGGGGTGATGGAGATGTGCCAGAGAGTGCAAGTTGTAGAGAAATTCTCTGTGACCCACCAAGGGCTTTTGCTGCAGTGGTGCTGCATATACTGCACCAAGCCCTGGAAACCTGTGTTGCTTTCAGGAAAAGATCTGTAAGCAACCAATAGTTTGGTCTACAAATCCACACAGGAAGACTAAGTAGGTGAAGATTTCCTAAGGCCCAGATTATAACTAGGAGAGCCCATAAAGTCTGTCTACAAGTATGTATAGCTGTGTGTGTGTATTTATAACTGAAGGAATAAAATTCATTCTGTATCATTCTACAGTTGGTTCTGTGTCCCATTTTGTATAATTGGTCAAGCCCCATTTCTTTGTTTCTTTGTCTGTGAGCTACGTTTGGAAGTTCACTTCTCCTGCTAATCACTATTCTATTCTTGCCTCAAGGAAATCTGTTATCCTTGAGGGATGCAGGTGGACACCAGGGAGACCATCTATAACCTTGCAGACAGCCTCAAATAGTGAACATTTCTTGGTGACGGGAGTTTAGCTCTCCCTCTTAGTTCAAAGAACATTTGTCCTTCATGCCATCAGCTCCTGAAAAATTCTTCTTGTTGAAGGTCTATAAGCTGACCTGGTACATTTCCACTAGATAACTGTTCATCCTTGCCTATCCTTGTACAATTAAGGATGGTTTTATGTTCCTCCTAGGAACAAGGGATTCTACTCTCTTTGGTCCACTATCAATAGTCTCAGGATACAGGTGGGTCCCATAAGTCAATCAAGCATTTCTCTAAGACAGAAAGGGGGGTTGCTAGCCTCATGTGAATGCTACCTCACTCTTCTTGATGTAACCAATCATACTGTCCTCACCTCCATGAAGATCCCAATTCTTATCACCAATTCTATTATTTTCCTTACCTACCCAGTTCTGTTCTTTATTCTGCTTATAAAAATGAGTTGTACCTCTTCCTCTGGGTCACTGGCCTACTTGAAGTAGCCATTTGACTTATTTTATTAACAGGTTCATTCCTGCTAATAAACTCATAAAGCTTCAAATTCTATACCTCAGTTTACCTTTAATAAAATTCTATTGAGAGGGGCAGCTAGGTGGCACAGTGAATAAGAGCGCCAGCCCTGGAGTTGGGATGAGACCTGGGATCAGTCCCGGCCTCAGAAAATGAGCACCCACACATAAATAATGACTGGCGGTGTAACCTTGAACAAGTTGCTTAACTCCAATTGCTTTAAAAAAAATTCTATTGAGACATAACTATGTACATCAATCAGAACCAAATGGACAAGATGATAGGACCAAGATTGTGACATACTCTCAGAATATAAAACAGGATTTGCTTCAGAGATCAGTTTTAATAACCTGGGGACATTTGCCTAATTTTCCTTTTATAGAATTGAATTCTTAGTTTTCTGTATCCAGCACTAACTCATTTCTGTCCCTGCATGTAGGAATCCCTGTTTCGAAACTGGATGTGGTCTCTTTGTTGGAGAGAGGAGAAGCAACATGGATGCCAAAGGGAGAAGACCCAAGATGCACTTGTCCAGGTGAGTGAAACTCAAGCAAATGAAAGTTGCTGCCAGCTTCTCCCCAGTCTGTCCTGGCTCTATGCCAGAGGGTTTAGTGGAATGGGCTTAGATTTTTTCTTATTAGTTTTAGCCTTACTGTTTAGTCTGCTGGGATCTCTTTGAATCTTAATCTTATTTATATTGTTAGTCATCCCTCCCAGCTTTGTGTCATTTACAGATTTCAGTAGGTTGCCATATATGCCTTCGTTCAATTTATCAATAATGTCTTTATGAAAAAGAAACACTATTTCACTGTATAATGGTGTCCTTAATTTCTTAATTTTCAGTATAACATATTTAATATTTTGTCATTTTAAAAAATTGGGGGGTGGAGCCAAGATGGCGGAGTAGAAACAGCACTTCCATGGCGCTCCAGCCCACACCACTTCAAAATTATGTAAAAGGGGATTCTGAACAACCTCTGGAGCTCCAGAACTCAAAAAACAACACAGAGAAGCTAACCTCCCACTGAGGACAGCCCAGCAGTCTGTCAGGTAGTGGCCAGCACAGCACTCTAGGATTGGCCAGCGCAGCACTTTGGGAGCCGAGCCCAGGACCACATGAGTTGCGGTTTTAGCGCCAGGGCAGCCAGACCATCAGCCGGCTGGAGGAACCCCAGAACACCAGCAGCTGTGGCTTTTCCAGAATAACCAACACATAGATGCCTAGGACAAAGTAAGAGGTTAGTGCCCTATGGACTTTGGGACCAGTATTTGGGAATGTGTCAGCTTCTTCCCCTGGGGGTGAGAAGCTGCTGAGGAGTTGAGGCACAGCTGCCATTTTGCAACTTCAGTTGCAACTTCAGCTCCTGGCCTGCAAACTGTAGGAAGATCCGGTGATCAGTCTGGGGGGTAATTGCTCTTGCTTTAACTTTCTTGGATCTGGATTGTGGTCTGGGGTGGAGGTTTGGGGTGGGGGCCTCAGGGAGGGCACCCAACTAATACCTCCGGCTGTTGAGAAGACCCCAATGTTTGGGACTGAAGCTCCCGTGTCTGGTGGCAGAGTCCTACTGTGGCAACAAACCCAAAAATCAAGTAATTAAGTGGCAACATGCCTAGGCAAAGGAAACAAAATAAGCAGAAAAATTCAACATTAGACTCCTATTTTGGGGGCAAAGAGGATCGAAGCATGGAACAGGAGGAGGACTGTGAGGTCAGAAATCCTGCACCAAAAGCCCCAAATGAAACTACAAGTGGGTTACAGGCCATAAAGGACCTTAAGAAGGATTTTAAAAACCAAATAAGAGAAGTGGAGGAAAAATTGGGAAGAGAAATGAGAAGGATGCAAGAAAAGTATGAAATGATAGTCAACAGCCTGACTGAGGAAAACAACACCTTAAAAAATAGACTAACTCAAATGACAAAAGAGGCTCAAAAAGGCAATAAGGAAAAGAATGCCTTAAAAAGCCGAATTTGCCAGATGGAAAAAGAATCTCAAAAGCTCACTGAGGAGATTCATTCCTTCAGAGTTAGACTGGAGCAAATGGAAGCTAGTGACTTTATGAGAAATCAAGATGCTGTTAAGCAGATCCAAAAAAATGAAAGATTAGAAGGCAATGTGAAATATCTCATGGGAAAAACCACTGACCTGGAGAATAGATCCAGGAGAGACAATTTAAAAAATTATTGGACTACCTGAAAGCCATGATCAAGGAAAGAACCTAGAAATCACCCTTCAAGAAATTCTCAAGGAAAACTGCCCTGATGTTTTAGATCCAGAGGGCAAAATAGAGGTTGAAAGAATCCACCAATTACCTCCTGAAAAAGATTCCAAAAAGAAAACTCCCAGGAATATTATAGCCAGGTTCCAGAATCCCCAGATCAAGGAGAAAATACTACAAGCAGCCAGGAAGAAACAATTTCAATATTGTGGAAACACAATCAGAATAGCACAGGACCTGGCAGCTTCTACACTGAGGGATCAAAGGGCATGGGATATGATATTCCAGAGGGCAAAGGACCTGGGATTAAAACCAAGAATCACCTACCCAGCAAAACTGAGTATCTTGTTTCAGGGGAAAATATGGTCATTCAGTGGAATAGAGGACTTTCAAGCATTCTTGAGGAAAAAAACAGTTGAATAAAAAATTTGACATTCAGACATAAGAAGCAAAAGATGCTTGAGAAGGTAAACAGGGAAAAGAACTCAAAAGGAACTTATCAAATTTGAACTATTTATATTCCTACATGGAAAAACAACTGTGACTGGTGAAACCTTTCTAAGTATAAAAGTAATTGAAGAAGGGTATATGGGCATATTAATACATATGTCAATGTGTGTATATATGTTTACAGGTATACATGGACAGAGGGCACAGGTTGAATTTGGTGGGAAGGGATGATACTTAAGGGGTGAAGTTAAGAGGTGAGAGAGGAATATAATGAGAGGAGATGGGGAGAGACAGAAAGGGGTAAACTATCTCATATAGAAGAGGCAAGGGAAAGTGGTTGCAAGGGAGGGGAAGAACAGGAAGGCAAAAAGGCAAAACCATATTCTCATTGAATTTGGCTCAGGGAGAAAATGATATACATACTAAATGGGATATCTCACCCTATAGGAGAGTAGGGGGAAGGGGCATGAAAGGGAGGATGATGGAAGGGAGGGCATGTTGTGGGGGAGGGAGGTTGGAAGCACCCACTTTTGAAAAGGGGCAGGATCAAAGTAGGGAATGGACCAAGTAGGGGGTGGGATAGGTGAGAGGGAAATATAGCCAGTCTTTTACAGTATATCTACTATGATAATGTTTTGCATAGCTATACATGTACAACATATACTGAATTGCTTATCTTCCCAGAGGCAGTGGGTGACAAGGGACGAAGGGAATGGATCTGGAATTCGAAGCTTTAAAATTAAATGTTTGAAATATAAAAAAAATTTATTTTGCAGAAAACCTTGTGCAAGCTAAATTGATTTTCTGCTATGTTATGTCTCTCTTGACTGCTTTTAAAATAATCTTGTCAAAATCTTATTAAAGACGTAGGTAGGTAGCAAAGTAGATACAATGCTAGGCCTGAAGTCAAGAAGATTCATTTTTGGGGCGGCTAGGTGGCGCAGTGAGTAGAGAGCCGGCCCTGGAGTTAGAAGGACCTGAGTTCGGATCCAGCCTCAGACACTTAACACACACAAACAAAAACCTAGACGTGTGACCTTGGGCAAGTTACTTAACCCCAATTGCCCTCCAAAAAGCAAAAACAAAGAAGATTCATTTTCCTGAGTTCAAATCTCATCTCAGACACTTAGGTAAGCTGTATGCCTTTGTGCAAGTCACTTAATCTTTTTTGCCTCAGTTTCCTCATCTGTAAAATGAGCTCAAAAGGGAAATGGAAAACCACTCCTAGAAAATTCCCAAAAGGGGTCATGAAGAGTTGGACACAACTGAATTGACTGAACAACAAAATCTTATTATAGATTGATAGTACCAGGAATGAATGAGTTGAAATTTTTTTGCCTTTTTTTTGGAGGGGGTAGGGCAGGGCAATTGGGGTTAAGTGACTTGCCCAAGGTCACACAGCTAACAAGTGTGTCAAGTGTCTGAGGCTAGATTTGAACTCAGATCCTCCTGACTCCAGGGCCAGTGCTCTATTCACTGTACCACATAGCCACCCCCAATGAGTTAAATTTTATGTTGACCATCCCCTCCCCCACCCCAACCCCATTAGTAATTAGTAATTAGTAAACTCTGTTAAAATTCTATTTCCTAAAAATTTATTGGTCATATTTTTTCATAATTTTTGAGAAAGCCAGTAATAAAGTTTTCACAGTTGTTCAGTTCTCAGATACATCATTTTTGTTTGCATAGATTCCAAATTGATTAAATTTGCAGTTGAGTACTTCTTTGAGCTGGTTTTTGTTTTTTCCCCATGGCTTTCTACTATTCTGTCCCATAGAAGATATTTTTGTTTTTAATTTAGTATTGCTTTTCATGAGATCTCTAAGTACATTCACTTCCCTGGAATGTAATGTATTTTGTTCAGGGCAGCTAGGTTCTCTGTTAATATTTCTTTCCTGTCATTGTCTTCAGTTCATGACAACAGTCCTGTTCTACCTGGTTCAGATTGAGCATCATTCTGATGGGGAGAATGCGGAGAGACAGAAACTACATAAGAATTGGCTACTGATATTTTCTTGGTTTCTTTCAGATTCCTTTAGGGAAGACACTGGGTTTGAAGTCAAGGACTTAAACATGGTGCAGAACATTTGCATGGGGGCATCATCCTCTGGGAGATGGCTGCCAAAGGGCATGGCCTGGCATTGCAGTATGGAAGAAGCCAGGGAATATAATATAAATTTAGAGAAACAGAAGAGACCATCCAGTGATGTCACCATTCAGAAAACAGCTCTGAATAATGTGAATGTGCCTCAGTATACTGCATCTAGGAAGAGTTTAAGTCTGGGGCCAATCTTTGTTGCACTCTGGAAAGAGACTATGGAGAAAAGTCTGGATAAATATAAAATGGTTGGAAAGAACTTGAGGAATTTTTCCAACCTAATTACATATAATACACTCTCTTTAGAGAAGAACTTTTCTAAGTACTACAAATGCAAGAAACCTTTCAGGTACCACTTAGGCCAATTTAAGTTTCATAGAATAGAAGCTAGAGAAAAGCTACATGAACGTAGTAAATGTGGAAAAGTACTTAGATCAAATCTTAATGAAAATCAGAGAATTCCTACTGCAGAGAAATATTATGACAATAAAAATTTTGGAAAAGACCATATCCATAAAGGAAGCTTGACCAAACTTAAGATAAATCATGCTAAAGTAAAACCCTTTAAATGTAATGAATGTGGCAAAGGCTTTAGCCTGAGATCAAACCTTATTACCCATCAAAAAACTCACACTGGAGAAAAACCCTTTGATTGTAATGAATGTGGGAAAGCCTTTAGTCGGAGGGGAAACCTGATTGCACATCAGAGAACTCATAATGGAGAGAGACCTTTTGTATGTAATGAATGTGGAAAAGGCTTCAGCCAGAGAGGAAATCTGATTGCACATCATCGAACTCATACAGGGGAGAAATCATTTCCATGTAATGAATGTGGGAAAAGCTTCATTCATAGGGTAAACCTTATTACTCATCAGAGAACTCATACAGGAGAGAAACCCTTCGCATGTCATGAATGTAGGAAAGGCTTTAGTCACAGGGGAAACCTTATTACTCATCTGAGAACTCATACTAGAGAGAAACCCTTTGAATGTAATGAGTGTGGAAAAGCCTTCAGGTTTAAAGGAAGCCTTATTAGACACCAGAGAACTCATACTGGAGAGAAACCTTTTGCATGTAGTGTATGTGGAAAAGCCTTCAACCACATGGGATACCTCATTGATCATCAGAGAATTCATACTGGAGAAAAACCTTTTGAATGTAATGAATGTGGGAAAGGCTTCAGCAAGCGAGGATATCTCATTTGTCATCAAGGAATTCATACTGGAGAGAAGCCCTTTAAATGTAATGAATGTGGAAAAGCCTTCAGCCAGAGAGGAAATCTTATTGCTCATCAGAGAACTCACACTGGAGAGAAACCCTTTGCATGTAAGGAATGTGGGAAAGGCTTCAGCCGGAGGGAAAATCTTACTAGTCATCAGAGAGTTCATACTGGGGAGAAACCCTTTGTATGTAATGAATGTGGGAAATCCTTTACCCAGAGGACAAGCCTCATTACCCATCAGCGAATTCATACTGGAGAAAAACCCTTTGTATGTAATGAATGTGGGAAATCTTTCAGCCACAGAGACTCCCTTACTTATCATCAAAGAACTCACACTGGAGAAAAACCTTTTGAATGTAATGAGTGTGGGAAGGCCTTCACCCAGAGGGCAAGCCTTATTACTCATCAGAGGACTCATACTGGAGAGAAACCCTTTATATGTAATGAATGTGGGAAAGCCTTCAGCCACCGAGTATCTCTCACCTGTCATCAAAGAACTCATAATGGAGAGAAACCCTTTGAATGTCAGGAATGTGGGAAAGCCTGTAGCCAGAAAGCAAACCTTATAACCCACCAGAGAACTCATATAAGAGAGAAACCCTTTACATGTAATGAATGTGGGAAAGGCTTCAGTAGGAGATCTAACCTTATTACCCATCAGAAAAGTCATACTGGAAAGAAACAGCAGTTGATGAAATAGAGGGGCTTCAGACAGGAAGTACACCTTCATAGCCACCAGAGAACTCATATGATTCTGACACCTTCAACCAGGAGAGACATCTTTCCTTTCTAAAATAGCTGATTGTGGCTCTTTTTGGTTTTCTTATCACCTATGTGTTTCTCAACCTATGCCTTTTCTATCCTCTTCCAGGAGACAGCTCTTAGCTTGAAAAAACTCCAGCAAAACAAACCAATACATTAAAAAAAAATGTATTTTATGTACTGTTGTATGTACTATTCCACACCCATAGTTCACCATCTTTGTAAAGAAGAGGAGTGGAGTAGGGCAGTCTTTTCTCAGAATTTGACTTTTGTTTTTATCACTTCTGAATTCTTATTTCTAATTTATTGTTTTCTCTATTCTTCAATATAATCTCCTTTGTACTTATTTTGTTAGTTTTCAGTTTTTAAAAAAAATTCATATTCTGTTCATGAATCCCCTTTTTATATTTTATTAATATATGTTTTAGAGAAATAATTTCTCCTTTTGAAGCTGCATCCCAGAAATTTGGGAATTTTGTTTCATTTTTACTATCAAATTTGAAGCTATTACTGTTTCTATGATTTGCTCTTTGCCTCAGCTATCATTTAGCATTTCAGTATTAAGTTTCTATCGTTGTGCTACCCAAATATTTTGATTGCTTTTTTTTTTAAGCAATTGGGGTTAAGTAACTTGCTCAAGGTTACACGGCCAGTCATTATTTATGCGTGGGTGCTCATTTTCTGAGGACGGATCCGATCTCGGGTCATCCCAACTCTGAGGCCAGCGCTCTTACTCACTGTGCCACCTAGCCGCCCCTTGATTGCTTTTTAATTGAATTACTTTCTGTGAATTATTTTCAGTTAGTGTTTCTGATTTTTTAAAAATTTTCTTACATTATCTCTGTGTCCCTAAGGAATGGTCTGTTTTTGTAGAGGTGCTATTTGGTGCTTAGAAATAATGTATATTTTAATATATGTGTATAGATTTGATATACATTTAGAAGCTATAAATCTTTTAGCTCTAAATTCACAGTTTATGTTTTATCATCTTTTCAATTTGTCTAGTATTGAAAGGAAGATTATAGTCTGCTGCTATTTATTATTTTCCTATCTACATCTTGTAATTTAGTTAATTTTTCTCTTCATATGACATCTGGTGCATATGTTTAATATGGCCATTGATTCATTGTCTGTAGCTACTTTAAGCATAATTGTAATTTCCTTATTTATTTCTTGGGATCGTGAATTTTTATTTTTACTTAGTGTGGTAGAATGTAATTTGTAATTACAGCTTTTCATATTCACTTAATGCAGAGTAAATTTTACTCTAGCCTCTCACTTTTTCTGTGTGTAACATACCCACTGGATTATGGGGCTTTGTTTTTTTAGCCATTCTAACACTTTCATTTTATTTGATTTAGTTCAGTCATGTCCTACTCACATACAAAAAGGGGCCACTACTCTATACATAAAAGAATTCCTGTAGGCCACATACTAATTTAGTTTTAAAATGTAATGTTATCAGGGTTGCTAGCCGTGTAACCTTGGGCAAGTTACTTAACCCCAATTGCCCTCAAAAAAAAATGTAATGTTATCTATATTATATTATGTTTTTATTTATTTTGCTTAATTTTCCCCTATTATATGTTAATCTGAATTGGACTGCATGAAGGAGTGTTATGGACCATATGTTTCATACCTATGGTTTAGTCCATTCACATACAAAATTATATGTTAGATTTTTAGAATCTTCCTCTTTTAAGTCAATACTCTATCCCTAGGATTAATTTTTATTAAACTATTTTGTTGTAACTAAATTCTTTCTTCCCACTCTTGTTCTTACAATCAATCCTTTCCATAGATTTGGGGGTTTAGTTAATTTACTATTTTTTCCTTCCTTTTATTTATTTAGATATCTGTTTCTTCCCCTTTTTTGTCCCCTCTCTTTCCTTTCTCAGTGACTAGTTAAAAATCTCCTCTCTTTCCCCCTCCAACTTATGTTTTCTTTTTATGCACCTTTTTTAAAATAAATTTTTCTTTGCTTTGTTGTCCTCATTGATTCTCTTCCCTTCCAGCCTGTTTTGAAATTTTATTCTATGATGCGTGGGTTATACAATATAGATATTTACCTTTACATATTTACTTATAAATAAGTACATATATATTAGATATGTACCTATATATGTATCTTTTAAAATCTGTGTTCCTCTTAAAGTTAGTTTCTGAAAGTTAAAGCTTTTTAAAGTGATTTTGATATTATTGCCTTTGTGGATATCATTCCATCATCCCTTTTTTCTATCATGCCTCATTCTCAGAAGTATCTATTTGCATGGGAGGCATTGAGTAAAAGCAGTCATGTGGTAAAAATGACTATTTCCCAAATTATAGAGTACTTGTCTTTGTGCTCCCCGTGATCATTCTGTACTCCAGGGACTCTGCCATCTTGTCTCTGAGTCTCTGTTCCTTATACTACTTTCTAGTTATCAGCTATCCCTTGCAGCTCCTACATTCCTGCTCCTAAGGCATGATATGTATATGCAAACATGACACTCAAAGAAGGCGGCTTCCCAGTGCACCAACTCCCCTCAAATTAAATCTCTCACAGGACCCACATTTCCTCTTCAAAGTACACGCTTCTTCCTGAGTGAGAGTACTATTCAATGGGAATATCCCATTTTATGGTGTCTTCGAAATGGGACCATTAAAAAAAACATATTTCTTAGTGCATAAAATAGACCGTGTTTTAGGATGCAGAAAAATTTCAAATAAATTTAAAAGGCAGGAATACTAAACGTGTTTTTCTAATAGTATATATATAGTGATCAATATAGGAAGATAATCAATAATGATAAAGGGGAATAGAATAAAAACAAATTAGAATGTAGAATTCATAATGAAACCCAAAACAATGAGTGGGCTGCAGAAGAAACTTTAACAATAATAATGTGAAAAAATGATAGTAACAAGACAACATACTAAAATTTCTGGGATGTCACTGAAGTACTACTACACAAGTGGAAAAATTACAGTCCTAAGAACCTGCATTAATAAAATAGACAAAGGATTAATTAATTAAATGTAAAAGTTTTTTAAATTAAAAAAACATACAAATTAAAGCTTTATGAAAGGACAAAACTAGACAAATCTTGAAAATTAGAGAAAAAACATGAGGAACCAAAGAGACTTTAAGACTAACAAATCTTAACAATTCTCATTAATCTTTAGCCAACTTATTTTTATTTCCAGTTCTCTTAGTCGTCATTTGAAGCACTCTTAAAATTTTATTTTATTCTCAACTTAAACACCAAATAAAAGACATTTTCATATACATGGAACAGAAAAACAAGATTATACATGAAGTGTTAATTCTCTATAAAAGCTTGCTTTTTAAAATTACTTATCAATAAACTCACCCTGTAGCTTTCAAGTCTGTCCTGCTTGTCTGGGCTTTCTGAGAGCCTTTTGTTGTGGTAGTGATTACTTTATGTTAATGTAAAAAAAAAGATTACTCAGTGGCTCTCTTTTCTTTTTTTTCCTTTTTTCTAACTTATCCCTCCCTTTGCCTTCCTACTCCCTCCCCACTTGGGGAGGGCAACCCTTGTAACAAGTAAGTATTGCTAAACAACACAAATTCCTACATTGTGTCCAAAAGAACGTGTTCTGTTCAGCAGCTTGAGTTCATCGCATCTCTGCCAAGAGCTAGGCAGGATACTTCATAAGTCCTCTGGAGCCATGGTAGGACGGGGCATTGATCAGAGTTCCAAAGTCTTTCAAAGTTGTTTTTCTTTATAATATTATTACTATATGAATTGTTCTGGTTTCCTTACTTCACACACGTATTTCCCAGGTTTTTTGAAGCCATCCACTTCATAATTTCTTATGGTTTGATTATTATTCCACTGCATTCACATTCCATAATTTGTTCAGCCATTCCCCAATAGACATGCATGCCCTTAGTTTCAATTTCGTTGACACTCCAAACAGCTACCGTGAAGGTTTTTGTACATGAGTCCTTCCCTCTTTCTTGGATCTTTTTAGAGGATAGACCAAGTAGTGAGTGGTATCTCTGGGCCAAATGATACTTTAACTGAGTAGCTGAGTGACTTTGGGGACATAGTTACGAATTGCTTCATAGAACAGCTGGACCAATTGGCAGTGAATAACTGTGTCTGTTTCTTCCACGTCCCCTCCAGCATTTATCATTTCCTTTTTTTGTCATCTCTGACAATCTGATAAGTGAAACCTTAGGGTGATTTTGATTTTCATTTTTCTCGTTAGTGGTTTAGCATGTTCTTTCACAGAATTTTTAATCATTTGCAATTCTTTCGAGAACTGCTTGTCCATATGCTTTGATGACTTCTCTACTAAAGAATAAATTCTATGAAATAATGAAGAGGGATCAACTAGGAGAATAGTAGTGAAATAACATTATAAAGAAAAACAGTATTGGAAGACTTAGAACTTGGATACCACAGTGCTAAAACATGAGTCCAGAAGGATGACTATGAAGCATTCCATTCCATTCCTACAGACAGAAAGATGATTTTATGACACTGCTCATGTGAGGATTTGGACATGGTTTTTTTTTTCTCTCTCACATGGTAGAGGAGAGGGGCATATTAATTTTTTTTCTTTTTGAAGGGACAGTTGGGATTAAGTGACTTGCCCAAAGTCACATGGCTAGTTAAATAAGTGTCTGAGGTTGGATTTGAACTCAGGTCCTCCTGACTCCAGGGCCGGTGCTCTATTCACTGTGCCACCTAGCCACCCCATATTAATTATTTTAATGAAAAAGATTATTCTGTGTTTTGCTACATTTATTTCAATACAAATTTATTGCTGTCAGTGAATTAAAAGTCAAGATATGGAACTACACTAACAAAAATGAATGGCGAAAAGACACTGTATCCTCTTGCTACTTAAAACACATCTGAATGCTGCTTTAGTTGGAGGGGATGATTGACATTACTGTAATTTGTTGAAAAAAAAAACTGCGAGTGAACAGTGGTCAACATTTGTATTTTTTAAACTTTGTTAAGAACAATGCTTATATACCTAAACTAATAAATGACCTCACTTATGCTTACAAAATGACTGAGGAAAACCAGGAATAGGATGGCAGAAAAGGCCAATTTGTCTTAAAACTCACAGAGGCCTTCTGGAACCTGTGGATGGCCAGATGCAAACTGGAAGTTACAGCCTTGGCCAGGCACCTCCCACACACGTCTCCTACCAAGCCTGCAGCTGCAGCTCAGGGGGCTCAGGTTCTCCCAGTCCACCATGGTCTCCAGGGACCAGCAGTGCTCTGCAGCAGAGGGCTGACTATATGCTGAAACTAGACTAAAGTAGCTGCCTTTGAAGCATGCTGTAACTGGGTAGCCCACAGACTGTGTTGGGAGTGAAGCTGCAATGACAACAAACCACTGACATTCTGTCCAGTGCCCAGGAGGATGCTGTGTGCCAGACAGAGATGGGAAGCAACAGGCCATCTATGAAGTCAGCACACGCTGACATGCCAGGGAAATGCTGGGAGACACCAGGGAGGGGGGTGGTTCATAAAAACTGCAGTACAACTCACAGGTTGGATGACTGGCCAAAGGCTGATGAGGGCTACAGGGACACGAGCCAAGAAGGTGATCAGTGATGGCAGAGGAATCCAGTCTCAGGCCGTACCCTCCCGCTGAGACAATGACAGGACCTGGAAACATGGAATCAAATACTAGACTCATTCCACAAAATGTATCAAGAAGCAGTTGGTCCCTGAGGGCCAGCACACTACCGAATGCCTTATTAGATTGTGACTTTGGAGATATGGGGAAAGAGAAGTTCCTAGAGCTAGTAAAAAACAGATTTTTTAATTTTTTTAAAATTAATTTATTTAATTTTATTGGCCTAGTATGACTGCAGATGCCAATAAGGAGTCAGTTAACAAGCATTTAAGAGTATTTTTTCAAATGAAGATCTGCCTTCTCTTCTTCTCACCTTCCCTCTCCCCCATTGAGAAAACAAAAGAAAAAAAATCCCATTACAAATATATAGAGAAGAGGGAGAGTCAGGGTGGCAGAATGAGAGGAATAGTTTTGCCTAGCTCACCCACCACGTTTCTCCAAAGCAATCTAGACAATACACCAGACCTAATCCTGAGCAGGAAAGTCCAGAAAAAGTCACAAGGAGTCATTTTTCCAGTCCAGGAGGGTTTAGGGAGAGAAGTCTACACACATTGGGGCACAGGCTGGTCAGGAGTGGGAAAATGACAGCTGCAGTGGGGAGCCTTCCAGAGCTCAGTCAGGGCAGGAAGAACTGGAGAAGAAGGTCCCAGGGGATCCCTGAACTACTTACTGCACAGTGCATGAATGTGTGCCTTCAGGCAGGTCTGCCCAGTTCTGGGTCCCTGATTCAGGGCCTAGAGAGTTGGTCAGAGAGGGTGTGGGTGCATCCTAAACTGTGTACTGAGCAAGGGATAAGTTCCAGAAACATCAGTGTCAGCCTAGGAGCAGAGCAGCAGCCACTCGGTTCTAATCCTTAGCCTAGCACATCAGCCAGCAGCAAAATAACCAGGGAAGGATCCCTAGACGAAGGGGGAGTCAGCACAGCACTTGAGTCTCTCTAAACCCACAAACTTCCTAAGGGGTAACAGTGGCTGCATCCAGTAGGACAGTACAATCTCAGAGCACTGAAAACTTGCAGGCCCCCAGACTGAGCTGTGGAAACAGAAGCAGGATATGAAAGGTCAAACAATCCTGCAGAAACCAGGAGAGCCCGGCACTAGCAAGACCCATACTGAAGAATAAGGCTTGGAGACTGAGGCAACAAAAAAAGAACCTGCCCAGGAAGAGTACTATGGTGCCAGGAAGATCAAGTCACAGATATTGAAAGTAGACAAGGACTTGAAAACAACTGCAAAGGTCCAAAGGAAAAACGCACAAAAGAGGGCGAGCACTCCCTGAATGAGTGACAGAGAACAGGACAGGAGCTGAGAGCCAGGAGGGCTTGTACCTGGAACAGCAGGAGGCCAAAGTCTCAAGACCAGGGATTACTAGTCTGGGAGTAAGGCAGGATGGGGCCGGGCTATGAATGGCTTCTAATGACAAAGAGATCCTTTTGTATTCGATCCTTGAGGGGATAAGGTCAAAAGGAGTTATGAAGGGCATGGGGGAGGGGGTGTATGGGATATTGTGCACTTGGGGAAAATCGCTTTGGTGGCTGAGTGGACTCAGGTCTGGAGTGGGGAGGGACCCCTCCGCAGGGCAGGCCACTGGAATCATTTGGGCCCGCGGTGATGAGGCCGGGGCAGTGTCAGAATATAAGACACTTGGGAATCTGCCCCCCACAACACGCGCACACACACAGAAGTAACTTAATACAACTATTGTACAGAATATAGATTATATTTTAATGATTATAATTATAATTATACAACTATAATACAAATACAGTACAGAAAAGAAAAAGCTCAGCCCCAAATAACTCTATGGGCTGACCACGCCAATAGGCACAAAAGCCTGACTGTCCCTGTTCAGCGAACTCGCTCTACAGAGGCAGAAAGGAGGACAAAACCCATCTAGAGGAACACAGCACAGATGACGCCAAGGAAAACAGAAAAGCGGAAGGAAGGGCCCGACAGGCCCGGGCTGCCACCCCCCCTGCGGACCGGCCAGTGAAAGAGCCCACAGAAGGCAGCCAACACAGGACCGGGCGTCCAGGCCTCTGGCAAAGGCGGCGAAGCCCTCGCGGACCCTTCCCGCACTGGGGTGCTGGAGGGAGACTCCCTTCTGCGCGGCCTCGGAGTAAGCCCCTGACTCCGCCTCCTTAAGCCAATTTCCCCCAGGGAGGCTCTGCTCTGTCTGGCTGGGGAGGGCAGCCTCGCCTGGGGAACCCGAGTCTTAGTTACAAAACCCATCTGCACCACCAGGTGGGCGAGGCAGCGGATCCTAAGTTCGTGTGAAGACGATCAGGGGGTCTTAGTGATCGCACCAAGAGAGACCCAGCGTCCCTAAAAAGGGCGTGTGGGTTCAGCTCTCCGGCCTGGTCAGACTAGGGGTGACCCACAGAACTGAACGTGGGGTTCCAAGTCATAGGGCTGGAGCTCTGGCGGGCCTTGGGGGTCACGGAGACCTGCCCCCTTTACGGACCAGGAATTGAATCATTCAACTCTCTGTTATATCAGGATCAAAGAGGTCTTTGTTTACTTCAGACCTAAGGGACAGCTAAATAAGGTTAACGTCCAGGGAAATGAAGGCACTACCAGGAAAGGAAGCGCCACAGCCTCGCTCCAGTGCGCAGACTCAATGAGAGTCGCGGGGCCTTCTGGGAGATGTAGTCTAGATCAACGACTCAAAGCGCGCGCGGGCTGGGACTTGTGGCTTCCGCACTCTACTTCCCAGAATGCTTTGCAGAGGGCCCCATTGCGCCTGGGCCTGGCTCTCTGGGCTGTCAACACTGCTACAGAGTGAAATGCATCACGGGAATGGCTCTTCCGCCTCCCTGAGTGCACCTCTGGTCTGCAGAACCAGAGAGGGAAAGGGGGTAAGAGCGCAAGCGCCGCAGCGGCTCCGCGCTCCCCGTTCCCGGCTGCCTGCTCCCTTGGAGCCACCAAGGTGAGCGAGGGAGGCAAGGTATGATTGAGCAAGCGTGCGCGGCGCCAGCTCCGGCGTCCCCTCCCCCTCCCCCTTGCCAGGTGGGTCTGCGGAGCCGTCCCAGGGAGGGAGGGCGGGTCATGCGCTTCCCCAACACCGCCCCCTAACCCGACGTTTGCGGTCAGTGCGCATGCGCAGGCGTGCCCCCTGCTCTTGTTGTCTGAGTTGCCGGCTGAGTGAGGGCAGGATGGCGTCAGTTGTGGCAGTGCGCACGCGCGACCCTGCATCCCAAATCCTGAGGGCTGTTAGTGGCTCTGAGTTTTGTTTACATGTGTGAAAGGATGTGTGTGCACGCAGTTGGTGTGGATAAGCTCCTGAGCGTGTGTTAGTGCAAGTGGGTGTGCAAGCGCTTGTTAGGGTGCACGTGTGTGTGCGCGTGTGCCCCTCTGCCCTCCTCCCACGTCCCTCAGCCTCAAGGTTGCTGTGCTGATATTCCCTAAATCCCTCAGGACCCTCCCCCATTCCGACACCCAAACTCCCTCCCCCGCCCCCCCCCCCAGGTGCCCAGTGTTAGAGGGTCCCTGTCTCTAAGCGCCCCCGGAGCAGGTTCATCCCCTTGTTGCTCCAGGTTTGATTTATCTTACTCCTCCAGGCCCTCCCCCCTCCCTACATCCATCCTTACTTCCGGTTTCTGGAATAAAACGCGAAATCCTCTGTGTGCATTTTAAGCGCTTTACAGCCTGGGCCAAGCCCGTCTTTCCCCTTTAATACGTTTTACACTCCTCCAGGAACACCAAGACCCAAAGGAGGTATTTATTAAGCCTTTCCTGTGGTAATCGTTGGGAATTTTTGAGAAGGGGGGGAGACAAACACGGGTGCAAAGGCCCGTGAGCCTTAGGGCCTCAGCCAAGTGGTGATTAATCTGGCTTCACTGATAAACTCTCTGTTTCCCATGTTAAACCATGTAATGGTGCTTCGAGTTTTCCGCTGGCTGCGGCTGCTTCAGAGATAAGGGCGGCAGCACCTGCCCAGGCACTTGACTAGACCAGTCTCCACAAGGTTGATGACTCCCCTAGTTGGTGCCTGTGGAGGTTTGGGCTGGAAGTGGGGAGGGGGTGATAGGTGATACAGGGGCTCTGATCAATGACCAGAGTCCCTGATGGGCAGTCTGGAAGGAATTCACAAGGCCCCAGCAATCTTTTAAGTCAGGATTGTAAAAATTCATTGTTATGCTTTACAGCGCACAGGGGTTCTTAGGGAACCTGCAACCTTAAAGAAGTCATAGGTATAGTTTATAAAGAGTTACAATAGTAAATCAGATGTCAGTTATGCTAATAGGTGAGTAAGGGTGGGATTAGGGAGAAGTTAAGGAGTGGTCAGTGCTTAAAGGAACATGCACTTTTAACATCTACTCTGCAGGCATATTGCCCATAATTCATTGGGAAATAGCCCAAGCTAGAGGCTCCCTGAAGGTGTGATTTTAGCTTGGAATGTCACTAAGTCAGCTAGCAATCAGGGATGACTGAGAAGTGCCCAGTCTGCCACCCATCAGTGTCATGTTTGACAAGATAGATGTTGGGAACCAAGGCTAATGGGGATTCAGGATGTGTATAATTGGCTGAGGAGTTAACTTACAGAGAGTGCATTAAAGGATTCATAGGTGCAGCTGGCCATTATACTAGGAGAGATAAACAGCTCATGAATTGTTGCTGGGCAGAGTGCTGGCAGGGGGAAGGGGCAGAGTGCTCTAAGGCTGGGGAGTGGGGCTGGGAAATGTGATTTTACAAACTGATTTTACAAAATGATGTTACAAACATAGACACCCTAAGCACCCCCATCAGAAGGAGCCTGTGATCTGTGAAATGTTGCATTTCCTAGGCTCTGGGATTCCCTGTCTTTGTAGGTAAGGTGGCTGGTAGTTGGTAGTAGCGCTGGCAGGGATTTCAGACCCCTGCTCCTCAAGGGATTCCCCCTGGGATAACTTCTGGCCCTGGGCAGGAAGCAGGGTCAAGGATCTGGAGGGCACTAACCTTCAGGTTCAAGCACAGTCATCAATGAGGTGGTTAGCTATGTGTGGGGTATAGAGACCCTAACCCAAAATTGACTACTCGGAGACTTCTCAAAGTGAAGGTAGAAAGTTTTATTAGAAGCTCTCAAGAAGTGGGCAGTCCAGTCACTGGCACAGTGCCCAGAGAGAGGAGGCAGAGGTACAGAAGCTAAAGCTGGGTTAAATAAGCAAGGGTTACTTGCCCCTCCCAAACACTAACCTAATTATTACTAATGAGGCTCTAATTCTATTAGATAATACACATAATACATGAGGTCCACTACATAAGCACAGTAACAACCTCAGAATACTGAACCCCCTTCAGTCCAACCTAGATGTATCCTTATTTGGGCCTTAGTGTCCCAAGGCTGCTGTCTGCTTTCTGATTGGTCAAATCCACCTGCTGCTGCCAACTCCTTATATCTACATTATTTCATTTTGGTATTATCTAGGAGCTCTCTGGGAACGGGGAACTCAAACTTCCTCCCAAGGCTACTGCCCCAAATCTTCCCAAGACTTTTGTCTGGTACTTTTTATCAGTAGCCTTGCTTCAGCAACTCTTGTAGTGCTATAGAAACTTAACCCTTTGCTACCTTTCAACTACCATTCTTTTCCCCAAACTAAAAACGCCTCTAATTTGGTCTCAATAGTTAATCCAATCAATTATATTAATACTCAGTAGCTCTTACATTACCTTGAAATACACAATGACTTACACACACACATACACACACACACACACACACACACACACACACACACACACACACGGAAACAATATTGAACTTAGTTACAAAATACAAGGAAGTAATAAGAATATATATATATATGTATGTAATTCAGAATGGGGAAACTTCACTGCAACTCATCCCACACAGCCATCATCTCATATTCTTTTGTGGCTAAACTCTTCAGAAAGACTGTCTTCAATGAGGGCCTCCACTTCCTCTCTCTCACTTTCTTCTTCACTCCTTAGAGTCTGGCTTCTGACCTCATTGTTCTGCCAGTGATCTCCTAGTAGCCAAATCCAGTGGCCTTTTCTCAGTCCTCATTCTCCACTTTTCTATGACCTTTGACACAGTTGATCACTCTCTCCTCTTTGACCCTCTCTTCTCTCTAGGTTTTTGGGATACCATTCTCTCTCTCCTTGTTCTTCTCCTGCCTGACCAATCCTCTGTCTCTTTTGCTGCTTACTAACTGTTAATGTCCCACAGGTTCTGTCTCCACCCTCTTCTCTTTGCCCCTGTCCAATTTCACTTGGCGATCTCATGAACTCATGTAAATTCAATTATTTCTGTGCTAATGATTACCAGATCTAATTATCCAGACTATTCTTTCTGCTGACTCCAAGTTTCACATTTCCAACTGCCTGTTGGAACTAGGTGTCCTGTAGATTTCTTAAACTCTACATGCCCAAACTGACTTCATTCTTTCTCTCTTAAGCTTTCTTAAACTCTACATGCGCAAACTGACTTCATTCTTTCTCTCTCAAGCTTTCCCCTCTTCCAGACTTTTTCCTATTACTGTTAAGAATACCACCTAACTAAGGCACTGAGGCTTGCAACCTAAGTGTCATCCTCAAGCTCTTCACAACTTCACCCCCTCCCCCAATTCCAAGTTTTTGCCAAGTCTTGTCCATTTTATTTCTGCAGCATCACTTACTGTTTTCACCTCCTTAGAATCTCTTGTCAATTTCATCTCTGGAGTATCTCTTGTGGATTTCACTTCTGCAACATCTCTTGTGGATTTCACCTCTGTAGAATCTTTTGTCAATTTCACCTCTGGATGTGGATTTCAGCTCTGCAGCATCTCTCCTATATACTGGCTTCTCTCCTTTGATATTTTTACCACCTTGGTGCAAACCCTCATCACCTCATGCCTGCACTATTACAGTAGCTACTCGGAGGGGGATGTGGTAGGTAGAGGGTCTGCATGCCTCAGTTCATCCTACACTGAGCTACTAAAATAACTTTCTGTCACCCCCTACTTAACCTATCCCCCCAACACACACTCACTCACACATACTTTTTAGACTTCTTCTGCCTCACAGCCTCCCACAGTTTGCAGTTCAGCAACACTAACTGACCTCCATGCCTAGAATATTCTTCCTCCTCGTCTGCTTCCTGGTATCCCTTACCACCTTCAAGTCCTAGATAAAATTCCACTTTCTACAAGGAGCCTTTCCCAATCCCTCTTAATTTTTAGTCCCTTTCCTCTGTTGGTTATTTCCAGTTTATCCTGTGCAAAGCTTGTTTGCATGTAATTGTTTACATGTTGTTTCTCCTATTTGGGTATAAACTACTTGAGAGCAAGGACTGTTTTTTGCCTTTGTCTGCACAGTGCCTGGCACATAGCATTGAAAAATGTTTATTTGGGGCGGCTAGGTGGTGCAGTGAGTAAGAGCGCCGGCCTCGGAGTTGGGATGACCTGGGATTGAATCCGGCCTCAGAAAATGAGCACCCATACATAAATAATGACTAGCCGTGTAACCTTGAGCAAGTTACTTAACCCCAATTGCTTTAAAAAAAAAAAAAAAAAAAGAAAAATGTTTATTTTCTGACTAAAATGTGCTTATTAATTGCTTGGTTGAACTGAGTATGTGTGTGGCCTAGGTATACATGTAAGGTGCATGCATGTAAGTGCTAGTGTTTTGATGTGTGTGTGTTTAGCTTTATATGTGTGAAAGTTCAGGTGGATGTGTGCATGCATAGTTACATGCATTATGTTCCTGGTGTGTTTTAGGCATACCCTTATGTACCAGTAGCCCCAAGGATTTTGAGACTGCCTGGGGCTAGTGTATCTTCCATTCTCTGGGGTCTTCCAGCTACAACTCTATGATCAGTTCCTGCTTCCTTCCCTTCTTCTAACTCATGTGCCTTCTGCTTCTTCTATAAGACTCTGCTACTAGAGTAAGAAGGTGTGTCTAGTGACTTGGTCACCGGTCAATCCAAGACCCTCCTCCTGCTCTGAGGGGCAATGCTTCACTGACTCTAGGCATGTTTCTGCTTGGCGAGCCCAGTTCTGTTAAGTCTGGTGGTCCTTCTGCTTTTCTCCTTTACCTCAAGAGGCCTCTGCCTCTTCTGTTAGTGAGCTCCAGGGAATATTCAGTTAGATATTTTTGTTACCCTCCGACTCCTCTGTTCCCATTGTTTTCCAGGGCCTCTATTAGTATGGATAGGGAAAGCAAAAACTATAACATATTTTTGAAAAGGATGTGCCTCTGGTCACCAGGCCATGATTTCCTATGTTGGCTTTGATAAGGAAGAGTTGGACCAGGAAAATGAGGCTTAAAGGGTATTCTGAATCTTATTTTAAGGGGAAGAGCGTGATTGAGAGGAGCTCTTTGCAAAGTTTGTATCTTAAAGTGAGATTCACTTGTTAATTTAAAAAGAAACTAAGGTTAGTTAGGGTTTGCTTTCTTGAGTTTGATAAATAAAAATGTCCTTTATAATTAAGTTATTCATTAAAATACACCCTGAACAAAATGTGCATATGAAAGAGTGTGTGTATGTTGTGTGTGTGAGAGATGATGATGGTGATGATAGTGATGGTGATGATGATGGTGATGGTGATGGTGATGGTGCAGCAGCAGCAGCAGCGTTGCCTTGGCCAAAGCATTCCTCACAAATGCCCATGGCCTCTTGGGAGTTGCTAACCATTTCATTAGTCCATAGGGTCTTGTTTCCCCTTCTGTGGGTGCATTTTTTCCCCTTAAATGTTCCTTGAAAGGATAAAATTCCCCACCAGTACCTTTGCATGCCCAGGGCTGTGGCTGTCTCACTGAGTCACACTGTGTGATTGTGATTTCAGGTCTCTCCTGCTGCTTCCTTCCTGTCTGCCATGAGGGGCCCTGGGTAGTGTCCTCAGGGGCCCAGCTGGCAGCACCAGGGGCCCACTGGCCAGCTGGAGGTGGGGATGTGAGCCCTGAAGAGAGGGCCTGAGCCCCCAGGTCCCAGCTTTACTGGAAGGGGAAGGTGATGGGGGATACTCCCAGGAGAAGACTCTGGCATGAAACTTTTCTCTGGAGCTCCAGGGCAGTGCCTGATGTTAAGGAAGACATCCTGGAAGGTCCAGCAGTTCCTGGTCATCCTGGCTGGACCAAGAGATCCTGAGAGAAGTAATTCTGGGAGGATAACATGGAGGTCATGATGATGGAGGACTTGGCCTGAGTACTTGGGGAAAGAGGTGAGGATTTCCAAAGGATGGGCAGGGAGGAGGCAACCTTCCCAGTGTGGGGCATAGGAAAATAGGAGAGAGTGGGGGGGGGGGCAGGGGAAAGATGGACAGTCACAGCTCTGAGCCCCCTGCTGCTCTACAAGCAGCATCAGCCCACCAGCCCTCTCTAGCAGGCTCCTTCCCAGGATGGAAAGCCCATGAGAAGGTGAAAAGAGTAAGCGATCTCAGGCCGCCTAGATGTTCTTCAGGAGTGTAAGATGGGTAGAGAAGGTAGATGGGAGGATGAACTTAAGGGGCAGCATTGACAGTGCAGAAAGGCTTGGGGCTGAGCGGTCTCTGCCCGTCATGGCTTCTTTCTCCTCCAGCCCAGCCCTTCCCCAGACAGCAGGATGGAGGATAAGGAGGGAATGACTTCTGGATTCCTCGTAGCCACATTTCAGGTGAGTTTGAATTCTTCTCTCCTCTCCTCCTTTCTCCCCTTTTTCTCCTTCAGTTCAGTTCAGCAAACATCCCATGCTTCCGATGTGCCGGGCATCAGGGCCCCAAAGGTGAAAGTGAAGCTGCCCCTCCCCCAGTGAACTTACTTTCTGTTGCTGGGTATGCATCTACACAGACAAGCAAAAATTATGAGAAAGAAAGGGGGAGGGAGGATGAGAACCTTTGTCTGGAGCTCTGTGGCAACCTCGTTTTGCTCGTGAAGCCATGTTTCTCATGTGCCCCATGAAGAAAGAGAAGAGACCAAGCATGGGGGTGACAGGGGGTGCCCAGTTCTGAGAGCATTGAAAGATCGATTTCTAAATTCCAATAAGTAACATTTGCTAGTTTTCTTGGAAAAGATGATGGAGCGTTCTTCCTTTTTAAAAAGTCTATCAAAAAAGATTTCATTAATGACTGATCCCAGAGTTTATTTTCCTATCTTTACAAAATCTTCATGAGAAAACCCCCCTACAGCTAGTTGGGGGAAGGAACAAGCAGCCTATTGTAAACACCACAACTCAGAAATCAGAAATTTAAGTGAAAAGGGCAGGGGACTCAAGGGCACTTGGGTTTAAACCACTTTAAACCACTCTAAAAATGTAGTTGAACAAAATCCGATATTCAGAACTCTCTCCGTGGAGTAAGGAAGGTGGTGCCCCAAGAGAAACCCAAGTGCCATTAATGTTTTAAAATATTATTGAGAACTCTGAGTGTGGAATAATGTCTCCTAAATGAGTTGGTCAATAACTGAGAGATCTCTCAAATGTATTTAAGGAAAGATTAATATTTGGACTGTGATTGCCAAAGCTAGTGTTGTATGTTTAGTGGTCAGATGGAGACTGATTCTCCTATGTGGTCTGGTGCTTCAGGAGTAAAGGGCGTGGTTTTTAGGGGGTGAGGATTGTTAGGGTGACATAGGGAATCCAATGTGTACAAGCTCCTGTGTCTATCAGGAGGCATGGTCCCTGGCTGAGCAGGAATGTGTTTCAGGAGTCCCTGACCTTCAGGGATGTGGCTGTGGACTTCACCCGGGAGGAGTGGAGATGCCTGGAGCCAGCCCAGAGGGCCCTGTACAGGGACGTGATGTTGGAGACCTATGAGAACCTGGTCTTTGTGGGTAAGCACAGCTCCCCTCGTGTGATATGCAGAACAGTTTTGACAAAAGTGTTCCAGACTGCCTGGCGCTTTGGAAGCGTCTCAGCCCCCCTATGACCCATAGAGAGAATGCTTCTGGATTAGCTGTCCATCTGAAGCCTTTGCAACATGTCTCCAGGTTCTGTACAGCCAAAATGTCACCTCGCATGTGAAGACCCTGGTCCCCATAGCTGATTGTGCCTCTTCCCCCAGATGACATGACACTTTTTTGTATCCCTTGTTTTCTCTCTAACATGTCATGTGGCTTTCTCAGTGGAGGCGCTTTCGGTGGCCTTGCCCAGTGTCTGGCATGCATCTGCCTCTCTTAGTGAGGTGGATTGATTCTCCCTGAGCCTAATTCAGGTCTTCAGTGACCCGCTCTTGCAGAAGGCTGCATGCACTGTGCCCCGTGTGCAGGAGGTCTCTTTTTCCTCTTGTGGTACATACTGTGGGGCTGAGGGGGGCTCCTGGGCAGTCCACCCCCTCGCTTCTTCCCTGTCCCATGCCAGTTTCTCTCTCTCCCTAACATACATCCCCTCCGTGAGGTCTTTTGTTCCTGGTCTTTGGGGTTCCTCATTGCTTACATGGTGCATAGCCTGCTTACTTAAGTAAGTAAACTTTTGTTAAGCCCCTGCCACGTGCCAGGCGCTCTGCAAAAAATTGCCAGTACGAAGAAAGGCAGAAACAGCCCCTGCTCTCAGGAGCTCCCAATCAGATGGGAGGGACAACGTACAAACCGCTATGTGCAAACAAAATACTGGAAGATTAAATTGGTGATGATCCACAGAGGAAAGGCCTAGAATTAGGATTGAATTGGTTTTTGGTAGAAGGTAGGATTTTAGCGGTGACCTAAAGGAAGCCAAGAGACAGACAAGGTAGGTGAGAAGTCAGGGCATGAGGGAAAGCCACTGAAAATGCCATCTCTGATCAGGAGAGCAGTGACAAGGAAGCCGGTGTGCAACCTACATACCGCGATCTCATTCCTACTTTGTGTCCTCTGTCCATTTTTTATTCCAGAGAAACTTGTGTGTCTTAAGCCTCACTCCCATAGTGCAGTACTGGTAGAATGTTGGTGTCAGAACAAAGCCAGGGAAGCTTGGCATTGTAGGAGCCTTGCAGCTGCCTAAAAGGCAGTCCAGGCCCAGTGGAGTTCACCTCTGGGACTGAGGGGATCCAGCACAGAGGCCAGGTGGAGCTGGGAATCTCTGAGGATGGCCAGGTCCTTCTGGGTTTCTTCTTTGAGGATAACATTGTTCTGGTTGTGTCAAACCCTTGAAAACTTGAGTGCTTTCTGTAAAGGATCTGGGAGCACCCCGGGCAGGAAAGACCAAATGGGGAAAAAATAGGTGTTGCCTAGACTGCAAGATGCCTTTGGATGAAGACCCCATAGAGCTCATTGGTCAGTTAGCATATCTGGGACAGACAGCAGAGGTGGGCAGGAAATTGGATCTAGAGTCGGGCCCCCTGCTTCATTGGGAGACAGCACCGAGTGCCTCTCCCTCTGGTCATCCTCCACGCCCTGCTTCTCCTTGAGGAATCAAATTATTCTTCTGTCTTCTGTCTTCTGTCCCTGTGTGCAGGGGTTCCTGTTTCCAGACTAGATGTGACCTCCCTGTTAGAGAAGCAAGAAGCACCTTGGAGTCCCAAGGGCAGAGGCCCCAGAGGGTCTTGTCTAGGTGAGTGAGTAGCAGGCAGAGGGGCAAAGGGGAATGTTTTCACATACAAAGAATTAAAAAGAGAATTACATCTGTACTCCCCCAGCTCCATGTTACTTATTTCTTTTCAAAATTGTGTAATAGAAGTAACTTACGGGTCACAAGGTTTTCCTCTCTCTGTGCCTCTTCCTGACCTCCCCTTGTTCTTGTCGATCCATTTTAAAATGCTACGGTGACTCCTTTTCTTTTCCAGGAGTGTCCCTCCTATCGCTCTTCTTTCCAAATGACCTCAAGGGAGCCTCCGCCTGCCATGTGGTGGATGGCTTCATCATCACACTGTTGTGTCGTGACACTGATGGTGGCTCTTTGACATTGGCTTTTCCTTACAGCGTTATGGTTATTGTGTAAATTGTTCTGGTTCTGCTTTTTCTTCCAAAAGTTTCTCTGAATTCATCCTTTCATTATTTCTTCTATCTCTAGAGTTTATTAAAATAACCTACCATGATTTGTTCTGCATCCCCTGTTGATGCCTCCCCTTGGTTTCCAGTTCTTTGACAGAACAAAAAGGGCTCATAGAAATAGCTTTGTGTATACGGGCCCTTTCCTCTGCCTTTGAGCTTTCTCAGATGCCTAGTGGTGTATTCTTTTTTTTTTTTTTTTTTTTTTGGAGGGGGGAAGGTAGGGCAATTGGGGTTAAGTGACTTGCCCAAGGTCACATGGCTAATTTTTGTGTTAAGTGTCTGAGGCTGGATTTGAACTCAGGGCCTCCTGACTCAAGGGTTGGTGCTCTATTCACTGCACCACCTAGCCATCCCTAGTGGTGTATTCTTGAGTCAAAAAGCATGTCTACTGTAGGGACTTTGGGAATATAATTGCTGTTATTTTCTACAGTGGTTGGGATGCTTCACAGTGCCACGAACAGTATGTTAATGTCCCTTTTAACCCTCGGAGTTATTTTAATTTTCAGAACTAAGTATTTAGAAGTATTTTTTCATATGGTTTCTGGTAGTTTGGTCTTCTTTGAGAATGACCTGTTATCTTTTGACCATTTCTTTTTGGGGGGAATGGTTATTGTTCTCATTCATTTCAAATAGTTCCTTGTACAACGTCTCAGAATTTTATCAGAAAAACTTGATGCAAAGATTTTTTTCCCAGCTGTTTCCCTTTTCATTTTAACTGCATTGATTTTATTTGTGCAAATCCTTTGCAGTTTTATGCAATCAAAATTGTCAGTTTTATCTTTGTTTTTCCCGTCCCCTATTTGGTCAACTCCTCATCTCTCCATTGTTTTAAAAGTGTCTCCTTCCTTGCCCTTCTGTCTCATTTGTTCATGATGATGTAAGCTTTTGTATTCTAGGTGTCAAGCAGTTACTGAACTAAACCTAATTTCTACCAGATTACTTTTCTGTGTTCCCACGATTCTTGTAGGGTAGACTCTACTCATTGGTGTTGGGGGCTTATTGAACACTGTTACCCTGTTTCTTTGGCTCTCTGTGTTGTACACCTGATCTGTTCCACTGACTGACGTTTTGTTTTTTACCAATATACCAAATAATTTTGATCATCACTACTTTGTAATACCCAACTTGCATCTTTGTACCCATTTTCTTTCCACTTTTAAAAATAATTTCCCTTAAGTTTCTTGACTTTTTGTTCCTCCGGATATAATTCTATCATTTATTTTTGGCTTTATAATATGACACTATGTAAATTTATTTAGGAAGTATTGTCCTTTTTATTTTTATTTATTTTATTTTATTTTATTTTTTTTGCTTTTTTTTTTGGAGGCGATTGGGGTTAAGTAACTTGCCCAAGGTCATACGGCTAGGTTTTTGTTTGTGTGTGTGTGTTAAGTGTCTGAGGCCGGATCCGAACTCAGTTCCTTCTGACTCCAGGGCCGGCACTCTACTCACTGTACCACCTAGCCACCCCCTTTTTATTTTTAATATTAACACTATCCAACCAGGAGTTATTAATATGTCCAAAATTATTTATCTGTGTTTCTCTAAAGAATGTTTTGTAAATGTGTTCACATGTCTTGGTGGGTAGACTTCCAAATATTTATGCTTTCTCTTAATGTATTGAATGTAATTTCTTTAAAGACAGAATATGTGGATTTATTTTATATTCTGTATTGCTAAAGTTCTTGTTCCAGGTGTTTTTTTAGTTGAGTCTCCAGGTACCTCTAAGTAGATCGACATACTTGCAGAAGTAAATACTTTTGCTTCCTCTTTGCTTATGTTTGTTCCCTCAATTTATTTTTCTTGTCTTATTGCTATAATGAGCATTTCTAGTAATAATAGTGATGGTAATGAAATTTTTGGCTTTACTGCTGGTCTTCATGGAAAGATCTCTAATGTTTCTGTAATAAATACTGTGCTGTTTCTTTGTTTTAGATAGATACTATTTACCTTTTTCTTTTTTGCTTTTTGGAGGTCTATTGGGGTTAAATAACTTGCCCAGGGTCACATGGCTAGTAAGTGTTAAGTGTCTGAGTCTGGATCCGAACTCAGGTCCTTCTGACTCCAGGGCTGGTACTCTACTCACTGCGCCACCTAGCTGCCCCACTATTTACCATTTTAAGGAAAAGATCACTTAATCCTGTAATTTTTTTTTAGATTTTTTTTTTTTTTAGCAAAGTAGGTGTTATATTTTATCAGTAGCCTTTTTTACATCTATTGCTAGAATTGTAACTTTAAAAATTATTCTTGTTACTAATTTGGCCCGTTATGTTAATAGTTTTCCTACTGGTCTATCATTCCTCGTATAAATCCCACCTAGTCATAGTGTATGCTCTTTTTAATATGTTGCTATAGCTCCTTTACCAATATTTAATATTTTTGCATCTGTATTCATTAGGGACACTAGTCTGTAATGTGCTCTGCTCTTTTTCTTCTTGGTTTAGGCATCAAAAGTGTCTTGGTATCATGGAAGTATATTTCCACACAAAGTTTATATAATGGAATGTTTGATAGAACTCACTTTGTAAATGCATCTGACCTGGAGCTTTTTCTTTGGAAGTTTACTCATAACTTACTCAGTTTCTTTTTCTGAGAATGATTTATTTAAATTTTCTATTTCTCGTTCTACTAAATTCTTTCAGTTCTTTGTTGTTGTTGACTATTATCTGTTTTCATTTATCTATTTGGCAAAAAATTGATCAAAATGGTGTTGGTGTTGTTCAGTCATTCCGTCGTGTCTGACACCTCATGACCCCATGGACCCCAGCAGGCCAGGCCCTCCTGCCCTCCACCATCTCTTGAGTCTGTCCAGGTTCATGTTTCTTGTTTCCATTTATCAATCTCATCCTCTTCTATCCCCTTCTTTTGCCTTTAGTTTTTTCGGGTCTTTTCCAGGGAATCGTGTCTTCTCATTATGTGGCCAAAGTATTTCAGCTTCAGTTTCAGTTTTCAGTATCTGACCTTCCAGTGAATAGTTTATAATTTCTAATCATTGCCTTTTCCCCCTTGTTATATATTTCCCTTTTTTCCTTTGTGATTTCCTTAATGATTTATTTTCTTCCTTATATCTACCTACTGAATTTCCTTTTCTTTCCTCTCTTGTGAACATAAAAACATGGCAGCTCCCCCTTCAAGCCCTCTGTTATCTTATTTAATTCCATCTGTGACCTTTGAAGACGTTAAGGCTCTGAAGCAGCATTGGAATCTTTTCCTTCTAGTAAATATAAGCATTTCGTTGTCATCTAGTCCCTTCGTTTAGCTAAAATATAATTTACCTTTCTAGATTTCTCTTGACTCCTTTGATTAAATTTCATAGTATCAATTTATTTCTGATCTTTTCCTCAGGAATATTTAAAAATCTTCTATTTAAGGTCCTTTTTTCCCTTTCGGATTTTATTCAGCTTTGCAAGGTTATTCTTAGTTGTAAACCTATACCTTTTGGCATTTAGAATATCATATTCCAAAATTTCCTCCTCATTATACTGGTAGCTGCTAAATCTTGTGTGGTACTGATGGGTCCATTGCTACATGAACTTTTACTTTTGGCTACTTAACAGTATTTTTTCTTTGATGAATCTCTGGACTGTGGCCAGAATGTTCCTTGGAGTTTTCATTTTGCAGTTTCTTTCAGGCAATGATGAGCAGATTTTTTTCTACTTTCACTTTGCCTTCTGGGAAGTTATCATTTGTAATTTTTTCAGTTATAATATCTAGATTGTTTTTTGTTGTTTTTTTTTGTTACTGTTTTTAGGTAGCCAGATGATTCTTATATTATTTCTTCACAAATACAGTTTGAAACAGTTTAAACTATTAAAGGTTAAAAGTGCACTTTGTATGTGTTTTAATTGTTTTTTCTTTTATGCTTATTTTTCAGTTTTATGTTTCCTCCCCTAATTTCTTTTAATAGAAAAAATATACCAATTTTCCATAATAAAGATAAGTATCTCACTTTAGATATGTCGTGGAATTATAAAAGTTACAAGTTGGATAAGCCTTGGTGGTTATACAGCCTATAGCTGATGGCTGACAAATGATCATACAGCTTATGCTCAGAGGAACATCAGTGAGGCAGCCCATTCCTCTTTTGTGAAGCTCTAATCATTAAGAAATTTCCCCTCGGGGGCGGCTAGGTGGCGCAGTGAGTAGAGTGCTGGCCCTGGAGTCAGAAGGACCTGAGTTCGGATCCGGCCTCAGACACTTAACACACACATACAAAAAAAAAACCTAGCCGTGTGACCTTGGGCAAGTTACTTAACCCCAATAGCCCTCCAAAAAAAAAAAAATTCCCCTCAAATCAGACCTAAGTATAATTATCTCTGTGTAACTTGTACCCATTGTTCCTCATTCTCCCCTTTGGGTCTGTCCCCTATTAGTCTTCTTTGAAAGTCAGCATGATGAGTAGAGAACTGTTCTTTGAATCAGGAAAACCAGCGCCTCTGACATATACTGGTTAAGTGACTGAGCAGATGGATCAACCCCTCCATGCATCAGGTGTCTCTGTGTCCGTGGAGAAATTCCTCACAGGGAACTCCCTCTGTAGATTAAGTCATTGGTGCAGTGTGTAAAAGACTTCTCCCACCTAAAGGTCCTCTGGCCCTTGTATGGGATCTGAGACTGTCCACCATGTTGGAATGTGGCACTCAGTCCTGCTGACCCAGGAAGTTCATTAACCTTTTACCTTCTGGACTCCATCCTTCCTGAGGGTGGCTTTAGAGAGTCTTTATTACCAGATGTCCCACCAGATATCTTTATAAGCAGATATTCTTTACTTATGTTGAGCTTCCTAAAATCTCTGCACCTTTTAAAGATGACCAGTTCTCTAGCCATACTTCCCCTATTTTGTAACTGTGGAATGAGTTTCTTTGCCAAAATGTAGGAGTTGATAATTATCTCTCTTACATTTCTTATGAATTTCAAACTATTGATTTAGTCTGTTAGATCTCTGTGAAGCCTAATTCTCATGGGTATTTTTAGCTATTTCTCCAAAGTTTATGTTATTTCCACATTTTGTTAGATTATCATATGTACCTTTATTCAAGTCATTTATTAAAATAGGTTGTTGAATTTTTTTAAAAAATGATTCTTTATTGTTTTGCATGGCTATACATATTTGTAATAGATTTGGTTTTTCTTGCCTTTTCAAAGGGTAAGGGATAGGTGAGGAAATTCAGAGCAGAAAATAAAACAATTCCCTATCTCATTATGAAATAAAGTTAATCTCTTAACATTAGTATATGATATTTAGGGTTTTGTAATTTTTTAGTTTTCCTAACAAGTCAAATTGCTTTTATGTGGTGTGCCATGCCTTTCTTCTTGGTTGTTTTAAAAAATTAATTTATCAATTGTTGTAGATTGACAATAATGGATCTGTGTGAATTTTTAATTGTAGATTAGCAATCAATTCTGCATTTAATCTTTTTTCTTTAAGGTTTTTGGTGATTTAAAATATGTTTACACATACGTATGTAAATATATATACACATATATTTGTACACACACACACACAAATATATATATATATATATATAAAAATACAAATACACATACATAGAGACACACTTTCCTGAAATATATTGGTTTGATTCTTTTAGAGTCATTTTTTATAGGTATTTGAGGTGGTTATGGGGGGAGTGCAGGGAGGTTTCTTGCTTCTATGCCACCATCATGGCTTTGCCCCCCGGATTGATTCTTTTGATTTTCCCAATTTGGGAAAAGCCTAGTAATTCTTAAGACTTCCCCAATTGCTTATGGTCTTCTAAATCTGTCACTTTTTAAAAATATAGATTCTAAGTTGAGTATATTTTCATTTGAGTGGTATTTCTCTGCTGATTTTTCTCCATTCCGTTGTGGCTTTCTGCTCTTTAGTTATGCAGAAGATAATTCGGCTTCCCATTAAATGATGTTTTTATTGACATCTATAATTGTTTCAGTACACTGGAATATGACTTATTAGTCCTAGGCAGCTAAGTGCTTTTTTGCTTTTTTATCTGTCCTTGGCATCAGTTCAAATAAGCAGTCCTTGTTCTACCTGGTTCAGATTGAACATCATTGACCTTACTTGAGGAGACAGAAACTAGAACTTGTTCTAAAGAAGGTTCCTTGCTCTCAGTACAGACTCTGTGACTAGTGATTTTTTTTATTTTTTCAGATTCCCTTAGTAACAAGATCAAATTTAAAACAAGGAACTCAAGTCTGATGCAAAATATTTGCATAGAAGCATCATCCATGAAGAGACTGCCAAAGGGCTCAGCCTGGCATTGCAAGATGGACAAAGCCAGGGAGTATGATGTTGATTTAGAAAAACCAAAGGGTGACCTGGAGAGGCACTCCAGACAACGGACAATCACTCCCAGAGCAACTTCTGATAAAGGAAGTGGACCTCAGAGTAATACTTTTGGGAGAAGATTGAGCTTTGGGTCACGCTTTGGTGCACTTTGGAAAGGAACAATGGAGAGAAGTCTCTATAAATATAAGATGCTTGGAAAGGCCTTCAAAGAGATTTCTGCCATAATTACTTGTAATACATTCTTAGGGAAGAATTTTTCTAAGTATACCAAATGCAAGAAACCCTTTAGGTACCACTCAGACCTAATTAAATTCCATAGAATACATGCTGCAGAGAAGCAATGTAAGCACAATGAATGTGGCAGTGCCATTGGCAGAAGGTCACATTTTATTGGCCATCAGAATAGAGACAACCATGAGTATAAGCAATATGAGAAAGCCTTCGACTACAAGAGAAGCTTGACTAAACACAAAAGAATTCATACCAGAGAGAAAACTTTTGAATGTAATGAATGTGGGAAAGCCTTCAGTGAGAGTGGACACTTTATTATTCATAAGAGAATTCATACTAGAGAGAAAGCTTTTGAATGTAAAGCTTGTGGGAAAACTTTTAATGTTAAGGAAAGCTTTTATAGACATCAGAGACTTCACACTGGAGAGAAGCTTTTTGAATGTAACAAATGTGGGAAAAGTTTCAACCACAGGGAAAGCCTTATTAGTCATCAGAAAACTCATATTAGAGAGAAACTCTTCCCATGTAATGTGTGTGGGAAAGCCTTCAGTGACAGTCAAATACTGAAAAGTCACCAGGGCATTCACACTGGAGAGAAGCCCTTTGAATGTAATGATTGTGGGAAAGCCTTCACTGAAAGAGGTCGTCTTAATAGACACCAAAGGATTCATACCGGAGAGAAACCCTTTGAATGTAATGAATGTGGGAAAGCCTTCAGTGAGAGTGGACATTTTATTATCCATCAGAGAATTCATACTGGAGAGAAGCCATTTGAATGTAATGAATGTGGGAAAGCCTTCAGTGAGAGGGGAAGTCTTAATAGACATCAGAGAATTCACACTGGAGAGAAACCCTTTGAATGTAATGAATGTAGAAAAGGCTTCAACCGGAGGGAAAACCTTATTAGTCATCAGAGAATTCATACTAGAGAAAAACCCTTTGCTTGTAATGAGTGTGGGAAAACCTTTAGCCAGAGGGGAAACCTTACTACCCATCAAAGAACTCATACTGGAGAGAAACCCTTCGCTTGTATTGAATGTGGGCAGGCCTGTAGTCAGAGGGCAAGCCTCATTTATCATCATAGGAGTCATACTGGAGAAAAACCCTTTGACTGTAATGAATGTGGGAAGGCCTTCAGTGAGAGGGGAAACCTCATTGCACATCAGAGAACTCATACTGGTGAGAAACCCTTTGAATGTAATGAATGTGGAAAAGACTTTAGCCGGAGGGAAAATCTTATTAGTCATCAGAGAACCCATACTGGAGAGAAACCTTTTGAATGTAATGAATGTGGGAAAACTTTTAGGCAGAAGGGAAGCCTTATTACTCATCAGAGGATTCATACTGGAGAGAAACCCTTTAACTGTAATGAATGTGGGAAAGCTTTTAGTGTGAGGGGAAACCTTATTGCACATCAGAGAACTCATACTGGAGAAAAACCCTTTACATGTAATGAATGTGGGAAAGCCTTCAGTGGAAGAGGATACTTTATTACACACCAGAGAACTCATACTGGAGAGAGACCCTTTCCATGTAATGAATGTGGGAAAGCTTTCAGTGAGCGGGGAAGCCTCAATAGACATCAAAGGATTCATACTGGAGAGAAAATTTTTGCATGTAATGAATGTGGGAAAGCCTTTAGCCAAAGGGCCAGCCTTATTATCCATCATAGAACTCATACTGGAGAGAAACCTTTTCCTTGTAATGATTGTGGGAAAGCTTTTAGGAGGAGGAGAAACCTTATTATGCATCAGAGAAGTCATACTGGAGATAAACCTTTTGTTTGTAATGAATGTGGGAAAACTTTCAGTGAGAGGGGACACTTTATTACCCATCAGAGGACTCATACGGGAGAAAAACCCTTTGAATGTAATAACTGTGGGAAGGCTTTCAGTGAGAAGGGAAGTCTTAATAGACATCAGAGAACTCATACTGGAGAGAAACCCTTTGCATGTAAAGAATGTGGGAAGGCCTTCAGTGGGAGAGCAAACCTTGTTAGACATCAGAGGACTCATACTGGAGAGAAACCCTTTGCATGTAATGAATGTGAGAAGGCCTTCAGTGGGAGAGCAAACCTTGTTAGACATCAGAGAAGTCATACTGGAGAGAAACCCTTTGCATGTAATGAATGTGGCATAGCTTTCAGTAGAAGGGCAAACCTTATTGCTCATCAGAGAATTCACACTGTTGAACAACCCTTTGAACAAAGAGACTATGGGAAAGCTTTCATTAAGCAAGAAATACCCAAAAATTGCCAGAGAATTAAAACTGTACAGAAACCCTTTGGTTGTAGTGAATGTAAAAAACCCTTCAGAGAGAGGAAGCATCTTATTAGCCATCAAAGAATCAATACCGGAGTGAAGCATTTTGATTATAATTAGTGCAAAGAATAGTTTTTAATGGTTCTGTGTCGGCCTTGCAGGACATCTCCAGTGCTGTTTTTCAGGAGTCTGTTCTTGACTCGGGCTGTTTAACTTTTACGTCTGTGACTTGGGGAAAGACTAAGAAGGCATGCTGGTCATATCCACAGACAATACAGAAGTGAGAGGAAGAGCTTAGACACCAGATAGCAGATGCCAGTTAGGATCCAGAAGGGTATTGACAGGCTGGAATACTGGCATAGATCTAGTAAGGTGAAATTTAGTAGGGATGAATGTAAGACATTCTAGAGTACAAAATTCTATTTTACAAATATAAGATCATGAGGGATGGCTAGGTAGCAGTTCTGAAAAAAAGTATCTTGGGAGTTTTAGTGGCCTGCAAGCCCAGCATGAGTCAGCAGTGTGACATGGAAGACAAAAAAATCTTAACATGATCTTAGGCCACATCAAGTGAAAGGGATTCTGGGAATTAGGGAGCTTACAGTAGCACTACTCTGCTGTCCTCTCATCAGAACACTGTTTTTAATTCTGAGCAGCAGGTCACAAGGTTGCTGTTGATAGAGGGGAGACTATTTAGAGAAGGGCTGCTGGAGTGAGGAAGGGCCTCGCGTCCTTAAGGAGTGGACTTCAAGTAACTGGACATGTTTACCCAGGGATAGAGAGAACGGGATGTCATTCTGTCTCCAAGTACTTGAAAAGCTGTCCTGTGAGAGATTAGGCTTTTTCTGTTTGGCCCTAGGGCAGACCTAGGAGCAATGTGTGCATGTTGCAGACATACTAATTTAGGCTTGTTATCAGGAGAAATAGAATAGTCTGCCTAGGGAGGAGGTGAGCTTTCCTCCTTGGAGGTCTTTGGACAAAAGCTGGATGATCATTTGCTGGGTGTTGTGTTTGGGGATGGACTGGATGACCACTGAAATCCATCTCAACTCTTAGATTCTATGATTCTGTGAACTGACTTCACCAAGAGTGGGCTGTGAAAACCAATGCCCCTTGTTGGGTTATAGTTGAGCAGATTGTAGTACATGAATATAATGGAATAATTCTGCCCCGTAAGGAAAGATGGAGCCATGTGACCTTGGGCAAGTCACTTAACCCCAATTGCCCTACCCTCCTCCCTACAAAAAGCAAAATAAATAAAAAGAGAAAAGATGGGCATGCAGAATTCAAAGAAATATGGGTGGAATGATTTGAACCGGTTCAGAGCGAAATAAGCAGGACTGGCGCTATTCACGGCGATGTGAATGGGAGGAAGAAATGAATGGAACCTGCGCAGGACATGAAAACACAGGCCTTTCACCTTCAGGAGGCGGGGGAGGGGAAGAGAAATGGGCAAGATTGCGTGGCTGTGGGGCCTGCTTCGTGGTGGTGGATTTTGTGGAGCTTGTTTTCCTGCCTTCTCTGTGGGCGGGGTTAGGAATGCGGGGTCTGGGCCAAGAAAATCCCAGCGGGGTCATGAGAATGACCCACGGGGCCTAGCACACAGCAGGTGCTCTATAAATGCGCCTTTCCTTCCCCCAGAGGGAAGCTGGGGGGGCATCCCAGGGAGGTCACACCCCCATCTCTGGCCCCGCCCTCAGGGAGCGCTCCCTAGAGGGGCAGGAGGAGCGGCCAAGGGCGGTTACTGAACAGGGGACTGAGGAGGAAACAGAGCCCCCGTCCCCATTCACTTACCCTGGGGGGGGTCAGAGCAGCGAGTGGGGCACGTACATGCCCACTCCCTTTGTCCCCGACTCCTTCCCGGGCTGCTTTGCGGCTTTCCCTCAGCCCCTGGGACCTTTGGAGAGCCTCCACTGAGATGACCAAGGCATTGATTGATGTGCATGGTCCCCAGCCAATCAGAGCGTTCCACACACACCCCCTTTTGGGGGTGCTCCCATGGGAAGGGCCCCCGGAGGCCCCAGTCAGCGCGCCAGCCACGCTTAGACCTTTCAGCCACTGGTTACAGGTTGGAACCTTTTGGCCGCATTTCTCGCCCCGCACCTGTCACATGGGGGGCTTTTCTTGGGGACCCCGTGGCCCCTAGTGCAGTCCTGAGGCCCCAGGTGGTTTGAACTGGACCTAGGACGAGGAGATCGCGTCCCCCGGGCTCAGTGACTCGGGTACAGCCATCGAGACCCCAGGATCTTCTTCACGAGGCCTTTGTCCGGACCTCTTCATAACTGGATGGGCCATGTGTTAAGAGACCACGATGCCAGGGAAGAGGCCAGCCTCCTTGTAGAGCCTCACCGCCCCAAGGCCTTCCCCTCTCCCCACCCATTCCACCTCCCACTGCACAGTCTGGCTGCTCTCGTAGGTCCGACGCCCCTCCCCCACCCTCTCCGGTCATGCATACCAGGGGCTTATGGGGAGGAGGGTGGCCAACCCTGGGAGGCTGAGGAGAAGGAGGAGGGCCATGGAGTCCGGCTTGAAGACTGAAGGAGCCAGCAGTGCAGAAGGAAGCGTAGACAGGGAGGATGGATCTGAAAGAAACCGAGCAATTTGTTACATATCTCATATGTATGACATTTCACATAGATGTTACATGTAATGTGTTATGCAATTATCAGGTGTTTTTAGAAGCAAACAGGATGAATGGCCTTCATTGTGTGTGCAGCCCTCTTTTCTGTGTTCTGCTGAGTATGTAGAAATGCTCCTGTTTTGATGTTTACATTCATAATTCTAAAATGAAATGATTAAAAGATAGAAACTACAGGTTGGCCATTCTTGTCCATTACAAAAATAAACATGAATCGAATTCACACTGAAATTTGCATTGTCTGAAGAAGGATCATTGGTCCTACAGGGTCCTCTGTTATTTGGAATCTGTGTGACCTTGGACAAGTCACTGCTTATCTCTAAAGGACCTTTGTTTTTCTTATCTTCAACACTAGAGGATTCAACAGATCTTAGTCTAAGATTCTTCTCAGTTCTAAATACTATGATCCTGTTAGAACTCACAAATGTTGGGGGGGTGGGGAGGGAGAAAACCCACCTAGGGCTGCTACGAGAGAAACCCAAGATATCAACTGTATGGAGACCAGGAAGGGGATGGGGAAAGATGTGCTTGGAACTGTCACGTTGAGGCAGAGTCAAGATAGCAGGGGGAGAAACATTTTAGCCTAGTTTGCCCACCTTTGACAAAGCTCTAGAAAACACACCAAATCAAATTCTTATTGGGAAAGTCAAGAAAAACACACAATGAGGCAATTTTCCAGGCCAGGGCAGCTTAAACAGAGGTTGGTGAGCTCTGGAGACAAGTTCTACTGAGCTTTCCAGAGCACCAGGGCAGGAAGCACAGGGGAAGGAAGAGATCCCAGGGGACCCCTGAACTAGCACTGGATGCAGGGGTGTGGGCCACCTGTTGGCTCTGTTACCTACCACCTAGATGCCAGGTGGAGAGGACAGTCCCAGCTGCAAGCATGAGGCCTAGCTGTGAACTGGACAAGGAACAAGTTCCAAAAGCTTAGTTGTGTGGAGTCTGAGCCTGCAATTCAGTTCTAGTCTTTCACCCAGTGGCTAAGACTACAGAACTACCAGGACAGGATTCCTGGACCAAAGAGGAGCTCAGTCTCTCTGACCCTGCAGAACTCCCCAGTGGGTTAACAGTAGCGAAGTCCACCAACAAACTATTGAAATTCCACCACACAAGCCAACAGACCTAACTTGCATTGTCCAAGGGGACAGTAAACAGACCACACCACCACAGGACTGCTAAAAATGTGCAAACCCTCCCCTCCCCCCACCCTCCACTGAGCTGTGGAAGCAGTAAGAAATAAAAGGATGGATGGTCAAGCCAGACATCCCCTCCCAAAGTGCAGGAGCTCAGCATTAATATACAATCCAAAATCCAGAAAGAGGCAAGAGAATGAACAAAAACGAAAAGAACCCAACCATCAAGAGCTGCTATAGGGAAGCTCAAGACACAAACACAGAAGACAATGACTTGAAAATATCTACAAGCAAAGCTTCGAAAGAAAAAGCATAGGGGACAAAAGTCTAAGAAGAATTCTTAGAAGAGCTTAACAAGAGTTTAAAAAAAAAAACGAGGGTTAAAAAGTGATTTTTAAAAACCAAATGAGAGCAGTAGAGAAAACAAGAACTAGGGAAGAAAGACAGGAAAAGAGAATTAACAGCTTTGTAAAAGAGGCATAAAACCTTAATGAAGAAAATAACTCCATGAAAATTAGAATTGGACAAATGAAAGCTAATAACTCCATGAGATATCAACAAGTGCCATAGTAGGGGGTGGAGTCAAGATGGCGGAGTAGAAACAGGACTTCTGCAGGGCTCCAGCTTCCACCTTCCCCAATCCATGTAAAAGTGGACTCTGAACAACAAACTTTGGAGCTACAGAACCCACAAAATGACACAGAAACGCTAACCTCTCCCTGAGGACAACCCAGCAGCCTAGCAGGGAGCAGCCAGCACAACGCTATGGGAGCCAACCCCAGGCCCACATGAGCCAGAGGTTTTAGCCCCAGGGTGGGCCTGACCAAACACCAGCTGGAGGGACTCCAGAACACCAGCAGCTGTGTCCGTTTCCAGAATTATTAACAGATAGATGTGAAGGACAAAGTGAGAGGTCAGTGCAGTGTGGACTTTGGGACCAGTAGATGGGAGAGCATTGGCTGAAACGCCTCAGCACAGCCAGCACCACATTGCAGCTTCAGCTCCTGGCCTGCAGACTGTGGGGGGACCAAGCGATACTGATTATCATGTGTCAGGGGAAAATATGGTCATTTAGTGGAATAGGGGACTTTCAAGTATTCTTTTAGAAAAAACCAGAGTTGAATAGAAAATTTGACATTCAGATACAAGAAGCATGAGAAGGTAAACAGGGAAAAGAAATCATAAGGAACTTATGATACTTAAAAGGCGAAATTAAGAGGTGAGAGTGGAATATAATGAGAGGAGATGGAGAGAGACAGAATGGGGCAAACTATTTCATATAGAAGGGGCAAAGGAAAATGGGTACAATGGAGGGGAAGAACAGGAAGGCATAAGGGATTGGGTCAACCTTATTCTCACTGAATTTGGCTCAGAGAGGGAATAACATACACATAAAATAGGGTATCTCACCCTACAGGAGAGCAGGACGGAAGGGGATGAGAGGGAGGACGATGGAAGGGAGGGCAGGCTGGGGGGGAGGGAAATTGGAAGCACACACTTCTGAAAAGGGACAGGACCAAAGTAGAGAATAGAACAAGTGGGAGGTGGGATAGGAGGGAGGGAAATATAATCAGTCCTCTACAATATATCTACTGTGGTAATGTTTTGTATTAGCTACACATGTACAACCTATATTGAATTGCTTATCTTCCCAGTAAGGGTGGGTGACAAGGGAGGAAGGGAATGAAACTGGAATTCAAAGTTTTAAAACCAAATGTTAAATATATATATATATATATATATATATATATATATATATATATATGTATATATATATTATAGTATATATATATATATATACACTAGTATTAATAATATTTTACATGTAATTGGGAAAGAAGATGAGGGGATATCCTGGGGGACTGCTATTTTGGGGAGGTGGGTAGGGGAAAAACCGGGAGAAAATTTGTAGCACAAAATCTGGTGGAAATGAATGAAGTAAAACAGAAGTTAATAAAGCATTTGAAAAAAAAAATGCCATAGTAGGGGCGGCTAGGTGGCACAGTGAACTGACCCTGGAGTCAGGAGCACCTGAGTTCAAATGTGACCTCAGACACTTAACACACACAAAAACTAGCCATGTGACCTTAGGCAAGTAACTTAATCCCAATTACCCTACCTTCACCCCTCCAAAAAAAGCAAAAAAAAAAAAAGTGATGTACAGTTAAACTCCTATCAGATGAATGTAGAAAAACTTAATATGGCAGAAGCAGTGACTTAATGATAGGAAAAAGAGCTCTGAAAGGAGTGGGGAGCAGAGACATAGAAGCTGCAAGAAGTGGCCCCTCAGAAGATTCATGACCAAACAAGAATTAGAGAGCATTATAAAATGCAAAATGTATAACTTTGATTACAGGAAACTGAAAAGCTTCTATACAAAGCCAATGTAACCAAGATTAAGAGGGAAGTGAAAAACTGGGAAAGAATTTTTGCAACCAATGTCTCTGATAAAGGCCTCATTTCTAAAATATACAGAGAATTGAGTCAAATCTATAAGAATACAAGTCATTCCCCAATTGATAAATGGTCAAAAGATATGAACAGACAGTTCTCAGAGGAAGAAATTAAAGATATCTATAATCATATGAAAAAATGCAATAAAACACTATTGATTAGAGAAATGCAAATCAAAACAATTCTGAAGTACCACATCTCACCAGATTGGCTAAGATGACAAAACAGGAAATGATAAATCCTACAGAGGATGTGGAAAAATTGGGACACTAATGCATTGCTGGTGGAATTGTGAATTGATCCAACCATTCTGGAGAGCTATGTACAACTATGCCCAAAGGGCTATAAGTAATTTCATATCCTTTGACCTAGTAATACCACTTCTAGAGTTGTATCCCAAAGAGATCATAAAAGTGGGAGGAAGACCCATATGTACAAAAATATTTATAGCAGCAAAGAATTGGAAATTAAGGCAATACCCATCAATTGGGGAATGGCTAAACAAGTTATGGTATATGAATGTAATGGAATTGTGCCATAAGAAACAAAGAGCAGATGGACTTCATATCTACTTGGAGAGGCTTGTATGAAGTGATGCTGAATGAGAAGAGCAGAACCAGGAAAAATTTGTACACAATTACAGATACAACATATGTGTGACAACCAACTTTGATAGACTGGACTCTTCTCAGAAATGCAGGGCTATAAGCAAACTCCCAAAGACTCATGATGGAGAGAGATGTCTACATTCAGAGAAAGAACCAGAAGAACAGAGTTTGAATGCAGATTGGAGCAAATTACCTGCTCTCTTTCTTTTTCTTGTTTGGTTTGGTTTCCTCTTTCCCATTGTTCATTCCATCAGTTACAATCTTCTTTATAACCTGACCAATGTCTAATGTGAAAGTATCTGCAGACCCTATACCTGATTGTATGCCACTATGGGGGGATGGGAGGGAGCGGAGGAAGAAAAATTTGAAACTCAAAGAACTGGGGAACTGAATCTTCTAAACTCAAAGTAAATGAAGAAATTAATAAAGACAAAAAAGAAGTGGCCCCTCAGACAACTGAAAGCATCTTTAAACAAGATGCCACTAATGGGCGTGGGTGGGGGCGGGGAATGGCAAAGCCAGATACAAGTTAGAAATGACTGACCCTTGGGTGGAAGTGGATGGGACAGAATAGGAGGGCCTTTTTCCAGGAAAGGAAGGATCTGGGATTAGGGGAAGGTGATGGACCATTGAGGCACCATAAGAAATAATACATCATTTCCAAAGGAAACATGGAGTATGGAAACATGTATGAAGTGGAACAGTGGGGAATGCAAAGAACATTTATCCACTGATGGTAACTACTTAACAACAACACCATACAGAAAACTACAAAGAAGTGGGATAGATGACTTACGGGGCCCCTATTTCATTCCAGTTGATATCAATCAGTTTGATATAATGTCATAGGGGTGGTGACTATAGCTCTGCAGATTGGCCTCAGAGTTGTGAATTGCAGATTGGAAGTTCACTTGCTCAACCATAAGAAGCTAATCCAAGGTCCTCTCCCCCTCCTTGTTTTTTTTTGTTTGTTTGTTTGTTTGTTTTTGCTTTTTGGAGGGCAGTTGGGGTTAAGTAACTTTCCCAAGGTCACACAGCTAGGTTTTTTTTTTTTTGTTTGTTTGTGTGTGTGTTAAGTGTCTGAGGCCAGATCTGAACTCAGGTCCTTCTGACTCCAGGGCCGACACTCTACTCACTGTGCCACCTAGCCACCCCCGCCCCTTGTTTTTTCTTGTTACAGTGACCAAGTCCTACATGGCAGAGGTGACTCAATTACATGGAAAGCCCTGCAGCTTGTCATCCCTTTGTTGCCAAACATGGGGAGGTGACCATGAACACATAGCCAATGAATCCTGATCCTTGACCTTTCAGTCAAGGTCAAGATAGGTTTGTTAAGGTCTGCTCACTAGCACATTTGGTAACCAAACTTTGGTAACTGTATTTTGTGAGGATCCTCCTGGAGGGGCAAGGGCAGGTCTACCCTTCAATCAGACTCTATTTTTCAGCCCACTTCACCTGTATTGTCAAGGTACCAAGCACTATAAAATGAAGACCCTGGAGGAAGTGGGCATCTCAGATCATGAAGATGTGAAGTTCATTTCATTAGAGGAAGCCATGGACCCTTTCATAAAGTCCCACTGGCTCAGAGCTCTGTCTCAGTGGTGGGTTGTTTTTTTTTTTTCTTGTAGATTGGACAATTCTGAAACTCCTGACAGAAGGGAGAGAATCCTAGAGGTGGCAAGGTAACAAGCAGGGACCTTTGTTAGCATTTTGGGAAAGGTGCTATTTTTTAAGACTATAATCTTTCACATGGGCTTGTTGGAAATTCTCATTTCTACATGGCCTTCCATTTACACTATATGTAGATAGAGATTTCCATACTGTCTCCTCCATTGAAATGCAAGATCCTTGAGGCCAGGGTGCTCTATTTTTGTCTCTTTGCATCTATTCCCAGCACTTAGAACAGTCTTAGGCATATGGCAAGCACTTGACCTGTGTGCTTACCTGTGGAGACCAGGTTCTCATAGGTTTCCAAGATCATGTCCCTGTACAGGGCCCTCTGGGCAGGCTCCAGGCATCTCCACTCCTCCGTGGTGAAGTTCACAGCCACATCCGTGAGCTGGTGCCTAAGTCAAATACAGTCCTGCTGAGCCAGGAATCATCTCTCCAAACATTTCTCTATTACCTACCTACTGTGTGCCTTACTTTGGATTAGACTCCAGCGTTCCCAGACTGCTTAAGCTCCCTCTCATGAAGAATCACCCCAAATCACCACCTTATTCCTGAAGTCCCAAACCAAATGACAGAATCAGCATTCATGTCACTCTTTAGATACACAACTCAACAGAGAACACACTGCACTGCAACTACTTGTTTTTAGCTGAACATTTATCATCCTCCATCAAAGGGCAACTTATTCCAGATAGATTTATCAGGCAGGAAGCATCCCATAAATGTGTAACACTCCCATGTCTCCCCAGTCCAAAGGCCTTGTGCTCTTCCGCTCCCAGGTAAGCACCTTCTTTGGCCTATGGAGAGAAGGAATAGAATTCTGTGCACCCCACCCTTCTCTATGTCATTATACCACTGATGGTATACTTAATAACAGCTAACATATACATAGTGTTTCCTACATGCCAGGCCCTGTGCTAAGCACTTCGTACTTAATCTCACTTGATCCGCCCAACAACCCTGCAGGGGAGGTGCTATTATTTTCCCCATTTTACAGATAAGGAAACTGAGGCAGAAAGTAGTTAAGTGACTTGCCCACAGTCATACAGCTAGCAAGTGTGAGGCCAGATTTGAATCCAAGTCTTCCTGGAGTTCTATCCACTGTACCACCAGCTGCCTAAATATTTAATGGGCCTAAGAACTGATACTTTCTAAGTGACATATGTTCTCCAGTACCTCAATGGATCTGTGACCTCTGGAAGATGGATATTTCTTTCTAGAGGTGAAAATGATAACCCATCCATTCCTCCATCCATTCCTCAGGCAAAAGCCTGAGGTCACGAAAAGCTCACACAATTTCCCAATACTATTCAGCCAGCTCTGGTCCACTTGTTTTGTCTGGGTCAGCTTGTCTGCAATTTACAGTATCTGACCAAAACAAGTGAACTGATGAATCAGCACTACAGTGAGTGCCTACAACTGCCTTTGCTAGTGTGGACAACAGGCCTCGATTGTTCCTTTGGGGTGGCTAACGAGGCTGTGGGTCACTTTTAAGAGGGTCTTCAGTGTGCTGGGTCCTGATGGAGTCAGACCAATGATACATTCATAACAGGGAGTATTTGGAAACCCTCCTTGAGACAATCAGCTCTGTGCCTAACCCTAGGCAGGACACTCTCTCCCTTTCTGAAGCCTTGACAGCAATAATCTGGAGCTGTTCTCGGTCCTTAGTATCTGTCAGGGACAGGCTGGTGGAGGAGAGGCTGCTTCATTATGGTGTATTTTGCTTTACAGCAGCCCTTCTCAAATTTTTGGGTCTCAGGACACCCTCGTAAAAATTAAAGACCCAAAGAGCTTTTATATGCAAGTTATAGATTTTGGTATTTATTATATTAGACATTAAGACTGATAAAAATTTAAAACATATATTCATTAATTCATTTTAGTAATAATAATAAATTCATCACATAATTTCATGACAAGTAGCTATGTTTTCCAAAACAAAAAAGTGACAAATTTGACAGTGCTATACATTATTTTTATAAATCCTTGTTAACACCAAGCATGAGCAGCTTCCCAGAGGACTGCTTCTGTGAACAATCTTCGAGGCTCTGATTAAAAGCATAGTAAACTCTCCATTTATTCACTAACAAATTAAGGCAAAACATTCACAGAAAATCAAAATACAGCATTCACCATGTCACAACTCAATAACTTAACACAAAAATGGCCACATAGTTTTCATCAAAGTGGTCACACAGTTTTAAACAAAGTACATTCATTTAGTAACTCAATCATTTACTAAGTCCTAAATTCAGTCACAAAGTACAAAGGTTAAAGTTCTCTTTTAAACAAGGTCCTTTCATTATTCAATCACAAAGTCCACCCCTAGGTCACATCTCTCTTACTCTCTTCAATCAAAAAGTCTTCCTTCTTAAACAAAGTACATTGTTAGTCAATCACAAAGTACAAATGCCAAAAGTTTTCCACCCCTAGGTCACAACTAATGTTATCAGTTAGCATTAAGTCCCCAAAGAGAGGTCTTTTCATCTTGTCCTGAGGCAGATTCTCAGCTTCCATGGTTCCCCTTCCCAGTTTCTGTTTCTGGGAAGACAAAGCTTTAAAAAGCCACAATAACATTCATCCACATTGCCAGCTTCCTCATCAATTCACTTTCTGCCTATGAAATCAACCTAGACCCAACAACGTCTGTGGCCTCCATCTAAATGAATCTGACAAAGGAACATCAAAACAGATGGACAAAATACCGGCACCACAGTCATGCCTCTTCAGGTCTCAGCAGCTCCAGGTGGCCCCCAAAAGTCATGGGCAACTCCTCCTGGCCCTCAGAAGTCCTCAGTAGCTCCCAGCAGTTCTCTCTCTCTCTCTCAGCATTCTTGTTCCCAGATGTTCTCTCTCTCTCCCTGCCTCCATGATACTGCTCCCAGAAATTCTGGCCTCTCTCAGCTTGGGCTTTTCCCTATACCCAGCACCAGCTCCTCCCTGTTGAACCCCCTCTCATCACATCAACAATTCAGTTCTACTGGATGATTCACAAGCTCTGGGTCTTAACACTTAACCTGAAACCAAGTGCTAAGTACCTGTTAGCTTGCCAATACAAGGGGATCTTCACATCCCATTAGTTACACTGGTCTGACTGTGCCCCTTTCTGTACCTTCTTCAGTGCAATGAATGGATGACAGCCAAAGATGGAGGATGAACCATGTCTTCCACATCTTGAGTAGAGATGCAGAATGAAATGTCTATTTTCAGACATGACCAAAGTGCTGAGCTGTTTAGCTCGACTATGCATATATGTTAAAATAGGCTTTTGGGGGGTCAGTAGGGTGAGGGAAGAGACTTAAGAGATAAGCAGAGATGCTTACTGACAGTGAGGCTGAAGAAGAAAAGAACATCAACAAAATATGTATTTTTTAAAATACACATGAGTGGAAAAGCTGGCAAGCACAGCATGTGTCTTCACAGAAGTCACTGACAAAAACATTCAAGCAGCTTGGGAGCTTGGAGCACTCCCTTGCAGGCTTTTCAATCTAACACAATCACTGATGATGACTCTTTGGAGTTGATAATTCAATCAGTTTTGGAGACATTTAATTTTACAACTATCTAGTCTACACTGCTCTATTTTTTCCACAAAAAGACTTTATTAACTACCTTCATTATAAGTTGAACTATACCTACAACATTCCCTTAACATCAGTCAATCAATAAGCATTTCTTAAGTGCCTGCTATGTGCCAGACATTATGCTAAGCACTGAGGAACATACTCTGCTCTTGAGCTCACAGTCTAATGGGGTGAAACAATATGTAAACAAGATATAGACTAGTTTAGTAACCCCATCAAGCAATAAAGGAAATGGGCTAAGTCTAGCATAGTATGTTCTTTTAAAATAATTTTTTTGGCTTTTTGGAGGATAATTGGGGTTAAGTAACTTGCCCAAGGTCACATGGCTAGGTTTTTTTGTTTGTGTGTGTTAAATGTCTGAGGCCGGATCCAAACTCAGGTCCTTCTGACTCCAGGGCCAGCACTCTATTCACTGTGCCACCTAGCTGCCCCTTAAAATAATTTTTTAAAAATAATTTTGATGTTTTCATATGGCCTTCACCCCTTTCTAACCAGGAAGCCATCTCTTAATAACAAAGAATAAACATGGGAAGGTAAGGAAGGTAGTTTTAACAAAATCACCATAATCTAGCAAGTCTGATAGTAAACACAAGGTTATCTCTCCCTAGTCTTCCCATCTCTGGGGGAAAAAAAAGACAAATGCATTTCCCATTCCCTGCAATCAAGCTAGGTCATTAAAATTACACTGCATTTAATTTTTCTTGTTGTTTTTTTATAATGCTGTAATCATTGTATATACTGTATTTCTGGTTCTCCTTACTTCACCTAGAATCAGTTCATGTTTCTTTGAATTCTTTACCATTTCTTATAGCACAGCAGTATTTTTAATCTATATAACACAATATATTTAGCCATTCCCTAATCAATGGACAGCTACTTTGGGATAGCCTGTTCTTGATGAAGGAATTTATTACATTCATAATATTTTGATCCCGTATGGGTTTTCTGATGTTTAATAAGGTGTCTACTCTGGCTAAAGCCTTTCCCACATTCATTACATTTAAAGGGTTTCTCACTCCAGTATGAGTTCTCTGATGTCTAATAAGATGGCCCCTCTGGCTTATGCCTTTACTACATTCATTGCATTCAAAAGGTTTCTCTCCATTATGGATTTTCTGTTGGATTTTCAGTACTTGACTCTCAATAAAAGCTTTTTCACATTCATTACATTTGAAGGGCTTCACTCTAGTATGGATTCTCCGGTGATAAATAAGCAGCCCCCTCTTGCTGAAGGCTTTGCCACACTCATTACATTCAAAGGGTTTTTCTCCAGTATGAATTCTCTGATGACTTTTGAGTACTTTACTTTCACTGAAGGCTTTCCCACATTCATTATATTCAAAGGGTTTCATTCCTGTGTGAGTTCTCTAATGGGTGATAAGGACTGCCCTCTGAAGCATTTTCCACATTGACTACACTCAAAAGTTTTTCTCCAGTATGAATTCTCTGATGATAAATAAGCTGCCCCCTCTGGCTAAAGGCTTTTCCACATTCATTACATTCAAAGGGTTTCTCTCCAGTATGAATTCGCTGATGAGTAATCAGGTTTGCCCTCCGGTTGAAGCGTTTTCCACATTCACTACACTCAAAAGGTTTTTCTCCAGTATGAATTCTCTGATGACTAACAAGATTGGCCCTCTTGATAAAGCTTTTCCCACACTCATCACATTCAAAGGGTTTTTCTCCAGTATGAATTCTCTGATGATTTTTGAGCACTCTACTTTCACTGAAGGCTTTCCCACATTCATTACATTTAAAGGGTTTCACTCCAGTATGAGTTCTCTGATGGGTAATCAGGTTTGCCCTCTGCCTGAAGCATTTTCCACATTCACTACACTGAAAAGGTTTTTCTCCAGTATGAATCCTCTGATGACGAATGAGCTGTCCCCTTTGGCTAAAGGCTTTTCCACATTCATTACATTCAAAAGGTTTCACTCCAGTATGAGTTCTCTGATGCCTAACAAGATTGACCCTCTTGCTAAAGCCTTTCCCACACTCATTACATTCAAAACGTTTCTCTCCAGTATGAATTCTCTGATGGCTTTTGGGAACTTTGCTTTCCCAGAAGGACTTTCCACATTCATTATATTCAAAGGGTTTCACCCTAGTATGAGTTCTCTGATGCCTAACAAGATTGGCCCTCTGGTTAAAGCCTTTCCCACACTCATTACATTCAAAAGGTTTCTCTCCAGTATGAATTCTCTGATGGATTTTGAGTACTTGACTTTCCCAGAAGGATTTTCCACATTCATTGCATTCAAAGGGTTTCACTCCAGTATGAAATTTCTTATGTCTAGTCAAGATATCCTTGTGACGAAAACCTTTCCCACATTCACTACATTCAAAAGGCTTCTCTCCAGTATGAATTCTCTGATGATAAATGAGGTGTCCTCTCTGACTGAAAGCTTTCTGGCATTCATTACATTCAAAGGGTTTCACTCCAGTATGAATTCTCTTATGCCTAAGAAGATAGGCCCTCTGGCTAAAGCATTTCCCACATTCATTACATTCAAAAGGTTTCTCTCCAGTATGAATTCTCTGATGGCTTTTGAGTACTTGACTTTCCCAGAACGACTTGCCACATTCATTACATTTAAAGGGTTTCACTCCAGTATGAAATTTCTTATGTTTAGTCAAGATTTCCTTGTGACTAAAGCCTTTCCCACATTCACTACATTCAAAATTCTTCTCTCCAGTATGAATTTTCTGGTGATAAATGAGATGTCCTCTCTGACTGAAAGCTTTCTGACATTCATTACATTCAAAGGGTTTTACTCCAGTATGATTTCTCTGATGTCTAATAAGATGGCCCCTCTGGCTGAAGCCTTTACCACATTCATTGCATTCAAAAGGTTTCTCTCCAGTATGGATTCTCTGATGGCGTTTCAATACTCGACTCTCAATGAAGGCTTTCCCACATTCATTACATGCAAAGGGCTTCTCTCCAGTATGAGTTTTCTGATGGGTAATCAGGTTTGCCCTCCGGCTGAAACATTTTCCACATTCACTACACTCAAAAGGTTTTTCTCCAGTATGAACTCTCTGATGATAAATAAGCTGTCCCCTCTGGCTAAAGGCTTTCCCACATTCATTACATGCAAAGGGTTTCTCTCCGGTATGAGTTCTCTGATGTGTCATCATGTTTGCCCTCCGGTTGAAGCATTTTCCACATTCACTACACTGAAAAGGTTTTTCTCCAGTATGGATTCTCTGATGATAAATGAGCTGTCCCCTCTGGCTAAAGGCTTTCCCACATTCATTACATGCAAATGGTTTCACTCCAGTATGAGTTCTCTGATGCCTAAGAAGATTGGCCCTCTGGCTAAAGGCTTTCCCACATTCATTACATTCAAAACGCTTCTCTCCAGTATGAATTCTCTGATGGCTTTTGAGTGCTTTACTTTCCCTGAAGGACTTTCCACATTCATTACATTCAAAGGGGTTCACTCCAGTATGAAATTTCTTATGTTTAGTCAAGATTTCCTTGCAGCTAAAGCCTTTCCCACATTCACTACCTTCAAAAGGCTTCTCTCCAGTATGAATTTTCTGATGACAAATGAGGTGTCCTCTCTGACTGAAAGCTTTCTGGCATTCATTATATTCAAAGGGGTTCACTCCAGTATGAGCTCTCTGATGTCTAATAAGATGGCTCCTATGGCTGAAGCCTTTCCCACACTCATTACATTCAAAGGGTTTCTCTCTAGTATGAATTCTCTGATGACTTCTGAGTATTTTATTTTCACTGAAGGCTTTCTCATATTCATTACATTCAAAGGGTTTCACTCCAATATGAAATTTTTTATGTTTAGTCAAGATTTCCCTGTGACTAAAGCCTTTCCCATATTGAGTACATTCATAATGTTTTTCTCCAGTATAAATTCTCTTATGTCCAGTGATATTTTGTCTTCTGCCAAAGGCTTTTCCACATTCATTGTGTTTATGTAACCTTTCTCTAGTATGAATTCTATGAAATTTAATTAAGTCTGAGTGGTAACTGAAGAGCTTTCTGCACAAGCTACACTTACCCAAGTTTTTCTCTAAGGAGGATCTATTACACACATTCAGGTCAGAAAAATCACTGGTGCTCTTTCCAAGAGTCTTATATTTGTGCAAACGTTTCTCCACACACCCCTTCCAAAATGCACCCAAGACTGACCCTAGACTAAAACTTCTCCCCAATGTATTACCCTGAAGCACACTCCCTTTATTAACATTTGTTCTAGAAGTGACTGCTACTTGTCTGGACTGTCTCTCCCGGCTACACTCCGGTTTCTCTAAATTAACATCATCTTCTCTAGCTTCTTGAATCTTTGAACACTGGACAGGAGCTTCTGACAATATTTTCTTCGATGATTCTTCCAGACAAATAACCTGTATCAGAAGGGAGTCTTTACTTGTAATCCTGCTCTCTTCAATAAAGGAATCTGAAACAAAGGGGGAAAAGTCACTAAGATATTGTTTGTTATGCTGAAAAGAGCTTTTATAGAAAGTTTTAGTTTCTGTTCCTTCCATCAAGGAGAAAACTATTCAATCTGGACCAGGTAGAAGAAACACTGTTTAAAGGAAATTAAGCCAAAGACAGGTGAGGAGATAATAACAGAGCACTTAAGTGCCCAGACTCAATCAATGAATTAAGAACCTATAGATGTTATTAAAAATACATCAACCAGGTGGCTAGGTGGTGCAATGAATAGAGCACTGGCCCTGGAGTCAGGAGGATGTGAGTTCAAATCCAGCTTCAGACACTTAACACTTACCAGTCTTGTGACCTTGGGCAAGTCACTTAGCCCCAATTTCCCTGCCCTCCTCCTTCCAAAAAAGCAAAAAAGAAAAATACATCAAAGAAAAAATTGAATTTTCCTCTGCAGAATAGAAAGCCACTGAGGAAGAGATAAGCAAACTCTATTATTCAATAGAAAAGGTATAAATATTGCAAAGAACAGATAAAACTATCCCTACTTGCTGATGACATGATGATTTACTTAGAAAACTCTAGGAAATCAGCAAAGAATCTAACTCCAGTAGTTAACCAGTAGTTAACAGCTTTGGCAAAGGTACAGTCTACTCAACAAATCCACAAAAATCAACAGCATTTCTGTGTGAATAAGAACATAACCCAAGAGGCAACAAAAGAAAGGGAAATCGTACTCAAAATGACTATAAAATGCATAAAAAATTTGAGAACCAATGCACAAAATCCAAAAAGAAATAACAGAAAAGGAAGTACCAATCAAAATGAGCACAAATGGCATAAAGTTTCTGAAAGTCAAAAGTCAAAGCCCCCTACCAGGGCATATTGGAGACTCAGATCAAATTTTAAAGCGCCTCGTAACAAAACAAAGAATGCCTTTTAGCCGATTAGAAAGACAGACATTATTCATGATTGGGCTGAGCCAACACAATAAAAATGATGATGTATCTAAACAAATGTACAAATGAGGAGTTACTTCAATCAATTTACCAAGGATATATGGGACCTTTATTTCTATCTTTTTTGAGGCATAGGCCTAGAAGTGGGTTCTCTAGGCTAAAGTATATAGACATTTGGACATTTTTCTTGGTTATCTAAGGCAAGAGGCATACTAATAACCTGTTGCTAGAGCTATGAATTGGTCCAATCATTCTGGAAAGCAATTTAGAATTGTGCCCACAAAGTAGCTAAAATGTCTATCCCCTTTAGGCATATACCTCAAAGAGGCCAAAGACAGAAAGAAATATCACATATATGCCAAAATACCCTTAACAGCAGTTCTGTAGAGACAAAGAGCTGGAAACAAAGTGGATGGATATGTATAAGGGGGTGTGTGTGTGTGTGTGTGTGTGTGTATACACATATATAAATGCTTTAGTTGACGGTTACTCAATTTTAAATAGTCTGTTAAAAACAAAAACTAAGGAACACACATCTCTTTTCTGATAAAGGACATATAAGGAGAAAAAGAGAAATCAGCAAAGCCATATGCCCAAGTGAAGAATGCACTTCACATTAACCAGCCAAAGGTTTTTGCCCCAAGTCCTGAAGCCGTTGAGAAGGTTTCTGGTCTTATCTTGCAAAGCAGAAGATACATAAAGGACTCTCATATACTTGTTTTCCACTTACTCACCTGGACAGGAGCATCTCAGGCTTCCTCCCTCAGGCCTCCATGGGGCTTCTCCCCTTTCCAACAGAGAGATCACATCCAGTCTAGAAACAGGAAGCCCTATGTATAAGGAGAGAAGTAGAGAAGTGCTGAGGACAGGGAGCATTCTGAAAATTCCCTCTAGTCCCAGAAAATAGGGCAGCTAAACAGCATGGAAGGTAGACAAGGTGACCTCCAAAGCATGCACCATTTTGTAATGCAAGGGGAGGTGGGTCACAGATCTAGTTTAGAATCAAAAAGAAAACGAGTTCATTGACTACTCCCAGTGCTAAGAGGATCAGACTTCTCCATCTATCTCAGCAGGGATTTGGCTCTCTCAAGCAATTAATCATCAGACATTCATTAAGCATCCATCATGTATGTACCAGGCACTATGCTAGATAACTTCAGATAAAGAAAAGAAAATCCCTCCTGGCCACAGTGAGACATGACAGGCAAACCTCACAAAGATGTCACCAGACAAAGAAGAAGGAGAGGAGAGTATCAAGGAAGGGAGTCAGGAAAGGTCTCCTTGGGGAGGCAGGACATAAGAAGGCAAGGTCAACATTTAAGAGAGGAAATGAAGGGGAGCAACATGCAAAGAGCTACACTAGGGAGATAGAAGACTTAGATATCATCCCTGCTGGCCTCCTGGGGTTTTTAGCTTAGGGTAGAGTAAAATCCACATAGAAATCTCTGAAGAAAAGGGAAGGAAGAAGTATCCCAATTCCCCTGAGATTTTGGCAGAAATCTCTGACCTGAGAGCCCAGGGAGCAGAAAAGCTGCAGCCTTGGGGCTGGCACAAGGAAGCTCTGGGACTGCCATTTATAGTATGGGAAGACCTTTCTCCTGGGAATACAAGATAGAACCACTCTGACTATTGGCCATAAAGGATTTAGGACTCTCCTGAAGGGATAAGCAGCCACTGAGTCACAGGGCAGCTCTCCTTACCCAAGAAGACCAGACTCTCATAGTTCTCCAACATCACGTCCCTGTATAGTGTTCTCTGGGCAGGATCCAGGTATGTCCACTCCTCTTGGGTGAAGTCCACAGCCACATCCTTAAATGTCATTGATTCCTGAGTCAAACACATTCCTGCTTAACCAGAGGCCACTACTCCAAATCTTTACTGCTCACCTACTTATGCTCACCTCATTTGTCCTAGACTCTCACAGACAGCTTTCCTTCATTGCTCACATTCACCCTGAAAAGTTCTTTCACAAGTAAATCTCAAGAAAATCATGTCCTTTACTCCTAAAGTCTCAAGCCAGAATCCATCTTGTAGCTTATACACAGCCCTAACATCAGCAATCACCCTCCAAATAGCTATGTAATAGCAATCCCTCTCCACTGTTTACTGGCACCTTCTGGGCAGATGGTCTCAGGGGAAACCTGTTCCACACTTGACCTGTCAAGCTTAGCAACGTCTCTACTTCCAACTGTTAATGACCCTTTGCTCTCTCTTATAGAGAGATCACTGCTTCTCCATTGTACTGTGGAAACCTGGAACAAGATGATATCCAAGTCTAAATATGAAGACCTGCTCCATTCTCTGGGAGCTATTCCCTCTAACACTCACTTCCATGGATTGGTAACCTTTCTGATGATGGTACTTTTTCCAATGGCAAATGAAGATTATAACCCATCCATGCTTTCTCAGGCCATGTGATTCCAGAAAACACCCAAGAGACTCATGCAAGGGGCCTTTCTCTATGTCTCTTCCTACTGAGGTGTATATGCAGCCTGAGGCTAGCCATCTTTTATCCCTTATTTTCCCTATGGCACAAGGCCACCTAAATTTTCAGTTATAGTTAAAAAAAAAAGAAAGATTTTCATTGATATCTTTTGTTTTGACATTACCTAGATTTCCTGTTCTATACTTCTTCCAATCTCAAGAACTGTCCCTTGTAATAAAGTTGATTGTTTTTTAACAGAGGAAGAGAAAAAGAAATTCCACAAACCTGATCAATGTTCTATATTCATGTGACCCTCATCTTTGTAAAGGAATGGAGGGAAGAGTCTCTTCCTTTATCTCTGCTTTGATACCAGGATTGTCTGTACAGTTTCACAACACTCAAGTCTCTACTTTTTTGCCATGGTTCTTTCCATTTACTCTGTTGTTGTCATTGCTTATATTGTTTCCCCAGCTCTACGCACTTCATTTTGTATCAGTTCATATAAGCTTTTCTGTTCTTCTCTGTATTCAGCATCTCCACTGTTTCTAATAACCCAGTCATATCCCATTACATATTCCCCAATCAATAAGCAGTTTTGTTTCCAATTCTTTGCTATCACAAAAAGTGCTGCTATAAATACTTTGGTAGCTATCAGGACTTCCTCATTTTTTATATTTTTAGGATAGCCACTAGTGGTGAAATCTTTGGGTCAAATGGTGTAGACAATTATTTGCATAATTTCACATTGCTTTCCAGAGTGTTTGTCCTACTTCACAGAGACCAAATAATGCATTCATGTGCCTATCTTTTTTTTTTTTTTTTGGCTTTTTGGAGGGAAGGCAGGGCAATTGGGGTTAAGTGACTTGCCCAAGGTCACACAGCTAGTAAGTGTTAAAGTGTCTGAGGCCACATTTGAACTCAGGTCCTCCTGACTCCAGGGACAGTGCTCTATTCACTGTGCCACCTACCCGCCGCCCAATGTGCCTATCTTTTGACAACCTCTCCAACACCACCTAGGCTCATCTTTGGTCATCTTTGCCAATTTTCCAGGTGTGAAGAAAAACTTTAGGGTTGTTTTGATGTGCATTTCTCTAGCTATTAGTCATGTGGGGCTCTCTTTCATTTGGTAACAGACTGAGATCCTTCTTTTTAGAACTATTTCTTCATTTCCTTTGACTACTTATCTCTTGGAGAATAGCTTTTGGTCTCATACATTTCTACTAATTGTCTATATATCTTGGACACCAAACCCTTCTCTGAAAAATTTAATAAAGGTTTTTTTTCTGAGTCAACCACTTCCCTTTTTACTGCAGATGAATTAATTTTGTTTGTGCAAAAGATTTTCATATAATAAAATTATCCGTGTATTTTTTTAACAGCCTTTATCCCTAGACTTTAGTTAAGAATTAAATTCACAAAAGGCAGTTTTCAAAGAAAAAAAATCAAAATTACTAATAATAACAGGGGCAGCCAGGAGGTACAGGGGATAGAACATCAGCTCTGGAGTCAGGAGGAGCTGAGTTCAAATTTGGCCTCAGACTTATTAAGTGACCCTGGCCAACTTACTTAACCCTGGTTGCTTCAACTCTTTCTTTCTTTTTTGCTTTTTGGAGGGCAATTGGGGTTAAATAACTTGCCCAAGGTCACACGGCTAGGTTTTTGTTTTGTGTGTGCGTTAAGTGTCTGAGGTAGGATCCGAACTCAGGTCCTTCTGACTCCAGGACTGACGCTTTACTCACTGCGCCACCTAGCCGCCCCTCAACTCTTTATCTATAAAATGAGCTGGAGAAGGAAATGGAAAACCATTCCAGTATCTTTGCCAAGAAAACACCAAATGGGGTCATGGAGGATGAGACACAACTGAAAACAACTCCACAACTCCACAACAACAGTGACATAAAAAGGCTCTAATTCACTACTGATCAGAGAAATGGAAATGTAAACAACTCTGAGGTACCACATCTCACTGGTCAGATTGGCTAAGATGACAGAAAAAGAAAATGACAAATTCAGTCTACACTGATGTACTGTTGTGTTGGTGGAGTTATTAACTGGTCCAACTATTCTGGAGAATAATCTGGAATCATGCCCAAAGGGCTATAAAACTATGTGTACATTTTGACCCAGCAATGCCACTAACCCAAAAAGTATCTGTATCCCAAAGAGATCAAAGGAAAAGGAAGAGGACACATAGGTACAAAAATATCTATAGCAGTTCTTTTTGTGGTGGCAAAGAATTGGAAACTAAGGAGGTGTCTATCAATTTGGAAATGGTGGAACAAATTATGGTATCTGAATATATGGAATGCTCTTGTGCTAAAAGAAATGACAAAGGAAATGGTTTCAGAGAAACCTGGGAAGCCTCGTGTGGACTGATGCAAACTGAAGTGAGGAGGAGCAGGAGAACATTGTACACAGGAATGGTGCCATTGTAATGCTAATCAACTGTGAAAGACTGAGCAACAGATCAACACAATGACCCACTACAGTTCCAAAAGACTTAGGATGAAAAAGGCTCTCCACCTCCAGATGGAGAAGTGACAGGCTCAGAGTACAGACGGAAGCATATTTAGTTCACTTTTTTTTTTTTTAAAGCAATTGGGGTTAAGTAACTTGCTCAAGGTTACACGGCTAGTCATTTGATTTATGCGTGGGTGCTCATTTTCTGAGGCCGGATCTGATCTCGGGTCATCCCAACTCCGAGGCCGGCGCTCTTACTCACTGCGCCACCTAGCCGCCCCTTTAGGGCAATTGGGGTTAAGTAACTTGCCCAAGGTTACACGGCTAGGTTTTTGTTTGTGCGGATTAAGTGTCGGAGGCCGGCTCCGAACTCAGGTCCTTCTGATTCCAGGGCCGGCACTCTATTCACTGAGCCACCTAGCCGCCCCTCCCCTAGTTCACTTTTAAAAAAACCATAGTTAATACAAAAATTTGTTTTGCATGACTATACAAATTTGTAATGGGTTTTATTTTTCTTGCATTCTCAATGGGAGGGGGAGGGAAGAGGGAGAGAATTTGGAACCAAAAATAAAATAAAATTGAATTTAAAAAAAAGGTATAGACCTTGACTTTAGAATCTGCAGTATCTACTATGGAAACATTCTAACTGTCATGATCCACAAGTCAATGTCATCTCTCAGAATAGCCAGAGGCTTCAAGGGAAGACTTCAGGGCTCAGATCCCTAAAGAAGACTAGAAGGAGAGGGTGCTACTGACAAAAGGAAGAAATGTATTGATACACTGAGAATTGATGTGGCATGCAATGTGACCCAGGAGAAAGAGAAAGCAAACTTGAATTCACCTGAAACCTGGCTGTGAGGAGCCCAAAAGTCACTCCCTCTTCATCCTCCATGTTGCTGTCTTGGTGAAGATCAGGGCCTTGAGCTGGACCAGGAGAAAATAGTCAGGGGAGACCAACTCTAACCCAAGTGTCTAAACAAAGCCCCCAGGAGTACCCTAGACTTCTTCCCCCAAGCCCATCTTCACTGTCACTCCCACAGTCTAGATCAGCCCTTTATGGGCCTGAGCTGCCATCCACTGCTGAACAAAGTTATGATAACATTTTTTGGACTAAATGTCTCCTAAGTTCATTCTACCTTCAACTAAACCTTCACTCTGTCAGTCCTTTCCTTCAGGCACAGCACAGAGTAAGCCTTAATAAATCCTTGTTAAATTAATAGACTAGCTCAGAGGTCAGGAAATGCTAAAGTATCTGGACTAGATAACGATATATCCTAAAGGGGAGCAAAGCCAGGAGAAGCAATCAAAGTTGGAGTAGGAAGCTATAACTGTCCCTCCCCAAGGTATCAGTTTTCTCCCTACCACCTCTCCCCACCCCCACCACCCCAGACAGGATTTTACTTCCCCATCAACACTTCTGGAATTCTCACCTTTCTCCTCAAGCATTGAATACAAGGCCATGGGGCTACTCATCCAGTCCTCTCTGGCCAGCCAGGATGATCACCAACAAGCAGTTTCAGGGGCTGCCTTTTTACCTCAGGTGCTGTCCTGGAACTCCGATTAAAGGTCTCAGGACAGGAACCTTCTACTGGGCTGGAGACATTTTCCTGGGAGACATCATCTACCATCTTCACCTTCTAGCCACACTGGGACCTGGGAACTCAAAAGCAAGATCACTTCAACTGGTCCCTTCACTCTGGGGCTCAGGCATCTGAGAACCATATCTCTGGTGCTTTAGGCTGGTGACCACCTAGGATCCTCTCCAATAAAATCAGGGTTTGCAAAAACAAGGATGTCCAATGCCACCATTTCTATCTGACCTAGCACAAGGAATGCTGCCTAGAGCAACGAGGCAAGAAAAAGAAAGTGAGGGAAAGAAGAAACCAAATGATTGCTTTCTGCACGATGGCATACTTAGGGAACCCTAGAGAGCCAACTAAAAATTAACTGAAATAATAACTTCAGCAAAATTGTAGGATACAAAATAAATCTATACAAATGAGCAGAATTTCTATACAGTATCAATAAAACCCAGTAGGAAGAGAAATTCAATTTAAAATTACTACAGAATGTATAAAATACTTGAGAATCTACCTACAAAGTACACACAAGAATTATATAACTATAACTACAAACTACTGCTTATAGAAATACAGACCTAAATAACTGGAATTGTAATTGCTCATGGGTCTGATGAGTCAATATGATAAAAATGACAATTCTACCTAAATCATTTCACTTACTCAATGTCATACTAACTAAAGTATTAAAGAATTACTTTATAGAAGTAGAAAAAAATAAGAAAAGTTATATTGTGGTCAAAAAGGTCAAGAAACATAAGGAAATAATGAAAATGTGGGAAGCTTAGCAGGACCAGATGTCAAACTATATTACAAAGCAGTAATTCTCAAAACAATGTGCACTGGTTAAAAATCAGTGGAACAGATGAGGTAACACAATGTGTGCTTTTTGACAAACACAAAGCCACACCTACTAACATAAGGCTCACTATTTGACAAAAACTGCTGAGAAAATCACAGTAGTATGGCAGAAATTGGATTTATATGGACACCTCACTTCATATACCAAGAATATGCAGATGTGACTTAGACAGGAAAGGTCATATAGCAAACAGAAATGTCAAAAATATCATCAGCTCTGTGGATAGAAGAAAAGTTCAAGATCAAACAAGGAATAGAATCACAGAAGATAAAATGGATAATTCTGATTGCATATTCCATTTGGAAACAAACCCCAAAACCCTTTTTAGAAAGAATTTTATTAAGTCACTTGACAGAGGAGGGTGGGCCAGACAATGGGGTATCTCCCTCTCATCATATTGTCGTCAAGACAATGTCAGTGAAGAAAAGGAAATGACAAGTGTTGGAAGGGCTACATGAAAACAAGCACATTGATGGACAACTGTTGCTGGACTTATGAGATGAATACAAACATCCTGGAAAGCAATTTAGAATTCTACAAAGAGTTACCCTTTAACCCCGCTATGCCACTCTTAGGACTACGCCCCAAAGAGATCAATGAAAGATGAAAAGGTCATATACGTACAAAATTACTGATAACAGTTCTTTCCATAGTGGCAAAAACCAAACAAACTGGGAATCTCGAAGGCACCGTCACCTGGGGAATGGCTAAGCCAGCTATGGTATGTGAGTGTGAGGGAATATCATCATGCTATAATAAAGGAGAAACACCATGATTTCAAAGAGACATCGCATGAACTGACGAGAGCACATGAAGTGGGCAGTGAGCTAAACCACCAGAACAATCTTCACCAAAACATTAATATTATAAAGGCAATTTGAGGATTTTTATGAGACAAAGAATGAATTAAGCAGTACCAGGAAAACCCTTTCTAGAACAGCACCAACACTGCAGAGACAATTTGGAGCTACTAAGAACTGTGACTTTCTGTAAGTGCCGAGGACCCCCCCAAGAGCCATGCTGGGCTACCTCTTGACAAACAGGTGAGTAAGGGAGAAGAATGAAGCATGCATTTGAGCATGGGCAATGAGGGAGTTTGTTTTGTTTTCCAATAGAATGGGAGGTGAGAAGAAAGGAAAACTGATTTCTGTTCATCAAAAAAAACCTTAAGAAGGGGGCAGAGCCAAGATGGTGGAGTAGAAACAGCACTTCTGTGGAGCTCCAGCCCACACCACTTCAAATTTATGTAAAAGGGGCACTCTGAACAACCTCTAGAGCACCAAAACCCACAAAATAACACAGAGAAGCTAACCTCCCACTGAGGACAGCCCAGCAGCCAGGCAGGGAGCAGCCAGCACAGCACTCTGGGAGCAGAGCCCAGGCCCGCATGAGTCAGAGGTTTTAGCCCCAGGGCAGCTAGACCAGCAGCCAGCTGGAGGAACCCCAGAACACCAGCAGCTGTGGTGTTTCCAGAATTATCAACACATAGATGCCTAGGACAAAGTGAGAGGTCAGTGGCCTATGGACTTTAGGACTGATTGGGAGAGCAGGTCAGCTTCTACCCCTGGGGGCAAGAAGCTACTGAGGAGCCGGCACAGCTTATGCTATGTTCCCACATTGCAGCTTCAGCCCCTGGCCTGAGAACTGTAGGGGGATCTGGGGATCAGTCTGGGGGGTAATCGCTCTTGCTTTACCCTTCTTGGATCTGGATTGCGGTCTGGGGTGGAGGTCTTGAGGTGTGTGACCAGCTTGCCAGAGTGTGTGAAAGCTTCAGAGAGGCCACCCAACTAATACCTCTGGAAGTTGGGAAAACCCCAGCATTTGGAATGGAAGCTCCCCTCACTGGTGGCAGAGTCCTATTGTGGCAACAAGCCCAAAAGTCAAGTAATTGAGTGGCAACATGCCTAGGCAAAGGAAACAAAATAAACAGAAAGATTCAACATTAGACTCCTATTTGAGAGGCAAAGAGGATCAAAGCATAGAACAGGAGGAGGCCTGTGAGGTCAGAAATCCTGCACCAAAAGCTTAAAATGAAAATACAAGCTGGTTACAGGCCACAGAGGACCTTAAGAAGCAAATAAGAGAAGTGGGGGAAGAATTGGGAAGAGAAATGAGAAAGATGCAAAAAAAGTATGAAATGACAGTCAACAACCTGACTGAGGAAAATAACACCTTAAAAAAATAGACTAACTCAAATGACAAAAGAGGCTCAAAAAGGCAATGAGGAGAACGATGCCTTAAAAAGCCGAATTTGCCAGATGGAAAAAGAATCTCAAAAGCTCACTGAGGAGATTCATTCCTTCAGAGTTAGACTGGAGCAAATGGAAGCTAGTGACTTTATGAGAAATCAAGATACTATTAAACAGATCCAAACAAATGAAAGAATAGAAGGCAATGTGAAATATCTCATGGGAAAAACCACTGACCTGGAAAATAGATCCAGGAGAGATAATCTAAAAATTATTGGACTACCTGAAAACCATGATCAAAGAAAGAACCTAGAAATCACCCTTCAAGAAATTCTCAAGGAAAACTGCCCTGATGTTTGAGAACTAGATAGCAAAATAGAGATTGAAAGAATCCACCAATTACCTCCTGAAAAAGATCCCAAAAAGAAAATTCCTAGGAATATTATAGCCAGGTTCCAGAATTCACAGATCAAGGAGAAAATACTACAAGCGGCCAGGAAGAAACGATTTCTATATTGTGGAAACACAATCAGAATAGCCCAGGACCTGGCAGCTTCTACACTGAGGGATCAAAGGGCATGGGATATGATATTCCAGAGGGCAAAGGACCTGGGATTAAAACCAAGAATCACCTACCCAGCAAAACTGAGTATCTTGTTTCAGGGGAAAATATGGTCATTCAGTGGAATAGACGACTTTCAAGCATTCTTGAGGAAAAAACCAGAGTTGAATAGAAAATTTGACATTCAGACATAAGAAGCAAGAGATGCTTGAGAAGGTAAACAGGGAAAAGAACTCAAAAGGAACTTATCAAATTTGAACTATTTATATTCCTACATGGAAAAACGATAACTGTAACTGATGAAACCTTTCTCAGTATGAAAATAGCTGAAGAAGGGTATATGGGCATAGGAATACATATGTGTATATATATATATATATATATATATATATATATATATATATATATATATGTTTACAGGTACACATGGATAGAGGGCACAGGTAGAATTTAATGGGAAGGGATGATACTTAAGGGGTGAAATTGAGAGGTGAGAGAGGAACATAAAGAGAGGAGATGGGGAGAGACAGAATGGGGTAAACTCTCTCATGTAGAAGAGACAAGGGAAAGTGGTTGCAGGGGAGGGGAAGAACAGGAAGGCAAAAAGGCAAAACTTTATAATCATTGAATTTGGCTCAGGGAGAGAATGACATACATACTAAATGGGATATCTCACCCTACTGGACAGTGGGGGGGGAGATGATGGAAGGGAGGGTAGGCTGGGGCGGGGAGGGAAATTGGAAGCACCCACATTTGAAAAGGGACAGGATCAAAGTGGGGAGCAGACCAGGTGAGACATGGGATAGGAGGGAGGGAAATATAGTCAGTCTTTTACAATATATCTACTATGGTAATTTTTGCATAGCTATACATGTACAACATATACTGAATTGCTTATCTTCCCAGTAAGGGTGGGTGACAGGGGAGGAAGGGAATGAATCTGGAATTCGAAGTTTTAAAATCAAATGTTTTAAAAATATATAAATACTATTATTAATACTATTTTACATATAATTGGGAGATAAGAGGTGTAGGCATTGCCCTCCTGGAAAAGTTGAAGGGGGGTATGGGAGAAGAGATGGGAGAGAGCAGATTGGATGAGGGAATATCCTGTGGGACTGCTATTCTGGGGTGGTGGGTAGGGGAAAAATGGGGAAAAAATTGTAACTCAAAATCTGACGGAAATGAATGATGTAAACCAGAAGTTAATAAGTTTTTGTACTATTAATAAAAAATTTTAAAATAAATTATTTCATCTATTAAGTTTTAATTTGGGGTATGTTGTATAATGTAAGTGGTCCTTTAGCACAGTAGTACAAGTGTATGGCCCTTAAATAAATACACAGACACTGACTGGGGAGAAGTGGGGGAAAGGTGGGAAAGGATGGAGGTAAGAGGAGGGGGCAAGACATCACAGCCCCTCACGGCAATGAGCTTTACTCACTCATCAAAGAGTCAAGAAAAACCTAGTGACTGTCCCAGGAGAAAGCAAGCTGGCCCTTTGGTGATGACTACGGGGGGCAGCATCACCGAGGTCCGCCCCCCTGGGGCGGGGAGGGGCTGCACCGAAGGAGGGCGTCCCCGGGACTGTTAAAGATGACACTCACTGCTCCATCACCTCATCACCTAGGGCTCGGGCTCATCCTTGAACTGCCCCGGATTACCCTAGAAATTAAAAACTGAATCTGGCGCTAGAAACAAGCTTTGCCAGAACTGCTGGTGCTCAGACCCTCCCCCCACCCAATCCTGGAGGGCGCTATCACTAGTGAGAAGAGGCCCACCTTCCTCCACACCCACCGGCCACCAACTTGATGCCCCAGGGGCGTCACCCTGGGGGGCGCCCAAGGTGGGGCGGGGTGTGCTGGGGGACACCGCCCGGACCCTCACTCCAGGAGATGGGGCTTCCTAAGAGACCCACAGGGCGAGGGGACTGGCAGCCGGACCCGCGGGTGCGGGGATGGCAGGGAAGGGGTCAGGACGCTCCCAGAGGTCCGGCGGGGCCAGCCTGGGAAGGGCATTGAACGCCACCCCAAACCATGCTCCGGTGGATCCCGGAAGGGTCAGCCCCCCAGCAGGTGCCACCCCTAAGGAGCGCGGCAGGAGGGTCCCCACGCATGAAGCCCACACCTTGGGGTCTCCTCGCCCCCTCCCCGTGAAGCGCTCAGTCTGCTCCAGCTCCAAGAGCTGCTGCAAGACACCGCGGGTGTAGACAGCGGCCTCTCCCAGGAGCACGGGCCCAAGCCAGTGGGCACACAGGAGGGGGCAGGGTGTCTAGGCCAGAGGATGGAGGGCTTCCGGGGCTTGGGGAGAGACCAGGAGGCTGCGGGAGGTCGGGCCCCTCCAGCACACCAGAAGCACTCCTCAGAGGCGCACAAGCGCACACCCACTGGCACGCGCGGGCGTGTTTGGGTGGGGGCGGTGCCCGCGCACTCTCTCCCTCCTCTCCTCCCCCCAGCCTCCGCCCTCAGACCCGCGCCGTACGCAGCCCAGCGCTCACCTGGCAGACAGTGAGGCCCCAACGCTTGGAGATCCGGAAGGACCATTCCCACTGCATTCTGGGAAATGTAGGCCGAAGCGGGAAGGCGGCCGGGTGCGCCCTGCGCAGGCGCGGCTCTGGACCCGCCTCCTCCAAGCCTGAGTCTTTGCGCCTTGGGCGGGGCGGGGTGAGCCTGGCATCCCCGCTGGAAGACGTCACTTTGGCTTTGATCCCGCCCTTGCTCTGCTCCCTCCAGGGTCTGTTGGGTTGGTACACAGGTTGGCTTGCCTACCAAGGAGTCATGCAGGTGTATTGTGCATGTAGCCGTTGGACTGCAGACATGCGCACACGTGCAGTCTGCGCCCCAACTCAGTATTTTCCCCTTGGTTTTAATCCCAGCTCCTTTGACCACCAGAATATCATATTCCAGGTCCTTGGATCCCTCAGTGTAGAAGCTGCCAGATCCTGCGCTATCCTGATTGTGTTTCCACAATGTTGAAATTGCTTCTTCCTGGCTGCTTGTAATATTTTCTCCTTGACCTAGGAATTCTGGAACCTGGCTATAATATTCCTAGGAGTTTTCTTTTTTTTTTCAGGTGTATCCTATTCTTTTTTTTTTATTTAAAACAAATGCTTTATTAACTTCTGTTTTACATCATTCATTTCCGCCAGATTTTGAGTTACAATCATTTTCCCCCCCGTTATTCCCCTACCCAAACTCCCAGAATAGCAGTCCCACAAGATATCGCTTCCTCCAATCTGCTCTCTCCCAAACCTTCTCCCATACCCCCATCGACTTTTCCATTAGAGGAAGGTGAATCTTTGTGTCCCAATGCCTGCACATCTTATCTCCCCATTAAAAGCGAAAGAGTATTAATAATAGTATTTATATATATTTGAAACATTTAATGTTAAGACCTCGAATTTCAGATCCATTTCCTTCCTCCCTTGTCACCCATTCCCTCTGGGGAGATAAGTAATTCAGTATATGTTGTACATGTCTAGCTATGCGAAACATTATCATAGTAGATATATTGTACAAGGCTGCTTATAATTCCCTCCCACTCATCCCACCCCCACCTGGTCCATTCCCTACATAATCCTGTCCCTCTTCTATAGTGGGTACTTCCAACCTCCCCTCACCCCAAGGATGCCCTCCCATCCATCATCTCTCCTCTCATCCCCCTTCCCCCTATCCTGCTGCAGGTTGAGATATCCCATTTAGTATGTATGTCATTTTCTCCCTGAACCAAATTCAGTGTGAATGTGGTTTTTCCTTTTTAGCCTTCCTTATTCTCCCCCTCCTTTGCAACCACTTCCCCTTGCTTCTTCTACATGGGATAGTTTACCCTACCCTGTCTCTCCCCATCTCCTCTTGCCACTTTCCTCTCTCACCTCATAATTTCATCCCTTGAGTATTCTCCCTTCCCAACGAATTCAACCTATGCCCTCTATCCATATAACTGTAACCATATACACACACATTCACATATGTATTCATATGACCACACCCCCTTCTTCCATTATTTTCATAGTGAGAAAGATATCTTCAGTCACAGTTATTGCTTTTCCATATAGGAATGTAAATAGTTCAACTTTGATAAGTTCCTTTTGATTTCTTTTCCCTGATTACCTTCTCAGGCATCTCTTGCTTCTTGTGTCTGGATGTCAAATTTTCTATTCAATTCTGGTTTTTTCCTCAAGAATGCTTGAAAGTCCTCTATTCCACTGAATGACCATATTTTCCCCTGAAACAAAATACTCAGTTTTGCTGGGTAGGTGACCCTTGGGTTCATTCCCAGTTCTTTTGCCCTCTGGAATATCATATTCCATGCCCTTCGATCCCTCAGTGTAGAAGCTGCCAGGTCCTGGGCTATTCTGATTGTGTTTCCACAATATTGAAATTGTTTCTTCCTGGCTGCTTGTAGTATTTTCTCCTTGATCTGGGGATTCTGGAACCTGGCTATAATATTCCTGGGAGTTTTCTTTTTGGGATCTTTTTCAGGAGGTGATCGGTGGATTCTTTCAACCTCTATTTTGCCCTCTAGATCTAAAACATCAGGGCAGTTTTCCTTGAGAATTTCTTGAAGGGTGATTTCTAGGTTCTTTCCTTGATCATGGCTTTCAGGTAGTCCAATAATTTTTAAATTGTCTCTCCTGGATCTATTTTCCAGGTCAGTGGTTTTTCCCATGAGATATTTCACATTGCCTTCTATTCTTTCATTTGTTTGGATCTGCTTAACAGCATCTTGATTTCTCATAAAGTCATTAGCTTCCATTTGCTCCAGTCTAACTCTGAAGGAATGAATCTCCTCAGTGAACTTTTGAGATTCTTTTTCCATCTGGCAAATTCGACTTTTTAAGGCATTCTTCTCCTCATTGCCCTTTTGGGCCTCCTTTGCCATTTGAGTTAGTCTATTTTTTAAGGTGTTGTTTTCCTCAGTCAGGCTGTTGACCCTCATTTCATACTTTTCCTGCATCCTTCTCATTTCTCTTTCCAATTTTTCCTCCACTTCTCTTATTTGATTTTTAAAGTCCTTCTTAAGGTCCTCTATGGCCTGCAACCCGCTCATGTTTTCCCCTGGGGCTTTTGGAGCAGGACTTCTGACCTCACAGTCCTTTTCCCGCTCTATGCCCCCAAAATAGGAGTCTAGGGTTGCATTTTTCTGTTTCCTTTGCCTTGGCATGTTGCCACTTAATTGCTTGACTTTTGGGCTTGTTGCCACACTATGGCTTTAAGGCCAGATAGAGGAATTTTCGTCCCGAACGTGTGGGGGGCAACTTCCGTTTCTGGCAAGCTGTAAACCCACCCACAACTTCCACCCTAGATCACAATCCAGATCCAGGGAGGTTAAAGCAAGAGCGATTACCCCCCAAGACTGATCGCTGGATCTCCCCACGATTTGTAGGCTGGGAGCCAGAGGTGCCTCTGAAAACTACAAAATGGCGTGTCTCCTCAGCGGCTTCTAGCCCCCAGGGGAGGGAGCTGACGCATTCCCCAAATACAGGTCCCAAAGTCCATAGGACACTAACCTCTTACTTTGTCCTAGGCATGTCTATGTTGATAATTCTGGAGTCGCCACAGCTCCTGGTGTTCTGGGGTTCCTCCAGCCGGCTGCTGGCCCTGCCGCCCTGGGGCTAAAACCTCGGCTCACTCGGACCTGGGCTCGGCTTGGCTCGGCTCCTGCGCTCTGCACTCTGCGAGCTGCCGGCTCCCAGACCGCTGTGCTGGTCCTTCCTGCAGGGCTGCTGGGCTGTCCTCAGCGGGAGGTTAGCTTCTCTGTGTCGTTCTGTGGGTGCTGGGGCTCCAGAAGTTGTTCACAGTCCTTTTTTACATAGTTTGTGGGGAATCTGGGGTTAGAGAGGCTTGGAAGAGCTGTTTCTACTCCGCCATCTTGGCTCCGCCCCCCCCAGGAGTTTTCCTTTTGGGGATCTTTTTCAGAAGGCGACTGGTGGATTCTTTCAACCTCTATTTTGCCCTCTGGTTCTAAAACAATTTACCTTGAGAATTTCTTGAAGGATGATTTCTAGGTTCTTTTTTTTTTTTTATCATGGCTTTCAGGTAATCCAATAATTTTTAGATTATCTCTCCTGGATCTATTTTCCAGGTCAGTGGTTTTCCCAATGAGATATTTCACATTGCCTTCAATTTTTTCATTTGTTTGAATCTGTTTCATAGTATCTTCATTTCTCATAAAGTCACTAGCTTCCATTTGCTCCAATCTAATTCCGAAGCAATGATTCTCTTCAGTGAACTTTTGAGATTTTTTTTCGATCTGGCAAATTCAACTTTTTAAGGCATGCTTCTCCTCATTGCCTTTTTGAGCCTCTTTTGCCATTTAAATTAGTCTATTTTTTTAAGGTGTTATTTTCTTCAGTCAGGTTGTTGACTTGCTTTTCATGATTTTCTTGCATCATTCTCATTTCTTTTCCCAATTTTTCCTCCACTTCTCTTATTTGATTTTCAAAATGCTTCTTAAGCTCCTCTATGGCCTGTGACCAACTCATATTTTTCTTTGAAGCTTTTGGTGCAGGAGTTCTGACTTCACTGTGTGCATTGGTGTGGAGATGTGTAGCCCAGGGACCATTTGACACCCCTACAGATTAGTGGATCCTCCTCTACACCTGAAAGAGGGGGAGAGACTACTGAGGGCTGAATCTGCTCCTGTCCTCATGGAACACTCCTCCCCTACTAGGGCCAGGTAGATTTCCCTGCAGGAACCATCAGATCTACCTCAGAGGTTCCTTTCACTCCAATATGGAAACTAAAACTACCAAGGAACGCCAAAGTAATTCTTTTCCTGCATTTGCTGGGCATCATTTCCTGTTCCCAAATGATCTCAGTCTGGGAATTGGCAGCTCCGAGCTTCAGCTGACCTTGCTTCCAGTAATGCCTCAGACTGTGATGGTCACCTAGCTGAGACATCCCCTGTGTCCTTGGGAGCCCATAGAGCAAGCTGCCTATGGCCATTCAGCAACAAGAGATAGGTGGGAAAATGTATCAGAGTCTTAAGAAAATCCACCAATGATCACTTCTTGGGTTGGAATGATTTTTTTGGTATCCAAGTTCACCAGTTGGGAAGTTGTCCTCTTGCATTGGGCCAGGCTTCCTCTTAGCCACCTTATTATTGGTAGGGAGTTCATGTACTGAGTAACCTCTGTCGAATATATATTCACCACAACATAGAAACATGGGGGTAGAAATCTAGGTTTTTCATATTATGCTCAAGGATAGGTTCAGGCTTCCTAGAAAACTGGAATTCCTATTGGAGACTCAAGCCCTCTTCTAGGCAGATGAGATCAGAGAGACAGAGAAACCACTCATTTACATGTGGTGATCTTGTATGTTCCTCTTAGACCAAGAAGGTTAAGGAGAAGACAGATCCATAATCCCACACTTCCTGCAATGTCCTAAAATTGACACAGATTTATACCCTAAAGAAACAAGCTGCATCAAACTTCATAGGTAAAGTCAGGTGACTGATTAAACTGCATTTCAAGGATTGCAGAAGAGCTGATTGAAGAAGAGGATTTACATGTCACTGAGGAGTCTGGAACCCTAGAGAGTCTTCCTCCAGCTTCTTATCAAAGGAATATACAAGGCTCCTTTCACAGCCCTTGGCTTGGTCAGGGGAAGTTACTAGGAAGATGGGCTTTTAGTTAACCACAGAGGAATGGAGGAATGTCTCTGAGTCTCGCATAATAAAAGGAAAATCAAAAATTCCCATTGCATTCCTGATGACCTTGGCCCACAAGAGGATCAGTGACAGGGCATGAAATGGCATTGCTTTCTTCATCATGACGACCTTCCTGGTGCTACCGCTCACAGTCAGCTCTTTATATTGTGACGACCATTTTAGATCATTGAACCCCAATAAGGGCCAAAGCCTGAACTAATCAACCAGCCATAGAACAGATGAGGCTGACCATTCTTCCTGTTTGTAACCACTGAGGGACAGGATGCCTGGGACCAGACATTGCCTTGAATAGTGGGACTGATGGGATGCTTGGGTTCCTGTGCTTGAACCCCAGTTCATAAAATCACATATCTCCCTAGCCGCAAAACACCGTCTCTAGCTCAAGGGCAGCATGCCCTAGGAAAATACTTATCTCCCTTCCTGATACAGTGGTCAGCTGCACTTATAGAATTTAGTAGTTTGACCCAACTGTGTACTGGCTAAAGCAGCTGTGTACTGGGTCATACCTATCATAAATATCCTAGACTCAGTCATATGTATACTCCCGAGCTCAGTATGATGAATAAATAATGAATCCTTCATTAGCTTGGGATATACTAAACTCCCAATGTCCATCTTGTCAAACACATCAGTGATGGGTGGCAGCTTGTTCAGCCCTGATTTAGCTAACTTAGTGACTTTTCAAGCCTAAAACCACACCTCCAGGCAGTCTCCTCCCCCCCCCCCCCGACTATTTCCCAGTGAATTCTGGGCAATACCCCTGTTTAGCAGATATTAAAAGTGAATGTTCCTTTAAGAACTGACCACTCCTTAACTCCTCCCTAATCCCACCCTGACTCACCTAGTTAGCATAATTGGCACAGGTTCTACTAAGGATTATCCTATAAAAACTTTAACTTGACCCCTTTAAGGTTGCAGGTTCCCTAAGAAGTCTTGCTGGCTGTAAGGCTTCATAATAAACTTTTACCATCATGACTTAAAGATTGCTTGGGTCCGTGAATTCATTCCAGACTGCTTTCCAGGGACTCTAGCTATTAGGGTTCCTGAAACACCTCCCCCACCCCCAACAGGACTTCACTTATCTTGGTATCACATGGACATATACTATACAAGGGAAACACAGATATCCTAGCATCATAATTTCCAATTGACACTTTGTCAATTGTCTTATTGTATTTACAACTTATTCAACTAAGAAACTTCACTTTGTCAATTGTCTTGTATTATTGTACTTATAACTTATTCAACTAAGAAACTTCCTTTCTCATGGTATGGTTAAACACATACGAAGACCATAAATCTGAGGGACACAGACATTCTGAATTGGGACTGTCCTGAAACATATAAAAAGGCTTGTCATTCTTATCTCAGTCAGAATATTTCTTCTGGCTCCATGATCATGTATCTGCTAGCTTTAAGGGAATAAAGCAATATGAATTTATAGGTCACCTAGCCTGTTTGCCTCTTTTAACCAAACTTTCAGGTTAACAATTGGGAGGTGAATTACATGACTAGTTGTAATAGTAATAGAATTTAAAGATCCTCCTGTATTGGCTTGGTTTTCAGGTTGTGTTGAAACCCAGAGCTTGTGAGATGGATTTGTTGACATGAAGAGAGAGGGCCAAACTGGAAGTTATTCATGCTGTGGATTTAGAGAGAGGCCAGAAGAACTTTTGGGAGCAGCATCTTGGAGGCAGAGAGAGAGAGAGGATTGCTGAGGGCCAGTTGGAGCTGCCTAGGACTTTTGAGAGCTGCCAAAGGCTGAGGAGACATGGCTGTGATGCTGATATTTTGTCTGTCTGTTTTGATGTTGTTTTGCCGTATTCACCTGCTGGTAAAGGACAGTGCTGTTGTTGCAGAGGTCTTGGAACCTTGATGTTGGTTAGAAGCACTGAAGAAGGATTTTCTTGTTTACAGAAATCCTGTAGGAGGGTCTTGCTGATGTTTTCTGGGGTCCTGAGACTGTTCTGCAGGCAGAGAGTGAATTAATGAGGATGCTGGCAATGTATCTTGTGGCTTTGTTCCTCAGGAACTGGGATTGCTGAGAATTTGCCTCTGGTCAAAGAGAAGAAAGGACCTCTCCTTGGGTATTGAAAGTTGTGATGATCTCTTAACCTTGTGGCTCAGGGGTAAATGGCCTTTGTGCTCTCCACTGCCCCTTAGAGAAGGTGCTTGGTGCTAACTGATGATAATTGTAATTCAGTTGTGATCCAGGGTGGGAAACTTTGGACTTTTTCTGCTCTGTGACTGACCAAATGAACGTACTTTGTTTATGATTGGAAACTAATCTCCATTTGAGAAGACTTTGTGATTGACTAAATGAATGTACTGCCCAGGGGTGGAATAATAGTTGGGAATTATTGAATTACACTTGGTGAATGCTGTATTTTGATTTTCTCTATTCCATGAATGTTTTGCTTTAATTTGTCACTGAATAAAATAGAGAGTTACTATGCTGGTATTCTGAACCTTGGAAGTTGCCTCTGCTTGGTATTACACTAACAAAGATCTGATATCCCCAATATGGAGCAGACCATTTAGATCTGTGACTTGGTCCTTTTAAAAGGCAGAGGCAAAGCCTGGACTTTCTGGTTTTGGTCTTTCCTTTTAGGGAACCTGTGGGAAGGAGAGGAGTCACAGGCTCATGGCCATTTTGATAATACATTTTCATCTTTTAGTTCCATTTATTAATTTTTATTATTTGGGGAGGTGGGTCAGGGTCATTTGGCCAGTTACGAATCCTTCTAAATGTAGTTTAATCTGTGACCTGACTTAGTTTACTTATACAATGAAGTTAGCAGGTCATTGAACTGACTGAAATGTGTTCTATGGGATATGCAAACTTACTTAAGGCCTCAAACATCCCTCAGATAAGAAGCAAGAAGAAGGGTCCCAATAATCCTCAATTGCCTGGTTATCTTGGTGACATGTAAATCTCCCCTCTCAATCAGCCCACTGTGAACTCCCTAAATGTAGTTTAATCTGTAACTTGACTTCCTTTACCTATAGAATCTGTTTGGATTTATTTCCTTAGGGGATATATGAGATTCTGATTCTGCTTAACTAAATTTGTTCATCTTTTATGACTTTGAAGGAAGCATGGCATTGTGAATGTCTTTTTTTTTTTAACTTTCATAGCCTAAAAGAATGTATGAAATTGCAGTATTTAAAGGAATTATTCCTCTGTCACTCTGACCTAATTTTGTCTCGAAGAAGCCTTCTTTGAATCCTAATCTTGATTCAGGGGTTATTTTTCTACACGTCCCCCCACCTGTGCTTAAGCATAATAAAGCCTACATTCTTACCTCCACAGTTTCTGTGTGCTGGTAGTTTTATTTCAGCAGCACTAACCTCCCACAAGAACTCAAAGAGGAGATGTTTCTCCCCTAACATCATCAGAACAATGGAAGCAGCTCTCCAGAAGAGTAAAGGGCCACCTCCTCAAGCTACTTGTCAGGCAGTTAGACTCTTTCCATGGATGGGCTGCTCCACATGGTGACTGTGGCATGTACAACTCCCACAGGCTGGGATTCTGTTGCTTTTACTTCATTTGGCCCATTTAACGTATGTTGGGACATTAGAACTTACCTTTATATTTTAGTTCAATGCTTAGTACTTAGTCGTCATGTTGGGGGAAGGGTAATAGGTTCTACTAGGGACCCTGATCACTATCAGTGACCAGAAACCCTGCAATTCAGTCTGGAAAGAATTCACCAGGCTCAAGCAAACTTGGAAGTCTAGATTGTAAAAGTTTATTGTTACACTGCACAGCACAGTGGGCAAGAGTTCTTAGGGAACCTGCAAACTTACAGAAATCACAGGTATAGTTTTAAGGAGTCAAGACAGTAAATCAAGTGTCAATTATGCTAACTAGGTGAGTAAGGGTGGGATCAGGGCGGAGTTAAGGAGTGGTCAGTGCTTAAAGGAACATGCACTTTTAATATCAACTGTGCAGGTGTATTGCCCATAATTCACTGGGAAATAGCCCAAAGTGGGGCTACCTGGAGGTGTGGTTTTAGGCCTGAAACATCACTAAGTCAGCCAGTGGTCAGGGCCAACTGAGGAGTGCCCATTCTGCTACCCATCAATGTCATGTTTGATGAGATGGATGTTGGGAACCAAGGCTAAAAGAGACTCAGTATGGGTATAATTGGCTAAGGAGTTACCCTATAGATAGGGCACTGAAGGATTCATGGTGCAGCTGGCCATTCTACTAAGGGAGATAACATTTCCCTAAGCCAGAATGTTTATAGATAGTTTAGTGAAGGATAAGTGTAGCTTATTATTGTTCCAAGCAGAGATAAACAGTTCATGAATTGTTGCTGGGCAGAGTGCTGGCAGGGGGAAGGGCAGTGTTAATGCTGTGAGGCTGGGGAGGGGGAAATGTGATTTTACGGACTGGTTTTACAAATTGATTTTACAGACATAGATCCCAAAGCACCCCATTTACAAACTGATATTACAAATTGATATTACAAATATAGACTGATATATATCATATATATATATATATATATATTGGGATATATATTACAAATATATATCCCAAGCACCCCATCAAGGTGCCCACGCGTTTCTTTCTCACCTGTTGGACAGCTGACATTTGTCTCACATGTCCAGTTCCATGGCTAGGAATTTGTCAGGAATGTTATGGGAAGGGATGCACGCTTGCTTCTCTAAAGTCCCTTCCAACTATCAAATGATAATACAATTAGATTTTAATTTAATAAAATTAATAAAATTATATTTTAATTTGTCGGGTTCAGTCTGAGAAGCTTTAAGCGAGGGTTTTTTGGTTTGTTTTTAAGGCAACTAGAGTTAAGTGACTTGCCCAATGCCATACAGCTAGTAAGTGTCTGAGACCAAATTTGAACTCGGGTCCTCCTGACTCCTGACTCCAAGGCTGGTGCTCTATTCACTGTGCCACCTAGCTGCCCCAATTAAGCAAGCATTCTTTTTTTTTTTTTTTTTTTTTTGCTTTTTGGAGGGCAATTGGGGTTAAGTAACTTGTCCAAGGTCACACGGCTAGGGTTTTTTGTTTGTTTGTTTGTGCCTGCATTAAGTGTCTGAGGCCGGATCCGAACTCAGGTCCTCCTGACTCCTGACTCCAGGGCTGGTGCTCTACTCACTGAGCCACCTAGCCACCCCAGCAAGCATTCTTAACCTGGGGTCTATAAACTGTAAAATAATTGTGATAGCTATATTTCAATATAGTTGGTTTCCTTTATTATTACACTTAAACTTAATTCTGAGACAGGCTTCAAAGGTTGCACCAGAAGAAGTTCATGACCCAGAAAAAGTGAAAAAGCCCAAGGGAATTCCTTTTAAGAATCTCCTTCTTTGTCCTTTGGATTCACAATCGTGATCCCTCAGAGCTGATCTCTGTATTATTTTTTTCAAACACAAGTGGTCCTATGATGAACTACAGTCCAGTTCTTGAGAGAAGGGAAACTTCTGATTGGTGCTTGCAGAGGTGACGTCTCCTTTCCTTAGCCCCTTGCCTTTGGAAAAATAGCTACCTCTTTATACCATCAACAGAAGCCCATTGAAGCTGGACTGCTGAATCAGCCGAGAGGTAACTTCTGAGATAAAAATTGGAACCGACCTCAGGGGGAAAACAAAGGTACGATTTCTTGGATTTCCAGACTCAAACTCACAGGCTTGAGGACTAAGGCTTAACCTCTCAAAGAGAAATATATGGACAGAAAAGCATGGGGAGAAGTGGGGGGAGCATATTTTAGTAATTCTATCCAAATTAACCTCTCTATGAAAATAATGAGAGATTGTTTTCATAAAGAGATATAAGTTTTTAGCCACCATTGCCTACTTGGCATACTGCGCTCCCAGAAATGTATTTTCATGGTTCATCTGATGGTTTGTTTATAAGGGAGGATTCTATGGTGTGATTGTTTGAGGGGATCCAGCTTCATGAGGGAGAGGGGGGAAATGTAAAAAGCATCAATAAAAGGTTTTCAATTTGTTTTAAAGAAATGTGTGGGTAGTAATGACGCGTTTCTTTCTCACCTGTTGGACAGCTGACATTTGAGATTTCCAGGAAAGATGAAATTCAGCCTTGTCAGCCAGCTGGTCCTCTGTCTGCTGATGGGAGCTTTCATAGGTGAGCTGGCTAACATATGGGGTGCTCAGTGGTAGAGTGAGTGGAGCTCTGGGCTTAGAGTCAGGGAGACCCCAGCTCCAATCTGAGGTCATTTTCTCAAGAGCTTTGTGAGCCTGGGCAAGCTGTCTATCCACTGGGAGCTGCAGTTTCCCATCTTTTGCAAAGCCATGACAGTAATAGCATCTACCTCAGGGCTGTTTGGAAGGGACCTTAGAGGCCATCAAGGTGCCCACTGTGAGCCAGTGACTGGCTAAGCCGGGATAAAGAGACAAGGAAGCAGCTACTGTCCATAGAAGCTTACATTGAAAACTGATTTTAAAAATATATAAAGATCATTTTAGATTTACAGGTGAGGAAACTGAGCCCCAGGGAGGCTGGTGGACCCCTTGATAGCCTTCCCAAGGTCACAGAGGTAGGTCATCTGACTCCAGCCTGGGTGTTTTCCACTCAAATGAAGGAATGTGCATGAATTGCTTTGAGAAGCCTTAACAATACCATGTCATGCCACCTGTAGCTGCCTTGCTTCTGTGTAAGGCTGCTGCGGCAGGCTCACCTTCTCTTTCTGGCTTACTCGTCTATGTTAACTGCCATTTCTGGGCTTTTGCACATGAAGGATTCTTTGTGATGGCTCCAGAAGCCAGCTCAGGGAGAGCTGTCAGGCATGTTCTTGCTCCCCATCCCCCTTGTGATGCGTTCTTCTGTCTTTGTAGGTGCCAAGCCGGTCCAGGAGGATGCAGGTAATGTCATGGTCCTCTTTTCTTACATCTCTTGCCATGTATGTTTTTTAAATGACAGAATAGAACCTGGGTCAGGGATGATGGAGGGGGACTGGGAGGGGGGAGGAAGGAAACATTCCGTGTGAGGCAGATGAACATAACGGCCATAAATACTGTTCAGTGGCTGTGCACATCATCAGTCTAGAGTCCGCCATACCAGAACGGTCTGTGGGCAGCACACACTCGCCGTGACTTCAGGCTGGGAAAGCGGGCATCTCTGGGTGATTCTGCAAATAAAAAAGACGTTATGTGAGAAGCCCCAGACCAGTAGAAAGAGCACTAGAGAGGTCAGAGGACCTGGGCTCAAACCCCACTCTCGGCAATGACTGTATATAACCTCGGGCAAGTCGCTTTATCCTTGGCACTCAGTTTCCCCATATGTAGAGTAAGGGCTAGACTAGGAGAGGTCCCTTCTAACTCTCGGGGAATGACTTCAGCAGTAGGGACTTGGCTGACTCTTCCTTCCAGAAGAATTTATATTTTAAAAGAGGGGCCAGAGAGGGGAATGCAAAAAGCAAAGACACAAAGCATTAATGGTGGGATTTAGGCACAGCTTTGGGCACATTTTGGGGGCAAGAAAGGTTTTTTGGCCTAGGACCCAAAACCAAAGAAGGACTATGTGCAGCCAGCTAATTTCAGGGGTGGGGGACCTACAGCTTCAAGGTCACATATGGCTCTCTAGGTCCTCAAGTGCGGCCCTTTGACCAAATCCAAATGTCACAGAATTGGATTAAACTATCGATGAGGCAGCTAGGTGGCACAGTATACAGAGTGCTAGAGGACTTGAGTTCAAATCTGGCCTCAGACACTTACTAGCTGTGTGACCCTGGGCAAGTCACTTCACCCTGTTTGCCTCAGTTTCCCCACATGTACAGTGAGCTGGAGAAGGAAATGGCAGACCCCTCCAGTATCGCTGCCAAGAAAACCCCAGATGGGGGCACATGGCATTGGACACAACTCCACACAACAAAGATTGATGACATATTATGCTATGTGTCAGGCCTGGGTCTAGATACCAGGGGTACAAAAACCAAAGTGAATCCATCTTTGGCCTCCAAGAGCTGACATTCTAGGCGGTAATAAGGATGCACAAAATATATGCACGAGAAGTACAGGGTCATTCTGGGAAGGGGTCTCTAGGGGCTGAGGGCAGGAAAGGCTTCATGGACCAGTGGGAGTTTGAGCTGGGTCTTAAAGGAAGGGGGGATTGTAAGCAGCAAAGTGGGAAAGAACCACACTTGTGGTCAGAAGTCCAGCTGTGTTACTGCTTGGTCCCTTTGGGACCACAGGCAATCACTTCCCCTCCCTGGTCTTGGTGGAGCTGATCCATCAGTCCAATGAGAGGGTGAAAGCAGATGGTCTCTAAGGACCTTCCCAGTGCTAGATCCTAAAAAGCCTATAAGAAGTTGGGTTGGAAGTGCATTGACTCACATGGACTAACCTCCAATGAGGCAGATTTCCCATGAAAGGGGAAAGCTCCCTCTTTAAGGGTGTAGCCCAGACAGTGCAGGAGGGAGCCTGTAAATAAATCAGCTGTGGTCACCCGGGGACACAGAACGTCCAGGAGCTGGTTTCCTGGCCAAGTGGCCCTCTCCCCAATACCATGCTGCTATTACAGCATAGCTCCCTTCAGGAATAAAGATTTTCTTCTTTAAGAATCCTTTGCTTTGCCGAATGCCAAACCCCAGGGGCTTCTCTGAAATGAAAGGTCAGCAGCTTCTGCTTCCTGCCCCAGACAGCAGGGCCCAATGGCTCTGGCCTTGCTTTGTCTAACTTTGTTCCCTGGAGACTGTCCGGCAGAGCGGGGGTGTTTAGACACAACCAGCTTGGTTTTTTCTGAATGTTCTGAATTTTAAAGAACTTGGCAATCCCACTTGGGCTGCTCCTGGATATTAAGTTACCACGTTCATTCATGGGGAATTACAGCCTTAGGTGAGCAGTAATATGAAATGAGGGGACTATGCATGAAGCCATTGACTAAGTGACCAGTAACTGCTCCTTGGGTACCCCCGCTGTGGCCAAATGTGCTTGAGGAATCTGTGCACACGGAGGTGAAGAGACTGGTCCAAGATCATACAATTAGTGAGTGTCTGAGGAAGGATTGGAACTCAGATCTTAACAACTTCAAGTGGCATGCTCTGGCCATTGGTCCACACTACCTCGTTGGTCACATCTACCTTTTGTTTCTATGAAAATCGTTCTCCAGACAGCTGGTTCTGGCTCCTCTCCATTGCCAGAAGCAGCTTCTTCTGGGTTCACCTGGTTCCTTTTCCATCCTCAGAGGCAGCAAAGATTGGCTATACTCCTGTGATCAGGTTCCATGTTGTTTAACCTCACCTTGTCCTGTGTGGCCTCAGGATGCCCTGAGTCCAGTGGCCTTTTCTGAAAAGGCCCCTGTGACCTCAGAGACCATCTGGGTCAACTCCCTTGTTTGACAGTAGAGGCTCACTCGGGGACACAGAGTTAGTATCCAAAGTGGGATCTGAACCCAGCTTCTCTGCCTCCAGAGTTAGCAGTCTTTCCTCTGTACCATACTGCCCCCGCCAGAGAGCCAGGTCCCAAGGCTTTGCAAACATCCAGCATCCTCTCCCACACTTTTGGAAACCCAGGCTAACTTTGGGAGGAACAACAGGAAGGTCATTTTTTGTCTCTGTTCCGTGAGAGCAGGGACTGATTTATTTATTTGTTCTATATCCCTAGCCTAGTCTAACAGGTCTAGTACACACTAGGCACTTAAATGCTTTGATTCGCTCATCAGTTGGTAAGCCTGCCCAAACCCAACCAGCTGAGACACCTCCATGAGCCTCAGTTTCCTCCTCTATAGAATGATGACCTCTGGGATCGCTGCCACGTCCAGAGAGATGAACCCACAGCCTTCAGAAATCACTGAGGCTCCTTGGCTAGCTCCCTGCTCTCCCCCATCCAGACTCTGTCCATTCCTGAAGGTCTGAGAGCCTCTGCCTTCAGAAAGCCTTCCTGAAGTACTCCAGCTCACACCAGCCTCGCACCAGGGGGAATTAGGGGGAGACTGATGTATTGGACTGGGAGTCAGGAAGTTCTGAATTCAGATCCTGCCTTAAGCACTTACCAACCCTGTGACTCCAGGCCAAATACTTGTGCTCAGCCTCAGTCTTCTTATCTGTACACCTGCCTCCCAGGGGTCTTGTGAGGACAAAATGAGACCTTGGAGGGCTAGAGATCTATCAACTATTATTATTATTATTCTGTCGTGTGCAGGATTATGTTTTCTTTTTATCCTTCCTTTCTTGTCCCACATATGTAGGTCTCATGTTATTCAGTCGTGTCTGATCCTTTGTAATCCCCTTGGGGGTTTTCTTGGCAGAGATCCTGGAGGGATTTCCCATTTCCTTCTCCAGCCCATTTTACAAGATGAGGAAACTGATGAAAACCGGGTTCAATGACTTGCCCAGGGTCACACAGCTAATAAGTGTCTGAGGCTGGATTTGAACCCAGGAAGATGAGAAGAAGAAGAATAAAAATAACAATTACATAGTGATTTAAAATCTGCAGAGCTCTGTACACAGTGTGTAGTGTTTGGAACCAGGAAACAGAAAAGCCAAGTTTGAATCCTGCCTCCAATAAGTACTCACTGTGTGGCTGTGGGCAAGTCATTGGCCCTCCTAGGTTGTTATAAGGATCAAATATAGGCATAGCTGTTTACTATCACCATTATTTTCTCTTTTTCTTAGACCCCTTTGCTGAGCTGCCTGCCTTGCCCTACTGGCCTTTCTCCACTACAGACTTCTGGTCCTATTTCGAGTACTTTCAGACGCTGGGAGCCTACTACCAGATCAATGAGATGGCCCGGACCTTCTTTGCTCATTTTCCCCTGGGCACTACTCTGGGTTATGATGTCGCTTATCAGGAAGACTGAAGCTTTTTCTGGGCTCCCTAGAACAGAGACCAAGGAATTTCAAGTCAATGGATCGATTTCCTTTCTTCCTATAATGCATACCCACAATGTAAACGCTTAATAAACATTTGATTGAATCAAAGCAATGCTTATTGGGGGGACCCCCATCATTAGTACTATGCTATTTCCCTCTTTGTAAAGCTCCAAATAACATTAGTCTTGCTTTTATGGATAAATGTTTGTGCTAAAATGTTAATAAAGAAATTCTTAATGCACGATTGTATGGCGTTTGTCAGGGGTGAAAGCATGAGCTGGGAACAAAGAGGTCACCAGCAGGCAACTCAGTCTTAGAGTAATGGAAGGTTAATGTCCCGACCATAGGAGTAAGGAGTCCCTCTGCACTCTGCCCCATCAGGCTAAATCTGGAGTCGGGCGCTGAGATCTGACTACCCCACTCTCGTGAGATTAGAGGAACACGGACAAGATGGTGAGAGGTCTAGGCACCATGGCAGATGGAGAACGCTGGAGGGCAATCAGGCCGCTAACCCTGAAGAAGAGGAGGAGGAGGAGGAGGAGGAGGCATTATAGGGGTCAGGCTATCTCAGTGTAAGAGAAATGAGTCATTCTGTGTGGCTCCAGACAGCAGAATGAGGGGAAATGGAGAGGGTTAGGTGGAGGTGGGTGTTGGCTCAATGCAAGGAACTTTCCAGCAATTAGAATCCATAAGAAATGAGTGGGCTGCTGCCAGAAGCTGTGAGGCCCTTGTGGCTGGAAGGTTCAAATGTAAGTTTGAGCGTGTGTCCAGGACGCTGTGGAGCAGCACCCCCCTCCCCAGTTGGAAAGAGATCAGAGCAGAAAGAGCTGGATGGACTTCAGCTTCCCCGTCCTGTCACTTGCTGTTTGATGTTGGGCTAAGCTCTTTGGGCAGGAGAGGGGGAAGGCTATACTGGGAAGTGTGGGTAAAACAAAACTAAAATCCATCAAAATGCATTAACCAGGAGTAAATGCTTTGGGGCATCCCCTCATGGTATGACCTCAGATGATGCCTTTGGAGGACTCTCGTTCTCATGTCTCATGGGCATCGTTGCCGTTGCAGACCTGGGAGCTTTGATTTAGCAGAGCTATGTTGTTTTAGGGTAGCATTAGTGGCACTGGGTTTTCATCCAAACAGGCCGCTTTCTGACTTTCTCTTTTTCTAGTATCAGATATCCCTCTTGCATTTTTTTTGAGAAGACAGTTGATTGGCTTAATTTCTGACCGTGTTTTTATTAATGAAGACAGCAAGTAAATAGTTGAGCAAAAGTCAACAGTGAAGAATATAAGAGTCCCTAGTCCTTGAATGTTTGCAGGCTTGCTGTTTAAAGTCTGGAAATTCTGCATTTGCTTCTATTCATCTCTATATAGTACCATGAGAAGTGACATGTTGGAATCCAGAAATACTCACATTTTTTCCAAGGTTTTCTTTGGCTACAGCTTCTGCTTCCTGCATCTCCTCTCATTAGCTGCTTAAGCATTTCAATTTAATCAGACTTCAATAACAGTGGGAAACTTGGGAGAAAAAGCCTCTGATGTAATTTACGGTATCTATAAGCAAATCAGACCTTTAGGGTCTAGAGCTCCAGCTTAGGGAAGACATGAAGCAGTAAGACTTCAAATTTAGGGAATCCACAGTTCACCAAGGTGGGGCTTTTGGAAGGCTGGAGAGGTGAGAATCAGCTAAATTTCAAAGTGTCTCATGAAAGGAGGAGAAAACAAGAACAAGACCTAGACAAAGTCAAGACCTGGTGAAGATACATTAAAGAAACCGAGAAATTTTCTTCCTTCTAAACAAAGTGCTTTGTGGTTTTATAACTTCTCACTGTGAGGATCAAGTGAGAATATGCGGAAAGTGCTCTGCAAACTTTAAAGCAGCATAGAAATGCTGGCTGTGTTCTGCGTGTGTGGGGGGGGGGGTGGCCACCTATTTCTAAATACCATATTCAGCTGTAAGTACAAAATTCGTATTCCAATGCCCAATACCATTGTTTCTGGATTAGATTCGCTGTGATGCTGTGGCCATCCACTGGTGCATATGACAAGAGATGATGCCTAACACCTTAAGAATTGTTTGTATCAGGGGCAGCTAGGTGGTGCAGTGAGTAGAGTGCTGGCCCTGGAGTCAGAAGGACCTGAGTTCGGATCCGGCCTCAGACACTTAACACACACAAACAAGAACCTCGCCATGTGACCTTGGGCAAGTTACTTAACCCCAATTGCCCTGCAAACAAAAAAAAAAAAAAAAGGAAAAAAAAAGAATTGTTTATATCTCTTTCTTAAGCTACAAATATTCATTTTAAATTATAGAATTTTTAAAGGGAAGTTATCACCGTAAATAGATGCGATTCTGTGTGGTGGTTCAGAAACAGGAATGGTGAATGGCAGGGGGTTTATTTTTTAGGTTTTTAATATTTACATGTGACTTGTACCTTTTGGGTGTTTTCTGGCAACATTTACCTCGTTGGCTAAGCAGGAGGCAGCATGGAACTCCACATGGACTTTGGCTTGACATGCAGATTTTGGTAAGACTGAGGATCCTATAATCTGGGGTGATGTGTTCTTCTTGATCACTCATCAAGGCCACGATACATGTTTCTGTGACTTTGGAAGTCTGGACCGCAGGATATCCAGACGCCCATTAACAAAGCAGAATAAGATAAAGGGAATCACGACTCTGGGTTTACCAAACTTGAAAATGCATTCTTCGTCAGGGGAAAGATGGCTGACTGTCCCCGACAGTCTCGCTTAGAGTCTGGGCAGGCAGATGAGGATGCCAACTACCCTTTTTCTCTCTTGTTAAACCAAACAATTTTGACAGCAAGATCAAGAAGGAGTAGCTAAGAAATAAAACAAAAAATCAAGCGAGAAACCCTCGTATTTGATAACAGGATGGGCCACACTATGGAAGCCTGCAGGCGACACCCTGAGGCCTTGGGCAGCTACGGTCTCCAGAGAAACCTCTGAGAGAGCCCTCCTCTGATGGTGGATTGGGGCATGGTAGTGACACAGTGGTCTCAGGCTATGCCCCTGCGCAAGTTCTGACTGCTCTCACTGACCCAAATGAGCCTGGCACCAGGCTTGTCATCCAAAGACCAGCCCAGAGGGCTCTTCCACTGAAGTGACTCAATTGTGAAAGGCTCAAAGTCTTCTCTGGAATATCCACAAGGATGAAACCACAGATCTTTGGAAGGAATCAGATCGCAACTGTCACCATGGACAGTCACTGACCTTGTGTTCCTCTGCCACAGAACTAGAAACAATATTCGTTTGACTATCATGTAATCATTATAACATCCCAGGACATAGAGATAAGAAAATCCTGATCCAAATTATGTCCCTTGTGTGTGGTGTAACTACCAGGTAGGTGTTAATTTAACTCCTAATATCCAGGATTATAAAGACGTCTCACTTTCATGAGGTAATAGTGAATCCTATTGGGAGCACAGCAATAACACACATGCTTTGTGGGCCACAGAAGGAGGCTTAGAAGTCGTCTCCCATATCAATCAATTTATCAACATTTATTAAGCACCTATGTGCCAGGCACTGTGCTGCCCTCAAGGAGCTTACAATCTAATGGGGGAGCCAGCAAGCAAATATATACAAAGCAAGTGATATACAGGAAAAAATAACTAAAAGGGAATAAACAGATTCATAAAAAAATAGAATTTGACTTGTAGTGTTGCCTTTGAAAATCAGGAACCACAGAGAACCTTAAGTGGGTTGAGCGAGTAATTAAATAAAAAAGCAGCTGGGTGCTACAATGGATAGAGTGCTGGGCCTGGAGGCAGTAGGACTTGAATTCAAATCCAATATCAGACACTCACTAGCTGTGTGACCCTGAACAAGTCATTTAACCCTGTTTGCCTCAGTTTCCTCATCTGTAAAATAAGTAGGAGAAGGAAATAGTAAACTACTCCAGTATCTTTGCCAAGAAAATCTCAAGTGGGGTCATGGAGAGTTGGTCATGCCTGAAAATACTCAACAGCAATACATACAGTCTTACCTCAGTAGATATTAAAACTGAACTAGAGGAAAGTAGGCATTTCACACAGAGCAAATGATTAAGGCCCCACAAAAATAAAATATACAGAATTTTTCAAACTTGTACTTGTCTGGAAATTTGAATCACATTGATATTAGAATCTGCTGTGGAGAAGGTAATGAGTTTTTCTGCAAGACTTTGTGGGGGATGACTGCTGGTTAAGATCTGTTCTTTCAATCCAGCTTGCGACAAGATGTCTTGTTCCCTAGCTCATGAGTGTGTCATGGTCTTCATTTCGCACACATGGCATTTAGTTCACTCATCGAACGAGGAGAACTTTGTGCCTGTGTGTGGGTTACACCTGAGCTTTAATCTGCTCCCATCCTGCTACTGATATCTTGGTCCAATGAGATCATACATGTAGGGCGCTCCCCAATCCCCAAAGCGTGATCAGAACTAAACTGCGATTTCTATGTAATTTAGTTATTACAAATGTTTGGTGACCCAAGATTTGTGCCTAAGGAGCATTATATAGAGCACTGGTGTTTTGAATTCTACCTCCTTTTTGGAGGGCAAAGTCTCCAGCCACAGCTCCCTTGAGCATGTCACTAATTCAACACACGTGACGCGTATTCATTAAGCACTTTCCTACAGCCAGGTGCTATAGAGGACAAGAAGACATAACAATGAAGCTAGTTTCCTCCATTAATAGAATTCCAATAATTAGAATAAGCTGTTCATTTGTTTGGCTGACTCTCCAGGTGCCTGCCCCCTCTTCCACTTAATTCTGCTCTGGTTTATGGTTTGCTTGGAGATCAGGTCCAGGCACCCAGGAGCAGTGAATACTGCCAGTCAGGACAGTCAAAAGTCCAGGATTACCAGAGTTAGTAACCAGAGCGAGCAACTTCTTATTTCGAAGCTGTGTGAATACTTACCTAGAATGAATAGTCATTGGGACAAGCTGCAAGAGTGCCAGGGCTCTGGGCACGTGTCCTGTTCAACGGGGAGAGGTGGGCAGCTGAACAAGGGAGCGGGTGCTGGCAGCAGCCCAAGTGTTCTCCAAAGAATAACAAACAGATCTATTTTCAAATACAGCTTCTGGCAGGACTCTTGGTATTTTTGCCTGCTTTATATTTTGGGTGCTGTTGATGAAATAAAAGAGACAGGAGCAATTTTTTATGGGACTTTATAAATATAGTTTATATTATTAACTATTACTATTAACAGACATTACAGAGTTTATAGGAAAACATTAATCTGGATTTAACATCTTCTGCCCGGGTTGAAATACTTGGGGTGGGGGGACAGCTAGACAGAGCACTGGCCTTGGAGTCAGGAGGACCTGAGTTCAAATTTGACCTCAGCTCTGTGACCCTGGGCAAGTCATTGAACCCCAATTGCCTTGCCTTCCCCCCTTGAAAAAGAAATACTCGGCAACATGGTTCATTGGAAAAGACTGCTGAACTTTAACATTGAACTTGCAGCTATGGGACCTGAGTTGTAATTTCAGCTCTGCCACTTGCTATTTACCTGACATTTAACCTCTCTGAGCCTGATTTCTTCTGTAAAAATGAGATTCAGACAGCCCCAAAGAGCTTTTTGAGTTCGAGATTTATGATTCTATCATTTGTATCATAAATGAGCCTATTCAAATGCATCAAATTCACACACACACACACACACACACACACACACACACACACACACACACGACGGGGAAAAAACCAAACCATTGGCTTATAGATCTAGCACTAGAAGGGACCTTGAAGGAAATTATAGATGAGGAGACTGAATCCTAGAGAAACTGACTTGCTACAAATGACATGGGTAGTAATGGAAGAGTTAGAATTTGAATCTGGGTCCTGACTCTGACTCCCACTCCTCTGCTCTATCACCCTCTCTTGCATGTTGCTGGTTGTCCCTAGTTTTGAAGAAGGCCAATGACATCACAGGGTGTCCCTGGCAATTTGCTCATTCCAGCCTGCATTGGTGTATTAACAATGCAATATTCACTATGCCTATGGCAATTATAAATAGGCTTATGTGGTTATTAATCACAAAATATATCAGTCTCTCTATATGGGGGATAAAGCCAGAGAATTTATTAAAATACCAAATAACCGAGTCCCAAAACCAGAAAGTCAAAGCCATCAGGGTAGTTATGAAATTGGCACAAGTAGTTAACATAGTAAACAACCACATTCTTAAGCCTTCAAAACAGAACAGGCTACTTCAGGCTAAGGTCCTTCTCTCCCGACTCTCAGCAACTGCTCAGCGTCCAGGAAGCGTGCTCACAACAGCTCCGGCCCCCCGCAGTTCCAGTTCCCGGCAGCCCCCAACAAGAGTCCTTAGCAGAAATTCTGGCTGACTTAAAAAGAGGTTTGGGCCTCGACCTCTACCTTGGCAGTTACTGCTGTTGCTGTGGCCACCAACAGTCCCCACCGGAACTCTAACTCTTCTTCCGCTTCCTCTTGCCCCTCCCCTTCCTGCTATGTCAGCAAGTCCAATGGGGCATGGAAGATCTTTAAATCCCATAACCCTTACATTATTGGTAGAGGGACTTTACTATATTAACAAAATCACCAAATTGGTCCAGCCATTCTGGAAAGCATTTTGGAACTGTGCCCAAGAACTCTAGTATTTCAACAGCGTTTTCCTGTATATTGTTGTGGTCAGGGTGTAAATTATTCCCCCATTTCTAACATAGAGCAAAAACACTTTTCAGTGAGTTCTTCTTTACTAACAGAACAACCCAAGTCTTACTCTCTTCAACTTAAATTGCCCTCTCCATCTCTGACACTATGGACAGGATGATTATACAGTTAAGAGGGAACAGAATATTGGGGGAAGACGTTAACTTATTTCAAAAGAAGTGACATAGTGTAAGGGAATCACATTTAAATAGCTTTTTTTTCTGAGAGAAAAGAGGGATAATTTTCATTTGTCAGAGGGCTGTGAACCACCATCTTGTGAGAAACCGGCAGCTTTTAATGATCATTTTTGTGAGGTTGGAACTGTGAAGAATCCTTGAGAGAAGGGCAAGATTCAGCTGTTAGTGTAAGAGAGTTGAGTTTAAGTCTTATTTTACAAAGAGACATCCCACAGAGAATTCTGGAAAGACTTGGATTACCATCCCAAGAGAAATACCATCCTGTTTCCAAGACTGAGTCAGGGACAAGTCAGGAAAAGAATTCATGCTATCTTTCCTCTGCTCTTAAAGAGTGCAAAAATGCCTCTGGGAATTTTTCTTGTTGCTAACACATAACAAATATTTATTATTTGCTATTATAAAATAACATGAGCAGTAACACTGGTATTGTTTAAACATAAACCAGGAAGTCTGAGATAAAGAAAGAAATTTTCTAGGGCAACTGGAATGAGAACATGGAGTTAATAAATATTTTTCATTTTTATTAATTTATAAGGAAAATAGCTTCTTGTTTGCCCTAGAATACAGGCTAAAAATTAAGAGGGAAATGAAGCAATAGCAGGAAAAGCAAGGTGAGAGTTCAAGTGGTTTTCAACTATCATATGCACGTCACTCATTCCATCTGGGCTACACCAAGTGGAGCGTCTACAGTTTTTTGCCGCATGGAAATCGCAGAATAAAAAGTTTGAATGAGAGGTCATGCTTTTCATAGAGTTAGATGAATGTGACTGAGCTGTCATGATTAGTATCTGAAGGGCTGTCATGTGGAAGAATCTGACTTCTGTTTGGTCAAAAATGGAAGCTATAGAAGCAACTAGGAAGCTGTGATGCCTCCAGTGTCCCGAAATTTTATACTTAGGAGACCAAAAAGTTATGTCACTGGATCAATACCTACTCCCTGGACCCAGAGAAGTCTCAAAGTCATTCTCATTGATTTTTTTTTTCAGCATAACCAGTTCAGTTACATGGCAAGGACCTTAGATTTGCAAAGTTAGCCTGGCCTATTTGAAGCAGGTGCTGCTGAATTGAAAACTGAACTCACCCCCACATCGAGGAGGTCCAGAAGAGCAGATGAGACCATGCCCCACATCCTTTCCAGCATCCCACCCCAGATGTCTTTCCATCTGCCTTGAAGCTAGACCACTTCTCCCTACCTGAAACAGTGCCCAAAAAATGCCTCCAGGTGCTTAGGGAATAAATGTACTCAATTTTGGAATTCCCTGCCCTGGACTCAAATTTTCCCTATTGGTCAGTGGAATGAGCTGCAAATGCAATGCCCATGCTGCTTGCCTATGGTCATCTGCTCCAACCAACCTGTTTCCCACATACACATACCTAAAAATCCTAATTTCTGTCTTCCCAGCTGTAGCTTGTTAGACTGTTGAAGCCTGACTTAAGGAGGACACTCCAGAAGGGTAACCTACTACCTCCCAAGGCAGCCCATTCTTCTTTTGACAGTTCTGCTCATGAGGAATTATTTCCTTACTATGAGCTGAAATGCACTTCAATTCGTCTGGTCCCACTGCTCAGTTTTGACTCTGGGGGGCCAGCAGAACATGCCTGATGCCCCTCACTTGACAGCCAATCAAATTCTTGAAGAAAACTCTTGAGTAACTTGGAAGTAGGGATGTTTTGTCAAAAACAGTGTCTGACACAGACAGATGATTGACAAATGGTTAACTGACCAATCCCTTCTCAGTGCACTTTTTTCTTGGCCTTGACTGTACTTAGAAAACCACAGGACTCAGATGTTTCAAGATGACTTTTAATGTAGAGCAAAGTGCCAAAGACAACGTTACAGCTCAAAGAAGAACATCTTTGTCTTTCTAAGGATTTGATTGTGTCATTGCCACGGAGTGGCAGCAAGCTTCTAATGGTCTCCCTGGCTTACGCCTTTCCCCATTGCCTCGACTCAGGTAAACTAAGTCTCCTAAAGCATAGATCTGTTGTCACTCCACTACTCAGTCAACTCCAGGAGTTTGTCTGTCAACAAGCATTTATCACCATTGACTTTAGGATTAAATACAGTCTTTTTTTTGACATTTTAAACTTGACAGCCTGGCCCCTTTATAGATTTACTCCCTTCCATAAACTCTATTCCTAATCCAGTTACTCAGGCCTCCTTGAAATTATACACACACACACACACACACACACACACACACACACACACACACACTCTGGGTCATGGCCCCATCTGTCCCCCATGCTTGGAATGCTTTTGACGCCTCACTATGCCTTTTAGTTTCCCCGATTTCCTCCAAGAAGGCTCAAATTCCTTCTGCAGGAGACTTTTCTAGGTTCCCCAGCTGATGGTACTAGCCCCTCTGTGACTGTCTTCCATCTACTCTGTGTGTACCTAGCTTAGTCACTCATGTCATCTCCATAAGAATCCTTCAGGAGCAGGGACGTTTTGTGCCTTTCTTTATATCCATTGTGCTTAGCACAGTACCAGGCACATAATAAGCACTTAATAAATGTTTACAGATTCACTTCCAAAGGTTTCTGTATGCCTGCTCTCCAACTGAATTTCATCTTCTTGGAGTTTAGCCCAATGTCCAAACTGATCAAGATTCTTTTGGAGCTTACTTTGCCAGACAGTGTGTTAGCAATCACTCTCACTTTTGGATGACCTGAAAACTTGATGAAGTAACTGACTTCGAAGAGCATAGAGCCAGACCCTGGGATATTGGACCAGATGCCTCTTGCCACAATAATATTGGACTGTTTTGTGCTATTCCTTGTACTTATTACATTCAAAATGTTTTGCTCCTTTATGATTTCTCTGATGTCTAATAAGATATCCCCTTTTGCTAAAGGCTTTTCCACATTCATTACATACAAAGGGTTTCTCTCTGGCATGAATCCCATAATGGCTTCTGAGTAGTTCCTGGTCATTTATGGCTGTCCCACTTTCATTATATGCAAAACATTCCTTTCCAGTATGAGTTCTCTGATGTTTAATAAGATGTGCCCTTTTGATAAAGGCAATGCCACATCCATTACAAGAAAATGGTGCCTCTCCAGGGTGAGTTCTCTGATGGCTAATAAGGTTTCCTCACTGGCTGAAAGCTTTCCCACATTCATTACATTCAAAGAGTTTCTCTTCAGTATGAGTTCTCTGGTGTCTATTAAGGCTTCCCCTCACACTGAAAGCTTTCCCACATTCAATACATTCAAAGGGTTTTTCTCCAGTATGAGTTCTCTGGTGGGTAATAAAGTGCGCCCTTTCACTGAAAGCTTTCCCACATTCATTGCAAGCAAAGTGCTTCTCTCCAGTATGAGTTCTCTGGTGGGTAATAAGGCTCACTTTGCATCGGAAACCTTTTCCACATTCATCACAAACAAAGGGTTTCTCTCCAGTATGAATTCTCTGATGAGTAATAAGGTTTCTCCTTTCACTAAAGGTTTTCCTGCATTCATTACATTCAAAGGGTTTCTCTCCAGTATGAATTCTCTGGTGTGTAATAAGGTGCCCCCTTTGGCTAAAGCCTTTTCCACATTCATTACATACAAAGGGTTTCTCTCCAGTATGAGTTCTCTGATGGATGATAAGGCTTGCCCTTCGGGTAAAGGACTTTCTACATTCATTACACATGAAAGGTTTTTCTCCAGTATGAGTTCTCTGATGGATGATAAGGCTTGCCCTCCAGCTGAAGCTCTTCCCACATTCCTTACATTCAAACAGGTTCCCTCCAGTATGAGATCTCTCATGAGTAATAAGGCTGACTTTGCATCGGAAGCCTTTCCCACATTCATTACATGTGAAGGGCTTCTCTCCAGTATGAATTCTCCTATGTGCAAGTAGGTTTCTTCTTTCACTGAAGGTTTTCCCACATTCATTACAAGCAAATGGTTTCTCTCCAGTATGAATCCTCTTATGTGTAATAAGGTGACCCCTCTGTCTGAAGCCTTTTCCACACTCATTACATGCAAATGGTTTCTCTCCAGTATGAGTTCTCTGATGAATAATAAGACTTACTCGATGCCGGAAACCTATTCCACATTCATTGCATATAAAGGGCTTTCCTGAAGTATGAATTCTCTGATGGCTAATAAGGTTTCTCCTCTCACTGAATGTTTTTCCACATTCACTACAAACAAAAGGTTTCTCTCCAGTATGAATTCTCTGATGTGTAATAAGGTGTCCCCTCCTGATGAAGGCTTTCCCACATTCATTACATTCAAAGGGCTTCTCTCCACTATGAATTCTCTGATGTGTAATAAGATGTCCCCTCTGGCAGAAGCCTTTTCCACATTCATTACATGCAAAGGGCTTCTCTCCAGTATGAATTCTCTGATGACTAGTAAGGTGTGCCCTCTGGCTGAAACTTTTTCCACATCCACCACATGCAAATGGTTTCTCTCCAGTATGAGTCCTCTGGTGACTAATAAGTTTCCTCCTCTCACTGAAAATTTTCCCACATTCAGAGTGTTTCTTGCCAGTATTAATTCTCTGATGGGTAACAGAATGTCCTCTCTTGCTGAAGGTTTTCTCAAACTTAATAGATTTTCCTCTAATAATAACAGATTTCCCCCTAATTTGAATTGCATTAAATTTGGTCAAACTTCCTCTGTGTCTAAAGGACTTCTGATATTTACTGTGGTTGTAATATTTCCTGCCAGTACAAATTCTCAGCAATTTGTTACTGTTTGATTTTCTGCCAATGGATTTTCCATATTTATTCTGTTTGTACAACTTTTCTTCAATATGAATTCTATGAAATTTAATTAGGTCTGAGTGGTAACTGAAGGGTTTCCTGCATTTGTTAGACTTAGAAAGCTTCTGCCAGAAAGAGAAAGCCTTGGCTATAATTAGGTCAGGAAAATGGCTGAAGCTCTTTCCAGATGTCTTATATTTAAAGATGCTTTTTCCCATTGTCTCTTTCCATAGTGCAACTAAGGTTGACCCCAGATTAAAATGTCTCCCAAATGTTTTATAGTGAGTATTGTTAAAAATCATTCTGGGCATGCCTGTTACTTGTCTAGACTGTCTCTCTTGGCTGTCCTTTTTTTCCTCTAAATCAACATCATCTTCCTCAGCTTTGCTCATCTGGGAATGACAGGTATTATCCTTTGGCAGAATCTTCTCCAATGATGCTTCCGTAAAATTGTTGTCCATTAGACATAAGTCCTTGGTTCTAGAGCTGGTCTCACCACTAATGGAATCTGAAAGAAATTATTTTTAAAAGGCATGAGTCACTTTACTGAAAGAGAAGTTCAGATACTTGTGTCCACAAGTACAAAATGGGGCAGGTTTGGCCAAACAGCATTTCATCTGAAAAAAAGATCCATATTTACTTAGCCTGAGCATTCAGATAACTAAAGTGTTGTATGTGGCGGCTGATGGGGCTCATTAGATGATATTTCATCATGGGCCTCACTGAGAGAGCACAGAATGTGAAAAACCATAAGCCTGCCCCGGCTCAACCACAAGGGCAGGCCTGCACCCATTCTGAGGAGACATCATACGGCAGGAAACCATCCAAAGAAGCACTATCAGCATGGTGAATAGGCCATGAGAGCATCCATGAGTCAGCCAAAGGAGATGGGATCATTTAGCCTAAAGAAGACACTCCCCACATCCCCTGGAATATAATATCCTGAGCGTAGGAAATCCCACCAAGGAACTTCCATTACCAACACAGAGATGTCTAATGCGCTGAAAGGTTAGCCACTTACCCAGTATGTGTCTGAGACAGGATTTATGGGCTCCAAGGTCAGACTTCTCCTTACTGTGATTCCTTTGGCAGAAGGGGACATAATAGTTGTTTTCAACTATTTGAAAGGTATTCGTGTGGAAGAGGTACAAGTTGCAGAGAGGAGAATTTAGGCTTTAACGTTCTAACAATTAGAGCTTTTCAAAGGTGTAATGGAATGCATCTGGGAAGTAGTGGGTTTCCCCTCACTGGAGACCTTAAAGAACAAGCTGAATATTCACTTCTCAGTTATGTTGTAGGGTAGGGCTTGGGCTAGAAGGGCAATGAGATTCCATCCAACTCTGAACTGTTGTGATTCTCTGACATATTTAAAGTAAAAGAAATCTCAATTATGGAAGGTTTGTATATTTATCATTTCAGGTAAGGCAAGTAATAATGGAAAATTCTGATTAAAAATGAAAAGAATAAAAGAAAAATAATTTCAATCATGTAGAAAATTTTTAAAAAATTAAACATTTAAAAATATCTAGAGAAAGCACAGGAATGTAATTAGTTGCCTGCAGGGTTATAGGACAAAGGTCCCAAGGGTCTTCCCCTTTTCCAACCAATCCAACCTTTGTAATTTGCATAAGCAAGGGGGCATACATGATGAAAGGTTGAAAGCTAAAAGATCTGGATGAAAGAACAGCAGTACTCCTCTGTCATGGCCAGTGCTGCTAATCACAGCACCATCCAAAAGATGAGGGGAGTGGCTGAAATACCTGGGCCCTGACCTGCGGAGCAGTTTATTAAACAGTTTCCCCCAGTCACTCGGCAGACAGAGGCTGTCATGAAAATAGCTAAATGAAGATAAAACCAAGACTGAGGGCCCACCACAACAAAAGAAAGCAGCAGAGATACCGTGCCAGAAGGCAGTGGCCGGCACCTGTATCCAGTGGCAAGCAGTTCCGGCCAAGAAGGCAATGACAGCACAGACATCCTTTTCCCCCTCGGTGTTATTTGATAGGTTTCAGGAAATGTTAGTGACAACAATAGAGACAAGAGGAAAATTTTGAAGTCACATGTGCTGGTGAAGAGGAGACGATAATCTTCCTATTTGCTGGTGACCCGGTAGTTTCCTTAAAGAACTCCAGAGAATCAGCAAAGAAGCAGCTGAGACAATTAGTAACAGAAGTAGTAGGACACTCCTGGAGAACCAACTAGAGGGCTGTGAAGCAATGAAAAACCCATGAAATAGGAGAAGGAGAAGACTGAGTCAAATAGATACAAAATGCATAAAACAGCTGAGAGTCCTTCCACCAAGTCACAGCAGAGACATAAGCTCAACTGCAAGACACAAACCTTTCATTTATTAAATGCCTACCATGTGGCAGGGGCTGTATTAAGTGCTGGGGATACAAAAAGAGGCGAAGCTGGTACCTAACAAAAGGACAACAGAAACGATTGGAGGCATATAAGGTAAGATCCGTAAAGGATTTTACAAGCCATAAAGTGCTATGTTTATTATTATTATTATTTTGTCTTTTTAGAGGGCAGAAGGTTGGCAATTGGGCTTAAGTGACTTGCCCAAGGTCACACAGCTAGTAAGTGTTAAGTATCTGAGGCCAGATTTGAACTCAGGTCCTCCTGACTCCAAGGTTGGTGCTCTATTCACTGTGCCACCTAGCTGCCCCCTGCTATATTTATTAGTTTCTCATGTTGCAGTAAAACAATATAACAAAAATTAAAATGCTAACTTATTATAGCCTTATAATTTACATTTATATATTTTAATTTTTAATTAATTTTTTTTGGGGGGGGAGGCAAGACAATTGGTGTTAAGTGACTTGCCCAATGTCATACAGCTGGTAAATGTGTCAAGTGTCTAAGGCTGGATTTGAACTTGGGTCCTCCTGACTCCAGGGCCAGTGCTCTATTCACTGCACCATCTAGCTGTCCCTATTTATTAATTTATAATTTGAATAAACTTATACGCTTATTTATCTACTATCCTTATAATGTACATTGTTTATAATACATTGTATAATATATCATATATCACATATGATATTATAATATATATTTGCATTTTGTTTATATTTTATATGAATATTATAGTATGGGTGAAGTAGTGAAATGCACCAACCATTTTGGAATACAATCTGAAATTAAGATCACAAAGTGTTTATCCTTTGATCCAGAGATCTTCACATTAAGTATATACCCCAAGGAGATCAAAGACAGAAGTGTGAGGGATAATTTGCAGTGAAGTTTCCCCATTCTGAGAAATCAAATCTAGAATGGCTTCAGCATCCACTAGGCCTAAGTTTAGAGGTCACCTGACCTTGCAGGAATCTGGGACTTAGAGCAATGGAGACCCTCCCCAGAACCACCTCAGCACCAGATATGCCAAAAAAGGACAGAAGTGCTTTCTCAAACATACATTAGGTGGTCTACTGTTTTCTTGTTCCAGTACTTCAGGTAGATTGCTGCGCATAGATTGTACATCTAACTTCCAGCCAATGGAAGAAAAAGGTCAGCTGGGGGGTGGGGGAGAATTCCCCATTAGGGCTTTATAACTTCACCGTTTCCTTTTGTAAACTGCTTCTCCTCCCTGACCACTTGTCAGGAGGGTGGCCCTTTCTCGAGATTTTAAGTAAACCATTCTTTTCTGCTCCCCACCTTGGGAAGCCTCTGAGTATTATTTGGGTAAGGATCTCTGCTGCACACACAGTTTTGGGGTGCACACAAAAGGAAGAGTCCCGTTATACCAAAACGTTCACAACAAGTCTCTCTGTAGTAATGAAGACTTGGAAAGAACGCAGCTGTCTAGTGATCAGGGAATGGCTAAAAATATTTTGGAACACGGAATATTATGGCACCTCAAGAAATAATAATGTTAAGAATTCAGAAAAGCCTGAACAGACTTCCCATGAATTGATACAGAGATGAGTAGGAGGAAGCAGGAAAAGAAAATGCATAATGACTTTAACAAAAGACCAAAAGAAACTATAAAGTGAGTCCTGTGTCGTTCTGTTAACCAAGCGGGGTCATGAGGACGAGATGGGCAAGTGCAGGGGTGCCCCTTCGTTGTCATTCATGGGGAAGAAGGGGGAGTGTGGAATTCTGATGGAAACCCTTTTTCTTCTCTCCCACTTCCATTCTTTGTCACAGGGGATGGCTCTTGGTGGAGGGTTTGGGATGTGTGAAAATTAAAGTGATATTAAGGATTCAAAGTAGAGTAGCTTTTTGAACACGGCCAGCGTTCGTTTCACCAGCACATGCACATTCATTATAAAGGAGTTTGGGCTTTTGGGCAGGGGGAGGCCGTGTAGAAAGAGAGGAAAGGAAAGTAACAGTGAAGCATTGAATGCAAAAGAGAGACAAGAAGGCTCCGGGCGGCCTTGAGGATGGCGCACTGACTTCATCAGGTGCTCTAAGAAGGAGGCCAGCAGCCGGGATGGCGGCTTCGAGTGGCAGTGCTCCTGCTCATTGGCGTTGACCAAGCTTAGATTAAAGAATAATAAAAATCTAAAAGGAAAAGAAAACGAAGGTCACTGAAAAGGACAGATTAGCAATATCAGGGATTGTTTAGAGGCTGCGAATCGCAGACTCCAGCAGAACGCTGCAGACTCCAACGGTCCTACGCACCGACATGAGCATCCCCAGCCACGTCACGCGCATTACGAGAAGTCACAGAATGCACAGAATGTCGTCGGGTCACGACGACAGAAGCATGTTGTCAGACAGCGGCCGGCCCGCAGGGAGCAGCCCAGCAGTGAAGAGGGCGAGCCCAAGCCGCGCCCTGTAATGCAGGTCCGGGGAGCCTGCGACGACCCCCGCCACTCACTGACCTGCACGGAACACGCTCCGGCCTTCTCCACTGGGCATCCAGGACGCCTCTCCTCTCACCAAGAGGGAAATGATGTCCAGTCTGGGAACAGGAATCCCTGGAAACAAAGGCCTCTGTTTAGTGGCGACACCGAGCAGGCGCTGATCCGAATCAGAGATGCGGAACATGAAGACCTGAAGAGCATCACAGGGCAACGGACAGGCGACCTCCTTAAGCAGGCTGTAGCACATGCCTAATGTGGGAGAACCGAGGAGCAAGGATAAAGGCCATCCCCAAGGAGACATGTGATGAGAAGAGGAGCCGAGCCGCCTCCAGGCCGGGGCAGGAGCCCCTCATGGAGTCAGGACAAAAGAGAGGAAGGGTCCTGCCTGCTGGTCTGTGCCCTCACGGCCAACTGGGAAGCTGTGGGCGAGGGTCACAGGACAGGGGCGGGGACGGGCTTCATCTGCACCATCTGAGTATGGGTCACATTAGCTAAGGAAAAACATGAGTTCATTGGACCTACTCCATCCTGAGAAATTAAGCCTTTGTCATGTATCTATAACATGGCGGTCATTTATTAAGCGCATGTTACACTCTAACAACTATGCAAGGCATTGGGGGCAAAGACAAAGGCCAAGAGGAACTTCCATTTTTTATTTTTTTGCATTTTGGAGGGGGGAGGGTAGGCAATTGGGGTTAAGTGACTTGCCCAAGGTCACAGGCCAGTTTTCTGTTAAGTGTCTGAGGCCAGATTTGAACTCAGGTCCTCCTGACTCCAGGACTGGTGCTCTACTCACTGCACTACCTAGTCGCCCCAGGAACTTCCACTCTAATGGAGAAATACACACACACACACACACACACACACACACACACACACACACACAGAGTAAACCCAAAAAACAAAGAAAATCAATGCAAGGTAATCTAGGGGAAGAGGCCTGGTATAGGAGCCAGCACTAAGGTGAGCTGTGCAAGAAGGGATGGGATGTGCCCCATGAGGACAGCAGCTAGGCCAGGTACCCTGGACCACAGACACAGCAAAGTGGAAAGATTCAGGGGAGAACCCTAAGCTGAGTGGAGTGGGCTCGGGGTGGGATCAGGTTTAGAACAATGGGTTCTATACTTGATTTAAGGAAACTCAAGAAGGACCTTCTAGAGCAAGGAAGTGGAATGGTCATAGCATCTTCCCTGGGACATTAAAAAAAATCATCAAATATTAACTATTTACTGTGGAGAGAAAATTGTGTGGGTGAGACAAAACAGTTCCTGCTTACCTCCTGGGGCTGCTAGTACCAGAAATAAACAGATACCCAGGAATTGTGCCCTGGGGAAAGGGTGGGGGTGGGGCGGGGATTTCCCTTAGGAAGCAGACACCAAATTCTGCTGAGATTTAGCAAGCATCTAGCACTTGAACAGGGGTCCTTAACCTAGAGCCCCACAGACCCTGGGTGGGCAGATTTCAGGAGAAAAAAGAACTTGGATGGGAAAAAAATTAACTTTAATAATTAAAAATTTAACTTTCACTGATCTTAGATTTCCTTTGTAATCCTAGTATTTTATTTTATACATTTAAAAATACTGTTCTGAGAAGGGGTCAAAAGGTTTTACCAGATTGCCAAAGGGGTCCATAACCCACAAATGGTTAAGAATCCCCATCTAGAGTATGGGGACAGAGAGCCTCAGGGCCAGCACAAGGAAGCTTTGGAGTTTCCATATGAACAGGCAAAGAACTTTTACTTGGAAACTCAAAACAGAAGCTTTTTTTCTACTGGTCCTAAAGGATCTGAGACTCTCCCAACACAATACGTACTCCTGAATATTTTTGCACAATAAACCAAAATTCAGCTCAGCCTTTCAAAGTTCCCACAGGGTGCAGTGTGAGACCGCAGACTCCAGTGGACGGCTTCGGAGTCACCAAGCTAAAGGTGCTTACCCAGGGAGACCAGGTTCTCACAGGTCTCCAGCATCACATCTCTGTACAGGTCCCTCTGGGCAGGATTCAGGCGTCTCCACTCCTCCCAGGTGAAGTCCACAGCCACGTCCCTGAAGGTCACTGATGCCTGAATCAAACACATTCCATCTTAACCTTGGACCATTCTTCAAGTACTCCCTTAATCACTTACTATATTCCTCAGTTCATGATACTCAAATTACTCAACTTCATCATGTCTAATTCTCTCTGTCTTGTTAACTCCAAGTTAATCATGCACTTTTCTCATTCGGTCCCAGATCACAATCTGATAGACAATACAGACATCAGCAGTTACACTCCAAATACTTATTTCTACCATTCATGCTCCATTACTGATTAACTTAGGCTGGGCAAATTTCCGAGGCAGTTTCCCATGAAGGGCATAATAAGCTAAGACCTTCTGAGTTCCAACCTCTGAAGTCACTCTGCTTTCTCTTACTAGTCCCCTGCCCCTTTGTACTGCAGAGACCTGGACTAAAAGTTTATATCCTTCTCCTGTCATAACATGTATCAACAACATGTTTCGTGTATCAAACTATGCTGTGTTAAAGGAGGTCTTTCCTCTTGTATTTCAGCGGATGTATGACCTTTGTGATAAGGCTCCTCTCCCCACTGACCAAGAATAGAGCCCAACCAGTCTTTTCAGCCCTTGTCTTTAATTCCTATGGTTGATTGATGGAATCTTCACAGGAAAATGTCCAGAGGGAATTCAGCCAACATGCAGGAGGTCTTCCTCTTGGCACCTCATCACAGAGGGGTACAAATGCAGCCTGTGAGGCTGTCCCTCTCATCCCTCATTCAATCTTGCAACCCTTTCTGGCCTTTTAAAAGTAGTATTGGTTTTTTGTTGATAATTTCTTAACTGACTATTGTACGATGGTCTTCACTGTTAACAGGCAGTAACCTATTTACTCCCAACATATGTCCCTCTAGCGCCTTTTGGTTTCCCAGCAAAGTCAATTTTTCAGAAATGGTAATTAAGTTATAGCTGTAAAGAATCACCAGAAAACAATGGGGATGCTTCTGCTTCAAGCAGATGTTTGGAGTCATTACTGGCACTACACAGTTTCTCATGCTATACAGCCTTGCTCATTTGTTTCCAATCTGTGTTGTTTGACCAAAACATGTGAATTTATGACTCCATTCTATAACCAGTTCATACAACTGCTGACCATAGTCTGGACAGGAGGTATTCTTCCCTGCCTCAGTTTCTCCTTTAGTGAAAGCCAGGCCAAACTCTTTTAGGTGCTTAGAGATCTCTTTTAGCAGACTTAAATGTATGAGGTCTTGATGGAATCAGAGTGATGATTTGGCAAACCTCCTAGAGGGAATCTCTCTTCTAGACAGATCCTGGCAGAAAAGACTTCATAACGGGCACACACAGTCTGCTTCTTCTAAGGCTTGACTGATATACTCAGTAGCTATTCAAAAAAGCTATTGTTATCTTTGCTGTCCTATCATGCAAGCCATCTTCTCTGGGACACATATTGGTGGAGAAGGGGCTTAATGTTGCATTTTGCTCTGCCAAATCAAATGCTAATTTATAGTTATAAATAATCAACCCAGTGGAATATATTCTCTGAAAGTCAGGTTGTGTTGTGCTGGGGAATACTGTCTGAGAAAGCCTTCCTGTTCTCTTCTCCTTCGTGAGATGTGTACGTTTTCCTCATCAAGGTTTTGTAGTTGGGGAAGTCGGGGCTGGAGTCAGCAGGTCTCTACTGAAATCTTTTGGATGGACCCACTCAGAAGTCGGAGCAGCCTATGATCCTCTGCAAGCAGCTGAAAAACATTCTTTCATGAGTTCTTGTCAAATTGATTCCTTAATGCTCTCAAAGTAAAGTGTGAACCTTCTGTCTAGAAAGTGGCTTGTTTCAGATATACTCCCTTTACGTTTTCTTCATGGTGTTTTCTACTTCCTTATGATGCATGGGAGAGTGTTTAATATGAGAGTGCAAACATGGTGGCTCCATTGATCCAGAACGCCAAGAGCTCCAGTTTCATCCATAACAACTGTAAGGATGATGGAGGTTTTTCAGTCTCATTCCAAGCTTTTTTACTTTTCCCCATTATTTATTCCTATTCTATGTGATAATAGTTTTCAGAATAACAGAATCACTGAATTGGAAGAAACCATTGGGGGCATCAAGTCAGTCAACAAGTACTTATTAAGTGCTTACATAGTGCCAGGCACCTGCTGGGAATATAAATACAAGCAAAAAGAGCCCTTGCCCTTGAGGGGTTTCCATTCTAATGGGGGGAAGATACCATTAGGGGCCATGATGGAGAGGTCTGGAGGGAAGCCTGGTGAGAAATGACAGAAGGGCCAGCCTGGGCACCGCCTTTAAATGAAGATTCTGGGAGAAGCCAACCAACCAGAGAATGAAGGGCCCTAAAGGCAGAGGGTTCCAGGGCTGCAGAGATCTTCAGGAGGAAGCCTGGAGAGCAGCCTGGTGAGAATGGAGAAGTCTAAGCCATACCAGAGTATACTATATACATAACCCTGACAAGTAGCCATCTAGTCTTTGCATCAAGACCTCCAAAGAGAGACAGAGAGAGAGAAAGAGAAAGGGAGAGAAAGGGGGAAAGAGAGACAGAGAGAGAGATAGAGACAGAGAGACAGAGGGAAAGAGAGAGGGAGAGAGACACAGAGAGAGAGAGGGAGAGAGAGAGGGAGACACAGAGAGACAGAGACAGAGAGGGAGAGACAGAGAGAGAGGGAGAGAGAGGCAGAGAGACACAGAGAGGGAGAGGGAGGGAAGGAGTGAAGAGGAGAGAGACAGAGAGACAGAGACAGAGAGACAGAAGGAGAGAGCAAGCTATTTTTGTATTTGTACATACTGCATTTGTATTTCCTTTATTATTAGTGACTTGGAACATTCCTTCATATATTGCTAATACTGTATAATTCTTCATTTGAGTGTTGTTTTATATCCTTTGAATATTCAGTTATTGGAGAATGGCTGTTCATTTTATATGTTTCTGTTGATTTTCCAGATATCTTGGGTACTAAAACCTTATCAGAGACAGACCAGAGATTTTTTTTCTCCCAGATGACCACTCAGACTATTCCCCTTCTTATGTTTATTATTGTTTATGTATATGTTTATTTTGTTTTTTAAAACCTTTCAATTTCTTGTAATCAAGACTGTCTATTTTATTATGTGTAGTTGCCTCTATCACTTTCTTGGTTTAAAAAAAAAAAGAAACAAATCATCTCTTCACATGACCAAGAAGATGGAAAATTGATCCTATCCTCTAAAACTCTTAAACTAAGTATTATGCACAAGAGACAAAGCAATTTCAGCTGTCTCCGGGGTCTAGGGCACCAAGAATCCTAATGAGGTTAACAATCCAATAACAACAGAAAAAAACAATCCCTAAGCCCCAACTGGTTCACTCAGCACCTCTAACCCAACTGGCCTCCACTCTCTGGCAGGGTTGCATAAGCCTACCCAAAGACTTGCAACAGAATCCAACTCTTTCTACCCTCTCCACTAGAGAAAACTAAAAGGCAAAAGACTGAGGAATAGGGAGAACAGGGATAGGATATCAGTGTGTGTGTTGACCTCTACCAGGATAGTGGCATTCAACTGTAGCCAATTGTATCTGATGAAATTCTGATGAGAAGAAATGGCTGCTGGGTACCAGAATGGAGAAAATGCTGGACCTGGAATGAAGACCAGAATTCAAATCTGATCTCAGATACTTACTAGTTGTGTTACCCTGGGCAAGTCACTTAACCTCTTTCTTCCTTAGTTACTTCAACTATAAAATGGGGATAATAATAATTCCTACCACGCAGGATTCGTATGAGGTTCAAATGAGATTTTTTCAAAGCACTTAGCACAGTGCTGGAACATATTTAATTGACATCTTTTAACATTGCCTAAAATTCCCCGTGTAGACCTCCTCTCCCCCTTCCCACATATAACAGAGTTTTTATTGCAAAATAAATAATATTTGCAAAGCATTTAGCATAGTGCTAGCATAGAGCAAGAGCTTAATAAATGTTTCCTTGTTTCCTTCCTTCCTTCCTACCAGAAGTCACAAGAGGTAACAACAAAGGTCAGTGAAACATGAAATATTATGAGAAAAGGCTGAGACAACTTTGAAATCCAGCCAAGAGGGAAAATGACTTCAAAAGGGAAGCTACTGGAAAATTTGAGAGGAAAATAAAAGGGGAAAAGATTGAAATTAGATCTCAGGAGGGGAAAAAAATGAAAAAACCTCTGTGCAAAAAATAAGCAAATGGGATACTAACAACAGAAGGGAATGTGGCTTTCAGATTATCTAAAAGAGTATAGAATTATATGAAATCTTTCAAGACAATGGAAAATGAATCAACATATGATGAGGCAGAAGCCACTTTGAATTCTGGAGTGCACAGAGCCACAGGAAGATGTTTCTAAATGATTTAAAAGAAAAAAAAAGATAGAATTTGGAATTCAAAACTTTAAATAAAAATTTTTAAAAAGAAACAAAAAATAAGAATTATGAAAGCATAATTTATGACCCATAAAGCAGAAATAATTGACAGAACAGAAAGACCTGAGCCCAAGTGTAATGGAAATGCAAATTTAAAGATCTTCCCTGCCCCTAGGCCCTTTGATAGGCTAAAGAGACTCTGAGAACTTTCCTTGATTTGAAAATATACTCTGCCTCCTAATAGGCTGAATGTGGTCACGTGGAGCCTGTGGCAAGAGGCTTGGTTTTCAGGAAAGCCTACACCTTGATGCTGTGTGATAGGGCAGTGGGTTAAGAGGGTGGTTATAGTCTCTGACCCAGGAGAAGGCAACCAATGTCTCTGAACAGATAGTTCTCAGAGGAAGAAATTAAAGATATCTATAAGCATATGAAAAAATGCTCTAAATTACTATTGATTAGAGAAATGCAAATCAAAACAACTCTGAGGTACCACATCTCACCGGTCAGATTGGCTAAGATGACAAAACAGGAAAATGATAAATGCTGGAGAGGATGTGGAAAAATTAGAACACTAATGCATTGCTGGTGGAGTTGTGAACTGATCCAACTATTCTGGAGAGCAATCTGCAACTATGCCCAAAGGGCTATAAGTAATTTCATATCCTTTGACCCAGCAATACCACTTCTAGGGTTGTATCCCAAAGAGATCACAGAAGTGGGAGGAAGACCCATATGTACAAGAATATTTATAGCAGCTCTTTTTGTGGTGGCAAAGAATTGGAAGTTAAGGAGATGCCCATCAATTGAGGAATGGCTGAACAAGTTATGGTATATGAATGTAATGAATACTATTGCTCCATAAGAAATGAAGAGCAGATGGACTTCATATCTACCTGGAGAGGCTTATACGAACTGATGGTGAATGAGAAAAGCAGAAAAATTTGTACACAATTACAGATACAACATAAGTGTGATGACCAATTTTGATAGACTGGGCTCTTCTCAGCAATGCAGGGTTATAAAGTAAACTCCAAAAGACTCATGAAGGAGAGAGATGTCTACATTCAGAGAAAGAACCAGAAAGAACAGAGTTTGAATGCAGATTGGAGCAAATTACCTGCTCTTTCTTTTTCTTGTTTGGTTTTGTTTCCTTTTTCCCATTGTTCATTCCATCCAATACAATCCTTCTTTATAACCTGACCAATGTCTAATGTGAAAGTATCTGCAGATCCTATACCTGATTGTATGCCACCATGTTGGAGAGGGGAGGGAGGGGAAGAAAAATGTGAAACTCAAAGAACTGGGGAACTGAATCTTCTAAACTCAAAGTAAATGAACAAATTAATAAAGACCAAAAAAAGCAAAAGAAAAAAGAAAAAAAAAAGAAAGACACTAAATCTAATCTGCCATCTTGGTTCCATCCCCTCCACAGTGATTAAATTGAACAATTCCATTGACATACAATAAATTCTACTAGTGACCTGATGAAAGACCTTCAAATGTAAAGCAAAGAAACTCTGAGGAACACAAGACTATTCTCCACCCAACAGAAACCAAAGGAGAGAATAATATGTTTCTCTGAGCAGAGAAGATGCAGCCCAAGGAGGTGTAGACTCTGTAAACCTGAACTTAACCATTAATGAAAAAAGATGTGTCTTCCATAAAGCAGAGGCATTTGAAGCATTCCTCCTAAGACAATCAGACCGAAGCAGGTGATTTGCTTTACAAACACCCCATACAACAGAAAACACAAGAAAAGTAAACAAAAGCACTGGGACAGGCACAAAATAAATTACTCCAGAAAACAGTGGTGGCAGTTTAATGCCTCTCTCTTATTTTGGACAAATTCAACAGCAAATTTAATGGAAAGACAAACAAAAGGGAAAATACAGAGATGGACAAACTGCTGGAAAGACCAGAGCTAAAAGACAGGACAGCTTTTAAATAGGACCACTAAAGGATGGGTATTTCTCAGTACCACACAAAAGACCAACTTAGGGCACAGAGATACCACCAAATGGAACAAGGCAGAAATAGTGAATACATCTTTTACAGAGTGAAACACAATGAGAACATTAATCACTTTAGGAAGCACAAGTAAAAGACATAGACTGAAATGGAGACTTAATGAGATCTTAAACCAGGGGTGGGGAATTTGCGGCCTCAAGGTCCGGCGTGACCCTCTAGGTCCTCAAGTGCAGTCCTTTGGCTGAATCCAAACTCCACAGAACAAATCCCCTTAAAAAAAGGCTTTGTTCTGTAAAACCTGGACTCAGTTAAAGGGCCGCACTTGAGGATCTAGAAGGCCACATGTGGCCTCAAGGCTGCAGATTCCCCACCCTGTCCTAAATAATGAGTGGGTCAAAGAAAAAATTATGGAAATAACCAAAAATTATGCAAAAGAAAATGATCATGACATAACTTACCAAAATTTCTGAGATGCAGCTAAAATAAGTTGGCAGGGGGAAAGTTAAAACAATAAGAGTATGCATTAAAACAAAACATAAAAAATGAGAATTAATGAACTGACTGCATTTTAAAAAATCAGAAAACCAACAAGTAAGCAAAAGTAAAGTAAGCATAAAAGGGGAGATATTTAAAATTAGAGGATAAATAAAGACAGACCTGCTGGCGTATTGTTCATGGAGCCGCGGACAGGTATGACCATTTTGGAAGCAATTAGAATAGTGCAAATAAAGTGACCAAAATATTCATACCCTCTGACTCCGAAATGATACTAGGTTTATACACAAAGGCTGCCATGGATGGGAAGCAAGTCCCCATATACATCACATTATTTACAGCAGCACTTTTTGTAATGGCAAAGAGCTGGAAGCAAAGGAGATGCCTGTTACCCACAAAATAATGAAAAATGAATGTTACAAAGAAGAAAGAACAAGCAAGGCTTGGAAGAAAAGCTATCCCAGCTCTGTGAAGTAAGAGGTTCACAAGCGGGCTACATCGCACCTGTTTTTAGACATATTTTATCTCAATAAATTTTATTGATTTTTTTTTCCTTTTTTGTGTGTTTTTCATCTTCAAAAATATTATTTATATGGGATGAATCTCTGGAAGTATGGGAACTGAGTGAACTACACTGATTCCATCTTGTGACTCGGTTCTGGAGCAATTATGGGTCAATTTTTGTCTTGTGAGAAAATTTTCCTGCATTGTTTGAACCCAGAGCTGTTTGGCTGGGAAGCTGGACCACCTTATCTGTTGCTTAACAGCCCTTAACTAAGGACCTGGTATTGCTAACCAGAAACCCATTGAGATCCAAAGATTGATGCAAGTTTTCTCACAATTACACATGCTCAAAGCAACTCATATGTATGATCGGAAAACTCCCTGTACTGGTCAATCAATTATTGTTTCCATGTTCCTTTAATTGAACATAGACACTTGGGGGGCAGAAGGCATTGGCATCTCTTTTTCTGATTTCAGGGAACTGTACCTGTTTGCTATTCCCTCTCAACTTGCAAACCCCCTAATCTTTCCTCCAATTAGAAATCAGATTACCTAATCCTGTTTATATCCTGTTGTTTTCTTTTAATGCATAAAAATCTGTCCACCCCTGAATTTGGGGCAGTGGCAAGCTGAGGAGGCTTGGTGCCGATTCATCATGAAATCGTTATGAGTGCTTAATAAATTGATAGACTCAGAAGTTTGAATCTGTTTCCTCAATCGTTTCATCTTTGACCCATCACAGAAGTGGGAGGCATACTGGAGGAAATGTTTATGTTGCCATCAAAAAAGAAAACAGATAGCAGTAAAGACTTATAAAAAACAAAACAAGAAAGCTCCCTCCTAAGCGAGTGACGTGGAACATTCTTGTTAATAGCTTGCTCTTCTCCTTTCAAGAACGGTTCATCCACGCGCTTTGATGATTTATCAGGGAATACTTTTGGGTCACATATTTTTGTTACACTTGAGAATATAGATTGCACTGTAACCCCTTGTCAGTGATATCTGATGCAAAGGTGCTGGGTTTTTTACCCCACCCTAAATCCCAGGTAAAAGTTTTTCTTCTTAACCCTCCAATATTGACTATTTACATTCTTTGTCAGAGGAATCTTCTACATTTGAGATAATCATATCATTTGGGTTTTTTTGTTTTAGTAAGAGAAATGCACATCAAACCCAGCCTGAGGCTTCCCCTCATACCCAGCAAATTAGCAAAGATGACAAAAAATGGGAATAAACAATGCTGGAGTGTAATGGTAACAGGCACATCAATGCATTGTTGGTGGATATGTGAATTAGTACAATTGTTCCCAAAAGCAATTTGGGATTATGTAAAAAATGTGAGTAAAATGCGCATACCCTTTGACTCAAAGATTCCAGGGTTCAGCATATACCCAAAGGAGGTCATTGATAAAAAGAAAGACTCCACATACACCAATTAGGCAATCTGCCAGCATTTATTAAAGGCCTGCTGTATGCCAGGCATTGAGCTAAGCAATGGATTAAATGTGTGGCAGCCAAGAATCGGAAACAAAGTAGATGTCCATCAACTGGAGAATGCAAACCAACCATGTCACATGAATGGAATTTTGCTGTGCTATTGGGGATGATGAATAATACAGAGAAGCATGGGAAGATTTGCATGCATTGAAGCAAAGTGAAGTAAGAAGAACCAGGAAAACAAAATGATTGACTATAGCAGTGTAAACAGAAAGACCAAGAACCACAAAACAATTAGAAGTGAATGATGCAGAATTCCAATGACACCTCGAAGAAGTGGGGGGTCCACAGGTGTGGGGCACTGCATACATTTTCAAAATTTTTCAATGTATTTATCCTTTTTCCCCTCTTCTTTCTCTCTCTTTTTATTTTTTTATTTTTTTTGCTTTTTGGAGGGCACTTGGGGTTAAGTGACTTGCCCAAGGTCACACGGCTAGGTTTTATGTTAAGTGTCTGAGGCCGGATTTGAACTCAGGTCCTCCTGACTCCAGGGCTGGTGCTCTATTCACTGCACCACCTAGCTGCCCCTTAAATTTTTTTTTTAAAACACCTCCAGAGGAACCCACTATCTCCTGAAGCCCTCCCTTCCACTTCTGGATCCACTAAAAACATTTATTTCCTCTTACAATCTCTGCTCTGCTTCTAATTCTACCCTCTGAGGCCAAGCCAAAAAAACCAACAAAAAGCCAACTCCCTCTCCTTCCCATTCTCCCGTTCCCCTAAACCTTCTCTTCCCCAGTCTAACGGTAACCACGCCCTGGTCCAGGATGCTCTTCCCTGCGCACTCTCCTCCTAGCAGGCGGCTTCCTAAGAGCCGGGACAGACTGAGCAAGAGGATGAAGCCCCCCACCCCCCCCCAGCCCCGCTTCGGTCTCTCTCTCCCATTCCTTCCCCCTCCCCCCGCCCTCTCTCCTGTCTCTGTTATCGTCTTTCCCTAGTCTCTGGTCTATGCACTGCCTGGCACATAGTAGGCGCTTAATAAAAGGCTGATTGGTTGATCCCACCTCTCTCTGGGCTGATTTCCAAGTCTGACTCTGTGGCCCCATTCAGGATTTTCCTGGCAGAGATGCTGGAGTGCTCTGCCATTGCTTCCTCCAGATCATTTTAGGGATGAGGAAACTGAGGCAGACAGGGTGAAGGGACTTGCCCAGGGTCACACAGCTAGGGCAAGGCTGGGGCTGCATTTGAACTCAGGTCTCCGGACTCCAGGTCCAGCCTCCGCCCACTGCCCCCCCAGCTGCCATCATCTAGTCACAAGCACACCAGCTTAGTCCTACGGATCCACACCGACCTTCCTCATCCCTCAGTGGAGGCTGCGGGAGAGTAAGCAGGCTGGGGTCCTTGGAGCGGTCACTCTGCGGACAGCGGGGCACCACGCCCACGCGAGACTCACCTGCATCCTGAAGAGGCCGGACCCCGGAGGCCTTCCCTCTGCGCCTCTCACTCCGCTGTCCTGGGGGGGAGGCTGAGCTGCAGACAAAGCAGTCATGGGGGGCCCGCCCCGCCTCGGCAGCACCTCCCTCCCCCAGCCCACGCGTGACCAAGCCCCTCTTCCTGAGCAGCCAGCACCCCAGGGCAGGTGAACAGCCCAGAGGCGCGCAGGAAGGCCCCCTGGTGTACACTGGGTGGCGTGGGGACCGCGACATCGCTCCCCTCCCCTCCCCATTTCTGGCCTCCTCACCTCTCTCCATGGTCACGTCCCACACACTCCCTGCCCGCGATCCCCGACCGCCCTGCGCTGGGGTCCACGTCGCGGGGGTCTCCTTTGCCGTCTTCCACAAAAGTCAGGGCGCCCCGGGACCTTCCCTCTGGAGTCCGGGTCACTGTCCTGGAGCCCCGAGAACACGATCACACGTGGGCACCCAGGCTTTCTGAATCATTCATGCAGGACACTGTGACCCCCCGCCACGGGGGAAATGAAGACTCCTCTGGGACATAGCAATGTCCCAAGAGCTGGCACCCCCCCACTCCCACCCGTGAACTTCCACACCGGCAGGCACAAAAACCTTCCTCGCACGCACATGCAGAACTGGCCGTGTCAGCCCAGAGCCGCGCACAGGTGCACGCACATTCTCAGACACGCGTGGGCGCCAGCTCTCTCACGCGCACACTGTCACTCACTCACTCCAAGGATCAGGAGCACTGAACCCGCCCTCAGAGCGGGGTGGGGGGGGGTGGGGGAGGCGGAGGAATGGGGGGCGGGGAGAGGATATGTGGCGCCTGCACACTCACTGGCTCCCTCACCCTGCCGCCACACACACACTCTCTGGCATCTGCACAGAAACCAGCCCGGGGAAGTTTGTCCTCGGCAGCGGAGACTCCCACAACGTATCGCCCTCTGCGGGGCGCTCCTCATTGGACTGGCTAGAAGCACCGAGCCTCCTGGATATGGGGGGAGGGAGGGAGAGGGCGGACGGATGCATGCTGAGAAATGGAGTCCAGAGACGGAGCCCGAAACGTCCGGAGTACGAGCTCTTCCGAGACTCCAACTCCCAGAGTGCTCTGCGGCCCTCTTCTCCCAAACTAGAGAGAGCAAAGGGCTCCCTCTAGGGGGTGGGAGGTGCGGGAGACTATCGCTGGAAGGCGTCTTAGCTGTCATTGAATCTGACTCCCACGTGGAGCAAATGGGGAAACTGAGGCCCGGAAAGGGGCAGCGACTTGTCCAGGGCAGAGCGAGGCCTCAGGCCTTAAACCCGGGGCTTTGGGTTCCCATTCCAGCTCATTGCCACTGCATTCCAACTCCCCCCAATAGGTCAGACTGAGCTGCTTGTGCCTCCCCACATTCCCCTCTCCCTTCCCCCACCTTTCCTTCCATGAGGCTTGAAGGGGTTTAGAAGGAACATCCCCTCATTTTAAAGCCAAGGAACTAAAGTCTGGAGAGGCCAAGTGACTTTAATTAAAGGGGCCCGTGCCTTCAAATGGTGGTCAAGGCACAAGGGCATCTGGGGATACAGAGTAACCCAGAAACACGCCCACAAGCAGCTGCTGCTTCTTTAATTTTTAGAAATTAACAAATGCCAAATAAAAGGGACATTTTCAGTCCCTGGAGGGCAGGGACTGTCTTTGCCTTTCTTTTTGTCTCCAGAGCTTGGCACTGTGCCAGGAACACCATAGGCACTTATGAATATTTAATGATGTATTAGCTTATGTAAAGCAGAAGGAGAAAGGGGTTGCATATAAAGGACTGCGAATCTTCATTATGTGAAGATTTGTCTTCTCTTGGGGGAGGCATGTAAGTGATGAAAAAGATCAAAGATTTATACTGAACAGATGAAAGGCGACTTGAAAGAGGAAAACTCTTGGGACTGGCAGAGGCTTCAGGAGAGGGTAGCATTTGGGTTGAGCTGAGATTTGAATGAAGGTATTCTAAGAGGTGGAAGTAAGGAGGGATCATCCAGCGTAGAGGCAAAAAAATGGAAGACAGAATGTGGGGAAGAGCAAGTAAGCCAGGACAAGAAGATCAGAGAGTTTGTGGAGAGGAGTGAGGTCTAAGAAGACAGAAAAGGTAGGCATGACATTGTGAAGAGCTTTAAATGACAAACAAGGACTTTATATTGGAGCCTGTAGGTATAGGAAGCAACTGGAGTTTAATTAGGTGGGTGACATTAATGGGGTGCTTGGGTGCCTATGCTTGAACATTGGTTTGTATAATCACATTTCTCCCCAGCCTCAGAGCACTGACTCTGCCCGTTCCTCCTGCCAGCACTCTGCCTGGCAGCCATTCATGGACTGCTTATCTCCCCTTAGTACAATGAGGAGCTGCACCTATAAATCCTTCACTGGACCTTCTATAAGTAACTCCCTAGCCTATTATACACATTCTGAATCCCTTGTTAGCCTTGGTTCCCAGCATCCATCTTGTCAAACATGACACCGATGGGTGGTAGACTAGGCACTTCTCAGTCAGCCCAGACCACTAGCTGACTTAGTGACATTTCAAGCCTAAAACCACACCTCCAGGTAGCTCCTACTTGGGCTATTTTCCAGTGAATCCTGGGCAATAAGCCTGCAGAGTAGATATTAAAAGTGCATGTTCCTTAAGCACTGACCACTCCTTAACTCCTCCCTAATCTGCCCAGACTCACCTACTTAGCATAGTTGACATCTGATTTACTATTTATAAACTTTAACTATAACCCTTTAAGGTTGCAGGTTCTGTAAGAACTCTTGCCTTCTGTAAAGCACAACAATAAACTTCTACAATCCTGACTTAAAGATTGCTTGGGTCCGTGAATTCATTCCAGATTGCTCTCCCAGGGACTATGGTTATTGGGGCTCCTGAAACACCTATCCTCCCTTGTCAACATGGGTCAGATTCATGTTTTATTTTTAATTTTTGCATATATTTATAATCTGTTCCTCAAACTGACCTCCAGATAAACTAACAAAAGATGGAAAATTAAACCCTCATCATATGTACTCCAGCAAAACAAATTCCTATATCTGCTGTGCCTCAAAATATTCTCTCTCTCAGTATCATAAGTTCATCACCTCTCTGGCTGAAGATGAGTAGAGTATTACAACATCAATCTTCTGGATCGGTAGTTTATCATTTCAATGATCAGAGAATTCTTTCAGTCTTCCAAAGTTGTTTTTGCTTTATAATGTCACTGCATTAATTCTAGTTCCTCTCACTTTATACTGCATCATTCATATATACATACCTTCCCAGTTTCTGAAACTGTCCATTTTGTCATTTCTTATGGCACAATAATATCCCATTGTGTTCATGTACCATAATTTGGTTGGCCATTCCCCAATTTTGGCTATTACAAAAAGAGCTGCTATAACAGATGCTTTGCCTCTTTCTATGATCTCTTTTGGGGTATGGGACTGATACAGGTATAACTGGGTCAAAGGGCATGTATGATTTAATAACTCTGGGGACATATTTTCAAGTTGCTTTCTAAAAAGGCTGGACTAATTCACAGCTCCACCAACAGTACACTGTTGAGGACCATAGACCAGTAAGACTCTGACCCTGATGGCTGAATAAGGCCCCTCAGGTGAAGGGCTTGCTGCCAGGCCTAGATCAGGGGTTCCCTTTACCCCAGGGAAGAGTTCAAGCACACAAGTGTGAGGATTGGATCCTGGAGATGAGCATGGTGTTTTTGCCCCACCCTAGGAACACTGTAGTGCACAATGTCCACAGGGGAAAGCCATTAGGAAGCATCCTATAAAAGGCTTGCACTTAGAACAATAAAAGAAACTCTATTTTCCACCACTCTTTGAGTCCCCATCTCTCTCTCTCTCTTTTTTTTTTTGGAGGGCAATTGGGGTTAAGTGACTTGCCCAAGGTCACACCGCTAGTTTTTTTGTGTTGTGTCTGAGGCCTGATTTGAACTTAGGTCCTCCTGCCTCCAGGGCCAGTGCTCTATTCACTGTGCCACCTAGCCACCACTCCCCATCCCTTTTAATTCACAGCCTCTGAGTAGATAGAGCTCTCAGTCCTGCTGGGGAATAGCAGGACTCCCAATTCTCTCTCAGCTCTGCCACAGAAGGCAGGGTTCCCTGCCTTGGCCTACACCAGTGTGCTTATTTTCCTCTAGCCCCTCCTATATTTGTCATTTTCCTCTTTTGTCTTCTTTGTCCACCTGAAAGATCTGAAGTAGAATCTCAAAGTTGCTTCAATGAGTATTTCTCCAGTTACTAGAGATTAAAGGTACTTTTTTCATATGGCTGTTGAGAATTTGGATTTCTTCCTTTGAAAACTGCCTGTTTACATACTTTAACGATTGGGGAATGGTTCTTAATCTTAGAAATTTGCATCAACTCCTCATATAACTTGGATAAAAGACTTCTATCAGGGAAGCTTCTTGGAAACCTTTTCCCGTTTATCTGTTTTCCTTCTAATTTTGACATTACATTTATTTATGAAAACGTTTTAATTTCATGTAGCCAAAACGGTTCATTTTATCTAGTGTGATACTATCCAACACTTGTTTCATCATGAACTCGTCCTTTAGCCGTAGATCTGAAAGGTCATTTCTTCCTTGTTCCTCTAATTTTCTTGTGATGTGACCCAATCATGTAAGCTAGTCAGAAGCTCCGTTTGGAGGTTATCTTGGTGCATTGTGGGAGGTGTTGATCTAAACCTAATTTTGGCCGGTTTTCTGTCCATTTTCACCAGCTGTTTTTGTCAGTCTTTTTCTGAATAACTAGTCTTTGGATTTATCTGGCACAAGGTACTGCTTTGTTTCCTTCTGAGTGTTTTGCACCTAATTTGTTCCACTGATTAACATATTTTTTTAACCTGCACCAAGTAGTTTTAATGATGACTGCTTTGTAGTACAGTTTGAGATCTGTGTGTGGTACAGGGACTCCAAAAGTCCCCTACTCAAGAAAAATTATGAGTCAGATGTATATTGAGGAAAGAACAGGAAGTTTATTCAGTTCTCTGAAAAGAGGGAATCCCTTCCACCAGTATGAATCAGCAGAATGAGGCCTGTTACAAAAGACAGAACAAGAATTTAAAAAGTCAAGCCTCCCTCCTCCGCCGCCCCCCCCCCCACCCCGGTCCCTTCTCCTATTGGCTGGGAGGCAGGAAAAAATCTTCCCCAATGGCGAATAACAAAGCCCACCACAATCCCCTATGGGCTGAGAGGTTGGACAAGAAACCAGGTACTGTTCAGGTGCTTATTTGGCAAATGCCAACGGGGAGAATGGGGAGGGGCTAAGAGCTTAATGATGATTGACAGCAAGGGAAAGGGAGGAGGGTCCTGAACCATTCCAAAAGCTAAAGAGGGAGGGGAGAAGGCTGTAAGCAAAGGTGGAGGTGGAAAACCCGTAAAGGGCCTAATGTTGATGTGGCAGCAGTGAAGAAGGGGGAAAAAGGGGGAGCCAAAACTCTGCTCTGCTCCCACAAAACCTTGTGGGCCCTTCAGATCCTTTCCTTCTCTTTCTTCAATATTACCCTTGAGGTTCTTGATGTTGTGTTCCTCTATATGAATTTCATTGCCATTTTTTTCTAGCTGTATTGTTGTGCCTGGTTTTTCCACCCCCCAATCTAGTGCCTGGTTTTCCCATCCCACAGCCTGGGTCCTCCCTCAGGGAGGAGAGCGGACTGATTCCTCCCTCCCCCACTGGGTCTCATAATACCTAACTATTGGCCACATGGGCTCCCTTTAAAAGCTGAGGTTTTATCTGAGATCCCGGCTATACAGACCTGGGACAGTGGGGTGGTACCTCGTCAGCCCACAGTGTGGCCCGATCAGCCAACATGGCGTACAATAGTGTCCAATTCTAAATTGTTACTTGGGTCTTGCTCCCGTTATTCTGGGCATAGCAGTATAAAATAGGTAGTTTGGTATAACACTGAGTAAATAAATTAATGTGTTGTCATTTTAACTTGACCTCTCTGTAGGCAATTACTATTTCTCCAATTATTTGTCTGTTTTTCTGAAGAGTGTTTTATGGCTGAATTCATATGGGGAGGGGAAGGAAACATGGATTTATTAAGCCCCTACTGTGTGCCCGGCACTCTGCTAAGAGATTTACAAATATTATCTCATCTGATTCTCACAACAACCCTGTGAGGTAGGTGCCATTATTGCATTTTACAGATGAGAAAACTGAAGCACACTAGGGTTAAGTGATTTGCCTAAGTTGGCAAGGGCAATAAATGTCTGAGGGTAGATTTGAACTCAAGTCTTCCTGTGGGGGGAACTTGCAGTGAAGTTTCCCCTTTCTGAGAAATCAAATCTAGAGTGGTTTTAGCATCTACTTAGGCCTAAGTTTAGAATGGAGACCCTCCCCAGTGCCACCTCCGCACAAGATATGCTAAATGTGTGGGGTACAGAGACCCTAACCCAAATAAACTGATCACTCGGAGACCTCTCAAAGTGAAGGGTAGAAAGGTTTATTAGAATCTCGAGAGAAGCGGAAAGTCCAGTCACTGGAACTATGCCCAGAGAGAGGCAGAGGTACAGAAGCTAAAGCTGGGTTAAATAAGCAAAGGTTACTCACTCCTCCCAAACATTAACCTAATTATTACTAATGAGGCTCTAATTTTGTTAGATAACATACATGATACATGAGCTCCACTACACAAGCACCATAACAACCTCAGAATACCGAACCCCCTTCAGTCCAACCTAGATGTGTCCTTATCTGGGCTGGAGTGTCCCAAGGCCATTGTCTGCTTTCTGATTGGTCAAATCCACCTGCTGCTGCCAGCTCCTTTTATCTACATTATTTCATTTTAGTATTATCTAGGAGTTCTCTGGGAACTGGGAACTCAACTTCTTCCCAAGGCTACTGTCTGGTACTTTGTATCAGGAGTCTCGTTTCAGCAATTCTTGTTCTATAGAAAACCCTTTGCTACCTCTCAACTATCATTCCTTTCCCCAAACTAAAAACACCGCTAAATAGCTAATCCAATCAGTTGCATTAATACTCAATAGCTCTTACATTACCTTGAAATACACAATGACTTACACATATACATGGGGAAACAATACTGAACTTAGTTACAAAATATGAGGAAGTAATAAGAATGTATATAGGATGTTCAGAATGGGGAAACTTCACTGCAAGTTATCCCTCACACTGAATAAGGACAAAATTGCTTTCCTAGCCATTCATATGACACCCACATGTTTCTGTGTCCTTCATCTCCAAGATAGATTCCCTCTCTTAGGTTGTGGGCCAGCCTCCCCACCAATGAGAGTGAAAGCCAGTTGGGGGGCTGAGTTTCTGTGTTAGAAAGTTATGTAATCATGGGCTTGCTTCTACATGTTGGTCTCTTCCTGGCAGACACCATTTGAGCAACAGGGGCAGGGTTCTTTCTCATGAGAAAGAATAAAGACCTTTTCTGATCTCAGACTCAGACTCCTAACTCTTTCATCTCACACACCCCTGACTCCAGACCCAATGCTCTGTCCACTTTGTCATCTATGGGTCATATATACAGCTGGGTAGATGCATTCACAAATATTTTATAGCTACTGCAGTTATTTTTATTGGAACTTCTCTTTCTAGCTCCTACTTCTGGGCTTTGTTTGTGATATACAGGAATGGCGATGATTTATATGGGTTTATTTTATATCTTGTAACTTTACTGAATTGATTGTTTCAATTACTTTTCTATTGACTCTTTAGAGTTATCTACATAAACCATTCTGTCATCTGCAAAAGTGATCATTTTGTTTTCTCTTTGGTTTTCCTTATTCTTCTAAGGTATCTTTCATGTCTTACTTATGGTAAGGGGTCTTTGGAGCATGCCCAGTTTGCTTAACATGGAGGCTCCCTGAGGGACTTGTCATAGGCACACCTAGATCATGTGACAGAGTTACTGTGTCCCCTACCCCATAAGTGGATATAACCTCCTTTGATTGGCTGAGAAGCCAGCAAAAGCTGTGTCTCACTCAAGGCTCCAGAAGCATGGACTGAACTAGGAGGGAAGATAGCTTCCCTCTCCCACTCTCTTATTCTAGATCCTGGAAACATGTAAAATGACTACCTTGGCCTCCACTGTCAAGGTTAGATATTAAATCTCTACCCCTCCCCCAGGGCTCTCAGTTTCCTTAAGTGGGGGTGATGGAGTCCTTGGGGTGTATATATGTCTGTAGTATCAATCTGTAACGTCAGTTTGTAAGTGGGGTGCTTTGGGATCTATGTCTGTAAAATCAATTTGTAAAACCAGTCTGTACAATCACATTTCCCCCCCCCCAGCCTCAGAGCATTGACTCTGCCCCTTCCCCCTTCCAGCACTCTGCCCAGCAACAACTCATGAACTGTTTATCTCTGCTTGATCTATGAATTCTTCACTACACTAAATGTTATCTCCCTTAGTTAGAGTGGCCAGCTGCACCATAAATTCTTCAATACCTTATCTATAGGGTAACTCCTTAGTCAATTATAGACCCACACTGTCTCTGATGACCTTGGTGGGTGACAGACTGGACACTCTTTAGTGACGTGTCAGGCCTGAAACCACACCTCCAGCTAGCCCCCTCTTGAGCTATTTCCCAGTGAATCATGGGCAATACAGCTGTGCAGTTGATATTAAGTGCATGGTCCTTTGAGCACTGACCACTCCTTAGCTCCTCCCTGATCCCACCCTTACTCACCTAGTTAGCATAATTGACACCTTAAAACTATGCCGGTGACCCCTGGAAGTTTGCAGGTTCCCTAAGAATCCTGGCCCGCTGTCCTCGTGCAGTGTAACAATAAACTTTTACAATCTCGGCTTCAAAGTTTGCTTGAGCCTGGTGAATTCCTTCCAGACTGGATGCCAGGGTTTCTGGTCACTGATAGTGATCAGGGCCCCTGGCAGAACCTCTTACGCTCCCTCCTTCTTATCACCCTTCCCTCTTCAATAGCCAGTCTGCACTGATGGTCGAATCCATGGGTTTCACCCCAGAAGTCTCCCCAAAGATGGGCTTCCAGCCAAGGGGTGCACGTCAGAAGAGGGCGCTAAGATGAGCTCCCCGAGCCCGGGGAGTATCCAAGGAGAGTCCTCTGTGAACGGCAATCTTGAACTTCCCTCCTTTTCAGTCCTTGCCCCATGTTTGGACGGGCAGTCTCTCAGGCCTCCCTCCCCGCCCAGCACTGAGTTTGCTCAGAGAGGAGCTCGGCCCCTTCCCAATGCGCACGCGCAAATGCTCTTTTGGGAGAGAAAAGCCTTGAATCCCTGGGGTGAATGGCATCTGAAGTGGCGCATGCGCAGTGCCGGCCCGCTTCCGAACTCTCATTTGCCAGAATGCATCGGGAGGCCCCACAGGTGCGGAATGACGTAGACTTCCCATTTTGGGGATCGCTCTTCCGGGTGTCTGAAGGCTGAAGCCGCGGCCCTTTTGGACGCCAGACTCGCAGCCCATCAGGGGCAGAGCCAGCGCGTGAGTGCCAAAGGCAGGGACAGAGAGGAGTGCGCAAGCGCAGCGTCGTCGCCTCCCCCCTCCTTGCACGCGGCCCCTGGGCTTTCCAGCGGTCGCGTCACTGCGCAGGCGCAGGGGCTCTTTCCTCGCCTCCCCCCCAACTGCGGCTCTCCACCGGGTGCCTGGTGGGGGAGTGAGCGGCGCCTTGTGCACGCAGATGGTTGCTGCAGGTGCACTCAGTTATGCTCCCGTGGGGAGCGTGGGGCCTCTGAGAACGCGCGCGTCTACGTACTGGCCCGTGGGAGTGAGGTTTCTGGGAGTGGGCCTTGTGTCCCTGTGCATGTGACCTGCCATGCGAGGCGCGGTTCCAGAGAGCCCAGCTGTGGGTGCTCTTCGTGGGTCCCAACTCCCCCCTCCCCCCATGCCTTGCCCCTCCTGCTGCTGCAGACCCCCAAGCCCCCGCCCCCCCCTTCCTCCGCTGGAGCATGGGCCTCCCGCAGCTTTTGTTCCCTCCTCCCTAGGTTAGAATGGTCCCGCTCTCCCCCTCCCCAGGTCCTCCTCTGTCAATCAAGTGCCTACTGTGTGCGGGCGCTGAGGGCAAGGTAGAGTCACATGTGTGGTGCGCCCCGTGTACGTCCCCTCCCCCTTCCCTCCAGGCTGGACGCTGGAAGCGGCAGAGCCAGTTAGGGAGGTAGGGGAGGGGGCTCGGCCAGAGAGAGCCCCGGGCGGGGCTTCCTCCTGCAGGCAGAAGAAGCTGAGTCTGGGGTGGGATGAATTGGCTATGGGGCTGGAGGTGGGGTCAGAGGAGGGGGCGTGACGCCGCCACTGGGAGGAGCAGAGAGGCCACTGAACTGGGCGTGGCCGGGGGGGGGGGAAGGGGGGGGCCCTGTGCACCTAGGCGCAGCCGAGCTGCCAAGGGTGGCTGGGGAGTCTGTGTCGGGGCGAGGGGGGGGGGGCAGAGGATGGAGGAGGGGGAGGGGAGTTCGGTTGGAACTTGGGGGGATTGCGGTGGGTTGAGATCGCACACTGATGGAGTGGGAACCCCTCCTCGCTTTCCCTTCCCATGGGCTGGGTTTCCTCCCTGTCTCTCTTCTCTTTCCTCGCTAAGTTCAGTATTCTTGCTTCCCTTAGCTCATAAGTAATTGGTTTTAATTACTTTTAAAAAATTTATAAGCATTTCTTTCATCTTTTTCCCAGTTCACCCCCCACCCCAGCAATTGAGAAAAAAATAAAAGCAAAACCTTTTAGTAATACGTGCGCAGTCAAGCAAAACAAACCCCCATGCCCACACTGGCCTGGTCCCGGAGGCCCCCACTGGGAGCGGGCTTGCTGCCTCCCCTCCTGGCCCCTGAATCCTTGGTCAGCCGCGATGATCAGAGCTCTTAAGGGGTTCAGGGTCAGAGCTGTTTCTGTACGAGCTGGCCGCCTCCTCTCCCGCTCTGCAGCATTTCCTGCAGGACAGCCCGGGGTTTTCTGAAACTCCCTCCTGTCCCATTCCCGGGCTGGGCACCTCCTTGTGTCGGGTCTTTGCCCTGGTGCTCTGAATATGTTTGAACACACGGGTCCTTTCATCTTTCTTTGTGCTCCGGAGTGCAGGCCTGCAGTGGTATCCCTGGGCCCCAGGATTCACTTAGTGTGGTGCCTGCTGGGGCACAGACCTGGAAACTAATTGTCACCTCCAGCTGGATTACTCTCAGGCCTTTTCCTTCACTCCTGTTCTTTCAAGGATTTAATTGCACCTCGCAGTCTGAACTTCCCGTAGAAATCTCAGCCCCTTGTGACTTTCATCCCAGACTCGTTCCTCTCTGACCCTCTCTTACCCTCTGCCAAAGGCATCATGGCCTCCCCCCGCCCCCATCACCCAGGTCTGCACCGTGTCATCCTCAGCCCCTCACAGCCCCTGCTCCCCTGTTAGGTCATTGGCAGTCCTTGACTCTCCTACCTCTGCAGTAGCTCTTGACTCAGTCCCCTCCAAATTCAAGCCCTCCATCCCTCATTAGCCTCAGTAATGGAAATGCTGATTTAAAGATGCCCCTAGGCCCTTTGATAGGCTTAAGAGACTCTGAGAACTTTCCTTGATTTGAAAATATACTCTGCCCTCTAATAGGCTGAATGTGGTCACATGGAGCCTGTGGCAGGAGGCTTGGTTTTCAGGAATGACCACACCTTGATGCTGTGTGATTGGGCAGTGGGTCAAGAGGGCAGTTACATTCTCTGACCCTGGAGAAGGCTATATAATCCCTGAGGTGAGGCTTTGCTTTGGGCCTCACTTTGAGAAGTGTTGTGTGATTTGACCAGATAAGACTCTGGGCAACCTTTGAGAGCCACCCTCACCCCCCTTTGAAAACCCAGATGTTGATGCTTCCCTCTCTGGTAGCTGTGATTTGGTATTGATGTAATGGTTGGACAGTTTGGAAGCCTGTCTGCTTGATCTGTTTGTTTCTCTGTCTTGTAAGTTCTGTCTGTATACTTTGAAGTTCGGGGTGCTGACCTTTTTCCCCTGAACTAGGTAAATGATATATGTTTGATTGATTAAAGTAAGCTTGTTAACCGATTTTGAATTGCTTTCCTTTAGAAAAGCAGATCTAAAAACCTGTGTTGGCAGCCACCCTGGGGATGTTGGGGTGCTTGCTGCTACAGCCTCCCAATCCATTCCCTTGCCTCAAGTCCCTCCATTCTCCCCTCAGCCCTTACACACAGCCAAGCTGATTTTCCCCCAGTGCACATCCAACCCTGTCACTCTCCTGTTTGGGAAGCTCCAAGGGCTCCTCTTTATGTCTGGACTGGGGATTCTTAACCTGGAGATCTTGGACTTGTTTTAAAAACAAAACATTTTGATAACTGTATTTCAGTCTGCTTGGTTTCTTTTGTAAGCCCTCTCATTTTATTTCAGGCTTTTAAAACAGTTATTCTGCAAAGACTTCTGCAGGCTTCACTGGACTGCCAAATGGACTCACAGCACAAGAAGGTGCCAGCCCCAGCCTTCCTTTCCTTACTAGACTTTAGCTCTCTCTCTGCCCACAGTGCTCTTGCTGCCCTGGCTTTGGTCCTGGCCATCTTCATGCTAGGGATGCACTCACTTCAGGGCTCTCCCTCTGCCTCAGAGCCTTCCCAAAGGCCCCAGCTGCCTCTCCCCCAATGTGACCTTTAGTATGTTCTTGTACATGGACACATGATTTCCCTGGCTAGATTATAAGCTCCTCGAGGTCAGGGACAATTTTCTACTTCGCGTATGGGTCCCAAACACCTGCCTCACTGCCTAACTCATCGTAGGTCCTTAATAAATGTTTGTTAATTGATTGGTTAATCTGTGTGCTATATGTGGGTACCTGTGTTTGCAATGGTGTGTGTGTGTCTTCTATGGATGGAGTGTATGAGTGTGAGTAAGTGTTCAAGGTCAGTTGTATGTGCATAGGGAGGAGCCAGCCCTTGGCCATGGGGAGCAGGCCTGTTATTTCTGTAGCCATGACGGTGCTTCTGCTCCATGGGTCTGCTGCCCTCTGATTACCCTTTTGTGCTTCTGTTGTAAAGCTCTGGCACAGGGGCAAGAAGGTGTTCCCTGTGACCGGGCCTGTCCCCAGGCCGGGAGCCCTCTGCCACCCTCTTGCTGACACTCTCTGCTGCACTGTCTCCCTTACTTTGGGGCAGTTCTACTGGGTGAGGCCTGTGGGGTCAGTCACATTCTCTGTACTTTCCCGTTTTCCTCTCTTCTCCCCATTCACAGTCCCCTTCAGCCCAAGAACTCCAGTGCCCAACAGGTCAAGGTCCCCTAGATATCATTTCTCCTTTGGCTCTTCTGTCTCATTTGATTTCCGATTTTCCAGTGGCTTGGGCTGGCACTGACTCCATAAGCATCTGTGAATTGCCTACTACTAGGTACTTCACTAACCACTGGGGAGAAAAAGAAAGTAAAAACCAGACAGTCCCAGCTCCCAGGGAGCTCCTGGTCTGAGGGCAGAGAAGCACGCCCACAGCTGTGTACAGAGGAGACCAGACAGGAGGTACTGGAGACAGTGTCCAAGGGAAGGCAGTGGAACCACGGGGATGGTGCAGGCTTCTTACAGAAGCCATGGCTTTAGCTGAGGCTCAAAGGAGGCTCAGGAAGCCTTGGTGTGGACAGGGCAGCCCCACACAGTGACCCCAAAAGTCTTTAGAGGGTGCGTGAGGACCCTCTGGTGGTCAGTCCTGCCATTCCACTGCTCGCTGTCCAAGGTAAAGTGCTGGGGGAGGAGGACAGTCTGGTTGGGAAGATGCCTTTTTATTTTTTTAATACCAAGAAGATTAAGGTTTAAAAGGTTGTTCTTTATTCTAGACCTGTGAGGATTTAGGGTCTACACCCTCTAAGTGTGACCTTCATCAGATGGTCACCCCTCTGTCTGCCTGCTACTGGCTCGTTTTCTTACTCATTCTCTCTTGGCCTCTAAGTCAGTCAAGAAGTATATTCTGTGGACATTAATAACTGGAGCTGTAACACCTCCCTCATTAATTATCAAATTGGCTCAGCCCCCACTCTGTTTATTACGTATTGTGAAATGAATTGGGGAAACTTCTTCCTATAAACCTTGGTTCATCTCTGTACCCTCCCTCAATACCTCTGTAAACATCAGTTAGGCTTTGCAATGAACAACAAAATAAAGAAATAAATAATTATTTTCATGCTGTGTCAGGTGTGAGGAAGCTCACAGCCAGTCACCTTTAATCATCACAACGATGGCCTCCTCAGTTCTAGAAAGAACCCCATCATTTAGCTCTGCTCATGTCCATCAAAGTCTCTGCTTTAGTGTTTCTTTGCAAGGTGGACATAAGGCCAGAAGGAAACAGGCAAGGAGCACAGCTTTGAGAATTGCGTGTCTATGTGTATGTATGTATATGTATATGTATTATATATAGAAAAATAGATAGATACTGATTTTTAGATTAATCCAGACTTCTAGTGACCAGGGAGAAAGGAGATAAATGTGGATTCGACCACAAGTTGCCTCTTCCAATCCCTTTTGGGACCAACCAGGGCATATGAAATTTTGGTGTCATGTTTTGTTTTTTCACTCGTCGTCATCTCAAAAATGAACAGAAGCAAAGAGTGACCCTTTTCTCTTGCCAAGATCTTTAGAGCATTACGTGGAGCTCAGCCTGAAAAGCAGGGGTGCAGGGCACCAAAATCTCAGGGACCCTGCTTCTGATTTCATATTTTTAATTGTCTGTTCTTTGTCTTAGAATTTTACCCTGGATCAAGAGGAGCTTTTACTTTAGTAGCAAGGGCATTTCTTCTCCCACTGACGCTTGTGGTTTTAAGCCAATAAGGAACTCGTCAGTGTGTAGCCAAGACAAAGCTACATATTGAATTTATCATGGACTTAGAAAAAACAGGCTGCACATCACCGAGGTCTTCAGATTCGTGTCACTCCCTCTTTTCTGCTCTGCTTTGTACAGAGAACTGCTTGTTTTACTTGGTTAAGTTCAAAATTTTCCTGTCACAGTCTTTTCAGTTGTGACTATAACCACCACCACAGCAATGAGGGTAGAAACTCAGATTTCTATAGTGCCTACTGTGTGCCAGGCTCCGTGCTGGGTGTTTTGTAATTTTTATCTCATTTAACATCCACAATGACCCTGAGAGGTAGGGGCTTTTATTATCCCTGTTATACAGATGGGAAAACTGAGGCAGACAGAGGTCAAGTGACTTACCCAGGGTCATGCAGCTAGTAAATAAATGTCTGAACTCAGGTCTTACCAACTCCAGGCCTGGTGCCCTATCCACTGCACCACCCAGTTAGTAGCAGTATCCATAATCTGTGGACAAAGCAATTGAGGCTAGTGTTATGCTTGTTAAGGTTTAAGAGTTTGGATCAAAGTGACCTTTTGGAGAGTTTATGTTTTTAAAGGAAAGTTTAATCATTATTTTTAAAAAGGGGGGTAAATTAGCTTTTAGCCCATTCAGAGTTTCTTGGCCCACACGCTAATGAAATTTGCCAGGTAGGCCTGTGTGGGTGGGTGTGCGTGTGCAGAGGTAAAGGAGGTCTCAATACCTCCACGCCACCTCCACGCTGTAGTGGACAGCTTATTGCTGTGTCCCTCCTTCTCATGAACTCCCGCAGTATGTGACAGAGTGGGCTTTCCTTCAGCATTTCACGAATGAGTAAAACTCATCACTGACTCATTTTTACATCCAGGGTGTGCGACTGTCTCCGAAGGTCCTGAGGAACTGTGACATTGGTTTCTTGGCCCCTCTTGCTGCCTCCAGAACTTCAGGTCTCAGGAGCCCTGGAGAGGAGATCTCGGGTAGTTTGTGAGCCTGGGAGGTGAAGGTAGTGGAGCCTTTCCTACCCAAAAAGGAATCCCACCAGGAGATCTGAGACAGCGCCTTCCATGAGGAGCAGCTCCTGGCACTGCTTGGGGGCAGCCAGGGACTCCTGCCCATCCTGCCTGGGTGGGGAGGACTCAGCCAGCACAGGACCATGGAGGGCTTGGCCCTCCTGCTTGAGGAGAGAGGTGAGCATCTCAATGCCGTGGAGCCTGCCCACCATAGGAGACCCAGTTTGTGAGGGAGTGACCCTGTGGGGAGTGATGAACAATGAGAGCAGATAGCCCAACTCTTCCTTCCCTCCCTCTCCCACTTATCACACATGATGATGGGTTTTGTGTTTGTTCCTTCAGCAAAGAGGCAAGTGTCACATGCAGCCAGCCAGTCCACAGACCTCTATTAAGTGTGTATCTGCCACTCCAGAAGGAAAAGATTGGCAGAGGTAATGGGGCTCTGCTGGATTTGCAGGGCACTTAGTTCAGAGGTGAGGTCTCTGCCTCTAGAGGAGTGAGAGGAAGCCAGACTCCCAGCGCATCCATCTAACACAATTCCTGAAAGGCCTAGGAAGTGCCTCAGGGACCTTAGTCTAGAAGCCGCCATTGGCAGCTGAGGAAGAAGCGAACAGGTGATCATGGGAAGGGCAACCTGGAGACGGGAGTGGCGCCAAGAAGGCACCACTGAGCCACCCATAAGGATCCCGCAGATGCGTGTTGCCTTAGAAAACCACATATTAGCATTGTCTGTGTATCGTTGTATTTTGATTTATTTAATATTTCCCAATTGCATTTCAGTCTGGTCTGGCCTAGGCTTTGGTCTGCAGCCTGCAGTTGGTGGTGCACGAGGGTTTGGGGGAGGCGGTGAGAGGCTGCAGGCCAGCTCCTAAATGGGCGACGTCTTTCTTCTTGTCCAGCTCAGCCTCCCCAAGGCTTTGCATGTCCCCCAGACAGGAGAACTGAGCATGGAATGTCTTCTGGATCCCTCCCAGCCAGGTTTCAGGTGAGTTCATTTCCACTCCCTCTGCGGAATCATTTCATATCCCTACTTTTCTTGGTATGTAGATGGAGTTCTTGCCCTTTTCAGTCAAGCCTTACCTTCAGTGGTGTCAGTTTACCCAAGTCCCTTCTAAGGAGCTGAGCTGGAATTCTTATCAGAAGCCTGACGCTTTTCTGGTCAATTATGTAAAGCTGATTGATCATTAGTGCTCATCTGTCTCCATGAGATAGAAATGAACAAATTTTAGATATATAATCTGAAACCTGTGAATGATGGCCATTAGCATCTGCTTGGGGCAGAGAAGCCAGACTTGGAAGGTTGCTTCCAGTCCTCAGGGTTTTCCTGTCAATTAGAAAATTCAGATCAAACATTTATTAATCTCTTATTGTGTGCCAGGCAGTGGTGAGGTAAAGGTAAATATGTATATGCTGCTAAAAGACTTAAGAAAGTTGTACTATGAGAGACAGATGGGCTAGGAGCAACCCAGAGAGTGTGGGAGAGGGAGGGCCGCTCAGGAGGAGATGGAGAGGCGTCCCAGCACCTCATGGTGCTGTCACTACCGTCACTGCACTTCTGGAGGACAGTTTGTGGTCCCATGTTGTAGGAAGCGAGGGTGGCTAGGTGGCACAGTGGATAGAGTGCCAGGCCTGGAGTCAGGAAAACCCGAGTTCAAATCCAGCTGTATGAATGTGGGCTCTAGAACAAGTCAGTGTTATAAAAATGACCTAAGGGGTGGCTAGGTGGCACAGTGAGTTGAGCGCTGGCCCTGGAGTCAGAAGGACCTGAGTTCGGATCTGGCCTCAGACACTTAACACACACAAACAAAAAAAAACCTAGCTGTGTGACCTTGGGCAAGTTACTTAACCCCAATCGCCCTCCAAAAAAAAAAAAAAAAAGCAAAAATGACCTTAGTGTCTAAATGAATTTACTTATTTAATGCCAGACCAATCAAACTCTCAAAGGGTTATGTTTTGGTAGTAGAAAAAATAATAATGAAATTCATATGGAAGCATAAGTCGAGGATCACAAAGGAAACAGTGCAAAAAGTGGGAGTCAAAGGGGCCAGCAGCAGCACCCCCAAACCACAGCGTGCAAAAGCCAGTGAGCCTCCTGGCCTAGGGCTGCTCCAGCACAAAGACCCCAGCCATTTGGAGGAGGTCTTACTGTTTGGAAAAAGTTGCTGGGAAAGTGGGAGAACAGTATGGAAGAAATTAGGCATAGACCAACAGTCTACTTCTGAGATCTGAATGCATATGTTACCGAGACATTAAAGGTAGCATCATAAACAGATGAGAAAATATTAATTGTACAGTGCCTGGCATAGCGCTTGGCACTGTGAGCCCCAAATGAAAAAGTCTGTAAGTCCCCCTCCAAAAAAAGAAGAGGGGTATTGGTCAGGTAGGCAGTTACCGAAAAGGTGGGCTGCGCCCCCTCAGGCTGCATTTGTGTCCTTTCGTGATACAAAGCTCAGAGAAAGGCTTGTTGGTTAGACCCTCGGTGGGGATGGAGAAGGGGTGTGTGAAGGTAACAGGCTGGTTTACCATCCTTCTTGGAGAGAAAACTGTCATCTAAGACTGCAGAGGGTTCCAAGAATTGCATGCTGCATTTCTTTTGAATTTAACAGTTCTGTGCCTATTATGGGAAACGACAGTAACTATTACAGTTGTGCAGGGGTGGGAGTGGAAGGGTGGGGACTGGGCTGAATTTTGTTCCTGGTCTCCAAAGTACTGAGGAATCAGTGACCTCTGAGAAGGAGCAGGGGGCCGGGAAGAGAGCTCCTTGCATGATGGGCCCTTGTGGGGTACCATATCCCATGTAAATTGATCAGTAATAGTCCATGTGTAGCCAACTGTAAGTTAATATTTGGAATGTGCTGATGTTAGTGTGCTGTGTCTAATTGTAAGGTGTTTGCTGATTTTTCTTGTGAGGTTCAGGCATTAGGAGAAAAGTACATGGTCTTCTTGGGGTTCACCTGTGGAAAGGGTGAACCTGAACATTTGTGTAATACTATGAGCCACTGAGTCTGGTAAAGAGAGGCCTAGGGGAAGTCATTTATTCAAGAAATATTTAACGTGAACTATTCCAGCTCTCAATGCTGTGCCAGCCTCAGCCTTGATAGCCTTCCCCTGTCTTTGAGAGGAGTGGTCCTTGACAAGCAGGACTGTGTTTGATTCAGGAATCAGTGACGTTCAAGGACGTGGCTGTGGACTTTACCTGGGAGGAGTGGAGATGCCTGGAGCCTGCGCAGAGGGCCCTGTATAGGGATGTGATGCTGGAGACCTGTGAGAACTTCATCTCCCTTGGTAAGCACACCGTTGGTCCCCTGGGACTCAGAGTCTGGCTGCAGGGGTCCCGCAGGCTGTGGGGTACGTCTGAAAAGGTGAGCTGAGTTTTGGCTTGTGACGTAAGAGAATTCAAGATTACTAGTCACTTGTGCTAAGACCCAGGTCCCTTGTGACCCATCAAGAGGACATTTTCTGTTCACTATTTCCAGGTGAGAAATCTTTGCTTGGAGCTGATAGAAACTGAATGGGACCTTTGTGCTGGCCACTCTTCTGCTGACATGCAGGCTGACATCCCTGGGGAATGGGAAGGTTTCTTCCCTGCATTGCTGGGATCTCTCTCCTCTCCCAGTGAGGCCAGCAGCAAACACCTTTTGGCTGAACCTTGTGTTCCCCCAGCTCAGTTTTCTCCATATCAGAAGGACTTAATGAAGAGGCCCTAGGTCTGACCACTCCCCCTGATGTGGGCCTTAAAGTGGTTTCTTTTGGCCCCTCGGATCTCTGGTTATCATTCCTAAGCCTGCCCTTCCTGCTTGGGGTGTGGGGGGTTGTTTCAGAGGCCCCTGGCACCAGCTGTGTGCTTGCTTGGCTAGCCTTTTTTCTAGCACTAAGCTGTGGGATTTTCGGTAACTTTCTGGCCTCAGCCTTTTCCCATTTCTAACCCTGTTCCTAGGGCTCCCTGTTTCCAAACTGGATGTGATCTCCCTGTTAGAGAGAAAAGTGCAAAGGATGCCAGAGGAAGAAGTCTCCAGAGGCTCTCACACAGGTGAGTGAGGTCAGAACAGGCAGAGGGGAGTCTGGCAAGCAGCGTCTCCTCCGATCCCTGATGCCCAAGGAGCTTGCCTCCAGGGCTTTGTGGGGTTGACCTTGGCTAGAAAGTAGGAAATTCACTGTCCCCAGATCTGTCTCTCTCTCCTTTCCTGTCTCAGCAAATAAGCTACGCTCCTTCCTTCATGTTGTTTAAAAATAATTATCAGTTTAGTAACCATTAGCAAAAAGATTCCTTGTACACAAGAAAGAGTGATAAGTAATACCTCAAATACAAATTTCCATTACTTTCAGTTACTTTAGAAAGTAGATTAACTTTATTTTTTAGAATTAAATTTTATCAATAGTTTCTGTTTTGATGCCCCCTAAATTTCCCTATATATCACTCCTCTTCCCTTTCCAGAGAATAAAAGAACATAAAACCCAGTTCAGCAAAACTAACTACATTGAAAAATTCACATGATTAATGATATTAAAAACAAAAATGTTCAAAACGAAATCATTTTCTCTTAGAGTCAGAAAAAGCTTTTGCCAAAGTATAAGCGGGGTCTTTTACAATAAGATTCAAAAGTATCTAACCCAACACTTGTGTTCTGTGCAGTGGGGAACCCCAGACACTTTTCCAGCAGGTGCAGGAGTCTTAGAAATTCTAGCAATAGCAGTAAAACAGGGGAAAAAAGTTAAAAGCATAAAGGTAGGCAAAGAAGAAAAGAAAAACCCATTTTAATGAAAATATTATCAGTAGCATCACTTGTGAAGGTAAGATCTGAGAAACAGATTTGGTGTTCTCTGACTAGGGGATGGGTGAGCCATTGATGGTGTATGCACACAGTAGAATATCAGACCAGAAAATGATGTGAAAGAATCCGGGGCAATGGCAAAGCAGAAGGAAGAAGACCCGGCAGCCCAGTGGAAAGACTGACTTAGAACCTTATAGTTGAGGATGACAGACAGGTGCAGACCAGTATAATCAATACCTGGCTTTATCTCATCAGACTCTAGGTGGGGAGTCTGCTGTACCCTGACCAGTGAGGGAGGAAGTTCTGCCTTCTTCCCCTGTCCTTGTGTATTCTTTTTTCTTTATTATTTGAAGACCATGAAACCAGAACCGAGTCACCCCAGGCTCTCTGCATTTCTGACTCCTCTCAGACTCTGGGAGACATTCTGGTCTGGCCTCTGCATCCTTCAAGGCCCTTCAGGCTGGCTCAGCTCAGTGGCTGGGAGCATTCAAAGCTGTCCTCGAGCAGCAGACTTAGCTTTATTTTCCTGATCTTCTCTCTCAGACCTTCCATTCTCAGGTCTACAGTGGGAGCATCCTGGTGTCTGACCTTGGGAGCTCTGCCCTGGCCCTGGCTTTTATGACTCAGCCCCTCCTTTGGTTCTCTCAGGCTTCTGGATGTCACCTTGGGTAGACCTGGTGTAGCAGCAAGCACCCCAACATCCCCAGGGTGGCTGCCAACACAGGTTCTTAGATCTGCTTTTGTAAAGGAAAGCAACTCAAAATGGGTTAACAAGCTTACTTTAATCAATCAAACATAGATCATAGATCATTTACCTAGTTCAGGGGAAAAAGGTCAGCACCCCGAACTTCAGAGTATACAAACAGATCAAACAGACAGGCTTCCAAACTGTCCAACCATTATCAAAACGAAATCAGTTACCAGAGAGGGAAGCATCAACATCTGGGTTTTCAAGGGCAAGGGGGGGCTCTCAAAGGCTGCCCAGAGTCTCATCTGTTCAAATCACACAACACTTCTCAAAGTGAGGCCCAAAGCAAAGCCTCACATCAGGAATTATATAGCCTTCTCCAGGTTCAGAGAATGTAACCACCCTCTTGACCCACTGCCCAATAACACAGCATCAAGATGTGGTCATTCCTGAAAACCAAGCCTCCTGCCACAGGCTCCATGTGACCACATTCAGCCTATTAGGAGGCAGATTATTTTCAAATTAAAGAAGGTTCTCAGAGTCACTTAAGCCAGTCAAAGGGCCTTAAGCCAATCAAAGGGCCAGGGAAGATCTTCAAATCTGCATTTCCATTACACGTGGGCTGAAGGAAGCTCTTATTAAATACCTTCTGTGTGCCAGGCACTGGGCTAAGGGCTTTACAAATATGATCTTACTTGATCCTCACAGATACTCTAGGGAAGTAGGTACAGTCATTATCCCATTCTACAACTGAAACTGAGGCAGACAGGGTTAAATGACTTGCTGAGGTCAAATTTGAACTCAGGTCTTCCTGACCCCTGGAGAGTACCCATAGCTGTAGTATGAAACTTAACACAAAGATAAACTGAGGTAGTTCTCCATGTTTATTAACAGGGCACCATGCCTATAAAGAAGGGGTAGGTAATAGGGCATGGTGCCTATAAAGAAGGGATAGGCAGCTTGTGTCCTTTTATGCCAAAGACCCTGGACTGAAGGCGTAATTCATTTTTATGAGCACAGAACAGAGCAGAGATCATACCATTGATTATGGAAATGGCAGCATCAGGGGGTTGGAGAGTCATGATTGGTTACACTATAGAAAGTGGGCCTAATCCCTATGCAGAATGAAGACCACCGCTTTCTGCCTTCGAGGAAAGCTCTTGTAAATGTTCATGGGTTCTGAGGTTACTGATACACATAGGCACGTGGACTTACTGGCTATTGGGGGACAAGACATTGCTAAAGATGGGGAAGGGTCAGTCAGCCCAACTTCCCCAGGAGAACACACAAACCCTGCAGCACATGCTGAGACAATGGTTTATGAGAGTATTGAAAACAGTTTTTCTTTAATTAACAGCCATTGTGGGAAAGCTTAAACCTTTGGGATCTAAATTCGGAGAGAGGTGACTGAGCTTTGGCACACGGGTTTCTTTACTCAGAGACAGAGAAGAGGCGTTAGCTTTGTTACATAGAATTCAGAATGGCTTCAGAAAAAAATCACAAGAGTAAAATCAAATATAAAATACAATCATTTCCATAATTCTCTCATAGCAACACTTTTTGTGGCAACAAGTCAGCAAACATTGATTGAACCACATTGTTATTACATTGATTAGGCACATTTCTATGTGCCAGACATTGTACTATGCCTGGGGATAAGAAGACAAAAACAAGCCCCTACCCTCAGGGAGCTCACACTAATGAAAAAGATGAGGTGCAAAGAATTATGTACAAACAAAATATATAAAGGATAAATTGGAGGTAATTAAGAGTCAAGTATTAAGGGAAACTGCAAAAGGACTTCTTGAAGTTGGGATTTTAGCTGAGACTTACAAGAAACCAGGAGGCAGAGGTAAGGAGAGAGAATTCCAGGCACTAAGACAGCCTATGAATATACCTAGAGTTGGAAGATGGAGCAGCCAGGAGAGCTGTGTTGAGGGATTATGGAGTTCATGGAGGGGAGTAAGTGTAAGAAAATTGAAGAGGTGGGAAGGAGCCATGTCATTAAGAGTTTAAAAGGTAGGATTTGAATTTGATCCTGGTGGTCAAGCCACTGGAATTTACTGAATGGTGAAGGGATTGACAAGGTCACACCTATGCTTTTGGAAGACTTTGATGGCCAAAGGAAGATGAACTGGAGTGGGGAGAGCCTTGTGGCAGGCAAACCTGCCAGCAGCTACTGCAATAATCCAGGTGTGAGGTGGTGAAGGCCTTTATCAGGGTGGGGGCCCTGTCAAAGTAGAGAAGGGGGCATATTAGGGAGGTGTTAAAGGGTAAAATCCCAAAGTATTCAATGTGGGGAATAAAAGAGGAGTCCAACAGAAAATTAGAAACAAACTAATTGGGGAAATGGCCAAATTGTGGTACGTGAATGTAACTATTAATATTCTATAAGAAAAAAGAAATATGATAAATACAGAGAAGCTTGAAAAGACTGATTTGAATTGATCCAAAATAAAGCAAGCAGAACCAGGGGGGAAAAATACACAACTACAACCCTGTAAATGAAAAGAATAATAAAACAATCAAAACTGAATGCTACAAAATTATAATGCCCAGGCTTGACTTTAAAAAATCCTGGGGGCAGCTAGGTGGCACAATGAATAGAGCACTTAACACAAAAACTAGCCATGTGACCTTGGACAAGTCACTTAACCCCAATTGCCCTCCAAAAAGGGGAAAAAAAGAGAGATCCTTTGTTGTGGTTGGGAGCCATGGGCATAGAATACTTCAAAGAATCCCAGATTTGGGGGGAATCTTGGTTAGCTTTTTGTTTGTTGTTCTTTCTTTTTAAAAATTCCTCATCATGCAGAATGTATTTTGGGGAGGACAAGGGGCAAAGGGCATGATGGGAAATGTAGATAATATAAAAACACATATAAATAAAAATCCATTTAAAAGAAACAAACAAAAAAAAACAAATGGAATTTTTCATTCATAGGATCAAAGTTCTAGAGCTTGATTCTACCGCAGATTCCTTCATTTTATACTTGAGGAAACAGGTGCAGGAAACCAACTGATTAATCCATGTTGACATAAGTGTCAAGAGTTGGAGGAGTTGAGCTCAGTTCCTTTGACTCCTGAGGCACTCTTCTTTCCCTTGTGCCATGTCCCTTCCATTTCTGTAAGGATTTCATTTTTTCTAAGAAATCTGTCAAGAATATTTTCCCCAGTCTGTTTCTTTTCTTTCTCATTTGGAAATACTGCTTTTTCTTTGGAAAAACTCTCTATTTTTATATAATCAAATCTGTTCCTTTGATAATGCCTTCCTTTTGTTGGATAGATAAGAGTATTCTGCTTGCCTAGAGTTGCAAATTATAACTAACACATTCTTTATGTATGCTTCACATGGGTACCCAGAAAGTCACCTTAAATTATACTAATTTTTTGGGTCAGAATATTTCCCAAACCATAACCCACAATCCCCTATCAATGTTGTCATAAGAATTTCTGTTTTCCTTTTTGTTGAATCTAGTACTGCCATTTTATTTGTAAGGAAAATCATGTAACCAGCCAAGGCTTTCCTTACAGTGTGGAATTTAGCAGAGCCCTCCAGTATTTTAAATCAGATGATTAACTGGTCATGGTAAAAATTCTGGACCCAGAAGACTCTGGAGGAGAAAGTGAGACTGGTGACCTTGCACAGCCCTCAGTAACTCAAATCAAATTCAATTGCGAGTCATGGCATCATCTGATGTTATGGTCCTCTTCAAGAACAAAGGACAAACCACACAAACAACCACAAACTGACTAGTTGTAAATTCCAGAATAACTCTTCTCAGTATTTTCTGAGTTTTTACTGATAATTGCTATTTCTTACATCACCATTAGCATCCCATGTATCTCTTCTCTCCCTCCCCAGAGATATCCTATAAGATAAATAGTATTTTGTAGAAGGAAAAAAAAACAACTGACCAGTGCATTGAGAAATCAGAAAACCTGTGGTATATGTGACCCGTGACCTCCCACCTCCACAAAGCAGGGTGTCTTCCCATATCTTCAGTAAAGTCCTGTTTGATCTTTGTAATTTTGTTTCGTATGTTTTGGTGCATTGTCATTCTTTCTATTTACATTGTTGTAGTCACTGTGTATGTTGTTTCCGTGGTTCTGCTGTCCTTACTCTGCATCAGTTCATGTAAATATTTCCATGCTTCCTAGTATTCATCATACACCTTGTTTCTTAAAACCTAGTACTATTCTATTACATTCATTCACCACAGTTGGTCTAGCCATTCCGCAACTGATAGGCATCTACTTTGTTTCCAGTTCTTAGTTATCCCAGAGTGCTGCTATAAAGATTTTGGAGTATATGATGTCTTGCAGAGCCAGACTGTCAAATTTACCTTCTTTGTGTCTTTCAGTTTTCAGCCTTGGTTTTTTTCTGGAGGCAACCTGTGAATTCTTTCTATTGTAATTTCATTTTATGTGTTCAGAATTTTCTTCCTTATGGTGTCAAGGATTTTTTGTCCTGCATGTTCTCCTGGGAGATCTGTGATCCTTAGGTTATCACTACACATCCTGTCTTCAACCAGCTGATGATCAAGTAAATACACTAATTGGGCTTGGTGAACTGTGGTTGCTTTGTGGAGTACCTTATTTTTCAGTGCTGGCAGATATTGCCAGGTTTGTCCAGAGAGACTCTGTGCTCTTTCTTTTTTTTTTTTTAACAGAAAGTGTTGTGTAAGTCAAATTGATATTATATGTCATATTTTTCTTCTGTTAGGAGAAAAAAGAAGATCTATAAAAGGATAGGGCCTTTGCCTACAAAGGACAGATGGATAATAACTGACAACAGAGAAAATAGAGCTGTTCGGTTTTATTTTTTCTATAAGGAACAATGATCTTTCCACTGAAAATTAAGGCACAAAAATTACTAACAGGGAGAAAGTACTGAAGATAAGGAGAAAGTAAGAGAGCACTTAGCTGCCAGTGATAAATTCAGGTCTCTTGTCCCAAATGCATTAGGTCTTGAATCCTTAGGTGTTGAAAGAAAAGGCAGCTGTGGTTGCTGTGCCACTCCCAGTGGTATTTGAAAGATTGTGGGAAACAGAAGAGGGTAGTACAAGATTGGAGAAGGACAAATGTCCCAGTTTTTCAGAAAAAGAGAACAGTTGTCAAACTATAGGCCAATAAACTTGACTTTAGTTCCTAGGAAAACTTCTAGAATTGGATCACTAAACAGATCATTGGTGAATGCCTAGTTGGGGAAGGAGTAATTGAAAAAAGGTGATATATCATGGCTTAATCAAAAACCTGTCACACCAGACTAATCCTGTTTTCTTTTCTATAGGATTACTAAACTCTTAATTAAGGGGAGTGCTATGAATAGAGTTTACCTAGATTTTAGCAAAGTTTTGATGAAGGCTCTTGTACTGTTCTTGTGGAGAAGATATAAAGATATGGACTACATAATGAACTAGTCAGATGGCCAGATTCAGAGTAGTTGTTAATGCTTTAGTATCATATATAGGAGTTTTCTAGGGAAGTATGCTAGAGGGCTGTGCTGTTGAATGTTTGAATCAAAGGCTTGGATGTAGGCATATATTGTATACTCATTAAACTGACAGAACTAAACTAAAGATGACACAGAGTGTGGAGAGATAGCCAATACAGGGGGTGTCAGGTTCCAAAAGGTACAAGCATGAGGCAGAAACTGAGAAAATGTAATAGAAATAATAAAAAGTCTTGCACATGTGTACACAGGTCGACTCTTCCACCTTTACTATGTGGTTTTCCATGATTCTATCCTACAGAAGAAAATTCTGTTTTTCATTGAGTGTTGTTTTTAATGACACCTAGAATTTCAAGGAATGTACCTCATCACGTCCAGGGCAGCTAGACACTCTTATCACTTCCTTTGTCTTCATCTTCAGTTCTCCTGACCTAAATGATGCCTTATTCTCCTTGAAGGAATAGTTAGAAACTAAAACTTGCACTAAAGATTCCTTTCTATTATCACAGATAATAATTGTTAGTAACTTTAAAATTGTCTTTCAGATTCTCTTAGTCAGGGGACCAGGTTTGAAACCAAAAACCCAGGTCTGATGCAGGACATTTGTACAAGAGCATCAGCCAAGACAAGACTAACAAAGACTATGGAGACAGAAGCTGTGGAATATGACCTTAATTTAGAGAAAGAGAGGGTTGGCCAGGGGAGGCAAGCTAAGTAAATAACAGTGTCTCAGAGAACTATTTTTAATGACATGAGTGTAACTCAATGTCATTCCTTGGGGAAAAGTTCACTCCTTGAGTCAGTCTTTGTTCCATTATGGAGAGAGACTATGGAGAAAAGTCTCCAAAAATATAAGACACTTGGAAAGAGTTTCAGGGATTTTTCAGACCTACTTACATGTAATACATTCTCCTTAGGTAAGAACTTTTCTAAGTACAAGTTGAAGAAGCACTTCAGTTACCACTCAGATCTAATTAAATTTTATAGAATACATGCTGGAGAAAAGTTACATGAACACAGTGAATGTGGAAAACCATTTGGAAGAAGATCAAATGTTATTGGACATCAGAAAATTCATATTGGAGAGAAACTCGAGTGTAATAACTATGGGAAAACCTTTAGCAACAGAGGAAGCTTAGTTAAAAAGAAGAAGATTGAGACTAGAAAAAAATCCTTTGAATGTGATGAATGTGGGATAGGCTTCAACTGGAGGTCAAACCTTATTAGACATCAGAGGACTCATACTGGAATGAAACCCTTTGAATGTAATGAATGTGGAAAAACTTTCAGTGAGAGGGCATCTGTTACTAGACATCAGAGAACTCATACTGGGGAGAAACCCTTTGAATGTAATGAATGTGGGAAAGTCTTCAGCAGGAGGGAACAACTCATTACTCATGAGAGGACTCATACTGGAGTGAAACCCTTTCTCTGTAATGTATGTGGGAAAGCCTTCAGAGAGAGCCAAGTCCTCAAAGGCCATCAAAGAACTCATACTGGGGAGAAACCATTTGAATGTAATGAATGTGGGAAGGCTTTCAGTTGGAAAGGGCATCTTATTATGCATAAGAGGACTCATACTGGAGAGAAACCCTTTCAGTGTAATGAATGTGGGAGAGCCTTCTGTCAGAGGGGGTCCTTTAATAGACATCAAAGAACTCATACTGGAGAAAAGCCCTTTGAATGTAATGAATGTGGAAAAACCTTCAGTTTGAAAAGTGTGCTCAAAATCCATCAGAAAACTCACACAGCAGTAAAACCCTTTGAATGTAATATATGTGGGAATGCCTTCAGTGACAGAAGTGTCCTCAAAAGCCATCAGAAAACACACTCTAGAGTGAAACCTTTTGAATGTAATACATGTGGGATAGGCTTCCAGTGGAAGTCAAGCCTTGTTATACATCAGAGAACTCATACTGGAGAGAAACCTTTTGTATGTAATGAATGTGGGAAATGCTTTAGTCGGAAGGAAAACCTTATTAGACATCAGAGAATTCATACTGGAGTGAAACCTTTTGAATGTAATGAATGCGGGAAAAGTTTCAGTGAGAGTATACACATCACACATCATAGAACTCATACTGGAGAAAGACCTTTTGAATGTAATGAATGTGGGAAAGGCTTTAGCCGGAAGGGAAGCCTTATTAGACATCAGAAAATTCATACTGGAGTTAAGCCCTTTGAATGTAACGAATGTGGGAAAACCTTTAGTGAGAGGGCATCCATTAATAGACATCAAAGAACTCATACTGGAGAGAAACCCTTTGAATGTAATGAATGTGGAAAAGGTTTCAGCCGAAGGGAACAACTTATCACCCATGAGAGAATTCATACTGGGCTAAAACCCTTTCTGTGTAATATATGTGGGAAAGCCTTCAGTGAGAGCCAAGGGCTCAAACGGCATCAGAGAACTCATACTGGAGAGAAACCATTTGAATGTAATGCATGTGGGAAAGCCTTCAGTTCACTCAATGTTCTCAAAAGTCATCAGAGAATTCATACTGGTGAGAAACCTTTTGAATGCAATGAATGTGGGAGGGCCTTCAGTTCAAGTAATGGACTCAAAAGCCACCAGAGAAGTCATTCATACAAGAGTGAAACCATTTGAATATAGTCATAAATGAAAGCCTTTACTGATAATATTCTTAAAGCTCACCAGAAAACTCGTACTGGAAAGAAACCCATTGAATGTGATGAATGTAGCAAAGGATTCAAGTGGAGGGCAAAGCTAATTAGGGATCAGAGAACTCATATGGAGAGAAACTTTTTGTAATAAATGCGGGGAAGACTTCATTGAGAGTAGAAACATTGTATATCAGAATCCACTGTTGAAAGATTAATATGTGAAAGACTTCAGCTGAAGTGAAAATCTTATTAGATGGACATCAAAAGATAATACTATAAAGAGAAATCTTTTGAATACAGGGAATACTTTAGTACCAGGAGAACAATTTATATAATAGCTATTATATTGTGAAGAAAAATTACCTTTAACAACTTCAGAAATCAATGTAATGATCAGTCATCACTATAGAAGCAAGATGTTGAAGCATGCTTCCCACCCCTTGGCAGAGAAATGATGGACCTACTGCAGGGTTTGGGGCCCAGCAGGGTGTACTGCCTATTTTGTTTTGGCCCCAAACCTGAGAATAGTTTTTACTTTATAAAATAAAGTTTTATTGTATTTTAAAACTGTGGACCTGTATAGAAGCAGGTGGTGGGCCTTCCAAGGGCCAAAATTTGCTGACCCATGGACAAAAGGTTCAGAAGTTTTCAGACATGACAAATATTAATTTATTTTACTTAATTATGTTTATTACAACAGAGAGCTTTTACCTTGCATGAGAAATGTGGGGTACAAGTGGATACTAATACAAAAAAGGAAAGAAAAATGTCTAAAACAATTAAAAGTACACAGAATTAAGCATAATGTATTTTGACAAGGATAGATTTATTCTGTTAAATTTAATACTTAAAGTGTACATAATAGTTTATATATTCATGTAAATGCTTTTTTCTTTGTATATTTTTATTCTATTTTTGATGTTTGAGTTCATAATTAAAAGAAACCTAAAGGGAAACTAAGAAATCCTTCAGCCAGAGAGTATCATTGGGAAATAAATTTATACTAAAAGAAACCCTTGGAATATAATAAATGTGGGGGATAGTTTCAGAAGAAGATAAACTTTATTCTCTAAAGAAAACTCATATGCAAGAGAAAGCTTGTTGCCATGTTTGGCATGTCAAAATGAATAGAGTGAGCGGTTGAATAAGATGTTAAGCATATTGTGGTCAGGGATAACTGATAACTAGTAGAGTTTGCACTCACTTAGCAATTAGGACAGCTCACCTCCCCCCGTCCCCGCCAAGTGTTCCAAGGCTAAGTGGATTATAGTTTCTTGAAAGCTTGCCCAGAGGATGCTATATCCAGGGGGAAGAACTGGTTTAGCAGGAGAGTACATAGCCATGACTCAGTGAGACATCAAGAGCCAACACATTCTGAGCACTTCTGTACAAAAAGGAGCCATCATCCTCACTGCTTTTGGACCCCCAAAGACTGGGCAGGCAAGTATGAATGCTGTGGACATGGAATAGAATGTGTCCTTATTTGTAGACATTTGCGTTCTTATTCTTGGGAAAGGTCCTAACGCTAGTCTGCTACACCAACAGTCACTGAAGAACTGATCTGTTCTATCTTTGTTTGACTTTATTGCTTACCTTCCTCTTACCCCTTCCCCAAAGTGGGCATCTCATTTGACAATACTTTCTGTTGTGAGTATACTTCTTAGTGCCTCTTTGATAGTTTCGAGTTTCGATGATTCATGTCTATCACTCCTCCTTCGAAGAGCTCTCTTCCTTTTTTCTGTTCTTTTGCTTTTTTGACATTGCTCTCTAATGGGGCTCACTCATCTAGTAGAGACTAGACACTCAGATGCATCTTATTCCAAATGTCTCTTCAAGAATTCTACTAATTTTTTATTAATATTTTCATTGATATCTTTTGTTTTTACATTACCTGCATTTTTTGTTATATTGCTCTCCCTCCAAGGAGTTACTCCTTGCAATAATAAAGAGGGGAAAAGTTCCACAAAACTAAGTAACATAATGAAAATTATTAGATGCAGTGTTCCACACCCAGCCCCCCATATCTCTCAAGAGGTATACCTCAAAGGTATATATATATATAAAATTTTTTTAGGTAAAAACTTTCATGTTATCTCTACCCTCCAATAATTAGCTTGGATTAATACCAGGGATTCAAGGGTGGTTTAACATTATGAAAACTATTAGAACAATTATATATTTTTTAAAGACCATCTAAAACCACATGATTAACTCAATAGACAGGGAAAAGTCCTTTGCCAAAGCACAATATTCATGCTAAAAATTCTATAAAACAAAGGCATAGAAAGAGCTTTAATATGGAGAAAAGCATTGGTATAAAAGCTAGCATTATTTGCAATGGAAGAACAGTATAAGTTTCCCCAAGAAATATAGAAGGGATGTTGATAGACTTAGTCCCTCTCAGCAATGCCAGGACCTAAAACAATTCCAAAGGACACGATGAAAAATGACAGTCATACCCAGATAAAGCACTATGGAGTCAGAATGCAGAATGAAGCAGGCTATTTTTTTTCTTTCTCATGGTTTTCCCCATTTGTTATAATTCTTCTATGCAACATGACCAATGTGAAAATGTGTTTAATAGGAATGTATGTGTAGAGCCCATATCAGATTGCAAGCTATCTTGGGAAGAAAGGGGGAGAAAATTTAAAACTTATAGAAATGAATGTAGAAAACTAAAAATAAATAATTAAAAAAAGAAATATAGAAGAAAAGGCAGGCATCCTCTTTCTTTGTTATTTTATGACTTCCTTCTAGTGTTGCTAACAACAGCAAGAAGAAGGGGGGGGGAAATGAAGGCTTTATATAAAAACAGACAAAGAGGAGACAAAACTATACTTAATTTGCTAATGACATAATGTAGAAAATCCTAGGGAATCTGCAAAGAAATTAATTGGAATGTTTAAGGCTTTCTGTTGATCAAAATAGCTACCTCTATTATAGTCAGACCATTCACTTCCCACATACCTACTCCAACAAAGCTCTGGAGGCCACAGCATACTAAATAATCAATAAATCTGATGAGAAACTATTATAAGTGATTTCAGAATGCATAAAAGGATAGCCAGAAACCTGAGGACAGTAGGAAAGAAGGTCACTGGAGGTCTGTTTCTAGCATGGGATAGCCTCTTGGCACAACCAGATCTGGGCCAGGGTCATGTTTAGTCTACAAGTCTCTGTGTCTGGAGGCACCAAGAGCAGAGAGCTCTTTCAAGAAGGCCCCTAAATTTTCCACAAAAATTTAGGACATTAGAATCCCTAGGAGTGGGAACAGGTAGGAACCACTGTGGTACAGCAGTTCTCAGAACAGGATAGCCTTGGTCCAGGGACTCTAAGGACCCCAGTACTCTTCTTGAGATGTTAGAGAAGGGCTAAAAGACCCAGGTCTCAGAACCTTAAAGAATCTGGGGGAGGCTTAACTCCGTGAGGTAAAAGTTTAAAAGCCCAGGTGACCCAGAATGAGACAGAGCCAACCACTGGACCCAAAACCTCACCAGGTTCTAAGCCTGACCCTGGCACAAAGGCTAGTTGAAGAAATAAAGCTAGAGAAATGGATAAATATAAGACAATATTGACCTGTATCAGACATTTTGTAGATACATTCTTCAAATGAGCAACTCTAAGAACTGCAAGCAGAGAGTCAAAGATGTACTTCCACAAGTACTCCATAAATACCTAGAAGAAATGAAGTTAAGTAAAAGCTTTCAAGGAAAGAACTAGGAATGGAATAATATAAAAATATTCCCTAAGCTTAATTGAAGAAAGTCTCTAGAAACTAGATTACCTCAAACACAAATCAATGACTCCATGAAGCAGCAAGAAATATTGGAACAAAGTCAGTGAAGAAATTAAGGGGGAAAAGTAAAAATTCTTATCAAAAAAACTGATCATGGAAAACAGGCAAATATAGAAATAATGTAAGTATCATTGAATTCCACAAAAATTGTAATTTAAAGGAAAAAAAAAGCCTAGAAACTCTATTATATCCAGAGAATTAAGATAGAATCCACTAGTCACTTCATGAAAGAAAAAGCTCTAGGAATCTTAGAACCAAAATGCCTTTGTCTCACATCACAAAAATTATCACCAGAATACAGAAAGAAGTCATTTAAGTGCCAAAGAACTATGGTCAGCATCATCTAAAATCCATCAGCTTCTACTGAAAATCAGAGGAGATCTTGGGGTACAATATTTTAAAAGGCAAAAATAGACTTGCAGGAGGGTGGCTAGGTGGTGCAGTGAGTAGAGCACCAGCCCTGGAGTCAGAAGGACCTGAGTTTGGATCCGGCCTCAGACATTTAACCCACACAAACAAACAAACAAAAAAAACCTAGCCGTGTGACCTTGGGCAAGTTACTTAACCCCAATTGCCCTCCAAAAAGCAAAAAAAAAAAAAAAAGTAGACTTGCAACTCAAGAATTACCCTGTAAAGTTAAGTATAATCCTACCAGGGATTGGGGAATGAACCTTTCATGGAACCAAGGACTTCCAATGTTCCTGATAAAAGACAAGAACAAGTAGGAACTTCGAAATGCAAATAGAGAATTACAGAATAACCTTGAAGGCAAGTTTATGTGAGTAGTTGGAGGAAGCTGTATGATTACGTAGTGCCAATATTCTTGGGAATCATGGGGAGAAACAAATGTCCCTTGAGAACCTTAATGTATTCAGCAGGTAATGAGGGAGTTAAATGGAGGACCCTGGAGTGGACTGCTGTTTTCAGGGTTTGGAGTGGAGAAAGAGAAGGGAGGGTAAATAGAATATTATTCTTGTATATGATGGGCAAAGGACAGTTTAACACAAATGCTGTTTGGCATATAAATTAACCAAACTCAACAGGGATATAGGGGAGGGAGACAAGATGGAGGAAGATAATATCATGGGAGGGACATACATACAAAACAAACTTTCTCATCCTAGAATTAAACAGGAGAGAAAGGAACTAGGACCTAAAAGTCTCTTAGATTACCTTAGTCAATCGGAGGATGGCTGAACAAGGTGTAATATGTGAATAATGGAATGTTATGGCACCACAAGAAATGACACTGAGTGAAGGGAGCAAGACCAGGAGAATAGTTTCTACAAGGACCGCAATATTGCAAAGAAAACAGTTTGGAAAGATTCATGATCTCCCATCAATGCGATCCCAATCACCACCTTGTCTCTAGAGGATCTTTATGAAGCTCCCTCCTCACAGTAGGGGGATGGGCACAAAGCACCAAGACATGTTTTGGAGATGGATATTTGGAAATTCAACATGTCATTTGCTTGACTGTGCTTGTTTGTTTTTTTCTTATGGTTTTTAATGGGAGTGGTCCAGGGAGTAGATTAGAATTAGCGATGCCAAACAATACACAGGGCCCTGTTTTAAAAGGTTTGGAATTTCATTTGTAGTAGTGCTTGAGCCTACTTTGCTTTGCTGCTAAAGAGAAGGACCTCTAGCCCTGCCTCTGGAAGGTACTAAGCCTTAAGCCTTATGGAAGACGGGGAAGCAGGGCCTGAGCTTGAGCTGACTGGCCAAATAGTTGCTACACCCCATGACCATGGTGGCCTGACTGGACAGAAGTAGCAGGTAGTGGTGGTCAGTGGAAGCAGTGTTAGCAAATCAGCATTCTCTCTCCAGTTCACCAGTCCTATTTTAGATTATGATCTAACAATTGAAGATTCGTAAACCAAACTGTTATTAGATTAAAAAAAATTTTTTTTTTTGCTTTTTGGAGGGTATTTGGGGTTAAGTGACTTGCCCAAGGTCCCACAGCTAGTTTTTGTGTTAAGGGTCTGAGGCCGGATTTTGTGCTCTATTCACTGCGACACCTGGCCACCCCACTGTGTTAGATGCTAGAAGGGTCGATATACTAAGACACAAGGATTGGAGAGGGTTTCTTGCTTTCTTTTTAGTCACCTGTCAAGGAATCTCTAAAGAAATCTGTAAAATCCATAAATAGATCCTCAGAGTGAAAAACCACAATGAATTTCCAGTCATTCAAGTTCATGATAAAGTGGATCTTAACTGTCAAAGATGGGTTATGTAAGAAAGCTAGCAAACTAGAAAGCGAGTGAAGACATATATGGAGGCATCTGTGAAAATTAGCATGAACTTAGACCAACCTTTCCATGAAATCGTATGGGATATTGTGAAACTTCAAGAGAAAGAATATTCTTCCTCACAACTAAGGAAGGAAGAGAAAGATGAGAAAAAACATTGTATCATTTCTAGGAATTTCATTTATCTTAGCTACCAACTTCCAGAAAAAAAGCTGCCTTTTGTTCTGTTCCTTCCTCTAATTTACGTCCTCCTGTTGGATACCTCTTTGGCCATACACATATATCCTCTTAATGGCTGACCTCAGTTCAAGAAGAGGGCTAAATCCTGGCCTTGAAGATAACAATGGCACAGACATATCAGGACGGATTTAAAGAAAATACCAAGGTTGCTTTTCTAAGACTGTCCAGTTACTGTTTTGAAAAGCTAAATGTGTATACCTATACATACACATCCTTTAAGAGCTTATAATGGGGATATATTGCCCCAGGGACCCCAGCTTTCATACAAGTTAGAACCATATGTAAAATTATTAATTTTTACTTCTGAAATCACATTGCCTATTGTCCTAAATCAAAACTTTGGAAGCTTTGGGGTGGGTTCTTATTTGTATTTTATTTGTAATTTATTTATCTTATTGATATAAATATTTATTTTATTTGAGCTTTTTACCAAAGAACTTAAAATCTTATTTCAGCTTCAGTTAGGCTTAAACCCACTGAAGTGACTTAGCAAAGAATGATGAATCTTAGACCTCACGGATCACTGTAGCTTCTGGTTTTCAGTGGCCAAAACCACCCAGCCATCTGCTGTATTTTCTCCTGTGTGTCCAGAATAATTCGAGGGCTCTTACTGCTCCTGTCATTGGGGCTATATAGTTAATGATGCCATTGTTCTCTGTGACCAGACACCTGCACTCATTCTGGACAGAAGCACTTCAGTTTCCCTCAGCTCAGATCGTCATTTCTTTTTTGTATTTCTGGATAAGAGATTTTAAAAAACTGAAACTAGTCGTTTTTATGTAATATAAGAAGGAATTAATCTTTGCAGGGTTAGAGATGATTAATGTATTTGCTTTATACTTTTACACGTTTTCTTATCATGTTTATATATTTGTTAGATAGTACATTTTTGTAGCATAACATGTGTGTGTGTGTAAAGGTGAGTATTTAATTTTCTCAGTTCACTTCTAACCAAAAAAATGCATGTGAAATTTGTATAAACTATGGTAAAACTTATTCTTCTGGCCTGTAGTGGGTCCCAATTATGGCCAGTGACACTGTGAGTCAAGATACTGTTACAGAATCTGAAACCCAGGAATGGATCTCAAAGTTACTCTCAGTAGCTCTTATGGGACACTGATTGTTTACATTAAGTACTAGACTCCATGACCTTGAACAGACACTTACAGATGATTTCTGATTTTCTAAAAAGTTTTGTGGCTTGTGTTTAAGCAAAGTTCCCTAATTTTGAAATGCTAAATGTTGTTATATAGTTGCCATTCAACAAATGTGCACGATAGCCCCCTGAAGCTGAGAATAGAGCTTCAGGTGCTAGAATGAAAGATCTGTTATTATAAGGCAGAAAAAAAAGTCAAGAGAAGGAAGCACAGACAAGCAGGACAGTTTTGAGAGGAAAGTGTAGGGTTTGTAATGTACATTTTAAAAAGCGAGCATTATGAAATGGAGGTTCAGACTTTCATATTAGAATCCTCCTGTGTTCTGTTGCGTATATGGAAATATGCTTTTTGGATGTTTAAGTTCAGAATAAAATTTTTATAAGCTCATTCATAATCTTAAAGAGCAGTTTTGGGGGAGAAGTGAGATTGAAAAGGCTTGAGAAATGAGTGAAAGGAGAGCAAATGGAGAGAGGGAATATAGACAAGCTTTTCTGGAAGTTTAACTGAGAAAGAGGGGAGAGATATAGCATGATAGCTTAAACACATGATAGGATCTATTGATTTTTTTAAAGGTTGGGTAAAACTTGGCCATTTAGAAGTCAGTATGAAAGGGACCAGTAGCTAGAGACTGAAGATTATAGAGTAGAGTGGGGATCAAGTATACATGTAAAGGGGTTAAAAGGCAGATGCTTCAGAAATGGGAGGAAAGGAAGAGAATGAAGGAGGATGTCAGGGGGTCTGGAAGGGCAGCACTATGTGATGCAGCATCTCTATGCCTCAGCACCTTATATAAGTGTCTTGCTGAGGATGTTGGGCTTAGTTGCCTGCTGTGGTTCCTTCTAGCTCTAAACCTATGATCCTATGAAGTGAAGAAGAGGCAGCTCATGGTAAGTGACCTTCATTTCATCAGTAAAGCAGGAGGGCAAGGTCTCCAACTGAGATGGTTGGGGAGGGGAGTGGTGTTGTTGAAGAGAAGGTCTGGAACAGCTGTATGTGAAGGACAAAACATCCACTAGGGAAAATAAAAGCATTGCAGATCTGATGGCCCAGTTAAATTTGATAATATGCATCTGTGTTGGACACAGTCAGCTTGGTTCCATGGTTTTCTCTAACTCTGTTTGGCAGCATGCAAAAGTGGAGGAGGTAGATGGTAGGAATAATTCAGGGTTAAGGTTTAGCAAGCTTCATGCATCAACAGGACAAGGGACAAGAAATTTTGAGAGTAAGACAATGTGAAATTGAACTGTTAATCATATGGTTTATATTAGGAAAGGGGAAATGAAGTCAGATAAAAGTGAGGACTTCAAGGTCAAAGTCAACATTTACTAAGCCCCTACTATGTGCCAGGCTCTGTGTTAAGCACAAGGGATACAAATATGAAAGAAGAAAGACTGTCCCTTACCTCAAGGAGCTTACAGTCTAATGGGGAAAGAGACACAAAAAGGGCTGGAAAGTAAGGGGGCTTGCAAGGGAAATGGGGCCAGGTGCCCAAAATGAGGGGGCATGGTGAAGTCAGAGATGACCCAGAGTAGTGAAGCCAGAAAAGAAAGGAGATGTGCTGAGCTGAGCTCCCTCCTTAAATGGGAAGTGGGGGAGTTCATGGTGCCACCCTTCGGTCAGCAGGGCGGAGGGTAGCGAGGAGGCTGATGGGATCTTGGAGGATGATGAGGTTTTCCCAACAGCTTCCTAGGGCAGGGAGGAGAAGTCAGCTATGGGGAGAAAAGGAAGATTAGGATGTTGTAATTAGTCAGAGGACTGGCAGATTTTTTTAGCTATAGAAGATCACTTTTAGGTGATTGATGAGATACCTTATGTATGACAGAAGTGGAGTAGAGAAGTCTTCCATGGGAGTGGAGGGGCTCGAGGAACTGGAAGGTTAAGTGTTCAAGGCAACATTAACTTTGGCCTTGCTGTCTCCTAAGGCGGGATGGGGCCTGGGGAGAGGAGAAATATGGTACAGAATTACCTTGGACCAGGAAAGAGCAGCCACTGCAGCCTAGATGGGATGATACACTGAGATGGCATGAACTTCAGAGGAGTTTGCTGAGTGGCCATGGCAAAGGTCAAATTTGGAAGTTGCAGCAGGATGAAAGGTGCACTCAGCAACTCTCCTCAGGAGACCCTGTGGCTGTGCTTGAGAGAAGGTGGAGCTGGAGAGGGTAGACTGCAATGCAGAATTATCCAGGGAAGCCATATGCCTGTGAGTGCAAATGGATAGACAGAACAAGAAAGAAAAAGAGAGAGAGTGACCTCCACATGGAAATTGGTTTTGTAGCTTTGACTATTCCCACTATACCTAGATAGAAAATTGACAGCTTTAAGTAAAATTTCGCATGGGGAGAATATTTTCACTGTTTCTGAGAAATGACATGTTGTTTTTTTAAGGTGACATTTGATAAAAATTACAGAAAGCTAAAGTTTACTCAGAGGAATCAGGCAATTGGGAAGGATTTCTTTGAGTTAGAAGTTAAATTACAATTTAATGTTGTGATTAAAACAGTCACTGCTCAAAATCTGAGAACTAAATCAGTAAGGAAACTACTTCTATTCACATCACAAGCCATGACATGGGAAGGTATTAACAAGGTATAAGGAGAATTCTCTAAATTAAGGGAACTCTGAACACAGGCTGTTTTACTACCAGTATTTATAGCAGATGGAAAAGAACAGATGTGGAAGGAGCTGGACCTAGATCAAAAGATGTCTCCAGCTATTCTTGGGAAGTGTAGCTCACATGGAAGGAGAGGAGCAGGCTGGATGATCTGTCATTGCTCTCAGGCACGAAGGAGTGAGTGGCACTGCCCATTGGCACAAAAATGACAGCTAGTTTCCAGATGGACTCATGCCAGGAGAGGGAAGATGCAGGGCCCCTTTCTTTACCCCCACAGTGACCAGCAAACTGAAAGTCTTTGCATGACCATGGACAGGTCTGCTCACATTCTTTAAAGGAGAGAGTGGCCTGGGTAGCCTTTGGAGTTCTCCCAGCTCCTGATCTGTGACCCTTTGATTCTGAAGCTTCCTTTGACCATTGCTACCTCCCTTTGCAATAAATTCAGTCGTCAAACTCTAGACTGGGAAACTTGACTTCAATTCCTGGCAAAATTCTACAACACATTAAAGGGTTGGTTTATGGCTGGCCATTTAGAAGAGGAGTCAGTGGTCACTGAGGACCATCAGGCTTTCATCAGGAACAGTCCTGATAGGCAAGCCTAATTCTATTTCCTGACAAGGTTTAATGGGTAGGGAAGGGGAAGAATGTTACTAAGGTGACATGTCTGGTTTTCTGCAAAGCACTGGACCAAGTCTCCCATGAGAGCCTTGTAGATAAGATGGAGATGTAGGCTAACAGTAGCTTTGTTGTTGTTCAGAGATAGAAGATGATATAGAGTGAGGAACAGAGAGAAGGGAAGTCTGGGTGAACTGTTCTTTATTGAAGACTCAATGTGAACTCCAGTAACCCTCCATATTTTGTGGTTGTTTTATCATTTCAGTCGTGTCCGATTCTCCATGACCCCATTTGGAATTTTCTTAGCAAAGACACTGGATTATTGACCATTTCCTTCTTTGATTCATTTTACAGGGAGGAAACTGAGGCAAACAGGGTTAGTGACTTGCCCGGGGTCACAGTTGTTAAGTGTCTGAGGCCAGATTTGAACTGAGGAAGATAAGTCTTCCCGGCCCAGCCTGACCCAGGCATCACTTGGCTGCCCCAGCACTATATTTATTAGGCCCCTATGAAGTAAATACCTTCCCTCCCATTCGTCTACCCTGGTCATAGTGCCCTATTATTCCCTATTATTCTCCTGCTGCTGCCCCACTTTTCCCTGCCTAAAACAGCACCCTTGACTAGACCTTCTGTAGCAGCAAGCACCCCAATATCCCCAGGGTGGCTGCCAACCCAGGTTCTTAGATCTGCTTTTGTAAAGGAAAGCAACTCAAAATGGGTTAACAAGCTTACTTTAATCAAACAAACATATATCATTTACCTAGTTCAGGGGAAGAAGGTCAGCACCCCGAACTTCAGAGTATACAGACAGTAGTTTCAAAAGAGAGAAACAAACAGATCAAGCAGACAGGCTTCCAAACTGTCCAACCATTATCAATACCAAATCACAGCTACCAGAGAGGGAAGCATCAACATCTCGGTTTTCAAAGGGGGGTGAGGGTGGCTCTCAAAGGCTGCCCAGAGTCTTATCTGGTCAAATCACACAACACTTCTCAAAGTGAGCCCCAAAGCAAAGCCTCAAATCAGGGATTATATAGTCTTCTCCTGGCTCAGAGAATGTAACCACCCTCTTGACCCACTGCCCAATCACACAGCATCAAGGTGTGGTCATTCCTGTAAATCAAGCCTCCTACCACAGGCTCCATGTGACCACATTCAGCCTATTAGGAGGCAGAGTATATTTTCAAATCAAGGAAGGTTCTCAGAGTCACTTAAGTCAATCAAAGTCTCTTAAGCCAATCAAAGGGCCTATGGGCAGGGAAGATCTTCAAATCTGCATTTCCATTACACCTTCAAAACCCACTGGGCCATTCTCAACTGGACCATCTCCATGGAGGAGTGAACACAAAATCCCCTGGTCCATTATATTCAACCAGCCCAGATCAGCTCACTTTCTACATCCCATTAAGCCAACAGTCCTGGCCTTCCAGCCATCTGCTCTTCCTTCACAAAGTGCCCTCCCCACTTTCACCTTCCACTTCATGTGCTAGTTACCAAATCAAGCAACTACCTTATGGATCAGTTAAGCATTCCTGAGACTCCTAAGGCTTAATTAAAGTCCCTTTCCTGGCCTCATTACCCTGTGTGTATTTATCTCCCTTAATAGAATGTAAGTTTCTCAAAGGCAGGGTCTGACTTTTGTATTCACATTCCCACCCCTAATATGACATCTAGCACATAGTATGGGCTTCACTGTTTTTTTTATATTTATTGAGACTCTGGTGGCGAAGAATTGAAAACTAAGGGAAGTGCTCATCATTTGGGGAATGGCAGAACAAATGATGGCATATGAATGGAATGGAATCCTAATGTGCTGTAGGAAATTGTGAGAGTGTTTCAGAGGAGCCTGGGAAGACTGATGAATGATGCAGAGTAAAGTGAGAACCAATTTATAGAATGACGGCGATATACTAAACAAAGGAAGTTTTTAAAGACTTGACCTGATCAACCCAATAATCAGCCATCATTCCAGAGGATGGATAACAGTTGCTACCCATTTCCTGATAAATGATGAATGAGATGCACAGTATGGGAATTAATCTTACTTCTTTGTAATGAGGGCTTTCCTGTTTTCTTTTTCAGTAGAGGGGAGAGGTGGGAAAGAAAAATAAATGCTTGGTAATTGAAAAATATTTAACTTTTAAAATGCTTTTTAATACATGCTTACTTTTTGACAGGCACTATGGTAAGTGCCAAGAATCAACTTACATTTTAATTTGGGAAGGCAAAAACATGAAGGGGAACTGGAAAGAGGGGTGGGGTATGGTGGAGTAACCTCTTAAAGGGTAAGCTTGCTGGTGAGCAGGTGCACTCTGGAGAGTGAGTTGAGCAGGAAGTCTTGTAAGTATAGCAGGCCCCCTTGTGAAATAATTCTGTCTAGGGACCTGACAATCAGAAAATCAGGTCCCCAGGGCAACACACGGAAAATCCCATATTTTAATCTCTGTCAAAAACAAAAAGCAAACACTATTGTAGCATAAGCTACAGAGCATGAAGTCCACCACTCACAACCCCGTTTCCTTCAAAATTCTGCTCCTGACATTTTTTTCCAAAAAGAAAGATGTTTAAGTTTAAATTGTATTAAATTATATATTGTATATTTACATATAAAATAAACAAATATAAATTAAATTTTATACAAAGAAATGTGAAAGAATACCTCCACATTCTAAAAGCAATGATGCTTCACAAATAAGGCCTGCTATTCACAAACATTCTGTTTTCTCCTTTTTTCTTGCTAATACCTTTGTTTTGCTCTAATTGTTTTTAAACAGTGTGAGAATCTAAACACGAAAATGTACAACAAAATGTACTGGGACACTATCAGAAAATTTATTTTCTCCTATACATATTGTGCATGACTCCTCCCCCAATGGATCTCTGAGCAGAAATTTCAGCCTAGGGCATGACCCCATTCTTCCCTGCTCCCTCCCTCACCGAATCTCCGCCCATTCTAGGTTCCCTGTCCCTCCTCAACCGGATCTCAGAGCAGGATTTTCAGCCTAGGGTAAATTCAGGCATGTGGAATTTCAAATACCTACTGTCCAGTCACTGATTTTAGTCTCAGCTTACCCTTCCCCTTACTGTTGGCCGCATGGCGTCCCTTTAAAAGCTGGCACATTGTCCCTGCAGACTCACTGTTCTAACAGTTCTCACTATAGATTTGGGCCTGACCCTGCACAGTCCCTCGGAAAAAGTAAAATCCACTTCAAATTTTACTCTCCGGGGTCTCTTGGCACAACATACAGATATCAATTACCTGGCTTTTTGCCCAATGCCTTTGTTTTATGCGACATACAAAATGGTAGGGACAAGAGCATGAGGTGTGAGAGGCAGCCCTGGCCAGAGGGCGCTCTGTCCTGCTGTATGGACAGTATACTGCATCATGCTTACAGCAAGACAAGCTTCTGTCCTATAATACTGGCTTTGCCCCAGCATCGAGTCCTTGGCCCCCATCTCTTCAAGTTCTCATTTCATGTGAATATTGTAACACATTCTTACCTAAAATATTTCTGGATCCTTCAGCTGCTAGTGACAAAAAGTTTTTTTAGTTTGTTTTACAGTTTCTATACCTATATATTTTTATGCATTTCTGTATATATGCCGTTTCCTTAGATGGAATGTAAACTCCCACTGCAACAGCCCGGGGCCAGGGGATAGGACCTGGATAAAGGCAAGCCAAGGAGATTTCTTTCTAGGAAGACTTTTTTTTTTTTTTTTTTTGCTTTTGGAGGGCAATTGGGATTAAGTAACTTGCCCAAGGCCACATGGCTAGGTTTTTATTTGTGTGTGTTAAGTGTCTGAGGCCAGATCCTCTTGCCTAAAATCCTTCCCATATGCATAAGCTTCTCAGTTATGGTTTAAAAAAAAAAAACAACAACCAGCATATAAACTTTGTCGAAGTCTGGATAGAGAAACTTCATTATTAACCATGACAGTAAGAAGGAAGGTGAATGACAGCGTTGTTGCCAAGTGAGCTCTAAACAATTTTCTAGTAATATATATGCAGGATGTTCCAAAAGTCTTCATTTTAACCTTTAATGACTTTAGAAGCATAAAGGCTACAAGCTTTAAAAATACCATTTGAAAATTTAAATTTCTTTATGCTTTAGTTTTGTAAATTTTGAATAAAGTTTTAGTCTGAAGATGAGGCAGCCTGTTTATTCATTGCATGTTTGAGTTTCTGAAAGATATCATCTCAGGCTGGTGGACTGGTAGAGGGGGTTGTCTTCCTTGGTTGGTCACCTGATTTTTATCCATTACTTTCTTTTGTGAGGTCATGTAAAAACTGTTACTGAAGTAGCACTCTGCCCAGCAACAACTCATGAACTGTTTATCTCAGCCTGAAACAATAAGCTACTTATGAATCCTTCACAAAACTATCTATAAACATTTTTAGCTTAGGCAAATGTTATCTCCCTTAGAGTGGCCAGCTGCACCATGAATTCTTCAGTACCCTATTATCTATAGGGTAACTCCTTAGCCAATTATACCCACACTGTGTTTCTGGTGGGCTTGGTTCCCAACATCTATCTTGTCAAACCTGACATTGAGGGGTGGCAGACTGGGCACTCCTTAGTGGCCGTGACCGAAGATAGACTTTAGTGAGTATCAGGCCTAAAATCACACCTCCAGGTAGCCCCACCTTGGGCTATTTCCCAGTGAATCATGGGCAATACGCCAGCGCAGTTGATATTAAAAGTGCATGTTCCTTTAAGCACTGACTCCTCCCTGATCACCTAATTAGCACAACTGGCACCGGATTTACTGTCTTGACTCCATGAAACTATGCCTGTGATCCCTGGAAGGTTCCATAAGAATCTAGTCCGCTGTCCTTGTGGAGCAAGGAAGAAATAACAGGTGTGTGGGCTGAGAACAACCCTTAAGGGCTAGCCTCTCACCAAAGCCCAGTAGTGGTGTCCCTGTTATCCACATGTCCTACAAAACCCTAGAATTGGAAGAATCCTCAGTCTGACCTAAAACAGGGGGGGATGTAGTAAGCCTTGACATTTCACCCCTTATGAGGGGCCCATCTTTGTATCCTGAATTCCTGGAACTCAAGAATCCTCCTCTCGGCTTGATCAATGAACAGCCTGCCCCAGCCCACATCCTGCACCTGCATGATATCTGCCTAACCAGTCTGCCCCATTATTTTACTCCTGATACAATGGTGGTCTTTGACTATTTAAACTGTGTGTCTACTGGGGTTTGGGGCAGCTCCTGGGACTCTATCCCTAGGACTGCTGCTGGCCGGCTAATAAACGCTTCCTGAATTCGATTACTGATGGTCTTGGCCTGTTGATTCTGTCCGAGTGTCCATTTCATTACAAATACATTAAACCTTATTCTTTGAATGATCTTTCAAAAAAATGCTATTTTTTTCTCCAATTACATGAGAATTTTTAATATTCATTTAAAAAAAACTTTTTTGAGTTCCAAATTTTCTCTCCCTTCCTTATCTCCCCGCTCCCTGAGACAGTAAGCAATTGGATATAGGTTAAACATGTTCAATCATGTAAACTATATTATCATATTATCAACATAGTCATGTTGTGAAGGAAGACACAGACCCAAAAGAAAAAAAAACAACAACACACAAAAATACAGAAAGTGAAAAATAGTATGCTTTGATCTGCATTTAGACTTTTGGATGATCTTAAGGATCTTAATGCAATCCTTCTAGCCACTGAGCAGAAACTAATTAAGGTTTTTATAAAGTTCAGAAAGCAACTGGAGCAATGTATTGCATGACAGTGGTTATCATGAATTTTCATAAGAAACATTAACTAATTAATTAAAACTTCAAATCATCAAACTTTCAAATTTTGGGGAAAGTCTGCAGCATTTATATTTCTGAATTTATTTTTTTTATTTATTAATTTGTTTATTTTTAGTTTACAAGATTCAATTCCATAGTTCCTTGAGTTTCAAATTATCCTTCCCTCCCTCCCCTCACCTCCCACAACGGCATATAATCCAGTGTAGGATCTGCAAATACTTTCACATTAGACATTAGTCAGGTTACAAAGGCGGGTTGTACCAGATGGAATGAAAAACGGTAAAGAGGAAATCAAACAATAAAAAGAAAAAGATCGGCCGAAGGGAACCGTCTCCGGCCTGGGTTGGGCGCCCCCGCCTCTGTTGTAGCCGCGGTGTTGTTGTTTCTGTCAGAAGGATGGCTGAGGTAGAAGAAACCCTAAAACGAATTCAGAGCCAGAAGGGAGTTCAAGGGATCATTGTTGTCAATGCAGAAGGCATTCCAATCAAAAGCACCATGGACAACTCCACCACCATGCAGTATGCCAACCTGATGCACAGCTTCATCTTGAAGGCTTGGGGCACTGTGCGAGACATTGACCCCCAGAATGATCTCACATTCCTCCAAATTCGCTCCAAGAAAAATGAGATCATGGTTGCTCCAGATAAAGATTATTTCCTGATTGTGATCCAAAATCCAACAGAATAATTTGCCATATTAGAGGCACCAGATTTTTTTCCCTTTAATTTAATAATCTCCCTGAAAGAAAACATTCCTGTCCATTCCCTCTCACCACTGAATGGCTTGTGGAAAACAAAATGATGTCAGACTGGATTTGCAGAGATCATGTGACCCAGGGCGGGCCCCAATTGATTTTCTTAACCTTTTATCCACCTTGCTTCTTCTGAGGCCGCAGCTGGAGCCTTTAGCCCTCAGGAAGAAAGCCTTTTGAGACAAGCTTAATGGCCTGGGCTGGTGGCCACCCCCAAGGCATGCCCTCCCTCCTCCCAATCCAGGCTCTGGGCTTCTGGTTTTAAGTTTGTTGCTATTTTGAAAGGAACTAAAAATAGCTGTACCGATAAAAAAAAAAAAAAAAGAAAGAAAAAGATCAAGTAGTTTGCTTCAATCAGGATTCAAACTCAGTTCTTTCTAGTTCTTTCTCTGGGTGTAGACATCTCTTTCCATCATGAGTCTTTTGGGGTTGACTTATAACCCTGCATTGCTGAGAAGAGTCCAGTGTATCATAGCTGGTCATCACACATATGTTGTGTCTGTGATTGTGTACAGATTTCTCCTGGTTCTACTCTTCTCACTCAGCATCAATTTGTATAAGCCTTTCCAGGTAAATAAAAAGTCTATCTGCTCCTCATTTCTTATAGCACAATAGTATTCCATTACATGCATATACCACAACTTGTTCAGCCATTCCCCAATTGATGGGCACCCCTTAATTTCCAATTCTTTGCAACCACAAAAAGAGCTGCTATAAATATTTTGGTACATTTGGGTCTTCCTCCCACTTCTATGATCTCTTTGGGATATAACTCTAGAAGTGGTATTGCTGGGCCAAAGGGTATGAAATTATTTATAGCCCTTTGGGCATAATTCCAGATTGCTCTCCAGAATGGTTGGATCAGTTCACAACTCCACCAGCAATGCATTAGTGTTCCAATTTGCCCACACCTCTCCAGCATTTATTTCTGAATTTATTGAAGCTCAAAATTGGACTGAGACTTTTGGGACATCCTGTAGAGTTTAATAGGCAAAAAAAAAAAATTGAAGGCATTCAGTCTAGATATACAGCCATCCTTGAAAGTGGGGCATGGAATTGTTAAAGTCAACGACTTTGAGGAAGCAGAACAAAGCAGATTTGTGCTAGCTATGGCTAGCACACCAGGGGGAACTGGAGAAGAGGAGGAACACGGGAGTTTGGAAATGACTGCTCGTTTTTACATTGAAATAGTGAGTGATTTAAAATAGGAGTCAATCATGCCAGGATAAGAATGGTTATAAGCGCTCTTTCTCACTGCTATATCTCTAATGAATATTTCTCTAATAATTACTATTGTACGTTCTCTGACAGAAGGCTCTGCAATAGTCACAGAATTACAGATTTACACAACAGCACAGAATTTCAAGTGGAAGGGTTCTTAATGGTGATCTAGTCCAACCCACATTTGAAAAAGAATCCCTTGACCACAGCTCGGTAGTCATTCAATCTTCATTTTATTTTGTATTTGTATTTTTTTTTTTTTGCCATTGTTCAATATTAGATATCTTCATTTTGAGGGATCTCACCACCTCCTGAAACTCACTCCAAGTCTGAATGGCTTTTGGGAGGTCTTTTTTAGAGTACACGGTGCCTTTTGGGAATTTCCACTCCCTGCTCCTAGCTGCCTTTTAGGGTCAAGCAGAACAAGTGTAGTCCCTCTCCCACTCAAGAGTCCTTCGGATGCCTGAAGACCATGATTATGATATTGCAGACCTGACACTCATGGCATGAACCCAAAGCCTTCCACCTTCCTGAGTCACCTTCCTCTGGAATAAATTCATCTTAACAATGTCCTTAAAACCTGCTTCCCAGAACCCAGGACAATAGTCCAGACACTTTCTGACCAGGACAGAGTGTGGTGAGACTATCACCTCCTTATTCCTGGAAACCATACCTCCCTCTATGTAGCCAAAGATGGCGATGTATTTCTTGGTTATATCACACAAATGACTCAGATTGAGCTTCCAATATAAAAAAAAAATCTCCCTGAAAAACTTTTTAAAATTAACGTTGGACCATGTCCAAATTCAAAGAACATTTTGTTGTTGAGTTGTTCCAGTGACCCCATTTGGGATTTTCTTGGCAAAGATCCTGGAGTGGTTTGCCATTTCCTTTTTCAGTTCATTTTACAGATGAGGAAGCTGAGGTAAACTGGGGTAAGTGACTTGCCCAGGGTCACAGGAAGTGTCTGAGAGTGGATTGGAACTCAGGCCTCCCTGACTCCAATAGTTTAGACACTGGATTCAGATCTTAGATACTATGTTAGTTATCCCTCCACAATCTGTTATCAGCAAATCTGATAACAGGTCACTTTACTCAGATGGTCTGCTCAAGCTGAAGCGTACCCTCTCTATAGCACTGAAGTATACCCTACACCCTATATACTGAAGTGTACCCTCTCTATAGCGCTCCTCCGATCTGTCAGGTTAGTAACGGTGGGAAGGTGGGGGAGGTTCCTGTTAACATATTGCCTTTATGTCACCTTCTTCCTAACCAGAGACATATTACATTTAACAAAGAATGAACTAATCAATGCACCAAACAGCTCTGATAGTACATGCTGAAAATATCCAAATTAATCATTACCTCTAATTTCTTTTCTATTAATCCCACAATGTAACTGATTATATGCTGTATTAATTTTATAACTGGGTCTGCAGCCACCTGGCTTGACTTGAGTTTAAGAATCCAGCTAAGCTAGCTTCATTGAAAAGAAATGTTATTCTCTTTCCTGCTGGTATCTCTTAGGATACTTCATGTGTTTGGCCCCATAAAATTACCACCCCAAAAGATGTGATCTATCTGTCCTTTCTGGGTTTTGTGTAGTTAAAAGAGTTTCTTTCTCTTCCAAGGATACAGCAAGTCTGTTAGTTGTGATCCTTTAGCGAAGACTACAAGATGCAGATGGGTTCCATAAACAATGAACATTTCTTAATTGTTAGAAGATTGTGATTAGCCTTGCCTGAACGCCAGCCCATCTTTCTTAGTATGACCAAGTATAATGTTCCTGTCCCAACCCTACAACTTATCCCCTTGCCACACCTACCAAGACCTCTTCTTTGTCATATGTTAATAAAGAGGGTCTCCTTCTTCTCTGGGGTCACTGGCTTTGCTGAGATTGCCAGTGTGACCTGCTTTGTTAAAAGTTATACATATTACTGGTCATAAACTGATCTTGTTCAAGAGTCTACACCGTAGTCTACCTTTATTAAATTTACTCAAGATAATGCAATGTTACCCACTGATATTAATTTCTACAGGTACAGTATTAGATCATTGCATTCATGCAACGCAAATTGTTTAGCCATTCCCCAATTAATGGGCATTTTTGTTGCTGTTGCTCAGTCATTTCAATCATGTCCATCCTTCATGACTCCATTTGGGGTTTTCTTGGTAAAGATACTGGAATGATTTGTCATTTCCTTCTCCAGTGGATCCATTTTTTCAGGCAATCAGGTTAAGTGACTTGCTCAGGGTTACACAACTAGGAAATGTCTGCAGCTGGAATTGAACTCGGGTCTTCCTGACTCTAGGTCCAATGCTCTATTTACTGAGCCACCAGCTGCCTCTAAATGGGCATTTACTTTGGCTTACTGTTCTAAATGAAAGTATCAAAAAAAAAGTTCATTCCAGTATGAATTCTCTGTTGTTAAATAAGGCATCCCTTCTTGCTAAAGCCTTCCCTACTTTTTTTTTTTTTGCCTTTTGGAGGGCAATTGGGGTTAAGTAACTTGCCCAAGGTCACATGGCTAGGTTTCTTTTTTGTTTGTGTGTGTGTTGTCTGAGGCCGGATCCAAACTCAGGTCCTTCTGACTCCAGGGCCGACACTCTACTCACTGTGCCATCTAGCTGCCCCCCCCCCTTTCAAAAGGCTTCACTTAAGGATGAATTTTCTGATAATAAGTTCTATATTTTCTGATAGATAAGTTATGTGTGCTGGCTAAAGACATTCCCAAATTCATCTCAGTCAAAGGATTTCTCTCCAGCATGAATTCTTTGATGACAAATGAAGTGTGTACTCTCACTAAAGGCTTTTTCATATACATCACATGCAAGGGGTTTCTCTCCAGTATGAGTTCTTTGATGTCTAATAAGATTTGCTCTCCGGCTGAAGTTTTTCCCACATTCATTGCATCCAAATGTTTTCTCTCCAGTATGAGTTCTCTGATGTCTAATAAGCTTTCCCTTCTCACTGAATGCTTTTCCACATTCATTACATGTAAATGATTTCACCCCAGTATGAGTTCTCTGATGTCTATTAAGGCATCCCCGCTCTCGGAAAGCTTTTCCACATTTATCACATGTGAAGGGTTTCAGTCCAGTATGAGTTCTTTGATGTCTATTAAGGCATCCTCTTTCCTGAAAGGCTTTTCCACAGTCATTACATTCAAATGGTTTCACTCCAGTATGAGTTCTCTGATGTCTATTAAGGCATCCCTTTTCTTGGAACGCCTTCCCACATTCATTACATTCAAAGGGTTTCACACCAGTATGAGTTCTCCGATGGCTAATAAGAGTTTCTAGTTTACTGAAGGTTTTGCCACATTCATTACATTCGAAGGGTTTCACTCCACTATGAATCCTCTGATGTCTCTTAAGGCATCCCTTCTCTTGGAAGGCTTTCCCACATTCATTACATTCAAAGGGTTTCACCCCAGTATGAGCTCTCTGATGTCTATTAAGGCTCCCCATCTGGATGAAGCCTTTCCCACATTCATTACATTCAAAGGGTTTCACTCCCGTGTGATTTCTCTGATGATAAATGAGATGTGTCCTTCGACTAAAGGCTTTTCCACATTCATTGCAGGCAAAGGGTTTCTCTCCAGTATGAGTTCTCTGGTGGCTAATAAGGTTTCCCCTTTGGCTGAAGCCTTTCCCACACACATTACATTCAAAAGGTTTGACGCCAGTATGAATTCTTTGATGTCGAATAAGATGTCCCCTCTTATTGAAAGTTTTCCAACATTCATTACATTCAAAGGGTTTCATGCCAGTATGAGTTTTCTGATGATAAATAAGGTATGCTTTTTGGCTGAAGGTTCTTCCACATTCATTACATTCAAAGAGTTTCTCTCTAGTATGAATCCTTTTAAATTTGGGCAAGTTCCCCTTGTGGTTGAAGGCTTTCCCATATTGATTACCTCTGTAATGTTTCTCTCCAATACAAATTCTCTGAAGTTCATTAATACCCGACCTTTTGCCAACAGCTTTCTCACATCTGTTGTATGCATGGGGCTTCTCTCTGGTTTGTTCTCTATGAAATTTAATTAGATCTGAGTGGTAACTAAAGGGTTTCTTGGATGTGCAGTACTTAGAAAGAGTCTTTCCCAAAGAAAAATTGTTACATGTAATTAGGTCTGAAAAATCCCTGAAGTTCTGTCCAAGTGTCTTATATTTAGGGAGACATTCTTCCATACTGCCTCTCCACAGTGCAAGAAAGAGTGACTCCAGACCAAAACTTCTCGTAACAGAAGCTGTTCTAGGAGTTACTATTACTTGTTGGGAATTTCCATCCTGGTTTCCTGCCTGGTTCTCTATGTCACATTCCCCAATATGTCTTATTTTGGGATGCCAGGGGCTGTCATTTGGCAGATTTCTCTTTGTTGACGGTCCCATGCAAATGGCCTGAATTACATCTGAGTCCTTGGTTTCAAACATGGTATGCCAACTAAGAGAATCTGAAAGAAATGAAAAAAAGAGGAAAAAAAGAAAAAAGGTCACTCATCACTTTTGGCTGAATTGAAAAGAATCATTATATCTTCAACTTCTAGTTAATGTCTCTTACATAAAGAACAGGATGCTAGTTTGGGCCATGTAGAGCAAGTACTATCTAAGGGGAACTGAAGTCAAAGACAATTATTAAAAATGCTAACTTTTCATTTTATTCACATAATTTCCCTCATATTAAAAATGTACCAACTAAGCCTAGATTTTATAAAGTATTTTTAGCATAAATGAATGTTATACATGGTCATGGACTTTTTCTACATCTATTGATACAATCATGAGATTAGAGGCATTGTTGTTTTTAATATGGTTAATTACATTAAGTTCCTAAATGCTGAGTCATCCTTATATTCCTGGTATAAATCTTGATTTATAATGAATAACTTTTTGCATATGTTGCTGTAGCATTGTTTCTAGAATTTATTCCAATATTTTGTATCAATATTCAGTCGTAATTCATCAGGACTAAAGCACGGATATGATTTTCTGCAATGTTATCTGACAAAGTTCTACAAATGCTACAGTTAAGACAAGATAAAGAAATTAAAAACATAAACACTGACAAAGAGGAGATTAAAAATACTTCTATTGACCAATAAAATGCTGGTTTCTTTAGAAAACTCCAGAAAATCAGCAATGAAACTCATCAAGCCCATTCGAAAAATTTTAATTTACAGGATATAAAATAAAGCCACAAAACCAACAGCATCAAATATAAAATACAGGAGGAAAAAATGGAAAAGGAAGACCCTATCAAAATAAATACAAAAGGAATAAAATATGTGGTAATCCACCAAGGTATACTCAAAACATAAATACAATTATGAAATAAAGAACAACTTAAATATTGGAGGCATTTGCATTATTCAAGGTTGAGATGGACCCAAATAATAAAAATTGAGAATACTAATTAAATTTACAGATTTAGTGCTATATCAAGAGAATCAAAGTTATTCTTTATGGAGCTAGACAAAATAAGAATTCATTTGGAAGAATAAATATTTAAACTCTCATGGGAAATGATGGGGGAGAAATGTAGGGATCTATATAAAACCATTCTGTCTTTGATCTCCCTGGGCTATATGCCTATCAGTGGGACTTCTGGCTCAAAACTGTTAAGGCATTTTAGTCTCTCTCTGGATGAATTCAGGGACACTGGCATACTCTTGGTGGAACTGTGAACCAAACCAACCACAGTCTGAAATTACGCTCAGGAAGCTAGTAAGAAATCCACCCCCTCTGGCCCAGAACCCCATTTGAGGCACATACTACAAGGATGTACAAACACTAGGATATCAGTAACAGCGCTTTTTATGTGAGCAAAGACTACAGCAAGGTAGAAGAGCAGAGGCAGTAGCAGAGGGCCGGGAGCAGGTAGAGCTCATTCGCTCGGCCTGGAGAATAAGCACGGGTTCTCAGTCCAGTCACTGAGGCTACAGGTATGAATAAAGAGAAAAAAGTACCTCCCCACACACCAGAGGAGAAGAGGATGCCTCCACGAGGCCAAGCACAGCTCAAGAGGCCTGGCCACGGGCGGGAGAGAGTGAACAGGAAGGAGAAGAGAAGGGAGAATAAAGTGCTTACAAGGTGGAAACCTTACTGGAGGAGCAGCAAGAGCTCAGCAAGTGCACAAGGTAGCCTGGAAAGTAAGAACAAAGGCAAGAGGTAGAAAGACAAATAAATTCGAGGCAACTCCGATCAGACACAGGAACCTAGAAACAGACTGAGGAGAGAAGATTCAAGACTCATTAGATGCCCTAAAAACATAGACACATTTCATTAAACCACAAAATTAAACTAGATAAACTGAATTATAAAGCTTCACAGATCTATTAGAGCCAGTGGAAAAAGCTAAATAGAAAGCATCTATCAGTCACCTCCTGGGGAAAAAAACAAAGCACAAAACTGTGTCATGGCCCAAATCCAGAATATCCATAGCAAAAAATAAGGACACAGACAAAAAGCCCACAAGTATCCAGAAGAGTTCAACGCCAAGGAGCCAGTCAGGATCACACCGAACTATGCTACAACTACTACAAGGGAGAGAGGATCCTGGTATACTATATCCCAAAACACAAAAAGATGAAGGCATACAGCTTACCCAGTAAAACTGAGTCCCCCTACATCATACCAATTAGGAAGCTAGTGCAATAGTCTAGGCTTGGGTGGTGGCCATGAGAGGCCAGACACAAGGGGAGACTGAAGAGACAGTGGAGAAACAGTGAAAATACACTGAAAGGAGTGGGGTTCAGTAGTGCCAGATTGCAAACTATACCACCAAGCTGTACTCATCAACACACTGATACTAGTAAATATAAATTTAATAAAAAAGTTGATCAATGGAACAGAACAGGAACAAAAGATGAAAAAATAACTGAACATAAAAGTAACCCAGTGACAACAGCGCTATACAAATCAGAAAGCAGTGAGGGAGAGATGAGGCTTAGACCAGCATCTCACACCATAAATCACAACAAATTCAAGAGAGATACATGATGTAGATAAAAAAAGTCATGTAATGAACATATTAGATAACTGGGGACAAGATACACAACATGAATAGGGGAAGAGTTCTTGACCAAACAAGGGATAGACAGAGAAGATCCCAGGATTCTGATTCTGAAGATTGAAAAGGTTTCACTCACTCACCGTGACAAGGGCTGGGGGGTCCTTGTCCCTCGGGCTGCCACGGGGCTTCCCCTCTCTCCAACAGGGATATCACATCCACTCTGGAAACAGGAAGCCCTACACATAGGCACAGACATGATAAAGTGTGAGGAACAGAATTAAATTCTACTTTATGGTGAAGCTAAGACCCAATCTTTGGAGCAGGTTCTGTTTCATATTCCAGGGAGCACAGGCCACTGTTCCAGGCCTGAGATGGCTACTTATTGTATTGCTCCATATGCAGAGAATGGTGGTCATGTTCTCTATCAGGGATTTTTAACCTGGGATTGATGAACCTGGTTAAGTTGGTTTTTTTGGTTGCTGTAGTTTTTAATATTGTGATAACTGCATTTCAATAGAACAGGCTTCCTTTGTAATGCTAAGTATTTTACTTCATGCATTTAAAACACTATTCTAGACCAGGGGTGTCAAACTCAGAAACAGGGCCACTAAAGCATGCATAAGAATCTGAGGATTACATATTGACTTAGAAAGCAACACATTTTTATTTTCTTTTTTAATTACTATATCAACATATAAAAATCAGATCGGAACCACATTTAAAGCTGGCTCAGGTCAATATTTAGTAGTGCTGAGGACCATGTGTCTGACATCTCTGGCCTTTAGCACCTCTCCCAGCTCCTCACTGTCCTCACCAGAAGCCTGACCCTGTGAGCTGCCACTCTCCCTCCCTCCTCTTCCAACCTCCCACTCCCTGATTTCCAGTTCCCCTTTTTCCTTTATTAGAACATAAGCTCTCTGAGAGCTTGGGCCATCTTATTTTCTTGTATTTGTACCCACAGTCCTTTGTACATAGTACCTGGCACATAGTAGGCACTTAAAATCACAGAGGCTCCCTCTTCCATCACTCTGAGGAATACCTCCAGTGAGCTTACATGGAGGGGTGGCTGAGGCTGCCTCAGGAAATCACAGATCTCCTTCAATGACCAGAGGCTTCCCATAGAATCAAAGGCCCAACTCTCTGTCTGTGGTGCTGAACGAAGGGGAATGCAGCTGTGTCTTGAGAATTAACAGTGAACGTGACACATGGCCAGCAGTGGGGCAATGATGAGGGCACTCAGGCCGCATCATACTGAATGTGAGCAGCTCCAGAAAAGAGGCCTCCTCAAGGAAGCAGGACTCCGAGAGAAGATGGGCTGGCTGTGGGCACGCACAAGAATGGCTCCTCCAGCTCCCCAGGGATGAAACGACAGCCTCCTGGTGGCCAGTTCATCCCGAGGGAGGGCTCATGGGGAGACATGGGTGACCTTCACAGCAGACATCGGGGGCGTCTGAACTTTCATCTGCATCCTCAGAGGGAACTCTGACACTGAGATCACAGACCCTTTGGGATCTGAGCATGGGTCAAAGATCTAGCCAGGGCTGGGAAAAAAGGAGCTCACTTAACCCACTTCCATAGACTTCACCTGAAATACAGGTGCCTTAAGCTTCCAATATGGGTCAAGAACAGCACCGCCAGGCATTGAGGACAGAAAGACAAAAATGAAATAATTGTTGCCTACAAGGAGCATACATTCTATCAAAGGCAACTGGCCCATCTAAGTAGGACTAAAATATAGAGAAAATACAAGAAGATCCTGGGCAGGCGTCAGGAGTGACTGAGTAGCAGAGCGAGAGGAGGCAGTAGTGCTCCTACCTTGGCTGGGCCTCAGAGCTGACTGAGTCAGGGAGGGCAGTGGTGAGTTCACACCTGTGATCTGGGATCTGCCCTGAGGACTTATACTTTTAGGCTTCATCTAGCATCCCCTGTGTGTTGAAAACTGCAGTGGAGGATGGGGGGATACAAAGTTTCCCTAAGACACAGTATCTGCCTGATTCATGGGGTGTCAAGTGTAGAAAGAGCAGAATCCATGCAACATGGGGCTCCAAGGGACCCCAGGATCCCAGGAAGAAGAGGAGGGAAGACTTCCTGGTGGAAGCGGTGTCCTAACGCCCCCTGGGGTGCTAAGAAGGACCTTAGACTGAAGTGCTCAGGGATTATGGAGACTCCAGACTCAGGGCTGGCACAGGGAAGCCTTGGCATTTGGTACAAAGCAAGGACCTTTCACTTGGGAACAAAGAAAAGAAATCCTCTTGGCCATAAAGGGTATGGGTCTTTCCTCACATGATATATAGTGTTGAATATCCTTGCACAACAGGCCAAAACACCGCTTAGTATCTGCACCAAAGGAGCCTGCCAAGACGCAGCCTGAGTCTGAGTCCCAGGGCACCCACACTTACCCAAGGAGACCAGGTTCCTGTAGGTCTCCAACATCACATCCCTATACAGGGCACGCTGGGCAGGATCCAGACGTTTCCACTCCTCCCCCGTGAAGTCCACAGCCACATCTCTGAAGGTCACGGATTCCTAAATCAAATACATTTCTGCTGAGTCAGGGACTCCTCCTCCAAGTGTCTCCTGATGGCCCAGTTACTGTGTGCTTCACTTTGTCCCACTCTCAGCGACCTCAACAGTTTTCCTTGATTGTTCAAGTTCATACTGAGAACTTCCTTCCCATAAATAAGCCTCAAGATCATGCACTTTGCGCCTGAATCCCCAAGCCACAGCAGAGAATGAGCATTTGTGGAAAAATCCAGTCATGACCTCTGAGACAGGCCCTCTGACTACCCTTGGCACCTCCTCCCCACAGGCCTCTCCCAGTCCTGCCCTCTGGGCCACGCTGAAAATCTAGTCCTTCCTCAGGGCTGCCTCCGAATACTCGGGCACTTCTCTAACCTCAGCATCCCCAGCTCCTTCAGTGGATTTTCCCTCTTCCCAGTATTACACAAACGCCAGCATATCAATAAGACAAGAAAAAGAAATGAGAGAGGCAACAAAGGCAAAGAGGAGACAGAACTATCCTCAAAATGATGAGTGACCTAGAAAATCTCAGGGAGTCAGCAAAGAACCAGAGACAGGAGACAGCTTCCACAATGCTGCCAGCTACCAGAGAAACCCATAAAAACCAACAGCATTTCCATCCGATGACAACAAATTTAGGGAAGCAACAATAGAAAGGCAAATCCCATTCAAAATGCATAAAATAATGGGAGATCCAGCTATCAAAACACAATAAACCCTGGCACAGACCCAAGGCCAAAGGCCCCATAAAAATAAAGGATGTGGGGGTGGGGCCAGGGTGGGCCAAGGTGGAACCTCCTCTCCATCCTGGGGTCCCTCCAGCACTGTGGGAGTAGGGGTGGTGCAATTCAGCAAGAAGAGCACCCTGAAACCATTCTGGAAAGTAATTTGGGAACATGCAAATGAAGTGGCTAAAAGGTTCATACCCTTTCTTCCAAAGACTTTGCTGATGGGGATAGTCGCCAAGGAAGTCAAGGACAAAAAGAAAGGCCCTACAGACACCAAAGTATTTATAGCAGCACTTTTTGTTCTAGCAAAGGACAAGAAATGAAATAGATGCTCATCTCCTGGAGAACGACTGGACAACCTGAAATACCTGACTGTAATGAAACATCACAGTGCTGTAAGAAAAGAAAACCAGGAGTTCAAAGAAACACAGAAGACTTCCGTGAACAGATGCAGAGTGAGGTAAGAAGAGCCAGAAAATGACTACAATAATGTAAATGGAGAGGATGAAAACCACAAAACAGTTATGAAAATGAAGGGTATGAGGAATATGGAATATTGCAAAGAATGTTAGAATTTTTCAACATATTCATTGTTTTTGCTAATTTTTTCTCTTTATCTTTGTTTATTCTTTTTAAAAAATTCTTTTTTTTATACAGTAGGGCTCTCTGTGGGGATGGGGAAGGAAGGGACCCAGGGGAATCTAGACTATACAAAAACAAAAAAATACCAATAAAAGTCTAAAAATCAGTTGGACGGGAAATTTGAGATCATCTGATCAACTTCTCAGGCCATAGTCACATGCTGAACTTCCACCACTAACTGTTATAACAACTACACACACACTCACATCTCCTTATTCAACTCTGCATTCATCCTAAAATCTGTCTATTGATATTACGAAGATGTTCCATAACCATCCACAAACTTTATACAGTCACTGAGAACAGCCAGAGTCTTCCCTGGAGAATAATTGATACTCAGGATATAGATGGGAAAGGGATCAATTTATACTAATGAAAAGAAGGGAAAGAATCTATTTATACACTAAGGAATGCCATGATATGAAATGATGAGAGAGAGTAAACTTGAACTCACCTGAACCTGGGCAGAGCAGAAGCCAGAAGTCATTCCCATCTTCTCCTCTTCCTCTATACTGCTGTCTTGAGGAAGATGAACTGCAGAAAGAGAAGGCAGTCCTGGGGGAGGGACATCATCGCTGCCTATGGCTTCTCCACAGAGCCCTGCATCACTGCCCCATACTCAATGTGACCCCACTCCCACAGCTTTCCCAGTCCTTTGTCCTAAACTGCCAACTACACCACTCAAAGTTCATTCTCTGTGACCTTGATCCTACTTCCCAGCCTTTCATTCCACAATGGTAAGGGGAGAAGCTTAATGATTGATAGAACAGTACCATTTCAATGGGTCAGAAGTTCTGGGGATACAGAGCCAGCTAATGGCATCTACTGGGTGGTTCAGAGGAGAGGTAGAGGTTAGGGGCTCTATTTATTCCTTCCCTCCTGAAACAATTGCTCAGAAATCGCTCTGAGGTATTTGTTTCTCTGTCTCCTCCCACCAACACTGCCACAATTCTCACCTCTGTCCTCAAACATGAAAGACAAGTCCGCCATGGCCAGCTCCTTCCTTGTGGTTTTCTCCCTGCTCTGACTTCACTCCAGTCTTCTCTGCCCAGCCAGCTTGGGAGCACTGCAGCACCAGCAATGTCAGGACCAGCTCCTTCACCTCGGGTGCTGGGGCTGCCCTGAAGCTCTGGAGGAAGATGTCAGGGCAGGGTCTTCTCCTGGGTTGTGGTCTTTATCTTGGAATACCCCTCTGCCACCTTTACTTCCCAGTAAAGCTGAGGCCTGGTAGGGGCCTAAAGGCAAGATCCCTTTAATTGGAACCTTCACCCTAGAGTTCAGATCTCTACCCCAGCTGAACACTCTACCTCAGGGCTAGTCCCTTGAGGACCATCAGGAGGTCCTAATGCTAGAGAAATGATGGAGACAGAAGGAGCTGGGAAACCAATCATGAGAACCAAGGGCAACTCAGGACTCATCATGGACATGAACTTCACTGATTTCAGCAACTTTTCAAGAAAGCAAATACCAAGACAACACAACATTTGGGGGCTGCAGCAAAACAGGAAGAACACCTCCCAGGTGTTAGGATTTCACACCAACAGGCCCTTCCAGCTGCTAGGTGACCCTTCACACTTCCCTAAGCAATTCATTATTATCCCGACCTCCAGAGGATTTTCCAAACCTTCTCATCCCTTCTCAGCCTTCCCAAGGCCTCCCCTTCCCTTGCCTTTCTCATTGGGGAACCTTGATTTATATTTTACTAATAAAACTGAGGCCCTTGGCTGTGAACTCCTCCCCTCCCCTCCTTCCCATCTCACATCACCCAGATGCCTCCTAATACCATCTCCTCCTTCAGCCCTATCTCACCCCTTTGTCCTGCCAAGGCTAATCCCTCCATGTGCCCAAGCAACCCCAGACCCCTTTCCATCCCTTCTTCACCAGCAGACTGCACCCCTGTGATCCCCATTCTCACTTGTCTTCAACCCTTCCCTATCTACTAGCTGCTTCCCTCCCCCTAAAACTGCCATCCCCTCTCTCTCCTCCCTTTCATAGCTAAATTCTGAGGCCATCTACAACCGGTGCCTCCACCTCCTTTCCTCCCAGTGTCAGACTCTCTACAGTCTGGCTTCCGACCTCATCATATGGCCTTTTCTCAGTCTCCTCCTTCTTGATTTCTTGGCAACCTCTAGCACTGTCCACTAACTTCCTGATCTCCTCTCCCCATTCTGGTCCTATCTTTCTGACCATTCTTTCTTTTTCTCTTTTAACTGGATCTTCACTCAGGTCACACCTGTGGATGGTGGAAACCCCATATGGCTCTGTCCTGTCTCATTTTCTCCCTCCATTACTATTTCCACATGAATTCAACAATCATCCCTATGAAGTTCAGATCTATTTCAATAGTCTCAACCCCTCTCTGGACCTCTGGTCACACATCTGCAAGAGCCTGTGGGAATCTGACTTGGGTGTCCAGTAGACACATACAAATCTGAACTCATTCTCTCCCTCCAAACTCTCCCCTTTCCCATACTTCCCTATTACTGTAGAGGGCAACACCATCCTCCCAGTCACTCAGGCTCAAAACCTAGGTATCAGTCTGGACTCTTCATTCCCTTCCCTGAGTCATATCCTAGGCCTGTCAAAAACCTGTCACTGACACTCCCAGGGGGTTGCTAGAACCAGAGATGAAGTCCCAGTGCTATATTTTCAGTGTGAGCTTTTTTTACATCAGTAATCAGCAAAGGCTACAAATCACAGCTTGATTTATGGTTTTATTAACTAGACTTAAGAAAGCAATGAAGATTCAACTTCCGCTGTTAAACATCTACCAGCAAATATGAATGTGATGGAAAACTTGAGCTGTAAGAAATGCTGAAAGGGATGAAAAACCCGGGAAAACTTATATGAACTGGTGCAGTGACCATGAGTAGAACCAGAACACGATACAAAGTAACAACACTGCAAAGATAAACAAGTGTTGCAAGACTTAGCTACTCCGCTGCACACTACGATCCAAGATAATTCCAAAGGACTCATGACTGAAAATGCTCTCCCCCTCCAGAAAACTCACGTTCACAGAATGAGGCACGTTTCTTCCTTTTTCTTGCTTTTCCCCCCTTAAACATGGCTAAAAAGGAAATAAGTTTTGCATGGCTTCATATGTATGATGGACCTTGTGTTCCTTAGAACCACAGTGGGTGGGTAAGAGACAGAATCTGTCCAGTAGGCGGCCTGCATGCGGCCCCTCATCACCTCGGGCCGGATTGTTGCAGTAGCAGCCGCGGTCCGCCTGGCTCCTGCCTCTCCTCTCTCCAGCTCATCCTACATTCAGCTCCCAAAGCGTTCTTCTTGACCACGTCACTCCCCTGCTCCATAACCTCCATGGATTCCCTACCGCCCCCAGGATCAAACATAAACTCTCTCTGGTGTTCCAAGCCCCACCTCTTTTCCAGTCTTCTTTCTCTGCCCCCCACATTGCCGGCCAATCGCCCCCCACCCCGGGCATCCACTTCCTACAGGAAGCCCTTCCAGATTCCTCCTAGAAGAGTCTGTAATGGGGGTTTGCAGGTGGGTCCCCCCCTCCAGATTGAAAGTTCCCTGGGGGCAGGGCCTGCCTTTGGCCTTTCTTGTTACCCCCAGAGCTTAGCCCAGGGCCTTGCACACAGTAGGTGCTTAGTAAAGGTTTGATGAATGAATGCCCCCTAGGGACAAACAGGGGAACTTCTCCCCCATTCACATCCACAGGCAGGACCCTGGGCCCACACCTTGGGTCAGTTACAGACACGGCCCAGGCACACACCCCCTCCAACCCTGATGTGACCGTGCCTGCGCACTCCCTCCTCTGAATATGGTCCAGACTCAAAGTAAAAACGTGGAGGAGGGGGGGAGAGAACAGGAACAGCCCTTCCCAGACACCGCGCCTGCGCATTCACTCACCCCAGGGCTCAGGGGCGTGGACACACACCCCGCAAGGAGGGGTGGGGGAGCGAGGAACTGGGCTCCAGAGGCGCCTGCGAACGCTCCCACTCCACGCTGTGGGCTTAAAGCGGAAGACACGCACGAGGCAGGTGCGAGTGTTGGAAGTCGGGCCTCACGAGATGATTCCAACCGCACTGCGTACGGTGCGCCCGACCTCATTAAATGGCTCGGGGGGCGAAGCGCCCCAGACCCCCCCCCACCAGGAGCCTCCCGAAGCATTCTGGGAAATGTAGTACGAGCAGCGTCACCGCCCGCCTGGGTCGCATTGCTCGAGGTCCGTCCAACACTACATTTCCCAGGTTGCTCTACGGCTTCCCTTTCCTCGCCGGAGCAGCTGCATGTGCGCCTGCGCAGAAGCCCAGGCCACAGCGCCTCGAGCCCTGTAATGAGCGTTGGGCTTAGCCGGCTGGCCGAGTGCCTCGTGCGCAGCCCTGGGCCCAGCGCACTCCCTCCGGAATGCGGGCTCCTGTTGGGGGGAACTCTCCTCGGGCCTAGCTCATGGAGGTGCTTTTTGAGCTTGGTCCCGGGGCAGGAGCGTCTCCGGCCACAGTCAGGCCCGACGTCCCAGTGAGGCCCAGGCCCAGAGTGGGCAGTGCGTGGGACAGGCGTGGGCGGGAGCGACCCCAGGGCCGAGGCCCTGGGAGGATCGTGCTGGCTTTGGCCTGTCGGGCCGGCTCGGATGCCCCGCCCGGGAGGGCCCTGCAGTGGCCGCCTCTGCCCGCACCACGGGGCTGCCCTGCCCCCCCAACCCCGCACCCTTTGCTGCCAGGTTTTATGACAGCTTTGCGAAGTAATTCACACGAGTGCTAAACTTATAATTTTGTGAAGTTAACATTCCGGGAAAACGAAAGGAGACAGCACCGTGAATTTAAATCTTTTGTAGACTAAGGTCCGACTTTCACTTTGGCCATTTTAAATCTTTGGTTCTCCTGTGTGATTGTTGGGACTCCCAGTTTCTTCCACAAAAAATATTCTGCAATGTTTCTGTTATTCAACATTTCTATTCTAATTTTAGAGATCCAGCAACCAACGTATACTTTCATGAAAATTCAATATGTTGGCCTTTTCTATGCTATATCAAGACTTTAAAAAGATTTTTTGAAAAATAAGGTTTTAATCTTTTGAGATTTGAGTTCAAATCTGGCTGCAGACAGTAGCTGTCTGATCCTGGGCAAATCATTTAACCTCGATTGCCAGTTCCTTATCAGTAAAATGACCGGAGAAGGAAATGACAAACCACTCTAGTGTCTTTGCCAAGAAAATCTCATATGGGGTCACAGAGTCAGACACAGCTGAAATGTCTCAACAAACTTCCTTTCCATTTAACAAGCAATGATGATGACTTTTGTGATTTTCAGTGACTTTGCTCAGAATTTAACAAGTCCTCAATTGTTTCCCTTTCCCCCCCTCAATTTCCAAGTATGAAGATGAGGAAAGGAGCTAGTTCAGGCTACAGTGAATCTTACAGAATCCCAGAATTTCACAGCATTATCTCTGAATCTGGAATATTCCCTCATCTGGAATCTTGACATTTCTTAGGAACAGATGTGTTACAGAAATATGAGGGGAAAAAAGTTTTCTCCAAGAAATTTAGCAAGTATCTTCTAATTTGAAGGGGAAAAACTACAGAAGAGATTATCTGATTTTCTTATGGTGAAGATCCTACAGAGGAAAAGGAGTGTATTCAAAGAATTCAGGTTAACTATAAACCTACTAAATAATAAAGGAAAACACTCTACCCCTTGGGCCATGCTTAAAAGATACTTTGACAACTCACAGCTTTTTTATACTTAAAAGTGCTGTATTCAGTCTATAAGCCCACTTACACACACAAAATGAAAACCTGAAGAAGTTAGGAGAAAACTAGGAAAGACCCTAGAGATACACATTTCTATATGGCATTTAGGGACAGCCATGGACAAAAATGTTACATCATTAGCAACTATGGATGGCAATGTCCACCTGGGAAAGGGATGCCTACACTGATATAATCTGTGACCCCTTGACCACTAGGATTACTCCTTTCCAGCTTCAGTCTATTTTTTTTTAAACCATTAGCATGTCATATGTTGAGTACCTAGAGAATTGGACCTGGAGCTAGGAAGATCCAGTTTGAATCCTCCCTCAATTACTGTGACCTCAGACAAATCACTTAATATCTATAGGCTTTGTTTTTCTTTTCTGTAAAGTGAACAGGTTGACTTGAACTCCAGGGTCCCTAGATCCCAGTTTTGTCCCTTGAGTTCAAGCATAACAAGCCAAATCCCTCTTCCACATGATAGCCCTTCCAATTCTAAAAGAAAGTGCTCATTTTGGGGGCAGCTAGGTATCGAAATGAGTAAGAGTGCCAGCCTCGGAGTTGGGATGACCCGGATCGAATCTGGCCTCAGAAAATGAGCACCCACGCATAAATAATGACTGGTTATGTAACCTCGAGCAAGTTACTGTAGCGGCAAGCACCCCAATATCCCCAGGGTAGCTGCCAACACAGGTTCCCAGATCTGCTTCTCAAAAGGAAAGCAACTCAAAATGGGGTAACAAGCTTACTTTAATCAAACAAACACACATTACCTAGTTCAGGGGAAAAAGGTCAGCACCCCAAACTTCAGAGTTATAGAACTTACAGATCAAACAGACAGGCTTCCAAACTGTCCAACCATTATATCAATACCAAATCACAGTTACCAGAGAGGGAAGCATCAACATCTGGGTTTTCAAAGCTGGGGGGCTCTCAACAACGCTTCCCAGAGTCTCATCTGGTCAAATCACACAACACTTCTCAAAGTGAGCCCCAAAGCAAAGCCTCTCATCAGAGTTTATATAGCCTTCTCCTGGCTCAGAGAATGTAACAACCTCCTTGACCCACTGCCCAATCACAAAGTATCAAGGTATGGGCTTTCCTGAAAAACAAGCCTCCCACCACAGGCTCCAGGTGCACTTAAGCTAGGGGCAGGGAAGATCTTTAAATTTGCATTTCCATTACAGTTACTTAACCCCAATTGCTTTAAAAAAAAGTTTAGGGGTGGCTTGGTGGCACAGTAAGTAGAGCTTTGGCCCTAGAGTCAGAAGGACTTGAGTTTGGATCTGGCCTCAGACACTTAACACACAGACAAATAAAAACCTAGCCATGTGGCCTTGGGTAAGTTACTTAACCCCAATTGCCCCCCAAAAACCAAAAAAAGAAAAGAAAAGAAAGTGCTCATTTTTCCCAATGTTTTCTTTTCTCCAGGATAAGCATTCTATTTTGTCCATCTTTATATGAAACAAACTTAAGGTCCTTCACCATCCCGGTCATTCTCCAGCTTAACAGTGTCCTTAAAACCTGGGGCCCCAAACCCATTGTCATTTCTATCTCCACAACACATCTTGAATACACCCCCTCCTCTTTGTTCCCAGAGTATGCCCTAGTTCAGGCCCTCATCACCTCTAACTTGGCAATTGGAATCATTTCCTAATTTTTATTCCTGCCTCAAGCATTTCCCTTCTCCAAATTATCCTTCAAGCAGCTGCAAAGTGATTGTCTTTAAGTATGAGCCTGTCCTACTCCCCTCTTCAAAAAATTATGTTCCATATTTGCTCAAGAATATAATGCCTTTTTGGCATTTAACACCCCTCACAATCTGTACCCAAAATACTTTTCCAGGCTCTTATTATTCACTTCCATCTGAATCATGGTCCACCCATACTAGCCTCCTTAGCATTCTCACATTTGATACACCATTCCCACATCCATACTGTTCTATCAGGATTCTGATCACTATCAGTGACCAAAAACCCTGCAATTCAGTCTGGAAAGAATTCACCAGGCTCAAGTAAACTTTGAAGCCAAGATTGTAAAAGTTTATTGTTACACTGTACAGCACAAGGGGCAAAGATTCTTATGGAACCTGCAAACTTAAAGAAGACAGGGAGTAGAAACAGCACTTCCGTGGTACTCCTGCCCACACCACTTCCAATATATATAAATGGGGACTCTGAAAAAACTCTGGGGCTACAGAACCCACAAAATGACAGAGAGAAGCCAACCTCCCGCTGAGGACAGCCCAGCAGCCCAGCAGCCCAGCAGGAATTGGCCAATGCTGCACTCTGGGAGCCAAGCCCAGGCCTGTGTGAGTTGGAGGTTTTAGCTCCAGGATGGCTGGACCAGCAGCCAGCTGGAGGGACACTAGAACACCAGCAGCTCTGGCATTTCCGGAATTATCAACACATAGATGCCTAGGACAAAGTGACAGGTCAGTGCCCTATGGACTTTGGGACCAGTATTTGGGAGCTTGTCAGCTTCTTCCCCTGGGGGCAAGAAGCCCCTGAGTAGCTGGGATGCAGCAGCCATTTTGCAGCTTCAGTTGCAGCTTCAGCTCCTGGCCTACAGACTGTAAGGGGATCCAGCAATCAGTCTTAGCGGTAATTGCTCTTGCTTTAACCTTCTTTGATCTGTATTGCAGTCTGGGGTAGAGGTCTTGGGGTGTGTGACCAGATTGCCAGAGCATGGGGAGGCTTCAGAGAGGGCACCCAACTAATATGTCCGGGAACTGAGAAACCCCAGCATTTGGGATGGAAGCTCCCCTGGCTGGTGGCAGAGTCCTACTGTGGCAGCAAGCCCCAAAGTTAAGTAATTGAGTAGCAACATGCCTAGGCAAAAGAAACAAAATAAACAGAAAAATTCAACATTAGACTCCTATTTGGGGGGCAAAGAGGATCGAAGTATGGAACAGGAGGAGGACTGGGAGGTCAGAACTCCTGCACCAAAAGCCCCAAATGAAAATACAAGCTGGTTACAGGCCATAGAGGACCTTAAGAAGCAGATAAGAGAAGTGGGGGAAAAATTGGGAAGAGAAATGAGAAAGATGCATGAAAAGTATGAAACGAGAGTCAACAGCCTGACTGAGGAAAACAACACCTTAAAAAATAGACTAACTCAAATGGCAAAAGAGGCTCAAAAAGCCAATAAGGAGAATTCCTTAAAAAGCTGAATTTGCCAGATGGAAAAAAAATCTCAAAAGCTCACTGAGGAGAATCATTCCTTCAGAATTAGACTGGAGTAAATGGAAGCTAGTGACTTTATGAGAAATCAAGATGCTGTTAAATAGATCCAGATAAATGAAAGAATAGAAGGTAATGTGAAATATCTCATGGGAAAAAGCACTGACATGGAAAATAGATCTAGGAGAGATAATCTAAAAACTGTTGTACTACCTGAAAGCCATGATCAAAGAAAGAACCTAGAAATCATCCTTCAAGAAATTCTCAAGGAAAATTGCCCTGATGTTTTAGACCCAGAGGGCAAAATAGAGGTTGAAAGAATCCATCAATCATTTCATGAAAAAGATCCCAAAAAGAAAACTCCTAGGAATATTATAGCCAGGTTCCAGAATTCCCAGATCAAGGAGAAAATGTTACAGGCAGCCAGGAAGAAACAATTTCAATAGTGTGGAAACACAATCAGGATAGCGCAGGATCTGGCAGCTTCTACACTGAGGGATTGAAGGGCATGGAATATAATATTCTGGAGGGTAAAGGAGCTGGGATTAAAACCACGAATCACCTACCTAGCAAAACTGAGTGTCTTGTTTCAGGGAAAAATATGGTCATTCAGTGGAATAGAGGACTTTCAAGTATTCTTGAGGAAAAAACCAGAGTTGAGTAGAAAATTCGACATTCAGACACAAGAAGCAAGAGGTGTTTGAGAAGGTAAACAGGGAAAAGAAATAAAAAGGAACTTATCAAAGTTGAACTATTTACATTCCTATATGGAAAAACGATAACTGTGACTGATGAAACCTTTCTCAGTATGAAAATAGTTGAAGAAGGGTATATGGGCATGTGAATACATATGTGAATGTGTGTATATATGTTTACAGGTATACATAGATAGAGGGCACAGGTCAAATTTAATAGGAAGGGATGATACTTAAAAGGTGAAAGTAAGAGGTGAGAGAGGAATATAATGAGAGGAGATGGGAAGAGACAGAAAGGGGTAAACTATCTCATATAGAAGAGGCAAGGGAAAGTGGTTGCAAGGGAGGGGAAGAACAGGAAGGCAAAAAGGCAAAACCATATTCTCATTGAATTTGGCTCAGGGAGAAAATGACATACATACTAAATGGGATATTTCACCCTACAGGAGAGTAGTGGGGAGGAGTATGAAAGGGGGGATGATGGAAGGGAGGGCATGTTGTGGGGGAGGGAGGTTGGAAGCACCCACGTTTGAAAAGGGACAGGATCAAAGTAGGGAATGGACCAAGTGGGGGGTGGGATAGGTGATAGGGAAATATAGCCAGTCTTTTACAATATATCTACTATGGTAATGTTTTGCATAGCTATACATGTACAACATATACTGAATTGCTTATCTTCCCAGCAAGAGTGGGTGACAGGGGAGGAAGGGAAGGAATCTGGAATTCAAAGTTTTAAAATCAAATGTTTTAAATATATATAAATACTATTATTACTATTTTACATACAATTGGGAAATAAGATATATAGGCATTGGGACACAGAGATTCACCTTGCCCTAATGGAAAAGTCGAAGGGGGTATGGGAGAAGATATGGGAGAGAGCAGATTGGATGAGGGAATATCCTGTGGGACTGCTATTCTGGGGTGGTGGGTAGGGAAAAAATGGGGGGGAAATGTAACTCATAATCTGGTAGAAATGAATGATGTAAACCTGAAGTTAATAAAGCATTTGAAAAAAAAACACTTAAAGAATACATAGGCATAGTTTTTAAGGAATCATAGTAGTAAATCAGGTGTCAATTATGCTAACTAGGTGAGTAAGGGTGGGATTAGGGAGGAATTAAGGAGTGGTCAGTGCTTAAAGGAATATGCACTTTTAATATCAACTGTGCAGGCGTATTGCCCATAATTCACCGGGAAATAGCTCAAGGTGGGGCTACCTGGAGGTGTGGTTTTAGGCCTGACATATCACCAAGTCAACCATTGGTCATGGCCAACTGAGGAGTGCCCCGTCTGCCACCTGTCAGTGTCATGTTTGACAAGATGGATGTTGGGAACCAAGGCCAATGGAGACACAGTATGGGTATAATTGGCTAAGGAGTTACCCTATAGATAGGGCACTGAAGGTTTCATGGTGCAGCTGGCCATTCTACTAGGGGAGATAACATTTGCCTAAGCTAAAATGTTTATAGATGGTTTAGTCAAGGATTCATAGGTAGCTTGTTATTGTTCCAAGCAGAGATAAACAGTTCATTAGCTGTTGCTGGGCAGAGTGCTGGCAAGGGGGAGGGGCAGAGTTAATGCTCTCAGGCTGGGGGTGGGGAATGTGATTTTACAGACTGGTTTTACAAGTTGATTTTACAAACATAGATCCCAAAGCACCCCTTTTACAAACTGATATTACAGACTGATATTATAGACACAGACTGATGTTACAAATATATATATACACCAAGCACCCCATCAATACCACTGTATGGACTGTGCTAAGGTCTAGAATATACCCCCTCCTCATCTCCATCTCTCAGAATCCCTCAGCTTAAGTGTCATCTACCTTCTACAGAAGGCCTTTCCTGCTTACTCCCAATAGTTATTACTGCCTTTCCCCTAGGATAGTCTGTCTCCCCCTCCCCATATTGTAATAATAAATGTTTGCTGATTAACTCCTTGTCACTCTACATTTACTTTACTAAGAAAACTATGTGTGAATGTTTTAAGATGACTTTTAATGTAAAAGAGAATGGCCGCTGTTGATTAGTTTTCAAACTCAGTTGTTCCTAAAGGTAGAACATTGCTTTTCTTTTTAAGTGTTATGTTGACAGCCTTTTCAGGAAGGGAAGGAAAAAACCCCCACTATCCAATCACTACTTGCCTGGACAAATGAAATAGCCTTTTAATTGGCCTCCCTCCTTCAAATCTATCTCTGTTTCCATACAACCTTCATTTAGCTGCCAAAGTAATTTTCCTAAATCTTAGGTGGAGTAATGTTACTTCCGTTTCACATTCAATAAAGTCAAGAATTTCCCTGTTACCTCCAAGATCAAAAATAAAATTCTTGGTTTGACATTTAAAACACTTCACAACTTGGCCCCTTTCTACCTTCTTAGGCTTATTTTCATCCTTTACTCCTTCCCACACATTTGATGGGCCAAGTACACTGGCCTACTTGCTCTTCATAGCACACAACACTTCATCTCTGCTTCTGCCTAGGGCCATCTCCAATTCTTTAAATGTTCTCTCTTCCTCCCTGCCTTTTACCTTTTCAGGATTCCTCCAAGACTCGGCCCAAGTCCCACCTTCTGAAGGAAGACTTTCCTTATTCTCCCAGTTACTAGTACCTACTCTTCTAAGATTTCCTGCCACTGTGTATATCTGCACTGTGTATATCTTGTGTGTACATAATTATTTACATATCATTTCCTTCATTAAAATGTGAGTTCCTTAGGGTCAAAAAATTGTTTTCTTTGTATCCAGAATGCCTAGCACATAGTAAAGTCAAATATTAAAAAATGTTTTTTAACTGAGTGACTTGTGAAGTTGATATTTGTCTTTTTTTTTATTTAAAACTTTGTCTTATTTACATTTATCTCTATGAAATTTCATATTTCAGCCCCAAATCCTAGCCTGTCAAGATCTTTTTTTTCATATTGACTGTCATAGTGTTAACTGTGGCTCTTCGCTTCAGGTCATCTGCAAATTTGATAAGTGTGATAGCTAAGTAACCAATAACAATGTTAAGCAGTATGGAACTAACCAAGGACATCTGGAGTACTCTACTGGATGTACTGACATTGAATCATTTTATGCTACTCTTTGTATTTATCATCTTCAATACATTTCACTCCAATATGATTTCTCTGATGTCTCCTAAGGCATCCATCCCCTCCCATTGAAGGCTTTCCCACTTTCATTACATTCAAAATGTTTCTTTCCAGTATGAATACTCTCGTGTGCAGTACAATGTTTTCTCTGATGGAAGCTTTTTTCACATTTATTTTATTTAAAAGGTTTTCCTCTGGTATGGATCCTCTGATGAATAATAAGGTTTGTTCTTTGAGTAAATTACTTTTCACATTCATTACGTGGAAAGGGTTTCTCTCCTGTATGAGTTCTCTGATGGCTAATAAGGCTTGCTCTTTGAGTAAAGGGTTTCTCACTAGTATGAGTTCTTTAATGGGTAATAAGGTTTCTCCTCTCACTAAAAGTTTTCCCACATTCATTACATGCAAAGGGTTTCTCTCCAGTATTACTTCTCTGATGACTAATAAGGCTTGCTCTTTGGGTAAAGGTTTTCTCACATTCATTACACGTAAAACATTTCTCTCTAGTAGGATGAGTTCTTTGATGGGTAATAAGGTTTCTCCTCTCACTGAAAGTTTTCCCACATTCATCACAAAGGGTTTTTCTCCAGTATGAATTCTTTGATGTGTAATAAGGTGTCCCTTTTAAAGAAAGCTCTTCCACATTAATTACATTCAGAGTGCTTGGCTCCAGTATGAGTCCTCTGATGAGTAATAAGGCTTGCCCTTTGGGTAAAGGTTTTTCCACATTCATTACATATAAAGAGCTTCTCTCTAGTATGCATTCTTTGGTGGGTAATAAGGGTTCTCTCACTAAAGGCTTTCTCACATTCATTATATTTAAAGGGTTTCTGTCCAGTATGAATTCTCTGGTGTGTAGTAAGGTGTCTACTCTGTCTGAAGCCTTTCCCACATTCATTACATGAAAAAGGTTTCTCTCCAGTATGAGTTCTCTGATGTATAATCAGGCTTATTCTCTGTTGGAAGCCTGTTCCACATTGATTACAAGCAAAAGGCTTTTCTTCAGTATGGATTCTGATGATTCCTCTCACTGAACTTTTCCCCACATTTATTACAGGCAAAGGGTTTTTCTCCAGTATGGATTCTCTGATGCATAATAAGGTACCGTCTCCTGATGAAGGCTTTTTCACATTCACTACAAACAAAGGGTTTCTGTCCACTATGATTTCTCCTATGTATAATAAGGTGTCTCATTTTGCCAAAGACTTTTCCACATGTACTACATGCAAAAGATTTGTCTCCAATATGGACACTCTGATGACTCATTAGGTTTTGTCTCCAACTGAAAGCTCTCCCACATTCATTACATTTAAAGAGTTTTCTGTGGCATATTAGTATGTCCCTCTTCAGTGATGGCTTTCTCACTTAGATTATGTGCAAAAAGATTTCTTTCTAATATGAATCACATTATGTTTAATCAAGCCTTTTCTGTCTCCAAAGAATTTCTCACATTTATTACTTGTAATGTTTCTCTTCATCATGAACTCTCTGATGTCCAGTATGATTTGATCTTTTGCAAAATGCTTTTTCACATTCATTGGGTTCATGTAGCCTTCCTCCAGCATGCATTTCATGAAATTTAATTAAGTCTGAGTAGTAATTGAAGGGCTTCTTGCATTTGGTATACTTACAAAGATCCTTCTGGAAGAAGAATCTATTATTTGTAATTAAATAAGGAAAACCCCTGAAACTTCTTCCAGGTCTCTTGTATTTATATTTTTCCCCATAGTTCTCCATGGTGCAGCAAAATTTGACCCCAGACCAAAACTTCTCCCAAATTTATTATAGTGAGGTACATTCATATTAATAAGAGCTGTTCTGGAAGTGATTGTTATTTTTCTGTATTGTCTCTCCTGGTTGTCTTTTTTTTTTTTTGAGGGCAACTGGGGCTAAGTGACTTGCCCAAGGTCACACGGCTAGTTTTTTTGTGTGTTAGGTGTCTGACACTGGATTTGAACTCATGTCCTCCTGACTCCAGGGTCATTGCTCTATTCACTGTGCCACCTAGCCACCCCTTGGCTGTCCTTTTTCTCCAAATTAACATTACACTCCCCAGGTTCTCTCATCTTGGAATGCCAGGGTATTATATCCTTTGTGGGTACTTTCTTGGATGATGCTCCAAGGCAAATGGCCTGCATCAGACTTGAATCTTTGGGTTTAAACCTGCTCTCCTCACTAAACGAATCTAAAAGACGTATTTTAAAAAGTAATTAGGCACAGGCTGCAGTACTGAAAGACTCTTCTTTAGAGTAAGTTCTAGTTTCTATCTCATCAAAGAAAATGATGAAACCAATCACACAAAATATTAAGTAAGCATTAAAGTGATTATTATGTGCCAAGCAATGTGCCTAGCACTGGGACCACAAATAAAAAGCAACATTAATCTCTGACCTCAAGCAGTTTATATTCTCATGGAGTTGACATATACACAAATTGATAAAGAGAAGGAAAATACTGAGTAGTGTTTGAAAGGGGAACACCATAACGATGGGGTTTTGGGAAAGGCTTCCTGGAGAAGCTGGTACTTGAGCAGAGGCTTAAAAGAAGCCAAAGATTTACTATTTTGGGGAAACAATGCCAAAGACAAGTGAGGTAATAGTAAAAGAGGATCCAATTGCCCATGACCAATGCATTACATTCCAAGGCATGAGAACACTTCTATATAATTTAGGTCATTAAAAATAATACTCAGTAAGAAGCTGAATAACCTTCTGCTATATAAAAGAGTAGAAATCTACAAAAGAAGGAGGAAAATTAACCCAGAAAATTGCTCATTTAGATAGACAAACGGACATATCTGGAAGATACCAAATGGGTAAAATTTAAGGTTTACTGAGACTCCCCAAAACTGTGAAGGAAACAACTGAATCCATTTTCCAGAAGGTGGTTGTTGTTATTTGTCCTTTGTTCTCAGAGAGGCCCAGTGACATCATGAGTGATGTCTTAACTTGCTAATGAATTGGATTTAAGTGGATGTATTTGCTTAAAATCTCAAAAATACTAAAGAAGCAGATTAAACATAGAATTTACTAATTAGCAATGGGGTGAACTCCAAATTTAATTCACATAGCCTCATTACGATTAATCAGCAATCATAAAATGATCTTAAAAGTACCCCAAAATGGCATGATGTATCAAATAAAATGACTTGCATGAGGTTTTTTTTTTACAAAAATAAGAAATTACAAAACCCTAATTATGACAAACTATATTACAAAGTATAAATATTTAATGAAATAAGGAATCATCATTTTAAAAAACACCATTCTGTTTTAATCAGTGACTTAAAGACAACTTATGATAAGCCAAAGTAATTTACAGACAGAAAACCGGCAAGGATATACATCCATCCAAATTACAGGGAGGATTCAGCAGCCTAAACCACTGTTAAAGCCAAAGACTAACCCAGTATGTTAAACCTAATGAATGTATAATGGAGATAAGTGTGAACAGTTCACATCTGAGTTCAGAAATTCATTTCAGCAAGTACAAAATGGGAAGGGGGGTATAGCTAGAGAGCAATTCACCTTAAAAAAAAAATCCTGGGATTTTTTAGTGAGGTCAGCTAGGTGTCATATTGGATAGAATGCCAGTTAAGAGTCAGGAAGACTCATCCTCTTGGGTTCAAATGTGGCCTCAGACACTAACTAGCTGTGTGACCCTGGATAAGTCACTTAACCCTGTTTGCCTCAGTTTCCTCATCTGTAAAATGAGATGGAGAAGAAAATGGCAAAATCACTCCAGGATCTTTGCCAAGAAAACCCCAAATGGGGTCACACAGGGTTGGACATGGCTAATCAACTAAACAACCAAATTTTTAGTGACCTGGAAGTTCAAGTAAAGCATTGTCATGGAAGTCAACACATCTAATATTGTCTCATGCTGCTTTAAGTGAAGAAGAGTACAGAACGGGAAAAATCAAAGCCCTCTCTTGATCAGACAACATCTATACTACTGTGTCCAGTTTTTGAAGTTACATAAGATGAATGGTCTTAAATTCCAAACAATGATCAATTAAAGGAACAGGGGATATTTAGCCTGCAGAAGGCTTTCCCCTATCCTCCTCCCAACACTGGACACATGATTTCATCTGTGTAGGGAGATCCCAGTGAGAGCTGCCTAATGCACTAACAAGTTAAAACACTTTTTCCAGGGTTATACAGGTAGTATGTGTCAGAAGCTGGACTTGAATCCAGGATATCCATGTTCTCAGGCCAGCTTGCTATCAACTATGCTGTCTCCTGAAGAAATTCATGAGGGGTTTAAAAGCTGTCTTCAATTATCTGAAGTGCTTTCCTGCACAAGGAGTATTAAACTTGGTCTACTTAGAATCAGGAGAAATGAGTAAAGCTGGCAAATAAGCACACAGACTTCCCAATAATTAGAGCTTTCCAGAAGTGGAATGAAATACTCCTGGCAAGTAGAGGGTTTCTTTTCACCTGAGGTCTTCAAGAACAATCTGGATGGTCATTTGTCAATTAGGTTATAGAGTGCATTCTTTATCAGGTGTGCGTTGGACAATATGGGCACCAAGGATCCAGCCCAACTGCATTTTTATGATTCTCTGATATGTTTAAAGTAATGTAAATAGCAATTATGGAGAGTTTGGTGTATATATGTATATATATTTTTAATCTTTTCAAGTAAAGGAAGTAATTATGGAAAATCTGATTATGTAAAGATGTTTTAAATGGATAAAATAATTATAATCATACATGAAAATTAAAATTTTAAAATTATAAGTCTGTAGAGAAAAGAGAGACCTGGATATGATCTGTGGCCTGGGGGATACAGAATTAAAGGTGAAAAGCCATGAACTCTTCTACAATCAGTCCCACTCTTGGGATTTATATAAAAGAGAAGAAAATGATGATGTGAGGTGGTTGAAAACGGTGATTGAACAAAAGATCTGGCTGAAAAGATGGGCTTTCTGAACATGGGACCATCTAGTTAGTAGATGGTAGAAGTGGTGTCTAAAAGAGCTCACTGACTGAACTATGGCTCTGTAGGTGAGAGTCTTACTATATACACCACATCCTTCTATGGATTGTAAACACAGTTTAGACTGCTACTGAAATAGATGGCACAAGATAAAATTGAGACAGAATGATGGCCAGCAATGCAGAGTGAAGAGCAGAGATGTAATGCCCAGGAGAGACAGAAGCAGACCCAGCAGAAAGAAATATAATGACATCACTAGAAGACATTTATAGCACTACATTACTAGAAACATGAAATGCTCCTTGATGCACATTTTCTGGCTGCATACATATGTTAGAAGCTCAAAAGACCATCAGTATAGATAATCTGGCTCCATAGGTTCTCTCATATGAACATGCCACATGAGTGATCCCTAGGCAAATCCATTCTTCCAAGGAAGACTGGCTGTACTTATGGAAGCATTATATCCAAATATGACAGAGGGAAGGAATTCTGTTGTAGCTATTATTACTGTAATATTTTCTGACATGCCTTTACTTTGAGCTAAGTGTTATTTGAGGCTAGCTAGTAAAAATAAACACACTAGTGGGGGCTTCTGTGCTACAGTTTGGACAGGATTATGATCTAATAAATGTGTAATATGTGAGGTAGCTTTGTACAGGTCTAAGGGTGGCAGTGGGTGGTTCAGGTGATACATAGCTAAAGAAAATGACAGGTATAGAATACAACTGTGGAGAGGTAAGAATATTCTTATCTATTTGGGAATAAAAGACACCAGAAAATAATGACAAATATTTAATTATATAAAGATAATTTTTTTCACAATAAGAATCAATATTTCTAGAATAACCAAGAAAATAAAGAACTGGGGGAAAATGTTTGTCATCAATATTTCTGGCCAAAAACTGACATGCTGACAAGAATGGGAGCAGCATAGTTTAGTAGAAAGAATATTGACTCGAGTGAGAGGAGGTGGGTTTGAATCCTACTCCTGACACTAATTGTATGGCCTTGGGTAGATCACTTAACCTCTCTAGATCTCAGTTTACTCAACTGTAAAATAAGGGGGTTGCAAAAGAAGGTCTCAGAAGTCCCTTCCAACTCAAGATCTGTTATCCCAGGAATTAAAAGACTTATTTGTACAAAAATCTTGCTAGCTGAATTACTGGTTATAGTAAGCAAACAAAAGCAGCGCACTTGATGTCCAGAAACTGGGGAAGGGTGATTATAATATAGGAATGTAATGGAATATTATTCAGTCGAAGGATGAAAATGGAGAAGCAAAACACACCTTGGAAGACTTCTAGGTCATGGTGCAAAGAAAGGGAAGATAAGCTGAAAGAACAGCAACCAAGTGATGTTTGACACACAGGTGAGTAGGCCAAAAAAAAGCCTAAAAGATTGGTGGTGAGGTGGGCAGTAGAGTTGGGAGGAGCATGAATAACTATGAAGATGTTTACATACCCTGACATATTTATGGACCATCTAGTAGTTTGGATTTTCACCCTGCACATCATGCATTTTTCTTATTTTCTGCTCTTTCAATATATCTAAATATCAATATCTAACTATGTAAATTAAATTGAAATTTATAATAAAAAACCAAAACTAATGAAAAGCCTGAAAAAATCTTATAATGGTATTAAAAGAAAGGACATCTATATGAGTGTGCTGCAGAAACAATGAACAGGATGAATACAGATTTCTGTGAAATTATATAAAGTGAAGTAAGTAGAACCAGGAAATCAATATACACAAATATGGAAATGGAAAGAATATATAGCCCAGGAGAATCTGAACTGAAGGAGAAATTGTAATGACCAAGCTTAATCCCAAAGAAGAGATTTGAAAAGATGCCCTCTGTCCCTCTTCCACCATGGGGATGGATGATATAAATAGCTAAACAAATAAGTATATATTCATAAACTCTGCATATTTACTTTCATGTAATATATAGTCACATATTTTCCATATAAATATATATTTCAGAGACATATAATCAGACTATTTTGATAGAATGTCTAGAATTACAAAAAAAAATTTTCTTCCTCTTTGCGCTTGGGAGGGGTGGAGGAAGGATATAATGGAAAATGTGGGTAATGTAAAAACTAAAGAAATACAAAAAAATTTTTTAAAGAAGCTCAAAATATATATGGAATCAACACAAAGCATAACAGAAATATTGATTCCATTCTGGAGAACAATTTGGAGTTGAGTTACCAGAATATTTTTAATAGCATTTTTGATAGTAACAAAAAATTTGAAGCAAAGTTAATGCTCAGTGATTGGGGAGAGAATAGCTAAAAAAAAAAAAAATCATGGCACATGAATGGAATGGAATGACATTGCATCACAAAACAATAAATGTGAAAAATTCAGAGAGCTATGGGAAAACACCTGAATTAATGCAGACAGAAGTAGGGAGAACCAGAAAGACAAAATATTCAATGATTACAATTTAAATGGGTAGAATAATAACAAATAAAACCCATACTGGATAGTGGATAAATCTAACACCAAGCTTAGCCCTGAAGCAGAGATGTGAAAGTGTCCCAGCCTCCTTTCTTTGCAGTAGTGAGGGTCTGCACATGTTTAACTCAGAGGATGCTGTGACACCAACATGCCCATTTTCTAGTAATGACCCCCCTTCCCTCAGTTTTTATTCTCTGTGACATTAGATGACTTCTAAGTAAGGGAGAGGTGAAAGACACATTTGAAGACAATGATGTAAAGAGAAGATAATGACATCTGCATTTTTGGCCAAAGCTAATGCATGACCTTGTTTTGCTAGATTATGGTTGTTATAACAAAGGGCTTCAGAAGGCATGATTAGAGGTTTATGTCAAAAGGGGGAGGGAAGAAAATTGCATCATTAAAGCATTTAAAATAATGCACAGAAAAGAGATTCAGAGGGAGACAGAGAAGCACAACACCTTTGATGTTAAAGTATTGAATTGGTTATATAAAATTTTAAGAAGGAAACATAATGGACATCGATCGACAGTTTCCTATGTAGCCCTCTTATTCTGTTCTTTGCATGTGAAAATGTTCATGTTTGGTGCTGTTTATCAAGCTCAGAATAAGAAAAAAAAAGAAAAATGTAAAAGAAGGAAGGTGATGGTAACATTTTTTTACATTTAATTCAAAAAAGGTCTTTAAACACAAAAAGCGACCGTTGTAAGAAAAGTTGTGTTTATTCTCCCAAAATTGTAAAAAGGCAAATGAAAACATGTCTCAGATATGTCAAATCCATTCAGTTCAAAAAAGTTGTGCAATATAATGCCAGGGACTCCATGGAGAAAGAGTCATGATTTGCCTAAATGCCAAAGCTACTGAAAAGTACAACAATTTTGGAAAGAGCTATAAAAGGGTCAGGATGGTACCCCTCCAGGGAGGCACCCTAGCTGATGCAGGGAGGAGCTGCCTGCAGTGACGCCCAATGTGCTTCTGGTTTTGCCAACAGGGAGATCACATCCAGTCTGGAAACAGGAATCTCTACGCATGGGGAAATAAATGAGAGCCAGGGAGAGCAATAATTCATTCATAAGGAAGAACTTAATGCATTCATAAGGAGAACTTAATTCATTCATAAGGAAGCAGACTGACTGACTGGGTGCCCCCTTCCCTGCATCCCTGCCTCTTCTTGCCCACCCCTCTCACTTTTCCACTTTTTCTTTCTCACCCACCCAAAGGGCTTCATGTTTCCCAGCCTACTGACACCAGCAATTTCATGTTTCCCACAGGTTTCTCATCCCCCAAGCTCCCAGCTGCTGCTGTTCCTCCTTCCCAGGAGGTCAGACCTGCCACTGAAGGTCATGACAGCACCAGCCCTGCCTTGGCCACCTTCGCCTCCTATTCCAGGAAAAGAAAGCTAAACAGCAGCAGCCGCCGCCCAAAAGAAGGCTTTGATCCCATCCCTTGTTCTTGCTCCTCTTCTTCCCCCACTCCCTCCCAAGAACTCCTCTCCAGCCTCTTGCCCAGTGATTTCAGTTGCTGCCCCAACCATCACCACCTGCAGAAGAAGCTGCATTTAGAAGCTTCCTTGGATTTCACAGGACTTGATGTGAAGATGGCCGAGAAACAGGCATCTTCTTCATCTGGTCTTGCTGCATCTCAGGAGCAGGAACTTAAAAACAAAAACTTAATCATCTCCTCTACGGCTAAAGGGCACCATGAAAAGGATCTGACCAAAGCACCCACCACCACCAGCAGCTTCACCAACAGCAAACCAGGCTCAGCCAAGAAACTGGTGATCAGGAACTTTAAAGACAAACCTATGCCAGAAAACTACACTGATGAAACCTGGCAGAAGCTGAAAGAAGCAGTGGCAGCCATTCAGAACAGCACTTCAATTACATACAATTTAGAAGAACTCTATCAGGCTGTTGAAAACCTCTGTTCCTACAGGATGGCTGCAAACTTATACAAACAGTTGAGACAGATCTGTGAAGAGCACATCAGATCCCAAATTCACCAATTCCAAGAGGATTCACTGAACGGTGTGCTATTTCTAAGGAAGATAGATAAATGCTGGCATACTCACTGCAGACAGATGTCCATGATTAGGAGCATTTTTTTGTTCCTGGACAGAACATATGTTCTTCAGAATTCAATGCTGCCTTCCATTTGGGACATGGGTCTAGAATTATTTAGGAACCACATAATTAGTGATCAGAAAGTCCAGAATAAGACTATTGAAGGCATTCTCCTTTTGATTGAGAGGGAAAGGAATGGTGAGGCAATTGATAGAAGTTTGCTTCGAAGCCTTCTGAGCATGCTTTCAGATTTACAGATTTATCAAGATTCTTTTGAACAGAAATTTTTGGAAGAAACCAACCGGCTATATGCAGCAGAGGGTCAGTGTTTAATGCAAGAAAGAGAGGTTTCTCAATACTTTCATCATGTCAACAGACGTCTAGAAGAAGAAGAAGACAGACTGATCACCTATCTAGATATGAGTACTCAGAAGCCACTAATTGCTACTGTAGAAAAACAACTTCTAGGTGAACACTTAATAGCCATCCTTCAGAAAGGCTTAAGTCCCCTTCTAGATGAAAATCGGACTCAAGATTTGTCTCTACTCTATCAGCTGTTCAGCAGGGTGTGCAATGGCATTCCCATTCTCTTGCAGCACTGGACTGAATACATCAAGGCATTTGGCAGCACTATTGTCATTAATCCTGAAAAAGATAAGACCATGGTGCAGGAATTGCTGGATTTTAAAGATAAAGTTGACCATATAATTGAAGTCAGCTTTATGAAAAGTGAAAGGTTTGTCAATGCCATGAAAGAAGCATTTGAAACCTTCATTAACAAAAGACCAAATAAGCCTGCTGAACTCATAGCAAAGTATGTAGATTCAAAGCTCCGTGCAGGTAACAGAGAAGCTACAGATGAAGAACTTGAGAAAATGTTGGACAAAATCATGATCATATTTCGATTTGTTTATGGAAAAGATGTCTTTGAAGCCTTTTATAAGAAGGATTTAGTCAAAAGACTGTTGTTTGGAAAGAGTGCATCTGCAGATGCTGAAAAAGCAATGCTTTCCAAACTCAAACATGAATGTGGAGCCATGTTCACCAGTAAACTGGAAGGGATGTTCAGAGACATAGAGCTGTCCAAAGATATCATGGTTCAGTTCAAACAGTATGTGCACATCCAAAACTTACCTGTTTGCACTGAACTAACTGTGAATGTCTTGACAATGGGTCACTGGCCAACCTATGTGCCAATGGAGGTTCACTTACCAGCTGAGCTGGTAAGACTCCAGGAGATTTTCAAGACTTTTTACTTAGGTAAACACAGTGGGAGGAAGCTTCAGTGGCAGTCAACACTAGGACATTGTGTACTAAAGGCAGAATTTAAAGAGGGGAAAAAGGAACTCCAGGTCTCTCTCTTCCAAACGCTGGTGTTGCTAATGTTTAATGACGGTGAAGAATTCAGTGTAGAAGATATCAAGCAAGCTACAGGAATAGAGGATGCAGAATTAAGGAGAACACTTCAGTCATTAGCCTGTGGCAAAGCTAGAGTTCTGACCAAAAATCCAAAGGGCAAAGATGTGGAAGACGGCGATAAATTTACTAGCAATGATGACTTCAGACACAAGCTCTTCAGGATAAAAATCAATCAAATCCAGATGAAAGAAACAGTAGAGGAACAAGCCAGCACCACAGAAAAGGTCTTCCAGGACCGCCAGCATCACATCGATGCTGCAATTGTGAGAATCATGAAGATCAGGAAGGCTCTAGACCACAATCTGCTTGTCTCAGAAGCGTACAATCAGCTGAGGTTCCCAGTGAAGCCTGCTGATCTGAAGAAGAGAATAGAGTCCTTAATCGACAGGGACTACATGGAAAGAGACAAAGAAAATCCGAACCAGTACAACTACGTTGCCTAAAAAATCTTTCAGCCCTTGCTCTATCATGCACAGTTGCCAGTAGATAAACGAGCCCATTGTTCCAATTAATTGATTCTTTCCTACTACTGACGACTGAATGAATGAAAACCACTTTTTTAGTGGTTTATATGCCCACTTAAAGAGCATGGTTCACATTAAAGAATGCTGTTGAATCCTTTGCATGTTCAGTTGATAACAACAAATTCTTAACAGTCTTTCATGCTTCGCTTGATTTGAAGTCTGTGAAGGGCCCCTGTGGTTGACTGGGAAGTGGAGGGTAAAGTGGGGGAAACGGGGGGGGGGGGGAGTAGGGGTAGGGGGAAATGTGTGTATTCCTCTGTGCTCTGATTAGGAGGCAAAATGTGAGTTGTGTACAGGAGGCTTTGTCCAGGACACTTAAGTGCATGCAAACAAGATACCATACAGAATCCCAGATGGACCTGTCAGAGAGAAAAACCACACCCATGTGTTGTGCTTTCCTTTGCAAAGAGAACTAAGTGGTCAAGTGTATTGACATTTGCTACATAAAATTCTGTTTCACTGAAAAGATGCTTTTTAAAACGCAGAGAAAACATCTTTAAGTTTTAGGAGCAGTTGCCCCTGGATATCAAACAGGTAAAGCTTTTAAGAACCACAGTTTTGAGAAAACAAGCCCCTATGAAGCTTCAAGTGCCACTGGCCCTTCACTCAGCCATGCCGGCCTCCTAGCACAGTGGAGGCCTCTTTCTGGGCTAAGGTTTCTGAAAGCATTCCAAAATCTCTTACCATTTGAAGGCCTACATTTTCTCCCATCTTTATCCTAATTCCTGATAAGTCCTAGAATAGTAAATCCTTAAGAATCTGATGATTTTCAAGAAGGAGATGTGCTGATGCTCTTCAGCCTCTTTAAATCCCTTGCAATGTAAAGAGGTGACACGTGGTCACAACTGTCATAGAGATGTTCCTACTGTGCAAGAGAAAATCCCCGCCTAAAATGAGTGACTGACCATGGAAATGGGGAACCAGATGATTGAGTTTTCCACATTGGGAGGCATCTGGTGAATGTAAAGGCTGTTTCTCTTTCTCTGTGCATATGTACATCAGTGAGATTTATGCTACAGCCTGGAATGCACCAAGTCCATCCTACAGTGCAAGCTGGAAAAAAGTGGTCTTCAAAGACCCCAAATCAGCATGACATTTTATGAAACTGTCTCCACCACCACCATCCTAAAGCCACAAAGAGGGAAAGCTGTTGATCCTAACCTTCAGCCAAGCAGCTTTTGCCTTTTCTATTTGCCAATTAAATTTCCTTGAGCCCTCCCCTGTCAGTGGCCTTCCATAGCAAAATCTAGGAAATACTCCTCTCTCATGGCACCTTTTCATGTGAACATGGTTATCGAACAAGAGGCTGTACTGACAAGCCTTCCTGACCCTTTCTTAAGCAGCAGCTTCTCCATGTCCTAGATCTCAACTCCTCTCCTTTCTTGCTTACCTGACAAGGAAGCCGATGCCAGTTATCACGACCCTCACCCTCCCTCACTAATGAGAAAATACCTTCTGTAGCCAGCGTCCTTTTCTGCCTAGCACTGGTTAAACTCTCTCCCAGGTGGGCTCAGCCTTGTGAGGAACCTTGCTAGTCCCCCCCACCATCTATCTGGAAGTTAAGTAGGTTCCTTCTAAAAGAGATTCCTACCCCTACACAAGCACACTGGGGGCTGCATCAATTGAAACAAGAGTAATTACTCAGAAAATATAAAATATCAGGGAAAACAATGGATGAGATTTGAAAAATCATTGTAAATTATAAAGGAATTTTTTAAATCAGTTTTTTTCTGAGGCAGGTTTTGGGTCACTTTTCCTTCCTTTGTATTTTTCTCCAATAAAAAACTTTTATTTTAAAAGTTGTTTCTGAGGAAGGGATCCTTAAAATAATCAAGTATTGGGCACAGTGAATAAAGCACTGGCCCTGGAGTCAGGAGGACCTAAGTTTAAATCTGGCCTCAGACACTTAACACACTAGGTGTGTGACCTTGGGCAAGTCACTTAACCTCAATTGCCTTGCCTTTCCCCCTCCCCCAAAAAATCAAGTATTGGCTTTAATATCCCTGCTATAAAAATTTTTATAATTTGCCACAATAAACTTGTTTAAAGGTTAAAAACTGATACAGGTCCAAATCAGGTATTCTGATCTTGCCATGTGTCTTCCCAAATCAAAGTTGGAGCTTCATAGCTAACCCGCCAGTAAACCAAGCTAGGTTTCCGGAGAGGAAAGGAAGGTTTTTCCATCTTTATTTTTCTTGGGCCCTGTGCATCTTGCCTGGTTCTTCTGAAGTTCTGGTAGCCTGGGCATTAGTCCTCTTGTCACAGTGTAGCAGCAAGCACCCTAGCATACCCAAGGTGGCTGCCAACACAGGTTCTTAGATCTGCTTTTCTAAAGGAAAGCAACTCAAAATAAGTTAACAATCTTACTTTAATCAAACACATGTCATTTACCTAGTTCAGGGGGAAAAGGTTAGCACCCTGAACTTCAGAGAATACAAACAAGTTACAAGCAGACAACAAATACAGAGAAACATCAGCAGACAGGCTGTCTGACCATTACATCCATACCTAGTCAGTTACCAGAGAGGGAAGCACCAACATCTGGGTTTTCAAAGCCAGGGGGATCAACAGCTGCCCAGAGTCTCATCTGGTCAAATCACACAACTCTTCTCAAAGTGAGCCCCAAACAAAATTTCACATTAGGGTATATATAGCCTTCTCCTGGCTCAGAGAATGTCACAACCCTCTTGACCCACTGCCCAATCACAAAGTATCAAGCTGTGGGCGTTCCTGAAAAACAATCCCCCCTCCACAGGTTACAGGTGACCACATTCAGCCTATTAGGGGGCAGAGTATATTTTCAAAATCAAGGAAGGTTCTCAGAGTCACTTAAGCCTATCAAAGGGCCTAGGGGCAGGGGAGATCTTAGATTCCCATCCCCATAACACACAGAAAGCTCCTTTGGGGGCTCCTCAAGCCAGGCTGTGGTTATGCCAGTCTCAGGGCACCCAGGGCATCTCTGCAACAGACACATCTGTGTCAGCATCTAGCCGTAAGTTACTAAAAAAGTGCCTCTTGCATGCAATTCACAGTAGCCACATTCATTAAAAAAGTTACATTTTATTTTATTTAGCTGTAGGTTAAGGATTTTTAAAAATGTGTGTATATATGTGGCCTTTGTATATCTATATACCTTTAATGTGTATGTATATATATAAATGTGTGTGTATGTTTATGTATACACACCCATACCCATAAGCTTTTGCCTGTCACTTTTTCTTCAATTCAGCTTTGTATAGTTAAGAAAAAGAATGGCCACTCTTGAATACTGCATTTACAGAAAAGTGATAAACATCTTCCATTTTCTGTTCATGAATTTACATGGACATGTCAAAACCCATCAATGGGGAGAAAAAAACCATAGAAAATGAGGACCTGCACAGCTTGGGGCAGTCTTCATTTGTATTCTCCTGGTCTCTGAATTTGTTTTCAGTCCCTTGACTATCAATATTTTTTTTTTACAGTAAATTGAGATGTCACCTGTCCATCCAAAAACATCTGACAGGACACTTTGTTCAGAGCTATTTTGGGTCAATCTTAGTTGCAAGCGTACCAGAGCATTCCAATCCAAATGGAATAGGCTTTTGTGGAACAACTCTCCATGAGCTGTGTCTGAAGGATGCATGTGGGGAGGTGGAAGAACTAGCCTAGGAAACCTTTCCAAAGCTTGGTTCATAGAATACAGGGATGTGCTCTTTCACTGCAGTCCCCAAAGGGCTCATGACTTGTTTTTGCCCTTAAGCACACATGAATCTTTATAGGGTTTACTATCAGGTTTATGGTGGGTACTGAGGCTTTCCAAAGTTGGTAATAATGTAAATACCTGTCCTTTCAAAGAGTGAGTCATTGGATATTTTGTGTCCTTTATTAAAAACTTTCATATTGCTTAAAAATAAAAGCAGGCAACTCAGAAAACACAGAAGCTGGTACCAAGTGTTCCTTGTATTCCAGAGCAGAGGTCACAATTCAAAGTCTAATTCCAAGGCTGTCTATACTCACTGTCCCAGATACCCACACTGGCAGACAAAGCCTAGAGGCTATCAATCCAGGCTGTAATCAGAGCAAAGGTCACTCTTCATCTACCTGGCCTTGGCTGTGGATGATGGGGTCAAATTCCTGAATGCTTACAGATCTCTTCAATAAAAGTGAATATCGTACAACTATGATGGACTTGGTTCTACTCAGCAATATGATAATCTAAGACAATTCCAAAAGACTCATGTTGGCAAATACTACCCACATCCAGAGAAAGAACAGGTGGGGTCTGAACGCAGATTAAAGCAGACTATTTCCACTTTCCTTGTTTTGGTTTTTTGTGGGTTTTTTCCTTTTGTTCTGATTTTTCTTTCACAATGTGACTAATGTGAAAATATGTTTATCATGACTGCATATAAATAACCTATATCAGATTGCTATCTTGGGGTGGTGGGGTGAAAGGGAGTGAGAAAAATTTGGAGCTCAAAATCTTATAAAAATGACTGTTGAAAACTATCTTTTCAAAAAGTACAGAGGACAATGAATAGGAGATCCCAGTGGGTCTGAGCAGGAGCTGCCAAATAACCTATGAGAAACATCAAAGAACAGAAATACAAAATGTCATGAAGGAAACATGATGGAAAGAGACAGGAGCTGGCCATGTGGTAACGGTGAGGGATGATGCGTCATCATGAAGCCTCCTTTGGACCATAATTATCAGGACAAAGAAATGAAGGCCCCTGGCATGCGGGATGTCCTCCCTGTGGCAAACCAATGAAGAGTCACACAGGATTGTTGGTCAGGGGTGGAAGCTTTGGAGTAGAGATGAAACATCTAAATTAGGCTAAAAAGGAAAATCAGTTGCCCCCCCCCCCCAGCTCCATGCTAAGAGATTGAGACCATTCTCTAACACAGCACATGTTGATGTAATTGTACAACAGCGAATGGTAAAATGGACAATTCCTGAAGAATGACCTGATGCAGAGTGAAGTAAACAGAACTAGGATAACTACACAGTGACAACAGCATAGCTTTTGAGAGATGTTAGAACTCTGACCGATGCAATAATATAGCATGAATCTACCAGAGGGAAGACAAAACATGCCACCCTCCTCCTGCCAGGCATAAGATATCAGGCAAAACACAGTTCTGGGCATGGCCAACGTAGCTATTGGTTTTGCTGGATTATGCATTTTTTATTTTAACTTTTTAGATTATTCAATGGGTAGGGAAAGATTAAATGCTAGTAAAAAGTAAATATTTTTGAAAAAAGGATAATTTATTTTATTATTATTATTTTTACTTTTTGGAGGGGCAATTGGGGTTAAGTGACTTGCCCAAGGTCACACGGCTAGTTTCGTGTTAAATGTCTGAGGCTGGATTTGAACCCAGGTCCTCCTGACTCCAGGGCCGGTACTCTATTCACTGTGCCACCTAGCCGCCCCAATTTCTTTTATTTCAATTGAGATTCAGGTCTCTCAATCAATAGGCATCTATTTAGGCCAATTACTGTGCACGATTATGCATAATGCATTTTCCTAGGCATTAGGCTAGGAAACACAAACACAAAAAGTGCACAAACCAATGCCCATAAAGAACTAACCTTTCAAGATAAAGACATATAAGTAAAAAGAAAATACAAAGAAAATAAATGACTAGGTTAGCTAAAGGTTTGATCAATTTTATTAGTCTTTTCAAATGATCAGCTTTTAGCTTTAGTTATCATTTGAACTGCTCTTCCAGTTTCCAACTTCTAATTTCTCTTCTAATTTAAAAAATTTTCCTCTTCAATATTTATTTTCATATCAAATATTTGATATTTATTTATTGACTTTATAATTTTGAAAATGCACCACATGCTTCATTAATCCTCTCCTTTTCTATTTTGTTGACGTATATTTTGGGGTTTATAATTTCCCCTGAGGAGTGCTTTAGGTGCATCCCAAATTTTTGGCATACTGTTTCATCATTACCATTTTCTTTCACGTTATTATTCATTGTTTCTATTATTTGTTCTTTCCCTACTCATAATTTAGGATTTCATTAAGTCTTTATTTGAGTCTTTGTTTTTTTGTGTGTGTGTTCCATGACCTGATTGCTATTTTTATTACATTATGGTCTATAAAGGATGTATTTACTTCTCTCCCTATTTACATTTATGTGAAGTATCTCTGTACCCTTAATACAGTCAATTTCTTTAAAATGTTGATGTGGTGCTGACTTCAGTGTCTGTGAAGATTTGCCAGTTGCTAGGTTCTAGCTGATAGAAATGACTCCATGTCTGACACGTGATTGACCTATCTAGTGATGATCATTTCAGATCATGTGAACCCCAATAAGGGCCAAAGCCTGAACTAATCAACCAGCCATGCTTTGCTTTGCTTTAAACATGCCCTTTCCTGTGTCAGCAACTTTAAGACCAGATGAGGCTGACCAGGAGCATTCTTCCTGTTTGTAACCACTAAAGGACAGGATGCCTGGGACCAGACATTGCTTGAATAGTGGGACACCTCTTATCTCGGTATCCCATGGACATATCCTATACAAGGGAAACACAGATATCCTGGCATTGTAATTTCAATTGACACTTTGTCAATTGTCTTATCTTACTGTATTTACAACTTATTCAACTAATAAACTTCCTTTCTCATGGTATAGTTAAACACATATAGAGACCATAAATTTGAGGGACACTGAGACCCTCGGTTGGGATTGTCCTAAAACATATAAAAAGGCTTGTCATTCTTTTATCAGGCAGTCAGATTTTATCTGGCTCTGTATATACCTGTATCGGTTAGCTCTAAGGGAATAAAGCAATATGAATTTATATATCACCCAGCCTGTTTGCCTCTTTTAACCAAACTTTTAGGTCAACACTAGGTACCAGGAAGTTCCTATAGACTCAATTAATATCAGCTGTGTCAATGGCTCCACCAATCATCATCAGTTTGGGAGACTACAGTCCAGACCACCTGTTGATTGACAGTCCCGAAGGTCCCTTCCCACTCAGTCCTTGTGAATCAACCAAGCCACTGGCATCAGAAAGGCAACATTAAAGCTAGTATTATAAAAACACAGAAACATATCATATGCCTTTTGCAAGTTATGGGCAGGAGATGTGTCCTTAACCAGACAACAAGGGGTATGGGCAGTTAAGCATGGAACTGAAAAGTTTCTGCACAAAATTAACAAATGTATTCATGTATCAATTGAGGCATGTGTCAATGAAGTTGAATGGTAAACATCTTTGTAACACATTCTGCATCCAAGACAAATACAGAAAAAACAGACATATATGAAACCAAAAGCCATTCACCAATAGAAACTTGTCAAAAGATATATACAAATAGTTCTCAAAATTAAGAATTTCAAACTTTTATCAACTATATGAAAGAATTCGCTAAATCACAAATAATGAGAAAGATGCACATAAAATCAAGCCTGAGGTTTCACATCAGACCCAGCAACTTGGCAAAGATGACAAGACATGGGAAGAATCAATATTTGAGGGGCTGTGTCAGCAAAGGCATGAAGGGGAAAGAGCAAGCTTACTAGGCATGCACCGTGTGCCAGCAACTTACAATTAATTTTATCTCACCTGATCTACACAACCACCCTATGAAACAAGTGCTATTAATTTACAATTAATTTTATCTCACCTGATCCACACAACCACCCTATGAAACAAGTGCTATCCCCATTTTACAGCTGAGGAAAATGAGGCAGACGAGGGTTAAGAGATTCACCCAGGGTCACACAGCTAGTAAGTGTCTGAAATGGGGTTTAAACTCAGGGCTGACTGTGGGCTCTGCTCTCTGGCCACCAGAACCACCCAGGTGCTAATGGATGCAGGACTGCATTGCTGGGGAAGCTGTGAATCAGTGCAGATATTTTGAAGAACAACTTGTAATTACAAAATAAAGCAATAAAATGGCACACCCTTTCACATAGATTACTGGCCTAGGTATATAGCCTTAAGAGTAAGGACCCCAGACACACCACAGAATTCAGAACAGCCAAGAACCGGAACGAAGCCTTTACATGTGGGCTGCAGCATGGGGAAGCAGGAGAATGAAGGAAGTTTGGAAAGATGCCCACGAACGGGTGCAGGGGGCGACAGACCCAAGACAACAAACCTGCGATACTCCAACAAGCGCCAGCCACAGAAGATCAGAAGGTAATGCTTCAGCCACAAAGACCAGCCGAGAGAGGGCTCTGGTGTGGATGGGATACTGGGGGAAAGTCTGGCAACATTAAAAAACAATAACACTTATTTTTAAAAAGAATACGAATTCACAGGGATTCTGGGGAGAAGTTCTGCAAGAGGCCAAGCAGACAGGCTTGAGAGTGCGGAGAGTGCCAGGCAGGCCAGGCTGGAGCTGTACAGGGGCCAAGAAGGATTCTGGGGATGGTTCCAGAGGCCACAGGGAGCCCCTGGAGCTTCCTGAGCAGGGGCTGGTGTGCTCTGACCTGACCTCCAATCTTCCCTACTTACTAGAGACATAACCAGGGTTAGCCAAGACAGGAACAGCCCCAACTGCCGCCTGAGGCTTCCAACACAGAGAGATGGAGATCTTCCATGCAAGGCCATCTGAAGAAGAGGCGGAAGGAAGGCTTCCCGGACAGCAGAGGGAGCCCGAGGGAGCCCTGGAGCCTCTGGGCCAGCACAAGGAGGCTATGGCCAAGACCTTTCATCTGAGAGGGAGGCACAAACACACAAACATACATAGCACCTCCTACATGCCAGGCCCTGTACTAAGCACTTCATATTTAATCTCACTTGATCCTCCCAGGGGAGGTGCTATTATTTTCCCCATTTTACAGATAAGGAAACTCAGGCAGAAAGTAGTTAAGTGACTTGCCCACAGTCATACAGCTAGCAAGTGTGAGGCCAGATTTGAATCCAAGTCTTCCTGGAGTTCTATCCACTGTACCACCAGCTGCCTAAATATTTAATGGGCCTAAGAACTGATATTTTCTAAGTGACATATGTTCTCCAGTACCTCAATGGATCTGTGACCTCTGGAAGATGGATATTTCTTTCTAGAGGTGAAAATGATAACCCATCCATTCCTCCATCCATTCCTCAGGCAAAAGCCTGAGGTCACGAAAAGCTCATACAATTTCCCAATACTATTCAGCCAGCTCTGATCCACTTGTTCTGTCTGGGTCAGCTTGTCTGCAATTTACAGTATCTGAACAAAACAAGTGAACTGATGAATCAACACTAGTCAGTGCCTCCAACTGCCTTTGCTAGTGTGGACAACAGACCTCCATTGTTCCTTTGGGGTGGCTAATGAGGCTGTGGGTCACTTTTAAGAGGGTCTTCAGTGTGCTGGGTCCTGATGGAGTCAGACCAATGATACATTCATAACAGGGAGTATTTGGCAACCCTCCTTGAGACAATCAGCTCTGTGCCTAACCCTGGGCAGGACACTCTCTCCCTTTCTGAAGCCTTGACAGCAATAATCTGGAGCTGTTCTCGGTCCTTAGTATCTGTCAGGGACAGGCTGGTGGAGGAGAGGCTGCTTCATTATGGTGTATTTTGCTTTACAGCAGCCCTTCTCAAATTTTTGGGTCTCAGGACACCCTCTTAAAAATTAAAGACCCGAAGAGCTTTTATATGCAAGTTACAGATTTTGGTATTTATTATATTAGACATTAAGACTGATAAATTAAAATATGTATTCATTAATTCATTTTAAAATAATAATAATAAATTCATCACATAATTTCATGACAAGTAGCTATGTTTTCCAAAACAAAAAAGTGACAAATTTGACAGTGCTATACATTATTTTTATAAATCCTTGTTAACACCAAGCATGAGCAGCTTCCCAGAGGACTGCTTCTGTGAACAATCTTCAAGGTTCTGATTAAAAGCATAGTAAACTCTCCATTTATTCAGTTACAAATTAAGGCAAAACATTCATAGAAAATCAAAATACAGCATTCACCATGTCACAACTCAACAACTTAACACTAAAATGGCCACATAGTTTTCATCAAAGTGGTCACACAGTTTTAAACAAAGTACATTCATTTAGTCAATCACAAAGCACAAAGGCTAAAAGTTTTCCACCTCTAAGTCACAACTAATGTCATCAGTTAGCATTAAGTACCCAAGGAGAGGTCTTTTCATCTTGTCCTGAGGCAGATTCTCAGCTTCCATGGTTCCCCTTCCCAGTTTCTGTTTCTGGGAAGACAAAGCTTTAAAAAGGCACAATAGCATTCATCCACATTGCCAGCTTCCTCATCAATTCACTTTTTGCCTGTAAAATCAACCTAGACCCAACAACAATGTCTGTGGCCTCTATCTAAATGAATCTGACAAAGGAACATCAAAACAGACAGACAAAATACCGGCACCACAGTCATGCCTCTTCAGGTCTCGACAGCTGCAGGTGGCCCCCGGAAGTCCTGGGCAGCTCTGGCTGGCAGTTCTCTCTCTCTCTCTCTCAGCATTCTCGTTCCTGGAAGTTCTCTCCCTCTCTCTCTCTGCCTCCAAGCTGCTGCTCCCAAAAGTTTTTCTGGTCTCTCTCAGCTTGGGCTTTTACCCTATACACAGTACCAACTCCTCCCTGCTCAGCCCCCTCTTGTCATGTCAACAAGTCCATCCCACTGTGGGATTTATAAGCTCTGAGTCTTAACACAACCTGAAACTAAGTGACAAGTAGCTGTTAGCTCACCAATACAAGGGGCTCTTCAAATTCCATTACCATTACAATCCTTTACTTTGTATTGGATTACATTGTAATCCATTACAAGCCCACGCCCATCATGCCCTCCCAATCCCAAGGTCTCTGAACACTCGTGGCCATCAGACACCACTGATCATTCCCCACTGCCTCATGCCTTCTTCCCAAATATCTCCTTTGCTCCGCCCAGCCCCAGGGATCCAGCCCAAAGACAGGGCTCAAGAATGCCTGCTCCCCAGAGAAACCACACTGCAGCTACTTGTTTTCACCCTCACATTTACCATCCTGACCCAGGCAGCACCATGGCTTTCATCTGAAACCCAAGCCTCTCTTCCCACCTTCTGCCCCCACCACCCTTTCCAGCACTAGCTGCACTTTCACTCATTCCCCTGACTCCTGGCTGGAATACTCCTGGCTCCCCCCTGCCCGGTCCACATTCCCCTCCCAATATCACTCAGTAACCATCCCTACCTCATGTCCTTTGAGAGTCCACATCTACCACCCAATCAGAATCCTGGCTGCCTCCAGGTCTCCAGGAGCGCCCTTCTTTCCTCTGTGAGTCTAGTCTCTGGCTCACAGTATTTCTTCTGCCTTCATAGAAGGGGTTTTGACACATATACTGACTCTCCTTCACTTGTGCCTTTAGCCTCTCAGCTCTTCAGCCTCTCTACCTGCCATAAGCCACTCCTTCACTGCATCCCCCTTACCCCAAAGATGTTCATACCTTTGACCTTGCTATCCATGCCCCAGAAATATCCACCTTCCTGAACTCTGGAATTCCCTCATCTGATTCCTCTGATTCCAAACCCTGCTCCCGATCCACAACACAACCTCTGCCCTCTTGGCCACTCAGTTCTCTCCCAGGCCATCACCCCTGCCCTGGCTACACTTGCCTCTCTCCCTCCTTTCATCGGCTGTCCTCATTCTAGCTTCATCCATAGCAGCTGTAATGACAGCTCACAAGTCTCAGGCCAAGGTGTCTTCTGGTCTGCTTTTCCCATTGCTGTTTGTTCCTATGTGATGAAGTAATATTATTCATGACAGCAGAGTCACTAAGTTGGAAGGGCCCTGGGTGGGCATCGAGTCCAAGGTGTGCCTGAATCAGATTCTGCCACACAAATTTCTGGATGGGTAGTCATCCTCCAGCCTTTGTGGAAAGCAGCCTGCTCTACCTCCTGAGGCAGCTAACCGGTGGCACTGCAACACACAAAGTGCTGGGTCTGGTGTCAGGAAGACCTAAGCTCAAACCCAGCCTCTAACACATACCAGCTGTGTGGCCTTGGGCCAGTCACTTGGCCTCAGTTTACTCAACTGGGTTAGTAACAGCACCTACTTCTCAGGGCTGTCCCAAGGATCACATGAGATAACATTGTAAAGCTCGATGCAAACCCCACTCCAGAACTGCTAGTGATTATCATCATCTGAAGGTCAGGAAGTCTCCCTTCACATCAAGTACCCTCTTTTGCAATGTCCACACAATGTCCCCTTTGGGGAAGTCAAACACATCTATTATTCAGACAGAAGGAGAGCGCTGGGCTCCCCTAGATCTGCCTCAAACCTCGGCTGGGGCCCCCAGGCCCTGGCCCACGCCTCAGAGCCCACTCAGCCCTATCAGCCTGGGGAGCCTGCCCACAAGCTAAACACCCCCACCAGACTGCCGCGCACACACCCAGTGTCCAAGTTCCTTCTTTGCCACCTTCCCCCTTCTGTCAGGGAGCTGCACGGTGGCCTTGGCTCTGATCCAAAGTGCTGTGCCAGCCTTGAAGTGCGATGCAGATGCCAGGTGTCATTACTGGTCATTACCGTGGAAGTGGGGCTGGCCATCACTATTCTCCCGTCTGCCCGGCAAGGTGGTTTTAGAGCAGTACAGGGGATTGCTAGTAAATGTTAAAAAAAATTACCGGGAGCCTCAGACACTTAACACGCACACCTATGCACACCCACACCTCCTCTTGCACACACCTGAGCCTGCACACTTACACACACAGAAGCAGAAGCTTCACACACTCATGCACACACACACCTCCACCTGCACACACTTGAGCCTGCACACTTACAGAGAAAGCTGGCCCTTCATCCACTCATCTGCACTCCCCTTATAAGTGGGTACTGACCTCTGTACCCGCACACGCGCCCACACCAAAGTGACCACCCCTAAAGCATAGGACCAGGCTCTCACCTGGGTACACGCTCCAAAGGAGCGGCGAGCATGCGCACTGTCTGCCTCACCAGCACTGGTCTTCAGTCCAGCGGAGGGAGGTGTTGCGGCTTGGACCCAAAGAGCGCGCCTGCGCACTGCCGATCCACCCATTGTTCCCCCCCCACCTTGTTGTAGTCCAAAGGTGACCAGGCAGGCTGAGAACTGGCGCAGGCGCACTGGCTGACGTACTGCTCCGCCCCCTCAGCTTGAAGGAGGGAGGATGGGGGCGACCTGGAGCAGAAGCCAGCGCAGGCGCACTCAGCCAAGCAGAGTGTAGATCCCCGGAGTCCTTCCCCGCATCTGGGGCGGGTAGTGACAGGATTGGTGGGGGGTAGGCTAGGCTAGGAGACCCCGCCCACCCACCGAGGCACAGGCCGCCAGCCCAGAAGTCTAACCAAAAGGGCGGAAACGACCACCTTGGAACGTGCCCGCCTCCCCCGCCTAGGGCCGGCCGGGGGGAGGGGGATGTCCCAAGGCATTCTGGGAAATGTGACCCCGCCTGATGAGGGGAAGGGTCATAGGTTCTGCCAGGGACCCTGATCACTCTCAGTGACCAGAAACCCCGCAATTCAGTCGGGAAAGACTTCACCAGGCTCAGGCAAACTTGGGGCCGAGATTGTAAAGTTTATGCACAGCACAGCGGTCAGGGGTTCTTAGGGAACCTGCAACCTTACAGAAATCACAGATAAAGTTTTAAGGAGTCAATTATGCTTGTAAGGGTGGGGTCAGGGAGGAGTTAAGGAGTGGTCAGTGCTTAAAGGAACATGCACTTTTAATATCAACTGGCAGGCGTATTGCCCATGATTCACTGGGAAGTAGCCCAAGGGGGGCTACCTGGAGGTGTGGTTTTAGGCCTGAAACGTCACTAAGTCAGCCAGTGGTCTCGGCCACAGAGGAGTGCCCATTCTGCCACCCATCAGTGTCATGTTTGACAAGATGGATGTTGGGAACCAAGGCTAATCTGGATTCAGGATGTGTATAATTGGCTGAGGAGGTAACCCATAGATAGGGCACTGGAGGATTCATGGTGCAGCTGGCCACTCTACTAGGGGAGATAACATTTCCCTAAGCCAGAATGTTTATAGATGACTTAGTGAAGGATAAGTGTAGCTTGTTATTGTTCCAAGCAGAGATAAACAGTTCATGAGTTGTTGCTGGGCAGAGTGCTGGCAGGGGGAAGGGCAATGTTAATGCTGTGAGGCTGGGGAGGGGGAAATGTGATTTTACAGACTGCTTTTACAAACATAGGTCCCAAAGCACCCCATTTACAAACTGATGTTACAAACTGATATTACAGATTGATGTTACAAACTTAGATCCCAAGCACCCCATCATTTCCCCCTTAAACAGATGGCACCCAAAATCATTTGGGGACAAGGGGCAATGGTCTCAGGTTCCCAAACTGCTTCTTGCTGGGAAGGGGCGTAGAACTGTCCCTACCTCACAGGGTTCCATCGTTCAAGGTGTGGGGGTCTGTAGCCAGTGCCCAGAATCTGGCCGATGTCAGGTCCAGAGGGTGAAGGGTCATGATCTCAGACAGTGGTTGGTACTCAGCCTGAGCTGTCATCTGGAAGTGAAGGGTGCTGAGCCTAGAAGACACAAATCTAACAAAGAGATTAAACAAAGGAGGGCTAAAAAGGAGTAAGAGGAAATTGACCAGAAGTGGGGTGAGTATGGGTTAGTATACTCCATTACTCAGACTATTTCACTGTCCTTTATATTTCTACATACTACATAGACAAGATAACTCATTAGTTTTTATTCTTTTAGTAACATAACTGTACTGCCTTTAACAAAAGAGGTTCCTGACTTGAACCTCACAACTAAATAATAGACATACATCCTTGTTTCACAAAGCTTGTTTATCCTCCAATTATATTCACTCCAGAAGAGATACTTCAGAAATTTAATCTTTTACACGTATATTTAGTTACAAATGTTAGCTTTTGCTTAGATAATGGAATAACTACAAATTCAGATCAAAACAGCAAGATCTCTTTGGCTTTACAACTCATTACATCAAGTTAGCAATAAATTTGTCTTGCAAATGAAGGTTTTAGTAGGCCTCTTAAAATCACACTAGAGATTTAAAAATTTCTTCTAAAAATATTTTCCCTTCCCTTTCCCTTTCCCTTTCCCTTCCCTTCCCTTCTAAAAATATGTTCCCTTCAGAACATTAACACTTTTAAAACAGTTTCAAGATGTATAATTGATCACTAAATTTTTATGAAGAAAGTTAGTTGAAAACTTTTAAAATGATCTTCAGCAGTTTGCATAACTTTCTGCATATATTCCAATTCTAGATGAAAATAATATTAGAGTTTCCAGTAAGCTAACAGGAAAGAGCTCATATCTGTTACTGACTACTTGCTCTGATCATAGAAACTTGCTATAGAAGGAAAAAGCAGGGGCATGTGACATTTCAAATATGACAGGATAAAACATCCTTGGCTCTGTTTAAATTCAGGTAGAGTCACAGAAATCCAACCATGCATCATCTGTTCCATTTTATAGCTAGACTCAGGAATAGATGGGAAACATTCCTTTTCAAAGGAACCCCATGGGTAAACTGTGCCAGGAGGGATCCCATCCCAGACAGAGGCTAAGATTGTCCCTTCGGCCTTTACCAAATGTAGATTTCCACCTGTCAACAGTATAGGATCACATTCCCTCTGAGTAGCTTGTGGCATTTTCTCTCATTTACTGATCTAATGCAACTATACCCAAATTCAAACTCAAAATAAAATTTAGTTATGGTCCCAAGTGCCTTTTACCTTAAACAACAAGCCTCACTAATCACAGCTTAGAGCCAATTGTAATTATTTTTATTTTCATGGAGCTGCAATGAGCAATAAAGATTTATCAGGTCTCACAAATGTAAGGAATTCCATTTCCCATCTTTCCTTCTGAAATTTAAAAGCCAATTAATAGAAATCCTTCTAATCTTTGCAACTTCTTAGCAGGTTAGGTTCATTTAAAAACTACACTAAAACAAGTTCCTTTCCCAGGCTGAATGACCTTGCCTAATAGAGATAGTTTCTAGGGGTTTTGGCAGTTTTACAACATAAAGAAAATTTATATGAATTCTAAGTAGGAGAGACTGGGGGAAGGGATAACAATGATGCCCCTGCTCAGCCAATTCTCAAACATGCAGGAGGACTGTTCTGAATGGGCAGAACTAGTCAGCATAAAGTTTTCATCCAATCTCCTTCTTTCCACATACAGTAATCAATTGACAATTTTAGGTTTTAGCATTAAAACAGTAGCCAAAATAACTTAGTTAACAATCTTACAAGTTTAAACAATCTTAACTGAAATTTCCTTTTAAACAAAGACAGACTTGGAAGCTTGTGATTTCCCAAATTACAATACTTCAAGACTTTAGGAGAAACTGCTTCTCATACAACATAGATAATACAACTTTTTATCAGTAACAATATCATAAACAATTGTCATGTTCTTGAATTTGAACTTTGAAATAAAAACAAATGAATTACCAATCTGGTGACCTTAAAAATCAAGTTTTTGAAGCTACACAGAATAAAAAATTTCTTGATGCCACACAACCAATCAATTTATCACTAGAAATCAATTACATTCTGGAATCTCACATAGATGGTGAATGTGGTGATCCATAAACCTTCAAATAACATCAATACACCCTTAGATGAAGCCAGCTTGAAAACCACATCCCTATATTTTCTTTCATTTTTTTCCCCAAGGTTTCTCATTTGCTCAATAAGAATTCTATAAAATGCCTTTACAATTCACTGTGCAGAGAATCATTCAACTCATTATTAGTAATGTGGAAACTATAACTTTAAATCACTGTATATTTCCAGAATAGCCAAAAAGTTAAATGAACAATCAACCATCATAGTAAATATCAGCAGTATTATTACTACCTGTTTGTATCCCAGATATAATCAGCTTTAAATTATCAGATTTTATAACATAAAAAAATCCAATTCATATGAAATAAACATTATAAGACAGGATTATCCGAACTGATAAAGTAACATAGCTGGTTTTACTCAACTTTTTTCTCCATCTCTTAGTTTCAACAAAATTCAGATTGAAAACTGCTTTACCTAATACCATTTCTGGTTCACAATGGTCACTCAACTTTTACATTATAAGAGGATTTTACAATTTAGAGATACCATAATAACACAATGACATTAATTACATTTCTAAATCATCACATACAAAAATTATTGATAGAAAATTGGGCTTACCAAGTGCAGAGGCTTTTTTTCTCTCCCCACAGGTGAAGAGCCTGGTTGTGGACCCAGGAGTTTGAAAGGAGAGAGGGTCATCTGCATGCCTGGAGGTGTGGGCTTCAGGGTACCCAGGGGCCCAGGGCTGTTGCCAGTGGTGCTCTCGATATAGCTGCTATGCCTCCCCCCCCTTTTTTTCAAGTGGGGGAGGGTAACTCAAATTCCCTATTATTCTTTAGCACTCTCTATTTTTTCTATCTAGAATGAGAGACTTTAATAAATTTTTGTAAAATGTTTTCAGCTGATTTAACTTTTACTCCAATAAACTTTATTTATGTGTCCACTCCATAAAAAACTTCTTTGAAAGTGATCGCTTTGACCTCTCTAGCAAGTGATTTTGGGGAGATGCCTACCCCCCCATCTCACTACTCGAGAACCCAAAAGAAAATTCACTTTTCCTATCAAATCTTAGAAAATATTCCAATTTGCCTAAATGCCAAATAGTAAAATGAATTCTTACTTATCTTTAGCATCAAATTAGGAGTGACACTTTTTACTTTTCACATGAACTCAATTGACTTACAGTTACATTCTAAGACACAGATTTTTCCTCTTTTAGGTGAGGCAGGAAATAGTTAAATTTTCGTCTGCCTGCCTTTTTGATCTGAGGGAAAAATCCCCCCCCCCTTCTCCTCACTCCACTTGGCCAGAGTGGAATGAAGAGGAGGAGATTTTCAAACTTTTAAAGATCTTAAGGGGCGGCTAGGTGGCGCAGTGAATAGAGCGCCAGCCCTGGAATCAGAAGGACCTGAGTTCGGAGCCGGCCTCCGACACTTAATCCGCACAAACAAAAACCTAGCCGTGTAACCTTGGGCAAGTTACTTAACCCCAATTGCCCTAAAGGGGCGGCTAGGTGTTCCAGTGAGTAAGAGTGCCGGCCTCGGAGTTTGGATGACCCGAGATCAGATCCGGCCTCAGAAAATGAGCACCCACAGATAAATCAAATGACTAGCCGTGTAACCTTGAGCAAGTTACTTAACCCCAATTGCTTTAAAAAAAAAAAAAAGATCTTAAAACTTCTGTTCACACTTTTCAATAGCAAATAACATATCTATCTTGACTTCCTACCCATGCTTCTTTCTTTGCTACATGCTTAAACTTTCTTGCTTTTCCTACACTCTTAGACTTGCATTTACCATGATAAAACCTAAACAAGACAACATGTTCCTCTTTCTTTCTCTCTGCAGCCTGCATTCAGCAGTGGGCAAAGGGAGGAGGAGGGAAAGAGCTAAGAGCATTCCAAAGGAAGGTCCAGCAGTCCAGCTGCAGTTTAAACCTTACAAGGTGTTAGATTACACACTGTAATGGAAATGCAAATTTAAAGATCTGTGTGGCAAAGCAGGGGCACTGAATGTGTTTCCTTGCTGCATCCCACAGTTTGGGACCCGGGGGGATGGACTTGTGACTATGGTGGGTGGGGTGAAGTGCCATGGACCCCAAGGACCCCCCTTTGGTTTTGTTGCCTAGTTCCCTCTCTGGATTTGGAAGCAGGGGCTGGAGCAGTGTTATGGGAAGGACACTGCCCCCTCCCAAGAGTACTTTATGTGATAATGCTTTGTATTTTGTGAATTGATGTGAAAATGCAATGTACTTTGTTTAAGACCCAGTGGCCACTTTGGTAACTTTAAATGTACCTGGAAAATGTGACCTAAGAGATGTTTAGTGCTAATTCAAATGTAAATTGTATATGCTATGGGCATGAAAGATCTTGGGGCCGAATGTAATGGAAATGCAAATTTAAAGATCTTCCCTGCCCCTAGCTTAAGTGCACCTGGAGCCTGTGGTGGGAGGCTTGTTTTTCAGGGAAGCCCACACCTTGATACTTTGTGATTGGGCAGTGGGTCCAGAAGGTTGTTACATTCTCTGAGCCAGGAGAAGGCTGTATAAACCCTGAGGAGAGGCTTTGCTTTGGGGCTCACTTTGAGAAGTGTTGTGTGATTTGACCAGATGAGACTCTGGGAAGCCGTTGCTGAGAGCCCCCCCGGCTTTGAAAACCCAGATGTTGATGCTTCCCTCTCTGGTAACTGTGATTTGGTATTGATATAATGGCTGGACAGTTTGGAAGCCTGTCTGTTTGATCTGTAAGTTCTGTAACTCTGAAGTTTGGGGTGCTGACCTTTTTCCCCTGAACTAGGTAATGTGTTTGTTTGATTAAAGTAAGCTTGTTAACCCATTTTGAGTTGCTTTCCTTTTGAAAAGCAGATCTAAGAACCTGTGTTGGCAGTCACCCTGGGGATATTGGGGTGCTTGCTGCTACACACACTCACTCATTCACACAGACACACAAAAACAGAATAGAGAGAGAAACTGACAGGAACATTCCAAAAGCTCACAGAGGATTGTCAGAAATCCTCAGCACAAATCATGTTTGCTTGGCTTCCAGAGAGATGCTAATGGAGGCCATGTAAGACTTGCTTTAAGATAACCTAGGCTCAGATTTCCAAGTGTAGGGGGAACCTGGCCCATCCTTTCTGCTTCAGGTCTTGAAGACCGAGTCCTTTCCAACTGTCCAAGAGACATCCCAGGGAGGGAGTCTCTGGGTATGGAGGGAGACTGACCTATACTTTTTCCTGCCCTGACACCAGAATCCCTGTAGTCCCGCTTCAGCCCTGCATCCAGGGAGAAGCTCCTGATTACAAACAAAGCGCTCCCACTTACAAAGTAAGCAACCCCTCACAAGTCCCAAGGATGAGCGACCTCTGTCCCAAAACGGAGTGTGCCCTGGGTCTAACATAGACCAACACTGGCCTGGCCCAGACCGGAGCATCCCGACAAGCCTTCTTAGGGCTTAAGGAGGTGAACCCAACTACAGGGATAGGGGCGAGTTGAAAGGATCTTACCGTGACTCCAAGAAAGCTTGAGACCTCAGACTTTATCTCCTCGCTGGCTGGCCAAAATTATGAGGGAAGGGTAATAGGTTCTACCAGGGACTCTGCTCACTATCAGTGACCAGAAACCCTGCAATTCAGTCTAGAAAGAATTCACCAGGCTCAAGCAAAATTTGAAGCCGAGATTGTAAAAGTTTATTGTTACGCTGCACAGCGCAGCGGGCAAGAGTTCTTAGGGAACCTGAAAACTTACAGAAATCACAGGTATAGTTTTAAGGAATCAAGACAGTAAATCAGGTGTCAATTATGCTAACTAGGTGAGTAAGGGTGGGATCAGGGAGGAGTTAAGGAGTGGTCAGTGCTTAAAGGAAAATGCACTTTTAATATCAACTGAGCAGGTGTATTGCCCATAATTCACTGGGAGATAGCTCAAGAGGGAGCTACCTGGAGATGTGGGTTTAGGCCTGAAATGTCACTAAGTCAGGCAGCAGTCAGGGCCAACTGAGGAGTGCCCAGTCTGCCACCCATCAATGTCATGTTTGACAAGATGGAGGATGGGAACCAAGGCCAGTGGAGACTGAGTATGGGTATAATTGGCTAAGGAGTTACCCTATAGATAGGGCGCTGAAGGATTCATGGTGCAGCTGGCCACTCTACTAGGGGAGATAACATTTGCCTAAGCTAAAATGTTTATAGATAGTTTAGTGAAAGATAAGTGTAGCTTGTTATTGTTCCAAGCAGAGATAAACAGTTCATAAGTTGTTGCTGGGCACAGTACTGGCAGGGAGAAGGGGCAGAGTTAATGCTTTGAGACTAGGGAGGGGGAATGTGATTTTACAGACTGGTATTACAAATTGATTATATAGACATAGATTCCAAAACACCCCATTTACAAACTGATGTTACTGACTGATATTACAGACATAGACTGATGTTACAAATATATATATATATATATATATATATATATATATATATATATATATATATATATATATATTTATATATATATATATACACATATATCCCAAGCACCCCATCATGCCCACATCTCCCAGAGGCCTGTGTGGCCACCTTTCCAACCCAGCAATGGCCCCAGATGAGCCTGGTGCACCATTGAGAGCCCAACCCCTACATTTTACCAGTGAGGAAGCTGAGGCAAGGGCAGGGCCAGTGACTGGGCCAAGGTCACACATGTGGTAATTGATAGAGCCAGGCTCAAACCCCGGTTTTCTGCCAGGAGGGATCCCAGTCAAAGTGGATGAGCTGCAGCTGCAGGGTGAGTGGCCTTGCCCAGGCACTTCCCAGGCCCTCCCTTTAGAGGAGGTGGGGCTTGGGTAAATGAAGGCCCCAGGCTAGGCCAGGTGCCCCTCAGCTAAGAGCAGCTGAGCAGTGTGAGCATGGGTGGAGGTGATGGGGTGCTTGGGATATATATATGTTTGTAACATCATTTTATGTTTGTAACATCAGTCTGTAATATCAATCTGTAACATCAGTTTGTAAATGGGGTGCTTTGGGATCTATGTCTGTAAAATCAATTTGCAAAACCAGTCTGTAAAATCACACTTCCCCCTCCCCAGTCTCAAAGCATTAACTCTGCCCCTTCCCCCTGCCAGCACTATGCCCAGCAACAACTCATGAACTGTTTATCTCTGCTTGAAACAATAAGTTATCTATGAATCCTTCACTAAACTATCTATAAACATTTTTAGCTTAGGCAAATGTTATCTCCCTTATCGCCCTTAGAGTGGCCAGCTGCACCATGAATTCTTCAGTACCCTATCTATAGGGTAACTCCTTAGCCAATTATACCCACACTGTGTCTCTGATGGCCTTGGTTCCCAACATCTATCTTGTCAAACCTGACATTGAGGGGTGGCAAACTGGGCACTCCTTAGTAGCCATGACCCAGGATTGACTTTAGTGAGTATCAGACCTAAAACCACACCTCCAGGTAGCCCCCACCTTGGGCTATTTCCCAGTGAATCATGGGCAATACGCCAGCGCAGTTGATATTAAAAGTGCATGGTCCTTTAAGCACTGACCACTCCTTAACTCCTCCCTGATCCCATCTTTACTCACCTAGTTAGCATAATTGGCACCTGATTTACTGTCCAAACCAAACTTCTTAGGTTAACACATTACTAATATAACCCACACCCTTGGCCTCCAGTTCTAGACGTTTTTGTCAACGTGGATTTGATGGGGTGCTTGGGGTGTCTATGTTTGTAACATTACTTCATAAAACCAGTCTGTAAAATCAGTTTGTAAAATCACATTTCTAAGCCCCACCTCCCAGTCTCAGAGCATTAACTCTGCCCCTTCCCCCTGCCAGCACTCTGCCCAGCAACAATTCATGAACTGTTTATCTCTCCCTAGTATAATGGCCAGCTGCACCTATGAATCCTTCAATGCACTATCTGTAAGTTAACTCCTCAGCCAATTATACACATCCTGAATCCCCATTAGCCTTGGTTCCCAACATCCATCTTGTCAAACATGATACTGATGGGTGGCAGAGTAGGCACTCCTCAGTCGGCCCTGACCACTGGCTGACTTAGTGATGTTTCAAACCTAAAACCACACCTCCAGGTAGCCCCACCTTGGGCTATTTCCCAGTGAATTATGGGCAATACACCTGCACAGTTGATATTAAAAGTGCATGTTCCTTTAAGCACTGACCACTCCTTAACTCCTTCCTAATCCCATTTTGAGGGATAATTTGCAGTGAAGTTTCCCCATTCTGAACACCCTATATGCATTCTTATTACTTCCTTATATTTTGTAACTAAGTTCAGTATCGTTTCCCCATATATATATATGTAGGTCATTGTGTATTTCAAGGTAATGTAAGAGCTATTGAGTATTAATACAATTGATTGGATTAACTATTGAGACCAAATTAGAGGTGTTTTTAGTTTGGGGAAAGGAATGGTAGTGTGAGAGGCAGCAAAGGGTTAAGTTTCTATAGAACTGCAAGAGTTGCTGAAACAAGACTCCTGATAGAAAGTACCAGACAGTAGCCTTGGGAAGAGTTGAGGCAGTAGCCTTGGGAAGAAGTTGAGTTCCCAGTTCCCAAAGAACTCCTAGATAATGCTAAAAGTGAAATAATGTAGAATAAAAGGAGCTGGCAGCAGCAGATACATTTGACCAATCAGAAAGCAGACAATGGCCTTGGGACACTCGGGCCCAGATAAGGACACATTTAGGTTGGACTGAAGGGGGTTCAGTATTCTGAGGTTGTTACTGCCCTTGCTTAGTGGAGCTCATGTATTATGTATGTTATCTAACAAAATTAGAGCCTCATTAGTAATAATTAGGTTAATGAATGAAGAGGGCTTTGTGCTGATTGGCTGGCATTAACAAGACTGTGAGCTTGCCTTCCCAACCAATGGTAAGGTGGGACAGTGGAGAGGGTGTGGACTTCCCACGTTAGGGCTTTATAATCTTGCTTTTGCCTTCTGTAGTGCTCTCCTCCCTTCTGACTCTCTTGTTGGATTTGGGGATGCCCTTTCTAGAGAAAGATGGTAATAAAGTTTTTGCTTCTACTTTAAGAAGTCTCTGAGTTAATTTGGGTGAGTGGTCTTCTGACCCATACACCACCCTTACTCACCTAGTTAGCATAATTGGCATCTGATTTACTATTGTAACTCTTTAAAAACTATACCTATGATTTCTTTAAGTTTGCAGGTTCCCTAAGACTTCCTGCCCACTGTATAGCATAACAATAAACTTTTACAATCCTGACTTAAAAGATTGCTTGGGTAGTGTGAATTCCTTCCAGACTGCCCAGCAGGGACTCTGGTCATTGATTGGAGGCCCTGAAACACCTATCACCCCTTGTCATTTTGGCAAATGATGGGGTGCTTGGGGTCTATATCATAGGGTTAGTTTTTAAAGTCACAGGTATAGTTTTTAAAGAGTTACAATAGGGGCAGCTAGGTGGCACAGTGAGTAGAGCGTCGGCCCTGGAGTCAGAAGGACCTGAGTTTGGATCCGGCCTCAGACACTTAACCCACACAAACAAAAACCTAGCCGTGTGACCTTGGGCAAGTTACTTAATCCCAATTGCCCTAAAGGGGCGGCTAGGTGGCACAGTGAGTAGAGCACTGGCCCTGGAGTCAGAAGGACCTGAGTTCGGACCCGGCCTCAGACACTTAACCCACACAAACAAAAACCTAGCCGTGTGACCTTGGGCAAGTTACTTAACCCCAATTGCCCTCCAAAAAGCAAAAAAAAAAAAAAGAGTTACAATAGTAAATCAGATGCCAATTATGCTAATTAGGTGAGTAAGGGTTGGATTAGGAAGGAGTTAAGGAGTGGTCAGTGCTTAAAGGAACGTGCACTTTTACTATCAACTGTGCAGGTGTATTGCCCATAATTCACTGGGAAATAGCCCAAGGCGGGGCTACCTGGAGGTGTGGTTTTAGCTTGGAACATCACTAAGTCAACTAGTAGTCAGGGCTGACTTGAGAAGTGCCCAGTCTGACCCATCAGTGTCATGTTTGACAAGATGGATGTTGGGAACCAAGACTAATGGGGATTCAGGATGTGTATAATTGGCTGAGGAGTTAACTTACAGAGAGTGCATTGAAGGATTCATAGGTGCAGCTGGCCATTATACAAGGAGAGATAAACAGCTCATGAATTGTTGCTGGGCAGAGTGCTGGCAGGGGAAAGGGGCAGACTTAATGCTCTAAGGCTGGGGTGGGGGCGGAATGTGATTTTACAAACTGGTTTTACAAAGTGATGTTACAAACATAGACACCCTAAGCACCCCATCAGATTCTTTTCCACTTCTCATGCCTTTGGGGTTCAAGCCTTGTAGCAGTTTCTCTGGGTCAAAGGGCACGTGCAGGGTAATGTCTTTTGGGAACATAGTTACAAATTTCTTTCCATCCCAATTAGACAAATTTAGAGCTCCGCCAAGAGTGCATTCCTGTACCTGTCCACCCACAGCACCCTCATAGATTATTCTTCCCATTCAACTCATTCCCAGCATTTAGAAATGAAATGCTAGTGTTCTGAACAAAAGATTAAACCTCTGACTCAGTCCCATTTAGAGCAAATATCACTGGAATTTTTATCGTACTCCTTTCTTTGTGCATCTAAGAGATCTGAGTCACAGATCACTTCTGGTCAGCCCTAGTTTCTAGGAGACAAAACATCTGAAACAAAGACAGCTTAGGGAAACAGAGAAAAGTGTGTAGTTAAGCTCTTTCTATCTATAGGCATCAAGGAAAGGAGTTAAAAGGAATGTTACAGTACTTTGGCTAATCCCCCCCAAAACAACCACAGCCAGCAATATCAGCCTGTTCCAACCATCCCCATTGGTAGTCTTTGCACAGGTAAAGTTTCAAACTGCTGTAGTCACATCAGGGTCTCATATTAGTCTCCAGTCAGAGTGCCCACCCATTATAGGACCTATGCTCATCCACTGCACTCCAAACCAGGGCTCCAACTGCCCTTCTGCATGTGCTCCTCTGCAAATGGAAACTATTGATCATGCCACTCTTCCCCCAGAGTCCAAGTGCCCAAGTTCACAGAAAAGATTACCAAAGGTTATATTTGGATCTACAGAACTTTGTTTTTAAATCATCTCTACTTCTCAAACTATCCTTTGCCTCCCCCATCCCCCCCATAATCCCTTATAACAAAGCATAAAAGAGAGAAACAATAGTTCATCAAGACTACACAACTGGGGCAGCTATGTGGTGCAGTGAATATTGTACCAGCCCTGGAGTCAGGAGAACCTGAGTTCAAATCCTGGCCTCAGACACTTAACACAAAAACTAGCTGTGTGACCTTGGGCAAGTCACTTAATCCCAATTGCCCTCCCCTCCCCCCTCAAGGAAACAACCCCCCCCAAAACAACAACAAAAAAACCCTACCCAACAGAGAATTCTGTCATATTCCACAGTGTTCCACAAGTATTGTCCTCCACCTCTACAAAGGAAGGAGTTGGTGTGTTCTCATCTCAACTGTTAGCTACTATAAAAAAGTACAGATCTCAATATTTTGATGCATGTGGAATCTTTCTTTTTATCCTTGACATTCTAGTAGTAGCATATGTCTTGCAGAAGAACTGATCTAGAGATCAGTGGGTATGAGTATTTTTGTGACTTTCTTGGCAGATCTCCAAATTGCTTATCAGATTCTTGGGGCCATTTTGCAGCTTCATTCACAATATATAGCATGCCTGTCCTTCTACAGCCCCTTCAGCATTGACTATTCCTGTCTTTTATCATCTTTGCCATTGGTTCGATATGAGGGATGATGCAGTGAATAGAGTGTTGGGCCCGGACTCAGGAAGATGAGTTCAAATCCAGCTTCAGAGACTCAATAGCTTTGTGACCCTTGCCAAGTCTGTCTCAGTTTCCTCCTCAGTAAAATGTGGATAATGATAGCATGAACTCTCTTTATTGTGGGGGTGAAATGAATAATAATTGTAAAGCACTTAGCACAGTGCCTGCCACTATCATTATCAACGTCATCACTTGCTTTGTCTTATAACTGATTTTGAACAGTGTTAAAAACTTGGAATTCCTCTCTTGAAATTGTTTATATCCGGGGGCTGCTAGGTGGTGCAGTGAGTAGAGCGTTGGCCCTGGAGTCAGAAGGACCTGAGTTCGGATCCCGCCTCAGACACTTAACGCACATACAAACAAAAACCTAGCCGTGTGACTTTGGGCAAGTTATTTAACCCCAATTGCCCTCTAAAAAGCAAAAAAAAAAAGAAATTGTTTATATCTGTTAATGAATTATCTATTGAAGAGTGGCTTTTGGTCATATATTTTTGTTCCTTGCCTATGTATATCGGATATCTATTTATCAGAAATAAATGATACAAAGATTTTTAATCAATCTTTTCACTTATCAAAGATGTATTAATTTGGTTTGTGCAAAAGCTTTCTAATTTCTCAAAAATAAATTTACTTATTTTGTCTTTTGTGATTGATTCTATGCCTCCCCCTCTTTAAAAAAAAATAATAATTAACCTCCTACCCTTAGCAGTGATGCCACCTTTTAAATTTGGCAGGACCACCCTCTTGTTGGAACTGGATTGTTTCATGCTGATTCCCCCAGAGACCAAAGTGATACAGGACAGAATGCCCTGGAGGTATGGGGGGACTTGCTTGTGCCTTTGGTCTTGCTATAGCTTTGAAGCAACTATTTCTCTTTTAAAAGTTAATGGATGGGGGCAGCTAGGTGGCACAGTGAGTAGAGCATTGGCCCTGGAGTCAGAAGGACCTGAGTTCAGATCCGGCCTCAGACACTTAATGCACACGCAAACAAAAACCTAGCCATGTGACCTTGGGCAAGTTACTTAACCCCAATTGCCCTCCAAAAAGAAAAAGAAGGTGTTCCTCCATTACTGAGAAGATATGAGAAGATACTCCCAACCTACCCCTTCATGGACATGAGAGGTCCACAGATGTTACAAAACATTGTACATGTTTTCAGACTTTTCAATGCATTGATTGTTTGTCCTGTCTTTTATTACTCTCTTTAAAAAAATACTATTTGTTATATGGGATAGCTCTATGAGAAACATAGGGAGGAATACATAAGATAACTATGGTGATGTAGCATACAGAAATTAACTTTAAAACTTACTTTTTAAAATAAACTTTTCTTAATATATAGTAATAATATCTATCAAAATCCAAGAACAAACATTATATGTATTAGAGAAGAATTAGAGAGCTTTCTGTAGGGGCAATGTTGAGGGTTAGCTCTGAGGGGTCTGCCATGGGCATGAATCCAGGCCAAGGATCCCCTTGAGCCTGTTTCCACCCACCTAGGCTCAGTATCTAAGGATGTTGACTCCCCCCTCCCCCTCAACTCCCCCCCTTCCCACCCTTGTGCAAGGGAGGCTTGCAACATTCTGACCATCCCTGAAATCCTGGCCACTTGAGTGACATTGATAAAGTATGATACATGAGATAAGAAAACAAGGAAATGTGCCAAGGGAATGGCCTCTTAAAGGTTGCAGGTTAGGTGCCTCATATAGAAAACAATGTAAAGTTTCCCATGGAAAAATATGTAAGTGCTTTAGCTATAGTATATAAACCTGAACCCTCAGATGCTTATTTGAGATTTGATTGGCGTCCATGCAATAAACGTATGAACGCTTCAAGTTTCCTCCTGGCCCACGTGTATGCTTGTTTCCATGTTTCTGTTAGTGCTGCAAGTGCTGGCAGCAGCTTTCCTTTTTTCTTTTTTTACTTAAATTTTGTTTATTTTTAGTTTATATCATTCATTTCCACAAGATTTTGAGTTACAAAATTTTCCCCCATCTTTCCCCTACCCACCACCCCAACACAGCCATCTCACTGTGTACCCCCTCTCCCAATCTGCTCTCTCTTATGTCCTCCCATATCCCCCCTCTGACATTCTGGTAGGGCAAGATGGATCTCCATCCCCCAGTGCCTGTGTATCTTATTTCCCAGTTGCATGTAAAATAATAATAATAATAATGTGTATATATTTTAAACATTTGATTGTAAAACTTTGAATTCCAGATTCTTTCCCTTCCTCCCTCGTCACCCATCCTTACTGGGAAGATAAGCAATTCAATATAGGCTGTACATGTGTAGCTAATGCAAAACATTTCCATAGTGGATATATTGTGAAAGACTGACTATATTAACTCCATCCCATCCCACCCCCACTTGTTCTATTCTCTACTTTGATCCTGTCCCTTTTCAAAAGTGTATGCTTCCTACTTCCCTCCCCACCAGCCTGCCCTCCCTTTCATTATCCCCCCTCTCATTACCTTCCCCTCTACTCTCCTGTAGGGTGAGATGCCCTATTTAGTATGTATGTCACTCCCTCCCTAAGCCAAATTCAATGAGAGTAAGGTTGACCCATTCCCTTTTGCCTTCCTGTTCTTCCCCTCCATTATAACAGTTTCCCCTTGCCTCTTCTATATGAGATAGTCTGCCCCATTCTGTCTCTCCCCATCTCCTCTCATTATATTCCTCTCTCACCTCTTAATTTCACCTTTTAGTATCATTCCTTCCTATTCAATTGGTCCTGTGCCCTCTGTCTATGTATACCTGGACACATATATACACACACTAACATACATATTCATATGCCATATACCCTCCTATATAGACATATATATGCATGTATACATATATATATGTATATACACACATTTATCTTCCCTTCAACTATTATACTGAGAAAAGTTTCATCAGTTACAATGATCATTTTTCCATGTAGGAATGTAAATAGTTCAGCTTTGATAAGTTCCTTATGATTTCTTTTCCCTGATTACCTTCTCAAGCATCTCTTACTTCTTGTGTCTGAATGTCAAATTTTCTATTCAATTCTGGTTTTTTCCTCAAGAATGCTTGAAAGTCCTCTATTCCATTGAATGATGACATTTTCCCCTGAAACATGATATTCGATTTTGCTGGGTAGGTTTTTCTCGGTTTTAATCCCAGCTCTTCTGACCTCTGGAATATCATATTCCAAGTCCTTCAATTCCTCAATGTAGAAGCTGCCAGATCCTGTGTTATCCTGATTGTGTTTCCACAATATTCAAATTGTTTCTTCCTGGCTGCTTATAATATTTTCTCCTTGATCTGGGAACTCTGGAACCTGGCTATAATATTCCTAGGAGTTTTCTTTTTGGGATCTTTTTCAAGAGGTGATTGGTGGATTCTTTCAACCTCTATTTTGCCATCAGGGCAATTTTCCTTGAGAATTTCCTGAAGGATGATTTCTAGGTTCTTTCTTTGATCATGGCTTTCAGGCAGTCCAATAATTTTTAAATTATTTCTCATGGATCTATTTTCCAGGTCAGTAGTTTTTCCAATGAGATATTTCACATTGTCTTCTATTTTTTCATTTGTTTGGATCTGTTTAATAGTATCTTGATTTCTCATAATGTCACTAGCTTCCATTTGCTCCAATCTAATTCTGAAGGAATGATTCTCTTCAGTGAGCTTTTGAGATTCTTTTTCCATCTGGCAAATTCAGCTTTTTAAAGCATGCCTCTCCTCATTGCCTTTTTGAGCCTCTTTTGCCATTTGAGTTAGTCTATTTTTTAAGGTGTTATTTTCTTCAGTCAGGTTGTTGACTCTCTTTTCATGATTTTTTTGCCTCATTCTCATTTCTCTTCCCAATTTTTCCTCCACTTTTCTTATTTGGTTTTCAAAATCCTTCTTAAGCTCCTCTATGGCCTGTAACCAACTCACATTTTTCTTGAAAGCTTTTGATATAGGAATTTTGACTTCATTGTCTTCTTCCTGTTTCATGCAAAAGTCCCCAAAATAGGAATCCAAAGTCAGATTGCTTGCTTGCTTTGCTTCCTTTGCTTGATCATATTGCCACTCAATTACTTGGTTTTTTGAGCTTTTTGCCACAGTGTAACTCTGCTTCCACAGAGGAGAGCTTTGTCCCAAATCAATGGGGATTTCACAGCTGCTGAAGCTATTAGTTGGCTGCCCTCTCAGAAGCCTCCACCGGCTCTGGCACCTGGTCAACCACCCCAGGACCTCCACCCTAGACAGCGATCCAGATCCAAGCAGATTAAAACAAGAGTGATCACCCCTTAGAATGGACATTTGGTACCCCTACAATCAGCAGGCCAGGAGCTCTGAAGCAGCCATGCAGCCACTGTGCCTCAGCCACTTCTCCCAGGGGGCAGAGGTTGGACCATACTCTTGGATCCCCTGTTCCCACAAAGTCCACACTGACCTCTCACTTTGTCTTTGGCATTTATGGGTTGATAAGTTTGGAAACCACCACAGCTGCTGGTGATTCACTCTTCCCACACCCCTCTATCCATGGCTGGCTGGAGTGCCCTGAGGCTAAAACTGCAGGCTTTCATGGGGCTGGGCTCTCCTCCCAGCACCCTGTGATGCACCTTTCACTGTTGCCCTGCCAGGCTGCCTTCATTGGGCAGTTTGTTTCTCTCTGTTACTTTGTGGGCTCTGTAGCCCTAAAGTTTTGTTTAGATTCATTTTTATAGGTATTTGAGGTGATTATGGAGGGAGCATACAGAGTTTTCCTGCTTCTTTCTACCAATAGGCAGCAGCTTTCCAATAATATCTGGGTAAAGCAAAGATCCCCACTGTCCCTACTACTAAGGGCTAGAAATGCTAACTATAGAAGTAAGGCAATAATTAGAAGTCTAGAGAATCAGCGGAGACAAAAAGGACACAAAATCATTGCTTTTTACAGTTAACAATAATAATAGCAGGTAATATTTCTATGGTGCCGACTATGTGCCGTGTACTGTATTAAGGGAATATTCCACAAAGCCCTGGGAGGCAGGTACTTTTGTTACCCCCATTTTACAGATGAAGAAAATTGTGTAAACAGAGGTTAAATGCCTTGCCCAGGGTCAGTCACAGCTAATTATGTGTCTGAGGCTGGATCTGAACTCAGTTCTTCCTGACAGCAGGTAAGTAATCTCTCCACTATGCCAAATAACAAGATAATTCATTTTAGAGAACTCTAAATGAGTTAACCAAAAATTAATTGAAACAAATTATAAATTTAGCAAAGTTGCAGGATATAATATAAATTTATATCCATCAACATTCCTGTATGTTACCAAGAAAAGCTAACAGGAATAGCTAGAAAGAGAAAATCTATTGAAAATAGCTATAGACATCCAGCCTCAGACACTTAACACTTACGAGCCATATGACCTTGGGAAAGTCACTTAAACCCAATTGCCCCACCTTCCCCCTTCCAAAAAAAAAATTAAAAAAGAAAATAGCTATAAAACTATAAAACATCTGGGAATGTATCTACCAAGATACACTCTGTAATTACATAACTCCAACAACAAAACATTTTGCAGACAGATAAAGCTAAATAATTGGAGGGACATCAAACCATCAAAGGAATAGTTTACAGAGATAGAAAAAATAATGAAATGCATTTTGAGAAATAAAAGGTCAAGAATCTCAAGGGTAATAATGAAAAACAGTGGATAGGAAGGGAGCCTAGCCATGCCACATCTCAAACTAGTAGTAGTAGTCACATCAAAATCGTCTGGTACTGATTAAAAGAAGAAAGGTCCGAAGTGAAACGGATTAGGTATACAATATAAAGAAAATAAATATGGTAGCACAGCGTTCAATATACCCTCAGCCACCAGAGAGGAAGGACTAGCAATTTGACAAAAGCTACTGGAAAAACTGAACAGCAGTATGTCCATTAGGTTCAGAGCAATACCTCACATCATGCACAAAAATAAGCTCCAAATAGATACATGATTTAAATGTGAATTGTTGGGAACAAGTGGGGGTGGAGGAAGGTGCTTAAGGAGGACAATACTAGGGAGAGAATAGTCCAAAGTAAAACAATCTTCCTAATCCTATAAGAATCACTAAAAGGGGAAAATGAAAAGAAAATTAGAATCTAATGTGGTACCTTAGATTGCTTCCTAGACTACTAGCAAATGGATGCATAAATTGTTTATGAAAATAATGGAATATTAGTATATTACATGTATATTAATATATAGTAATATATCAATAGAATATTAGTGTGCTGTAAAATATTACAAGAAATGATTGCAGAGAATTCTAGGTAGTATGACCATCATGATGCAAAATGAAATGAGCAGAAAGAGAACAATCTATACAAGAACAAAATAGTATATATAAAAAACAAGTGTGGAAAGAACTAAGAATTCTGATCTAAGCACTCACCAGCATCTTCAGAGAACCTATGACAAAACATGTTACCAACCTCCTGACAGGAGACGGACACAAGGTGCAGGGACATACATGTTTGACATGGTCACTATATAGAGTTATTTTGTATGACTGTGCTTTTTGGAGTTTTCTCCCCTTTCAGTAAATTGTGAGGGAAGAAGGAGTTGAGGGAAGGTAGTCATGATGTCAATTCAGGGTCATTTAAAAAATGCATGTTCTTATGCCCAAAGGGCTATAAAAATGTGCATCCCTTTGACCCAGGAATACCACTTCTAGGGCTGTATCCCAAAGAGATCATAAAAATGGGAAAAGAACCCACATAGACAAAAATATTTATGGCAGCTCTTTTTGTGGTGGCCAACAATTGGAAATCAAGGGGATGCCCATCAATTGGGGAATGGCTAAACAAGTTGTGGTATATGAATGTAATAGAATACTCCTGTGTCATAAGAAATGATGAACAGGCAGATTTCAGAAAAACCTGCAAAGACTTATATGAACTGATGCGGAGTAAGGGGAGTAGAACCAGAAGAACATTGAACATAGTAACAGCCACAGTGTTCAAGGACTGATTTTGATAGACTTAGCCCTTCTCAGCAATGCAAGGACCTAAAACAATTCCAAAGGACACATGATGGAAAATTCCAGCCACATCCAGAGAAAGAACTATGGAGTCAGAATGCAGAATGAAATAAACTACTTCCTTTTTTGCTTTGTTTTATTTTGTTTTTTTTTCCTCTTCTCATGGCTTTTCCCATTTGTTATAATTCTTCAATGCAACATCACTAATGTGAAAATATGTTTAATAGAAATGTATGTGTAAAGCCCATATCAGATTTCAAGTCATCTTGGGGAGGGAATGGTGAGGGAAGGGGAGAGAATTTAAAACTTATGGAAGTGATTGCTGAAAACTAAAAAGAAATAATTTAATTTTAAAAATGCATGTTCAGAAGGAAGCACAAACAAGCAGGATAGTTTTTGTTGTTGTTGGGGTTTTTTTGTTTTTTTTTGTTTTTTGCTTTTTTGGAGGGCAATTGGGGTTAAGTGACTTGCCCAAAGTCACAAGGATAGTAAGGGTGTCAAGTGTCTGAGGTCGGATTTGAGGTCAAGTCCTCCTGACTCCGGGGCCAGTGCTCTATTCACTGCACCACCTAGCCGCTCCAGGATAGTTTTGAAAATAATGTGTTTTCATTATATAATTTTTAAAAACCCAAGCAGTATAAAGTGGTTTTCATATAGAATCCCATTTTTGTGTTCTGTGTATATGGAAATGCTTTCTATGGTGTTTAAATTCAGAATTGCTAAAAAATTAAATTTAAAAAAGAAAAAGGAAATGTTTAGCCCCTGTGACTTCAGCTTATTGGTGCCTGGATAACGCAAGAACTAAATCTAGTGATTCTAAGGCCTAATGAATATATATTCCTTAGAAAAAATGAAGACAACTGACATCCTATAGCCTTAAAAGAGAACATCAAGACATCAAGTAGCTAGAGAGATGAGTTAGAACCAAATAGAGCTAATATGGTTCTCTGCTGAATCTTTACTCTGTGTGTTTCCTATTCTCCAATTTCTGGGTATTTGTAAACATTATCTTATTTCCCTTACTTAATTAGAATCCTTTGGTCAAAGGGACATCTGTATCTTTCTATTTCAAGTGCTGGGCACATACCCAATAAATAAGGCCTACTCCAGATACTTATAGAATTCTTGAAGAGACAGTCAGAATGGCGAGATGTCATGTAGTTAGAGTTATATTCTTAGGAGGTTAGTGCGCCAAACCAAAAGGCATGGAAGAAGCAGTGACAAAAAGAGAGAAAAGAAAGGAAGACACGAATGGAGAGAGCTCTGCGAAGCAGTAGTGGCAGACATAGACAGTGGAAGCTGTGGAAAAGGAACGAAGAAACGCAACAGCCAAAAGCAGTGGCAAACAAGTGTGGGAACACAAGAGACGGATGAACTCTGTGGTGGCATTGCATAAAGTGGGCTGAATTCACGGACTTTTTCCGATAGAATAAAGACATGGGTTTCGGAGTTGGGAAATATCCCATCCCAGGTACCAGTTTCCTGTCTAACACCTCAGAATACAATAGCAATAAGGAGGTTGACATCTGTTTGTACAAAAGTACTCACAGAATTATGCATAATAGAAGAATGGAAAGAACTCATGTCTTCTAAGACTGAGAGAATGGCTGGGCAAACTGTTTTAGGAAGATGATTGATTATTGATAAGCCACCTAAAAGAAATCTTACTATGTATAAACTCAAAAGAAACATGGGGCCCCTGAAGAGGTGCAGAGTAAAGAATTAAGAGTAAGGACAACATATGCCTTGACTTGAGAAACTCCATCATTACAATCAACACAAAGGGAAAGAGATCAGAAGATGGCAAGGGAATGGACTCAAAAAAGCAAATCACATGTTAAACTACAAAAAGATGACAATATCATATGTATTATGCTCCTTTTTTAAAGAAATCTTCATATTTAACATTTTGTTGAGGGCTACTAAATTTGAGATACGGAAAATGAAATTCAGGGAAACTTTTCCTTAACAGCTAATATTGCAATGATTTTTTGATAAAAAATAAAATCCTGCTACCAGGCATGATTGCACTGACCAATGCAACTCTCCTGCCACCTAATGGCGGATCTGAGTGTGAGGGCCCTTGACACCCAGGGAATCTTTACGTGCCTTTCCCAAGCTCTGAACTAGCAGCCCCTAGAATGGACAGCCAGGAACCACGCCACCGATTTCTCAGGAGAATTCATTCAGTTTTGGAATTTTCTTGCTAGATGAATGTGTGCAAATTGTCTGAAAGACAAAGGAGGATTGAACACACAGAGTTTGGCGCAGAAATATATCAAACCCAACATGGAAACAAGCTGATGTGAGAGTAGAGGTGGGACGAAAGTGGATGGTGAAGAAGCAAAACAAACATTCTGATCCTGAATGGAGGATTAGGGGACAGGATGGGGGTGGAGGTCGAAAGAGTTGCATATGGGGGATCCTTAGAGACAAGTTCAGAGAATCCCAGGTCATCTCACTTGATGTAGTGAACATACAACAGTAACATTGTAAAGAAAAACTCTGAAAGATTTAATAACATCACTGCAATGACCAGTCATCTCTTCAGAGGGCCTAGAAGGAAAACTATTACCCACCTTCTGACAGAGAGGTGACAGACACAAGTTGTAGAAAGGGACACAAATTTTGTGACAAGGTCACTCTATGGATTGCTTTACTATGCTTGTTTTTGCAAAAGGTTTTTTTTTTTCTGTAGGTTTTTAATTGGGTGGAGGGTTGTTGGGGGAGAAGGGTTGGAAATGGTGATTCCCTCCCCAAAGAAAGGTCCTAAAATGTCTTTTAAAATGCATAGAAGTTCAGAAGGAAACAGACAAGACAGTTTGGGAAATAATGCATGGAATGTATTATGTGTGTATACACATGTATACATAGACACATATGTATTTAAAAAGCAAGTGGTATGAACGATAGTCACAACTTCGCATGCCTTACTCTATAGGTGTTTACACTCAGAATACAAAAATGAATTCTGCCTAAGGTTCTAGATTGTCTAAATCTTACAACACATCATCCAGCATATTAGTTACTCCTCTCAGTCAGTCAATAAACATTAAGCACCTGCCAAGTGCTAAATGCTGGGAATACAAGCACAAAAGGCAGACCCTGACCTCAAGGAGTTTACAATTTAATGGGGGACAATATACAAAAGGAAGTACAAAAGGGTTCGGGGAAAGGTAGCAGAAGTACCCTGGATGTGAGGATATGATGGAATCCAACAATAATACAAATGGTGGGATGTGGAGGCCTGTACTGAGCTTCTGTCCTAAAAAAAGGCCCTGTGGTTCATGCCCTGCCTTGCAGGGTCCAAGGGGATGGGGGAAGAGAGACATAGAGGATGCTGAGATGTGGGGACCAGGCAGATCCAGCCTTGCAGGAGAATAAGATTTCCCAAAAATCAGTTTCCTGGGGAAGGATGGCCTGATGGACAAGTTCCAAAGCAATGGAGCTGGTGAGATATGGGGAGAAAATTTGAGTTACCTGGAAACTGGACAAGCATCTTTGTCTTAATTCAAGTCACAGATAAAAATATGAAAATATTACAGTTCCCTGGGGAACTCCACTTTAGGCCTTCCAATCCGTCATAAATCTTTAATGGCCACTTTTAGGGGGCTGACCTAATAGTTTTTCCATCTGGTCAACAGTACTATTCTTTAATCAACATTATTTTTTCCACAAGAATAACACAAGACTTTCTAAAATATTTTGCTAATACCTAGGTGAAGTATATATATACATATATTCCCAACCTATGAGGTTAGTAACACTTTTTTTAAGAGAACAAATATTTTGCCAATCTAGTTTGTTCTTACACATTGCTTTCCAAACATATCTCTCCACTTCCTTGAGGCCATCTTTCTTAAAAGAGAAATGGCAGAGGGAGAGGTAATTTAGTGAATCTAGTGATTGTCAAGAAAGTGTGGCAGTATATGCAACATCCTATGCCCATAATCCTCCACTTATGAAAATGAGTCACATTTTCTCATTCTCCAGGATGGATTTGTCATTATAATTGCACAGCATTTAGTTTTATTTCTTTTCATGTACATCAGTATAACCATTGTGTATATTGTTTTTCTGGTTCTGCCTCCATCAACCTGAACTTGCTAAGTCTACATTTCTTCCCATTGATTCTGGTTCTATTCCCTGAGGCCAAATAGAGCTAGGCTAATGCTAACCCCCAAGTAAAAAACTTTCAAATACTTGAAGACAGATACATTTTTTCCATAATTCTCTTCGTCATATATTCATTCAAAATGACCAGTTTCCTCAATTAATAAATATCTGGATTGAAGGCTCTTCACCATTCTGGTTTCCCTCCTCTTTCCAGCTTACTAATATCCTTTTTATAGTGTCCAGAAACAGCCACAATAACTTCAGTAAGTGTGACAAGGGAAGAAAGAGTACCTCCCAGTTCCTGAAAGTTATGCTCTTCAAGGCCATGATTGCACCTGAGTTTTTTGGCAGCCATAGTGCAATTCAAGGGCTGCTAGGTGGGGCAGGGTAGTGTGATGAGCCTGTAGTCAGGAGGACCTGAGCTCTAATAAAGCCTCAGACACTTACTAGCTGTGTGACCCCAGATAAATTACTTAACGCTGTTTACCTCAGTTTCCTCATCTGTAAAATGAGCTGAAGAAAATGGCAAACATGTCAGTATCCTTGCCAAGAAAATCATAAACGGGATCATAATTAAGTAAACAACAAAGTTTACATTCCTGGCTCATACTGAGCTTGCAGATCACTAAAACTCCCACTTTTTTCATAACTGCTATCCAACTCCCATCTTCCAACTTTCAGATTTTTCTTCCTACACTAGCACCGGACTTTTTACTTGTTTCCTTATCAAATTTTATCTTATTTGGTTCAGTCCAATGCTCTAATCTCTAAAGATCCTAATTCTGGCATCCAGTGTGTTAATCATCCCTCTAAGCCTTGTTTTATGTGCAAATTTAATGAACATGCCACCAGTGTCCTTTAATGAGTCACTGGTAAAAATGTTAACTTGAACAGGGTCAAACAAAATTTCTCAGTGATTTTAGAGGACATGTCTCCCCAAGAAATGTAAACATGGAATCCTTAGCAATTATTCATTTTATTACATTCATAATGTTTCAACACCTCTAGTAAAATCTGTCTGTAAATTTCCTCATATTCATTACATTTAAATTTTTTTCCAGTATGATTTCTTAGATAGGAAATAGATTTGCTGACAGGCAAATACAATGCAAAGGGTTTGACTCCTGAGTTGGCTAAAGGTTTTCCCACATTAATTACATACAAAGGATTTTTCTCTAGTATGGGTTTTTTGATGATTAATAAGATTTTCAGATACCCCCTTTTGTGATATTTGTCCCAAACACATTATATTGAGGGTTTCCCATTATTGTACATTCTCGATGACTTTTGAGTACTTCCCTCTTCACTGAAGCCTTTCCTAAATTTAAAGAAATACAAAGGGTTTCTCTCCAATGAGTTCTGTGATTAGTAATAAGGTGGTTCCTTCTGCAGAAGGATTCTACACACTCATGACAAAGGACTCATCTGCACTGAGTTCTCTAATAACTTCTGAGTACTTTATTTTCACTAAAGACTTTCCTACATTAATTATACAGAAAGGGTTTCTCCCCCAGCATCAGTTTGTTGATAAGAAATAAGGTTTATCCTTTGGCTGAAACCTTTCCTACATTCACCATATTCAAAGGATTTCTCTTCAGCATGTGTTCTCTGATGGCTTTTGAGTACTACACTCTCAATGGAAGCTTTCCCACATTCACTATATGCAAAGGGTTTCTCTCTAGTATGAGTTCTCTGATGGGTAATAAGATTCCCCCTTTGGCTGAAGCCCTTCCCACATTCATGACATGTAAAAGGTTTCTCTCCACTGTGAATTCTCTGGTGGTTAGTAAGGTGTTCCCTCCTGTTGAAGTGTTTCCCACATTCAATACATTCAAAGGGTTTCTCTCCAGTATGACTTCTCTGATGAATTTTGAGTAACTCATTTTCACTAAAGGCTTTACCACATTCATTACATGCAAAGAGTTTCCCTCCACTATGGGTTCTCTGATGATTAATAAGATGTCCTCTATGTCGGAAAGCTTTCCCACATTCATTACATTCAAAGGGTTTCTCTCCAGTATGCATTCTCTGATGGCTTTTCAGTATTTCACTCTCACTAAAGGCTTTCCCACATTCATCACACACAAAGGGTTTCTCCCCAATATAAGTTCTTTGATGGATAATAAGGCTTGACCTATGCCTAAAGGCTTTCCCACATTCAGTACATGCAAAAGGCTTTTCCCCAGTATGAATTCTCTGGTGGCTTTTGAGTATTTCACTCTGGCTGAAGCTTTTCCCACATTCATTACACACAAAGGGTTTCTCTCCAGCATGAGTTCTCTGATGTGTAATGAGGTGTGAGCGGTGCCTAAAGGCTTTCCCACATTCATTGCATGCAAAGGGTTTCTCTCCAGTATGAGTTCTTTGATGTCTAGTAAGATGTTCCCTTCTGCTGAAAGCTTTTCCACATTCACTACAAGCAAAAGGTTTCTCTCCAGTATGAATTCTCTGGTGGCATTTGATTATTACAGTATCACTGAAGGATTTTCCACATTGATTACATGAAAAAGGTTTCTCTCCAGTGTGAGTTCTCTTATGGCTAATAAGGCTGGAATTGTACCTAAATGTTTTTCCATATTCATTACATGCAAAGGGTTTCCCTCCTATATGAATTCTTTGATGGTTTTTGAGTATTTCACTCTGACCAAAAGCTTTTCCACATTCATTCAAGGGTTTTTTTCTTATAAGAGTTTTCTTATGGGTATAAAAGTTTGACCAGTGCTTAAAAGCTTTCCCACATTCATTACATGCAGAAAGTATCTCTGCAGCATGAGTTTCCTTATGTCTGACAAGGTGATCCTTTCTGCTGAAGGCTTTTCCACATTCATTACAATCAATGAGTTTCTCCTCAGTGTGAGTTTTCTGGTGGCCAGTAAGATCTGCCTTCCAAGTAAAGTCTTTCTTACATTCATCATATGCAAAGGATTTCTTTCTGATATGAATCCTTTTAGTTGGGCTTTGTTTGTGGCTGAAGTAGTTTTCATATTCATTGTATTTAATATGTGCTAACTTACTTCCGGCATGTATTTTATGAAATTTAACTAGGTCTGAGTGGTAACTGAAGGGCTTCCTGCATTCACTATTCTTAGAAAGGTTTTTCCCTAAGGAAAGTGTATGACATGTAATTAGGCCAGGACCATTCTGGAAACTCATTCCATGTGTCTTATATTGGTGGAGACATTTTCCCACAGTCTCTCTGCACAGTGAAATCAAGATTGACCTCAGACTAAAATTCCTCCCAATTGTAGAACACGGAGGCAGGATCACTTTATTAAAAGTTGTTCTGGGAGTAACTGTTACTTGACTGGATTGTCTCTCTTGCTTGTACTTCTGTTTCTTCAAATTAACACCACATTCTCTAGCTTCTCTCATCTTGGAATGCCTTATTACTGTATCCTTTGGCAGCCTTTTCTTGAATGATGTGCCCATGCAAATGCCCTGTGTCAGATTTGAGTCCTTGCTTTCAAACCTGTTCTCATGAAGGAAATCTGAAAGAAATGAGAAACAAAGTCAATGTTAGCTTTAGCAGGGGAAAGGAATTTACTTCAAAGCAAGTTCTAGTTTCTATCTTCTCTTCGAAGGAGAATGGTACTCAAGCTGGATCAAACAGAAAAAATAAACACAGTTTGAAGAAACTGAAGTCAAAGTCTTAGGTAACGAAGACTAAATGAATTAGATTTTAGAGAAATGAAAGCACTTTTAGATGTCATTAAAAACAACTCAGGGAAAAATTGTTTTCTGCAGAATAGAAGAGTGGAAAACTACATAGAAATGAGAAAAAAACTAGTTCAGAAAATTATTCAACTAGAAATATATCTAACTTAGAATCTATACAAATAAAATTAACAGATCTTGGGAGAACCTAAGAAATTAATGGGCTCTCCCAAAATTGTTAAGAACAACAAAAAAAAAAAAAATAGGGGGCAGAGTCAAGATGGTGGAGTAGAAACAGGACTTCCGTGGGGCTCCTTCTCCCACTTCTCCAATTCATGTAAAAAATGACTCTAAACAAACTTTGGAGCTCCAGAACTCACAAAATGACAGAGAGAAGCTAACCTCCCACTGAAGACAGTCTGGCAGGCTAGCAGGAAGGGGCCAGCAAAGCATGCTGGGAGCCAAGCCCAGCCCTGTGTGAGCCCGAAGTTTTAGCCTCAGGGAAGCCACAACCAGCCACTGGCTGGAGGGACTTCAGATCACCAGCAGCTGTGGCAGTTTCCAGAATTATCAGCCCATAGATGATAAGGACAAAGTGAGAGGTCAGTGCAGTGTGGACTTTGGGACCTGGGAGTTCAGGAGTGCAGTCTGGCCTTTGCCCCTGGGGCAAGAAGCAGCTGAGGTGTGGCGGCTTCAGAGCTCCTGGCCTGCAGATTATAGGGGGACCAAGCAACCAATATGAGGGGTAATCACTTTTGCTTTAACCTGCTTGGATCTGGATCACTGCCTGGGGTGGAGGTCCTGGGGTGCGTGACCAGTGTGCCAGAGCATGTGGAGGCTTCAGAGAGGGCAGCAAACTAACAGCTCCAGCAGCTGAGAAAACCCCAGCTATTTGGAACAAAGCTCCCCTCTCTGGAATCAGAGTTCTACGGTGATAAAAAGCTCAAAAGTCAAGTAACTGAGTGGCAACATGAGCAAGCAAAGGAAGCAAGGCAAGCACAGCAGTCCGACTTTGGATTCCTTTTTTGGGAACAAAAAGGATCAAAGCATGGAACAGGAGGAAGACATAGAAGTCAGAACTCTTGTACCAAAAGCTTCCATCAAAAGAATAAGCTGCTTACAGGCCATAGAGGAGCTTAAAAAGGAAGAGTAGTGGAGGAAAAACTGGGAACAGAAATGAGAATGATGCAAGAAAATTATGAAATGAGAGTCAACAACCTGACTGAAGAAAATAACACCTCAAATTGCAAGAGAGTCTCAAAAAGCCAATGAGGAGAATAATGACTTAAAAAGTCAAAACTGCCACATGGAAAAAGAATCTCAAAAGCTCACTGAAGAGAATCATTCCTTCAGAATTAGACTGGAGCAAATGCAAGCTAGTGACCTTATAAGAAATCAAGATACTATTAAACAGATCCAAACAAATGAAAAAATAGAAGGCAATGTGAAATATCTCATTGGAAAAAACATTGACCTGGAAAATAGATCCAGGAGACATAATTTTGAAATTATTGGACTACCTGAATGCCATTATTAAAAAAAGAACCTAGAAATCATCCTTCAAGAAATTCTCAAGGAAAATTGCCCTGATGTTTTAGAACCAGACGGCAAAATAGAGATTGAAAGAATCTACCAATCACCTCCTGAAAAAGATCCCAAAAAGAAACTCCTAGGAATATTATAGCCAGGTTCCAGAGTTCCCAGATCAAGAAGAAAATATTACGAGCAGCCAGGAAGAAACAATTTGAATATTGTGGAAACACAATCAGGATAACACAGGATCTGGCAGCTTCTACATTGAGGGACTGAAGGGCTTGGAATATGATATTCCAGAGGTCAAAGGAGCTGGGATTAAAACTAAGAATCACCTACCCAGCAAAACTGAATATCATGTTTCAGGGGAAAATGTTTCATTCAATGGAATAGAGGACTTTCAAGAATTCTTGATGAAAAAAAGAGTTGAATAGAAAATTTGACATTCAGATACAAGAAGCAAGAGAAGCAGGAGAAGGTAAACAGGGAAAAGCAATCATAAGGAACTTATCAAAGTTGAACTACTTACATTCCTACATGGAAAAACTATAACTGTAACTTAATGAAACTTTTCTCAGTAGGAGAATAATTGAAGGGAAGAGAAATGTGTGTGTGTGTGTGTGTGTGTATATGTGTGTGTGTGAGAGCGTGTGTATATACATACATATATATGTCTATATAGGAAGGTATATGAATACATATGTGTGTGGATATATGTGTACAGGTATACATAGACAGAGGGCACAGGACCAATTGAATAGGAAGGGATGATACTTAAAAGATGAAATTAAGAGGTGAGAGAGGAATATAATGAGAGGAGATGGGGAGAGATAGAATGGGGTAAATTATCTCATAAAGAAGAGGCAAGGGAAAACTGTTATAATGGAGGGGAAGGACAGGAAGGTAAAAGAGAATGAGTCAACCTTATTCTCACTGAATTGGGCTTAGGGAGGGAATGACATACACACTTAATAGTTTATCTCACCCTACAGGCAAGTAGGGGGGAAGGGGACAAGATGGAGGATGATGGCAAGGAGGGCAGGCTTGCAGGGGGAGGAAAGTTGGAAGCACCCACTTTTAAAAGGGACCGGATCAAAGTAGAGAATAGAACTAGTGGGGGGTGGGATAGGATGGAAGGAAATATAGTCAGTCTTTCACAATATATCCATTATGGAAATGTTTTGCATAGCTACCCATGTACAACCTATATTGAATTTCTTATCTTCCCAGTAAGGGTGGGTGATAAGGAAGGTAGGGAAATAATCTGGAATTTAAAGGTTTAAAATCAAATGTTTAAAATATATGTATATGTATATTATTATTATTATTTTACATGTAACTGGGAAATAAGATATACAGGCACTGGGGCATAAGATCCATTGTGCCCTACTGGGAAGTTGGAGGGGGAATGGGGGAAGATATGGGAGAGAGCAGATTGGGGGAGGGGATATTCAGTGGGATCGCTGTGTTGGGGTGGTGGATAGGGGAAAAATGGGGAGAAAATTTGTAACTCAAAATCTTGTGGAAATGAATTATGTAAACTAAAAAATAATAATTTTAAAAAGAGAGATAGACAAAAAAAAATAACAAAAAAATAGAACCAATACAGTTTAGTGATTTTTTTTTTAATTTCAAAAAATATTGAAAAAAGACAGGTTTAACAGAAAATATATTGACTACCAAATGGGGTGAACATCAAATTCAAATTATCCAATTTTAAATCATAGAAATTCATTATTTTCCATCTGCAATAAAATAGGGGCAAGATTATTTCAAAAGCTGCCAACAAGAAAGGAATACATAGTAAATTTCAACTTGATCTGCAAAAGGTTTTCTATAAATATAAGAAATTTAAAAAGCTAAAATATGATATGTTGAAAATTAAAAGATTTGTCATTGATAAAAATCTGTGATAAGGAAAAACTGAGGTACAAAGTTCCAAGTATGATTAATTCATTTGTATGACTAGCAAATACCAATAAATTGGTTCCAAGACCCCTCAGTAGTCAGGGATGCACCTGACAGTCACAGCAACCCTTTTATAGCATTTACAGACATATTTCATCCTTGACTGCTTGGTGCTATTTACATTAGTTCTTCACCAGGTGGAACAACATCCCTAGACTAACATCCTTTGCAAAGTTCTGTTTTGAGCAAACATCCTATGACCTGATTGACTCAGCTCCTTCCACGATCAGCAAAAGCTCACAGATTTTAATTTTTGTGGTTGAAGTTTAGCCTGTAAGAATAGAGGAGTTAAACACTTATTTTATTAACAGGCCTTATAAAATCAAGTCTGAATTTGATTCACAAATATGGATTAGCTACACTAATTAGATATAATTCTCAATCAATAATTAATCATGTACTACCAATTTTCAAATTTCACAACAGGCAACTGAAGTTGCAGGCTTACGGGAGTTCAAACTCACTTAATGAGGGGGCCAACCAATACACAGTGGATTGATCATTATTAATTCATAATAAACTAACCTTTATTAAAATAATATAAAACAGGACAGGATATCAATTTTCAATTTTCACAGATGAAAAATATCACTTTCACTGAAATAGGGCCTCATTTAAAAAAATTATCAATAGCTTGAATGAAATCACATTCACAGCCAGTGTAATTAGCAAATAATGTAAAACTTAGAGGGATATCTAACAAAATAGATAAGTTAGGAGCCAAAGAGATCCCAATATGGTAAATCAATGGGTTAGAAACTAATAAAAATACAATACTGATAAGTATAAAGTCCCATATTTCAATCCAGAAACTTCTCTCTGCAAATATAACATATGGGAGGATGACTAAATTGCAGCTCATCTGAAAAAGGTCCAGTGATTTTAGCCACATGGAAGCTCACTCAACCTAAGTCAAGCACTACCCATGGCAGCCAATAGAGCAAATATGATCTTAGGTTAAAAGAAAGTCAGTGTAGAGAACCCAAAAGTTCAGCCTTGCCCAGATCAAGGCATCTGGAGGACTATGTTCTGTTTTAGCACAACAGGGCTATTGTTAAACTGGAGAACAGCCAAAGGAGGCCAGCCAGAACGATGAATGGTTCTAGATGCCTCCACAAGGTTCAGCTGAAGCCACCAGAAACACAGTCTGGAGAAGGCCCCACCCCCCCAACATGTATTTCCCCAGATTCAGAGAGATTAAGGATCTTGCCCCAGGCCAGAAGCATCATACTGACCTGCTGAGTTCCAAAGGACGGACTCAGGAGATTTAAGAAGCAAATTTAAGGTCAATACACTTCCTAATTAATAGAGCTTTCTCCAAACTGAACAAGCTGCCTTAGGAAGTGGTGGGTTTCTTCTCACATACAAGCTACATGGTCACCTCTCACTTACATTGTAGAAGGTATTCTGATCAGATATGGGCTGTACTAAATAGCCACTAAGGTTCCATCTAATTCCAAACTTTTGTGATTCGGTAAAAGTGATATATTATCTTTTCAAGAAAACAAAGTAATCATGGAAACACTGATTATAGAAAAATGAAAAATACATGTGTAAAAGATGAAAATTAAGTCATTAAAAAATTAAAAGCCAATTAAGATAGTATATCTTCAGAGAAAAAAGAAGCCAGGCTATGGTTTGTTGAGGGAAGAGGGGAGGAAGTAAGTAGGATAAAAGTTACAAGCATTTTTAAACTTCTACCAATCCAGACCTTACAATCTGCAAAAATGAATGGAACGTGTGAGAGGCTAAAAGCAATCACTGACTGAAAGATGTAACTGAAAAGGGCTGTAGTCAGAAATTAGGCACAGACCAACATCTCACACCAAAAATGCATACATGACATAGATTTAAGACGTCATAGCATAAACAAACTAGGAGAACAAGGAAGGAAAAATATCTCCTGCACCTACAGACAGGGAAAAAGTTCATAACCAAACAGGAAGCAGATAAAGGAGTAGATAAAAAGTTTTACACAAAAAAAATCAACATATGAATTAATGCAGAGTGAAATGAGTAGAACCAGGAGAAAAAGTCGGAAACACCATAAAGAAAACAATTTTGAAATACTTGTTTTAATATTTTGGTAACTATTTTAAAATAATTTATTTCCTTTGTAATCCTATATATCTATGCATTTAAACATTATAGTGGGTATGGGTTCGTAGGCTTCACTAGACTACCAAAGGGATCCAGGATACAAAAAAATGAGAACTGGTGTTGTAAAACCTGAAGTGAAACCTCAAAGATGTAAGAATTCTGCTCAAAGCCACGACCCCTCCCCCCCCCCACTCTCACAGAGAAGAGATGGCTCAGGCAAAGAACGAAGGTCCATTTTCAGATGTGGCCAGTGTGGATTTGCTTTGGTTCACTAAGCTTATTTCTTGGTGTTTTCTTCTTTGTATTTGGATTGGGGAAAGGGTTGTGGTAGCCAAAAAAACCCCAGCAACATGGGTCAGGGCAGCATCTAAAAGAAAATGAACAAAAGAGGACAGAAGAAGTCCAAAAGGAGCCGAAGACAAGAAAGAGAACTTGGAAGCATATTAAATTTTTAACACATCTTTTAAAAAGCAGCCAGGCGGTGTAGGGGACAGAGCACGAGGTCTTGAGTCAGGAGGATCTGAGCTGCAATCCAACCTCAGACACTTACTGGCTGTGTGAGCCTGGGCAAGCTGTTTAACCTCTTCTTGCCTCAGTTTCCTCATCTGTAAAATCCTCTCAGGGTTGCTGTGAGGTTCAAATGCGAGAATAACTGTGTGGTACTTCACACAGTGCCTGGTCCAGAGTAGGCACTGTAAAAATGACAGCCACTATTGTTGTTAAAGCATTCTATGAGGGAGACATCCGTGGCTTCATGTGCAAACATCTTTTCGTGTTCTACTTTGCAGATGGGAATGTTTTCTCTTTTTTGGGTGTTTAAGTGTAGAATAAACCAAATGTATTTTAAAAAAGGAAATGAAGGTAAGGTTCAAGGAACAGAATAACATCCATTTTCAGACATGACCAATGTGTGTTTTAATATGTGTTACAAAAGAGATTTTTTTTCCTTGGGGAGGAGGGGCAGTGACGCCCAAGAAAAGCATAGAAGAAAAACCTTCTAATGTAGAATTAAAACGCAAAGGGCACAAGAAGAGGCTCAGGAAGCACGAGCCACAGAGCTCTGAAACGAAGGACTGAATGTACTGGGACTCACAGTTTCATGTTCTCCTGTTCTTCAGATAGGGATATGTTCATATTTATTGGCATTTGTGAAATTCAGAATAGAAATTTATAGGAAAAAATTAAGATGAGGAAAAAGAAGCTATATGTCTAAAAATTTCAAAAACATTTTGAAAGGAACACAAATTAGCAATAGCCACAAGAAGACTGTTCAAATGCTCCAATAATTATAAACATTCAGATGAAAATATCTTAAAGCTACAACATAAAATCCACTAAATTCACAAGAGAATTACAGAATGCGATGCCAGTGGAACTGTGAAGATATAAGCATGATATTATCCAAGTAGTAGAACTATGAAATGGTGCAGTCTTTTCTGGAAAGCAAAAAAGCCAAAAAGAGAAAAAACCCCAATACTGTGAGACTAAGTGTTGCCACTACAAACAGGGGGCCACAGAACGGATCAAGGGAGAGGCTACAAGCAATGACTCACCCAGACAAAGGCCTCTGTGTTCTCCTCCCTTGGACCTTCGTGGTGCTTCTCCTCCCTCCAATAGGGAGATTACATCCAGTGTACAAACAGGAATTCCTAAACAGTGGGAGATAAATGAGAAACTGATGGGACTGAAAGGTATCTGGGAATTCAATTCTCTTCATGGAAAAGCCGGGCTAAGAAAGCCCAACAGGTGGTACAAAGGCTTTTTGGAGCATACACTTGAGCCGTGTGTTCTCAGGGAGGAAGAGGGGTCACGATGCCGGGCCCAAGACTTTTTCCATCTATACTGACTGTCCATAGGGGCAGAAAGATCCACAGGCTGCCATCCAAATGTATGTCATAATAGGGACAACAGACGTCCTTTTTCTGCTTGTTTTTTTCTCTGTGGGCACAAAGGCCAAACCACTTAGAGTGCTCACTGACCTCTTCCACATAAAATGTTCTAGTGCTCGATGCCTTCATCCCTGTGTTATCCACCGAGGAAGGACCTCAGCACGCACTCTCACAGTGGTAAACACCTGCGGGGGGAGCAGGAGGGCCTTTGGAAAACGGCTAAGTTCTTTTCAAGAGCCCGAGGTGGACTCATTCTTTTTAACACCAACCAGCATCATTGTAACAGGTGGAATAAGAGGATCTAGAAATAACTCAAAATGAGTATCATGTGGAGGGCGACAAAGGGGCTAATTAATGGAGGGTCTGGCCAATGGGAAGTCACAGCTCAGGGATGAGGTATATCCTGAGGAAATGCACGATGAGGAGAAGAACCAGGTGGACAGCCCGAGCACTGTACGCATGTAAAGTGAAAGGGAGGTGGCTCCAGCACCTTGGGAAGGGACCCTACACAGCACACTTAGGGGAGCGCATGGCAAACTGTGCACAGACCAGTCACACATCTCTGGACAGACCTTACAGAGCAGTGAGCATGAGTCACAGATTAAACTATGCTCAGAAAGAAACCTGGGTCACCGGACCCACTTTTTGAGAAGAAATTAAGACCTTTTCACAGATCTTAGCTGATTCAGGGGTGTGATCAACTGACAGGGGCTTAATAAGCACCTATGATGAACCAGATAGCAGAACAGGCAATGCTGATGTAAAGACAAGAACACGAGAAGCCATGCCAACAAGCAGCTTTCATTCAATGGAAGAAAACAACATATGTATAAATAAAAAATAGGTTAAAACCCAAGGCAATTTTGGGCCTGAGGCGGGGCAGCAGGGGAGATGAGGAAGGGCTTCACTGAGGAGGTGGTTGGCCCCTAAGCTATGTTACACAAAGGGATGGAGAGAGAGAAGGTGGATTGTATGGGGCGGCGGAGGGGGTGGGGGGGAGAACAGGAAGTAACACAGACACATAGTAGGTGCTTCATAAATGTTTACTAACCAACTGACCAACTGGACCCTGGAGTAGCCAAAGCAGGAATGATGTGTAATAGGCCTGGAAAGGGAGTTTGGAGTGAAGCTGGAAAAGGCCCTAAAGACCATGAATTCTATGACTGATTCTAGAGTTGGGAGAAAGTCCTTGTAGCTTCTGAAGCCACAAGACAGATGTGGTCTCACCTCTCAACTTCCTCTGACTTGAGATGTAATAAGTATCAATCAGAAAGCTTACTCCTTTCTATAAACAGAAGAGGGGCAATTGGGTGGTGCAGTCTGTGGAGAGAGTGCCAGGCCTGGAGTCAGGAAGACACAAGTTCAAATCCAGTCTGAGACACTCACTAGCTGGGTGACCCTGGGCAAGTCACTTAACCTGTTTGTCTTAGTTCTTCATCTGTCAAATGTGGGCACACCGTGGAGGGAAATAGCAAACCATTCCAGTATCTTTGCCAAGAAAACTTCATGCATAAAGTCCATGGTGTCACACAAAGTGAAACTAACGACTGAACAACACAGACAGTCGGCTATGCTGGGACAGATACTGAGCTCAGTGCAAACATGGTTCTAACCCCCTCTGCCTCATGGGACTTCCAATGTGGGGAGAGTAAAAACCACGTGAGGCAAAGACCTAGGAAGTGAACCCAGGGGAAGAGTGGGAGGGAAGACTTCCTGGAGGCCTATCATTCTCCTGGAAGTGTAGCAAAAATCAGTGACCTAAGAGTCCATGAAGGAGGGAAGCTATAGCCTGAGAGCTGGGAAAAAGAAACTCTGGGATTTCCATTAGGATAGTTCCACCCAAGTCTATAGAACAAACACTATCTATTGGACATAAAAGATCTGGAACTCTTCCCATGTGATGACTTTAAATACTCTTGCACAACCAGTCAACACTCAGCTGATCCTTGGACACCTCCCACAACCTACATCAAGGAAAATACAACAGTGCCCTCATGGATGGGTTCTGAGTCACAAGGGGCAGGTGCTCACCCACAAAGACCAGGTTCTCATAGGTCTCCAACGTCACGTCCCTATATAGGGCCCTCTGGGCAGGCTCCAGGCATCTCCACTCCTCCCCGGTGAAGTCCACAGCCACGTCCCTGAAGGTCACGGACTCCTGAGTCAAATACAGTCCTGCTAAGCCAAAGATGATTCTTCCAGATATTTCTCAATTCTTTACATGCCTCAACTTGTACTAGACCCCCTAGTACATATGTATGTATGTATGCGTGTATCTATCTATCTATCTATCTATCTATCTATCTATCTATCTATATTATCTTCCTTGGAGCATTCCACTTTATCTTGACAAAAACCTCTTTTCACACAGCCCCAAGAGAAGCATTCATTTTACTCCTAGCGCAGTAAACCAAACCACAGAATCAACCTCCACTCCACATGCAATAGGAACACTGGCAATCACACTCCAAATAAAATTTCTAGCATTATAGCAATCGTTCCATTACTAATCAGCTTATTCTGTCCACATTTACAAGGGAAGCAACATCCCAGGAAAGGCTAAGGGTTCTCCCCAGCTCTAAGCACTAATGGCATTCTGCTTGGACTCTGAGGTTACTGTCTCCTCTGTCCTGCAGAAATCTGGAAAAAAGTTCTGTCTCTCAGGTTATGGCATTAATTAACCACAGATAATATACAGAGAAGTGTGCTAAGTTTCAAGAGAGAGCTTTTCTCCAGCATTTCAATGGCACTCTGACCTTCTCCTGGACCATCATCTCCCCTCAGACCCTGATGGAGATGGTTCAGGATCCTGAACCCTTAGGAAGTGCCGAGGGATGGCAATGCTTCTATCTCAGTGTCCCCAGTCCCAGTGGATGTGCAGACACATGGCTCCAAATCAGAAGGGGCTACGATTAATGGAAATGGCATTAAAGAAGAGGCCTTACCACCGGCTTTGCTGCTGCACCTTAAGAACCATGGCCTCTCTCTATCTGACTTGCAAAGATGTTGTCTCCCCCATTAAAATGTGAGTTCCATGAAAGTAGGATCTATCTTGCTCTTCTGTTTGCAACCCCAGTGCTAAGCACAGCAGAGAGCACTTGGGAGCTGCTTTATTTACTTATTATCCAGTTATAAAGGTCATAATTCATCCGGGTCTTCTCTCTGTCCACTGTCTCTCTCCTCCCAGAAACACCTCCAGAAGGAGGCCAACCAGGATGCATGAGGCTTTCCTCTTTGTTTCTCATTTGTGCATGGGTGTCATTCTTTGCTTCACTTCCAGAAAAACAAGGGTAATGCTTTTATTTCAGGCAAAATCTTGTGTCATTCAAAGAACTACATAATTTCCCACTTTAGTCCACTGACTTCCGCTGGTTGATCTGGGTCCAGTTTGAACAAAATATATGAACTTACAGACCAACTATGACCAGTCCATACAACTGGCTATCACAGTCTGGCCAACAGGCATTCTTCCCCACCGTAGTTTCTCTTTTTGATGATGGCGAAGCCAAATTCTACTGAGAGCTATAGATTTCTTTCTTTCAGGAGGTTCTCTAGAGTGTATGGTCTGAAGGAAACCCTATCAATGACAGACTCACACAAAAAAACAGCATTTGGAAAACCTCCAGATAATGCTTTTTATGATGGGCCCTGGGCAGGAGAGTTTCCATGACAGTAGCAAACAGTCTCCTCCTTTGAAACTTGGTTTGATATAAATAATCAGGAGCTCACCCAAAATATTAACTTTGCTATCATGTCAACCAAGTCATCTTCTATAACCTTAGCACTCTCCTGGCTATCAATGGCACTGCCAAAAAATTGGGCAGCAAATTGAACAGAATATCCCAGACCTGCATCCCTGCACGCTCAAAGTCTGGCTCATAGTGAGAACCTCATTATGCTGAAATGAAGGCTGAGTCAACTAGTCCAACTTTTTGACTCACATTTAAATGTTTCAGTCCCATCATTCAGAAGCTGCTACAATCAAAGACAACTGGTTTTCAAATTATATAATTTGTTCTAAAATTTGCTGTTTCATATTATGGAGACTTTCCAGGTCTATGGATTTACCTTCTCTGTGCCAGGGATCAAACCAGCCAGAGGATTCTGAAGGAGAATCACTGAGGCTCAAGAGCCTGGATGAGACTTGGGTGAACTGAGAACATTGAAGATTATGGAAAGAAATGTTACACCAAGACTATACGGCACAACATGGGACACCCAAAGAACTCAAACTCACCTGAATCCTCACTGTCAGGAATCCAGAATTCATTCCCTCCTCATGTTGTGCAGGCTGAGCTGGACAAGGAGAAAGGAATCATGGGGGAGATCAAGCCTGCCTTACAGCTCCTAATCAAAGCCTTCACTGACACCCTAGACTCCCTCACGCCCCCAGCCCCTCTCTTCTGTCAATCCCACCCTCTAGATCAGAGATGTCACCCAACAAAGATCTCATGTAGCCCACAATGCAACTGAGTGAAGCCCAAGCCAGAATAAAACTGGGAAAGACTTACCAAAAGAAACCAATGAAGAAATAAACATAGAAACCTGTGGGGTTTCTGAGTCAATATGTTTCCATGTTGTATATGGTTTGGTGGCCTCTGTTTCCATGTGACTTTGACTCTGCTGATTGACACCTGTTCCCACACTGTCAATCAAGTACCAATTACTACTGGAAAGTATCCAGAGGCTGAGTTTTGTCTAAGGGTATTGCATGTATACCCTGCCCTCACCAGGGCAGTGACTGATGGTCTGATCACCTAAATGAATGAAAACACCTCCCATGCCAGGGAGTGTTGGTGGGCCTGGGTCAGATAATGGCCTGCACTAAGGAAGAGAGAGGAGAGGAAGGAATTTAACACTAGGGTCAATGCTGTCCTTATTCTTCCCCCCTCTCAGACCTTTTCTCACCAGCTGTCTCCTGCCTCCCACACTGGGCAGACACTCACCTCCTCTCTCCTCTGGCACCAGCACCAACTCCTCCATGGTCACCTGTCCTGGCTGGGCTCTCTCTGCTCAGTCCCTGTTCCAAAGCTTCTCTGCCTGGAGTCACTGCCCCATCACCAGGGCCAGGGGCTGCTCCTCAAACCTTAGGGGAAGATCTCAGGGTGGGAGTCGCCTCCTGGGGGGCGGGGGACTGCTTTTCCTGGAAGTGTCTTCTACACCCTTCACCTTCCAGGATGGTGGAGGCCTGGGAAAGGAAAAGCAAGGTCACTTTAAATGGGCCCTTCATGCTAGGGCTCAGATCCCCATCCCCAGCTGGACCCTGGACCTCTGCTGCTGCCAGCTGGGCCCAGAAGACTCTATCAGGGGCTATTTGAGCAGGAGGAAGCAAGGAATCACAATCACACGGGGTTTTCTAAGCCATCTACAGCCCCTAGACACAAGGACTGGTATGTAATATTTCATTATAGAAGAAACCTTTAATGCCTCCCATTTTTGGAGAAATGGATGGGTCAACAACCACGTGATGATCAACTACTGAGGCCACGGCAAAGAATCAGGAGGGGTGTGCACTGAGTCATGGGAGTAGTAAGATTATAGTTCCTCTTCCCCAAATACGTTTGAACTTTTAAATTTACCCAAAGATCCTCAACACACCATGGCTGTCATGCTTACATATTCATCTCAATGTATATATACATGGGACATACACACTGTAATTCAGTGCTTTCTGAGATAGTCACAGATCTTGGACACAAAAATAAGGGAGTAATTGAAATGTATTCAATTGAGAAATATTATATTTAAAAAGCGAAGCATTGCTGACATTGTAGGAGAAACAAGGCAGGTCTCATGACCTGGCACAGGGGTGGGCAAATACCAGAATCCGGATCACGTGGCAGTCACTCTTTAGGATCCTGCCACGCACAGAAACCCAGTTAACAGAGTGCAGGGATTCATACAGGAATACCCACTTTACACGTCTTGGATACAGGGATAGTCAGGTGAGGCCGGATGGATGCTCCTACCTTGGTCCCAGACTTCAGCTCCAAGCTCTAAGTTCTCTGCTCACTAACTGGCCACAAATAAAGCTCAGCGGCTGCTACAAAGTTTCCTTGGCTGCCCACAAGGCTGCAGGAGCCAGCCTGTAGGAGGCGGAGAGGGGGAAAGGCCCCGCCTCCCTCTGCAGCTCCAGACCCCCCACGGTGCAGGAAACTCTGCCTTCCGCCCTTCTGGGTCAGAGCTCTGCCTCATTAGTCTGCCCTGCAGGCCCGCCCCCACAGGGATGCACGCCCTCACTCGGAGGAGCGGCGGAGGCCCTCGATTTCGGGGGGTCCAGTTACCCCATTAGAAGGTGGGGTTTGGCCTCTTTGGAGCCTCAGTCCCCAGCACAGCCGCTGCATACAGTAAGTGCTTAATAGCTGCTAGTTGGCTGGCTGCCAGGATGGGGGGAGATGGAAAGGGGGAGAAGGTCGGTTCAGGGCCTGTGGGCGTGACCAGGGGGAGCCCCCTATGGAGGTGCGAGGACAGAAAGCGGGCACATGGGACGACCCGCCCCCCCACTCACTCACACTTTGGCCCTGACACATGTATACTTACACTTGACTGTAACGCGCAAAAACAAACGCCCATTCTTACACGTGTGAAGTCACGTGGGGATCGTGCTTGCAAGGCGGGGTGCGCACTGACTTTCGGTCTCTTCTAGGTGCCTAGAGCAGGGGATGGGGGGGGGGGCGCGGGGTGAGCACCGCGCGTGCGCACTGCCTCAGGTTCACAGCCTTCCCAATAGGAGTGGGGAAAGGGGGAGAGCAGAGCCCGGCCGCGCCTGCGCACTTCCTCTCGGCTCACTCACCTCTGAGTTCGAGTGCCCACTGCAGGGGCTGAGGAGAACGGAGCGGGCGCCGGGAAAGACCTTGGCCTCTCACCAGGCAATCCAGAACCATCATTCCCACAATGCATCACGCTCTGGGGCAGAGACTACAAGACCAGGAGGCAAAAGGCAGCTCGGCCGAGGAGTGCATTCTGGGAAATGTAGTCCGGAAGTAGGAAGGCTCGGGCGCTCCCCTGGCCTCACACTCCATTCCCCAGAAGATATTGCGGCACCCCTCCTTTCCAAGTTGAGTTTGCACACGGGGCGGGGCTTTTTCCGGGGCTGGCCAGCACCCCTTGACACTATCACTTATGTCTGTAGAGAAGAATCTTTTGTCCTGATCTTATTTTAAAAGAAATAAAAAGGAATAAAAAGAATTCCTCTACATGGACCTCAGTTTCCTCATCTGTAAAATGACCCCCATCCACCCTTCAGGGTCTGTGACTCCGTGACCTAGGGTCATTCTCTGTACAGAGTGACCAAGGGTGGGGACTGAACCGTGTGTCCCTTTTTGGGGAAACTGGGTCTCTCCAGAAGCAAACATTAGGACCCCCAGATCTTCACAGACTCGTCTGGACCAGTGGTGTCCAACTCAGATACCAAGGGGATCCCAGCAGGTATAGTGACTTAGTATGAAAATGTTCTAGTGCGTTTTTGTGTATTTTGTCAAATGTCTCTCCATTACAATTTTAATCTGGTTCACTTGTTTGGCCCCCTCTAAGTGTGGTGGATCTGGATCACTCAACTCATCAAACAGGAAAGTTTCAGTCCCAGGTCTCTTTTTAAATTATATTTTATCTTTTAAAAATAGCAAAAGCCAGCGTCTCTACCTCCCGCCCCATCCCCCTATTGAGAACAAAAGGGAAACAGAACCATGGAAACCAAGGAAAACAATGTTGCAGCTGGACCACATGACTTATTCCTGCTGCCGAGCCCTCCCCTCTGCCTGGAGGTAGGATCTTCTGGAGCAGTGCTGGAGCTTGCACAGTCAGAGTCTCCATGCCTTTCAAGGTTTTTGTCTTTATCATGCTGCCCTGGCTGTGTCAGTTGTCCTATTAACTCCAGTCTTCATCAGTTCATGCAAGTCTTCTTGGGTTTCTCTGCAACATCTCTCTCTGTAAGGGGGCAGGTTCTGTTAGGCCCTGATCATGCCAATTGCAGGCCCTTGCCATCTTGGTTATTAATGGGCTTTATTAGGGCTAATTGAGGGAACATACAAGAGGCCAGTCTGGGCAGCGTCAAGACCAAGTAAAATGGATCCTCCAGCCAACTTCAAGTCTGGTTCCCACTACACTCCACCCCTCATGACTTGCTCATGTAGTCTTTCTGATAATGTCTTCCACAGGGTTCTCTGAGTGATACACTAGTGGTTTAGCTAATATGGAGGATGCAGAGGAGCTACCAATGAACTATCCACATTACTAATACAAGCACAAATAGGGGAATAACACAAGCAGTAAGAGGATTGCCACAACTGTTACCATTTTTTTTCCATCCCACCCCTAGGGAGGCAAAGGAAAAGTCAATGGAATTTGGAGATAAGAGGGAGAACTGAATTTTGAAAGTTAATTTATTACAGACTAGCTAAATTTCCTAAATAAGTTCAGAGACAAAAAAATCATGGTTTGGAAAAATTTTTGACACATTGTGGGTGTCTGGGCTGAAGCCCATCCCTCAAATATGGAGGAGTTCATGTTGAGTTGAAGGCAGAAAGGTTTTATTAGAAGGAAAATCAGCTGGTGCTGGAGCAACCAGGTAATAGAGAGAATAGCCTAGGAGAAGCAGGAGCAATTTATGCTTGAAAACCACAAAACTGAGATTCAGGGAGGATTTAGGGTAAAAAATTGACATTTTCCCCAGGAACAGCTGTGACACAAAAACAACATGTCTTGCAGGAATAGTGGACTGCCAGTCTGGTGTAAGCTGGTTTGAGATGAATCCGCTCAGCAAGGTCAGCCAGCAAAGGTATCTGGGAGTAAGCAAGACTTTGGCTCATTGCAGGCTCCTGATTGGCTCCTCTCAGCAAACAGGCTTACTCTAAGAACAGTGCCTATGCTTGGTAAGGTAACTGATAGAAAACACACATATTAATCTTGGGGGCACTCTGATGGGGGTGATACAGAATAGAATCAATTACAAAATGGAATCAGAATTATTTGGTTTTCTTAATTTCTTCCTTTTTGTTAATGGGAGACCAGTCACAATTTTCCCTGATTGGTCAACATAAGAACAACAAGAATGATCAGACTACAAGCCATAGTAAGAATATCTATATTCATGGACTAATTTAGAGGGAAAATGCACATGACACCAAGATAACTGCGAGAACTCAGCATACAAATATAGTGAAAGAAAAAGCCAAAGTCACACGATAATGATGATCAACGTTAACTAACATCAAGTCTTTTTGTATTGAACTCCTAATGTTAACTTGGCAAATTTCATTTTGGATTTATGTGTTCCATGTAATTTATTGCTCTCTGGTATATCTTCTCTTGGCCTTTCTACAGTAGGTCTCCTCTTTAGTAGATTTGCTTCTCTGGTTCCAAGTTGCTTATAGAACTTCTTAGATGTTCCTGCTAAATTTTTTTTTTATAAAACAGTCTCTCAAATTTTAATTCTCTAATAGCTAATTCACATGGTAAAAACTAATTCAAACCTTGTGGTTCTGATCTTACTCATAATAGGGTTATAAGAGAAACATCAAATTAATCAAATCAGTTCACTTGAAACTGCAGAGAATTTAAGTTTTACATACCCTGTAAGAATCATTTACATTTGATCTACAGGATTGTCTGATCTTGTTGCTTTCTCAGAATTTTCTGCTCCCACCAATTCCAGTTCCCCTTAGGAGGATCAGATGCTATTGATGACATAATCCTATATGTGAAAACATAAGATCAACACTCTTGGTAGAGTCTTTTACCCCTAGGGTTCAATGGTTACACGAATGAATTTTCTTACAAAAGTCTGACTTTACTCCAATTGTAACAAAAGACCTGGGAAGGGTTGTGCAGATTGTACACCAAGTAATTCCAAATTGTATACAGAGAACAGTGTGTATCAGATGAGTTGCTTATAATAAAGCTTGTTCAGTCCATAACCATGTTCAAATGCAATAGTATAATGGGAATGGGAATTTGAAGATCTTCCCTGCCCTTTAATAGACCTAGGGAGGAGTTTGAAGACCTCCCCTGCTTTGAAAGTAAACTCTGCCCCTAATAGGCAGAATGTAGTTATATGGAGCCTATGGTGGGAGGAATTTTGCTGAAGGGAAGCAGAGCCCTCAGGAAGCTGGTATTCTGAGCTAGCCAGACAGGTGGGGGAGAGAGAACACTCAGGCAAGGAGTCAGATAAGCTAGTGAGTAAATATTGATCTTGTATTGGTTTGTGGGAAAGCTAAAGGGTGCTGTGGCTCTCAGCATTATTATGGCTTCTTAATATCTTTGGTACTATGATGGAATTGGCTTAATGGTTTGGGGATTGGGTTTTCTGGTGTCTAAATAAATGCTTCAGTTCTATCCTCTCTCTTGAGAATCTGGTTTATTTTGCAATCCAATGTCATGTGATACTTATAGTCACAGTCTTTATCATGATTGTGGGTACTGTAAATATTGCATTGATGCTACAAGTACATATTACAGAAATATTACTCTTCACTAAGATGACTAATTGTAATGAAATTCTATTCCTTAAAAATAACAAAGAAATGTTTTCTACATTTAACCTCGAAAATGAATAGATTCATGTCTGATTCACAGATTAAAAAAAAAAACAAACTTTGTCTAATTATCTGCATAGCATTCTGAAAAGAGTGAGATACTTCAGAGACTTAATCTTATACATGAATACATAACTGTTAGGCAGGAGACAAGCCCAAGCATTAATTTACTTGGTTATTTGGGATACAGAATGACCATATGCTCAGGTTGAAAAAAACAGTAATATTTTACATAATTGCATTGTGGTCATATCTTCTATTGACCCCTTGTTCTGATTATAGAAACTGATTAAAAAAGGTAAAGAAGCAGGGACATAATTATAACAATACCAGAACTGATCCTTCAGGTCTAAGCCTTAGGGCACAGATTGACTCAGCAGTATACCAGGATAAAGCATGCTTAGCTCCATTTAATTTCAGGTAAAAGTCAAAGTTGACAACCCATATTGCAGTAGCAATTTCACCTCCTAGTCAGAGTAGGTGGGAAACTAGGTGGGAAACATTCCTGTTCAAAAGTAACACATGTTGACCATACCAAGGCCATCCCCTCAATCTTTTTCCCCAGATATAGACATTCCACTTGCAATTCAGAACTATACTTCCTCTAAATAGTTTCTGCAGTTTCCCTTGATGGTGGATTACTGACCTAATGATCCATTAGATAATGTATTATGCAACTAATCTATTCCGCTGATCCACCACTCCAGTTTTTAGCTAGTATTAGATTGTTTTGATGATTTACCACTTTATAAAACAGTTTGAGATCTGGTATGATTAGGCTACCTTCACTTTTTTTTTCATTTATTTCCTTGATATCCTTGGCCATTTTTTCTGCCAGATGAATTTCATTATTTTTTCTAGTTCTGTATAATAATTTTTGGTAGTTTGATTGATATTGGTAGTACTGATTGGCACTGAATAAGTAGATTAATTTGGATAGAATAGTCATTTTTTTGTTACATTGGCTCTGCCTACTCATGAGCAATTAATATTTTCTCAATTGCTTAGATCTGTCCTTTTGTGAAAAGTATCATATAATCATATAGATCCCAGGTTTGTCTTGGCGGGTAGACTCCAAGGTATTTTATGTTATCTACAATTATTTTAAATCAATTTTCTCTTTCCATCTCTTGCTGCTGAACTTGTTGGTAATATATAGAAATGTTGATGATTTATGTGAGTTTATTTTATATTCTATAGCTTTGTTAAAGTTGTTAATTATTTCAACTAATTTTTTTAGCTGATTTTCTAAGATTCTTAATCTGTGAAGGTGAAAGCCGATGTGCATTTTCCAGGTGTGCTTGTAGTCCTGCAGCTCAGGCCACCCCTCCCACATCCATTTAGATGTGGGTGGCCAGCCTGGGATTGCCCCCAGCAGATATGCCACCTCTCCCTCCCAGGAATGTGAGATGGCCAGGACTTCCCCTGGGGAGCCTTACTCCCCAAATTCATTTCTTCAGTATTCTATAAATTATTCCACATATAAGGGGAAGCTTCTCTTTTGCTCTTATTATGCCAGCTGTAGGGTGGCATGCCCTCTGAGCAGATACTGAGATACCAGAGAAAGATGGGGCCATGCCAGCTTGGTTATTAATAGGTTTTGGTTTATTGAGGTAAATTGGATTAATTGGGGGAGCTTACTCACAAGAGGCTGATTATCCTGGATAGCAGCAGGATAAAGTAAAATGTCAAGTAAAAGTAAAATCCTTGCACCAATCCCAGGTCAGTCCAGGTATTATATAGAAACAGAACAAAGAAGCCACAGTGCCAGGAATGAACCAAGGTCACATGCAAGTTCTCTGATGGGACAGTTGGGGCTTCTTTTGCTGTTTACATTTACTCAAGGTAGTTTACATTCTTTGTGGAGTCAAAGATCATGTAACCAGGCTCTGGCTCCAACTATACACTCTCTGTTATTTCTTATGGCATAATTGTATTTTATCACATTTACATACCATGACTGTTGGGGGCGGGGATAGGCTTTGCTTTTACTGTGCTAATTTCCATATGAGGGCGTGGTTTAATGTATATAAGATGCTGTACGCGGAAGCATCTCTCTCTCGGATGTGACCAGCCGTGAATAAACAACCCCTGAAACCTCGGGTGCTCTGTCTGGGTTAATTCCCTTCGGAGGCCGGTGACGACCGAAGGCTCGCCATGGGGATAGGTGAGTAGAGAGGACGGGGATATAATAGTTACAGATCAACCCGCCGCCGGTGCCGTAGATAAGGCCCCCCGGCAAGTGGCGCCTGAACAGGGATTGAGATCTGTAGGGACCGTCTGAGTCCGCTGGACGGACTCCCCCCAGACAGCCTCATCTCATAAGAAGGACGAGATGGGAGGATTGAATAGCATACCTGAATTTCGACCCGAGGAGAAGGGGGTTGTAGCCGCCCAGCTGTATAAGCTGTGCGCTAAGACGGGGTATAAAATCCCCCTAAAAACCTGCCAAGCATTCATAGAAGGGTCGGGTGAAGAGGAGGAAAGTCACGGTGTGGGGCCACAAGAGGAGGATGAAGGGGAGGATGGGGGGGAGGATGAGGGCCCCCCTCCCGTGTCCCCCTGGGAAGAGTTAAGGAGGGCTAGAGGGGAAAGCCGCGAAAAAGATGGCGGAGACACGACACTTCCGCATTCTTCATGGGACACTGACCGGAAGGATAGTGGGTGTGACGCAGCTCAGATGCCCAGTGGGCCTAGACAGGAAAAGACAGGAGGATGGGGCGGGGCCTCTTCTAGACACCCGGAGGCCTGGGGCGGAGTTTCCCCGAGTTGCCCAGAAGCTTGGCTAGCCGCCCCAATGGCCATGGCTGAGCCTCCCCCATGCAGATTGGCAGCATTCAGGGACGAGGGGAGAGGACCCAGACCAGGGGCAACAGGTCTGGTCGCAGCCAGTGCCATCCGAGCCTTTGAGCAGGGGGAGACAGTAGACTGGGATGACTGGGGGATATATCCGCTGCTTGCTGATCCCCTCACGGGACAGCGGCAGTACGCCCCAGTGCCATTTAAGATGTTGAAGGAGCTAAAGGAGGCCATGTCCAAGTACGGCGCCAGCTCCCCTTATGTAAAAAGATTGCTGAAAAACATAATAGCCACCAATCCTTGGACTCCGTCAGACTTTGACGAAGTCTGTTCTGCTTGTTTTGACCCCGCCGGCTATATGGCTTTCAAAGCCCAGGCTCACCGAGAAGCCTTACAGTTCGCAAGAACTAAAGGATACGGCCCAGTTGAGCAGGTGGTGGATCTCCTGTGCGGCACGGGGATAAATGCTGACCCAAGAGTGCAGGCACAGTACGGCCAGGTAGAACTGGAAGCAGTAGAGGAAGTGCACCTGAGAGCATGGGATAAGGTGGGAACTATGAAAGGAGGGAAAGCTCCGGCTAAGCTAATTGAGCTCAAACAGCGAGCCAATCAAGACCCATTAAGTTTCGTTAATGAAGTTAAGGAGACTGTGTCACGCGTTATGGGTGATGTGCCTGGCTCTGACCTACTCACAAAACAAATTGTGAGGGAGGGACTTCGACCTCGCCCCGCTGCCTCTGTGGCCACTTTACCTAGTGATGCCTCCCTGGAAGAGATTATAGACAAACTAATGGACTTACCAGGAGAGGACTCCGTGCAAGCCCTTGTGGCGGCCATGGAAAACAGAGAAAATTCACTGGTGACCGCTTTAGAAAGAATAAATCTAGGAGCCAGCAGGAAATCAGCTTGCTTCAAGTGCGGCAAAACTGGCCATTTCAAAACGCAGTGTAGAGCACCTGCTCAGACCCCTCGGTGCTACTGCTGCGGCAAGCAGGGACACATAGCTAAATTTTGCAGAAACAAGGGAAAGCAGGGAAACGGCCAGAGGGGGGGCCCAGCCGCGAGGCACCCCCACGGTCCATCAGCGGCAAACATACACCAGTGAGGGCCTGGGCAGTAGAAGGACAGGGACAGGTCGCCTACCAGATGGCCCCGTGGGAGACCATGGCTGTTCCATCTCTAACACAGACGTGTCCGGCCTTAATCACAGGCCCTGAGGGCTACACTGAATTTATAACCCATACTCAAATTGTGGAAGACCCTGAATCACCCATTGTTTTGACTAACCCTCACCCCTACTCCATAATGATAAATAAGAACCAAGTAATTGGGAAAGCCATCCCATTGCAAGGCTCCCCATTTATTCATTCAGGGAGAGCCCAGACCCATAAACTGGGTACAACCAGTGACCCCCGACCGGCCTACTCTGATTGTGTTGGTCGAAGGGAGCTCAGTAGAGGGAATCATGGATACTGGGGCGGATTGCTCCGTGATAAATGGAGGCCAGTGGAAGCCTGAATGGCCACTGTCGGCAGGAGGGCAGCCAGTAATGGGGGTGGGAGGGAGACAGACTGCCCCTAAGGCAGCAAGGGCCCTGAAGTGGGCCGTGAAAGGCAAGACAAGACTGTTTAAACCTCTCTTCCTACCAGGGCTCCCATACACCCTCTGGGGGCGTGATCTCCTCTCCCAATTGAATCTTTCTTTGGCCACTCCAGACAGTCTGCTGGGAAATTAGTGGGGGCCACTGCCGAAGGGAGCTTCTCCCCGCAGATCACTTGGATTGATAAGAAACCAATATGGGTAGAACAGTGGCCCCTGTCCCAAGAGAAGCTCACAGCACTTAGGATGATTGTAGATACTTTATTACTAGAGGGGAAAATAGAGAAATCTCTTAGTCCCTTTAATTCCCCAGTATTTGTCATCAAAAAGAAAAATGGAAAATGGAGGATGCTAGTTGACCTCAGAGCAGTTAACACTGCCATGTTACCAATGGGAGCCCTCCAACCTGGACTACCCACGCCGGCAGCCATCCCAAGGAATTGGGAGATAATAGTGATTGATATTAAGGATTGTTTTTACAGTATCCCTCTTCACCCAAATGATAAAGAGAAGTTTGCCTTTTCTGTTCCCAGCATTAACTTCCAGGCACCTTCCGAGAGATATCAGTTTAGGGTTTTGCCCCAGGGAATGGCAAATAGCCCAACCTTGTGTCAGTTATATGTGGCAGAGTTGTTAAGGCCAGCTAGGGAAAAATATAACAGTCTTATGATTATACATTGTATGGATGATATATTGATCGCTGCACCACAGCTGCACCTGGCAGAGAGTTGTTTGGCCCTAATAACTGAGTTGTTGCAAGGTAAAGGATTGCTGCTAGCCCCTGAGAAGGTGCAAAAGTCATATCCTTATGAATATTTAGGTCAAAAGGTTCTTCCCGAACAGGTTGTTAAAGATATTCCTGGCATTGATAAGTCCCAATATAGGACATTGAATGATTTTCAAAGGTTGGTGGGAGCAATTCAGTGGATTCGCTTGGCAATCCCTATACCACAGTCACTTATGCAGCCATTATATGAGATTCTAAAAGGGGCGTCACAGTTGACCTCCCCTAGGACATGGACCCCCAAGGCAGAACAGGCATTGGAACAGATTTTGCAAAAAGCCTCTGTTTTGAGTCGCCAAGCCCCAGATGAACCTATATATTTTCAAATATTAAGAGATACAGGGCGATTTTGGGGATGCCTCTTTCAAAGGCATGGATGTTTAGAATGGTTATATCCAAAAATTCCAAAAAAGATTATACAAGATAAATGGGAGACCCTAGCTTGGTTTTGTTTGCAAGCCTCTGAGCGCTGTCAACGCACATTTGGGCGCAAACCTTTTCTTAACTTAGATCTATCAGGAGAGCTCAGTCATACACTTGCAGAAAATTCCCTGCTGTGGGCCATGGTGTTGACTAGTATGAATATTGCGAAAGTCACACCTCCCCCAGTGGTCCGGATGTATAGTGAATTCATTCTCAAACGCCACACGCCTGTAGTGGTATCCAATCCAGTGGCCGGACCAAATATATTTACAGATGCCACTAAGAATGGCCGTGCTGTAGTTCACAACCCGTCACAACCAGCCACGTGGGTATTTGATACCCCATATACCTCCACCCAGACGAATGAGTTATTTGCCATTATTAAAGCTGTAGAGTTGTTTGATACTATACCCATAAATTTAATTACAGATAGTATGTCTTGTGCACTATTGCTTCCCCGCTTGGAACATGCCTATGTGTCTCCAGGATCCACCATAGCCGATCTTTTATTACAACTTCAACATAGAATAAAGGGTAGGAGACATTCCATTTATGTCCTACATGTGCGGTCCCATATATCTCTCTCGGGACCTATTTTTCAAGGCAATGATGAAGCCGATAGTGCCCTATATATAGCCCACCAAGATCCTGATCCGGCCCAGCAGGCACACGGTAAGTATCATATTTCAGCTAGATCCCTCAGACGCCTCTATGGCATTCCTAAGATGGAAGCACGCTCCATTGTACGCTCATGCACCGCTTGCGCACCCTTCCGGCCGCGCCCCCAGCCAGAGGGCATCAATCCCAGGGGCGACTTGCCTAATGCCCTCTGGCAAATGGATGTCACACATTTAGGACAGAAACATATACATGTATCAGTAAATACCTTTTCTTCCTTTACCTTTGCTACGTTGCAACCCGGCGAGACTGTAAGACATGTAATATCACATTTGTACACTCAAATGGCCACCTTAGGTGTGCCAGAAGCCCTAAAGACTGATAATGGGCCGGCATATACCTCTCGGGCCTTTACAGAATTCTGCCTAGAATTTTCTATCAATCATACTACGGGTATCCCCTATAACCCCACAGGCCAAGCCATGGTGGAGCGAGCAAATCGCAACCTGAAAACAACCCTCTATAAACAAAAAGGGGGAGTATGCAGGGAAATAACCCAAAAGGAATTGGCACAAGCCATTTTTACCATGAACTTTCTCCAATTTAGAGATGATGGCACCTCGGCCGCACAGAGATTTTTTGGAAAAACTGCGACCAAACACATAGAGTTGCCACCCCCCACAAGGGCCCTACCAGGAACTAAGATAATGTGGAGGGATGAAGAAGGAAAGTGGCATGGGCCGGTCACAGTGGTTGCAAGGAGACCAGGCCATTTATCCTTTTATCCAAATGAGAATTTTAGTCTCCCCGAAAAATGGATACCTGTACATAGAGCTAGAGATCTTGAATGAACCCAACCCGATTATCGGGATGAGGAGTTCCCTCTCTTTTCCTTTGCAGGGACATGGCCCACCATCCTGGGAATCCTGATGTGTGGAACGGCGATAGAACACCCCACCCCCGGACTCGCGACGCCTCGATGGGGGCCTCTTGGGGCGGGTTGGGTGCCTCTCTGGGTCTCCTCTTATTACTTATTGGGCTTTTATTTTGGTGCATATGCCATGCATCCACCCAGCATAAGGGCTATATGTTACTTACCCAACAAGCCATCTTTGCTATAAGAGAAGGACAAGATCCTTCAGTTTGGCTCGCCGCCATGGAAGACATGTAACACCTTGGGGTAAGACGGGGCAAGCCCCACGACGGGCAACTTCTCCCACCCAGCCACCTAAGGCAGGGCCCGAAGGTGTTGGGTCCCTAGGACGGGTAAGGTTTCAGGGATTGAGGAGACGACCCAAGCCAGGGCACCCCGCTCCCGGCGAAGCCATAAGCTTAGATGATGCGTAATGTTTAGCAAGGCTGCACCGGGCGCCACAGCCCTGATAAAACAAAAAGGGGGAGATGTTGGGGGCAGGGATAGGCTTTGCTTTTACTGTGCTAATTTCCATATAAGGGCGTGGTTTAATGTATATAAGATGCTGTACGCGGAAGCATCTCTCTCTCGGGATGTGACCAGCCGTGAATAAACAACCCCTGAAACCTCGGGTGCTCTGTCTGGGTTAATTCCTCTTCGGAGGCCGGTGACGATCGAAGACTCGCCATGGGGATAGGTGAGTAGAGAGGACGGGGATATAATAGTTACAGATCAACCCACCGCCGGTGCCGTAGATAAGGCCCCCGGCACATTGACTTGTCTATTCTCCAGTTTTTAGAGAGGTTTTCTGCCACCTCAAAAAGAGCTTTAAATATTTGTGCATATCTGTAGTTTTAAAGCTATTTTTGTTTTGAATCCCTCAGGACCCAACTATTTAAAAAATTATATCAAGTCAAGGAGTATCTTCCTTCTCTCCCTCCCACCTAAACTCTCATCCCCCAGTCAAAAAGTTACAAACATGCATAATCAAGCAAAACAAATTCCCTTATTGGTCATATAGAAAAAAAAATTCTCAATTGGCATATTGAGTCCATCACCTCTGTTAGGCATGTTTTATCATGAATTCTGTGGAGTCATTGTTGGTCATTGTGGTGGTCAGAGTTCCCAAGTCTTTCAAAATTGTTGTTTCTACAATTTTGTTGTCATTGTATAAATTGTCCCCTTTGCTCTACTCACTTCACTTTGCATTAGCTCATTCAAGTCTTCAGGTTTCTCTGAAATCACCCTTTTTTATTATTTCTTACAGTACAATAAGTATTCCATCATATAAATGAACAAAACATTTATTTTTACTTGCTGTGCGCAAAGCACTACACAAAGTTATGAAGATACAAACAGAAAAGTAAGATAGACCCTGCTTTCACTTAAGGAAGGCTTCAGCTTCAAGTCACATAGGAAGATCTCATGGTTCTAGGGCAGGAGTGGGGAATCTGCAGCCTCAGGGCTACACATGGCCCTCTAGGCCTTCCACTGCTGCTCTTTGACTGAATCCAAACTTCACAGAACAAATCCCCTTAATAAAAGGATTTGTTCTGTAAAACTTGGACTCAGTCAAAAGGCCAAATGTGGCTTCAAGGCAACAGGTGTCCCACCCATTTGGGGTTTAGTGGAAAAGCAAATGGTTTTGCCTCTTCTTTAATGTTATGTCCATGGATAAAATCCTATTATCTTTAGATATTGAACTGTTTGAAAATGCCAAGAACTTTGGTGACAAAAATTTTCTTTTGTGTCTTCAATAAATGTGGCTAGCAAGAGCCCTTGTAAGATGACATCTCTTCTGGCTGCTTCATGGGATGATGGCTGTGGTTAGTGGGCTGGAAGCATTGCTGTTCCCAAAGCTTTTTAGCTCGGGGTTCTAGTTTGTCTTCAGTAAATCTAGACAAGATTTTAATCAAAGTAGAGATAGTGGTTATGACCTGAGTGGCAATGCTGCCTCCCGTTTCTTGCTCAGGTTGCCCTGCTTGTTTAGTGAGACTGGCTTATCTACTCTGTGAGAGGTAGTTGATATACCATATGCCCTAAGTTATTCAGGCATTCCCCAACTTATGGACACCTCCCCCTTTCCAGTTCTTTGCCATTGCAAAAATAAAGAACTGCAATAAATATATTTGTACATATGGATTCCTTTTTCTCTTTCTATGATTTCTCTAGGAATATTAGAGTGGTATCAATCAAAGGATATACAGAATTTAATAATTTTGGGGGTATAGCTTCTGTCTGGGAATTCTCTTGACCAAGAAAAATGGGACCTATTGGAAGAGGTGCACCTATCTTTGGGTGTTCAATGACTGTGGGTCAAAGATAGAAAGTCAAATGGAAAGCCAAGAGACTTAGTAGTTGTTATAGAAATGTAAATTTAAGATCTTCCCTGCCCCTAGGTAAAGTACACCTGGAGCCTTTGGTGGTAGGCTTGTTTTTCAGGAGATACTTGTGATTGGGCAGTGGGTCAAGAGGGTTGTTACATTCTCTGAGCCTGGAGAAGGGTATATAAACCTTGATGTGACTTTGTTTTGGAGCTCACTTTGAGAAGTCTCTGGGCAGCTGTTGAAACTCGCCCCCCCCCCCCACTTTGAAAACCCAGATGTTGATGCTTCCCTCTCTGGTAACTGTGATTTGGTAGGGACTAAATGGTTGGACAGTTGAAGGTCTGTCTGCTTGAAATGTTTCTGTCTGTATACTCTGAAGTTCAGGGTGCTGACCTTTTTCCCCTGAACTGATTTGTTTGATTGATTAAAGCAAGATTGTTAACCCATTTTGAGTTGCTTTCCTTTAGAAAAGCAGATCTAAGAACCTGTGTTGGCAGCCACCCTGGGGATGCTGGAGTGCTTGCTGCTACAGTAGTGTGCTAAGGAAGTCTCCTCATTTTTTAGCAGCTTTCTGCTTCCTAAGGTGAAGACTTGTTTTTATAACTGTTTGGGTATCTTTAGAGTACACAGGGCCAATCAGCCACATTTTCCTGCAGCTTAGGATAGATAACTAAAACAGAGGGGGAGGATAAAGAAGGATGGGAACCATACAAGGAAGAAAAGGGGGGTATTTGGAATGCAGCTGGCAGAATTGAGTGTAAGAAGGTCTTCCCCATTCAAGGACCAGAGAGAATTGCAAAGTATCCAAATCACTTTTTCAAGGTTGAAGGGAGTCCTTTTAGACAAAACAGCAGTCTCCCCTACAAGGACAAACAATAGTTACTTCAGTGGATGAGGCTTATGTCCTAGAACAGTTCTATTTTATTTCTCCTTTAAATGTGGTTCCTCTCCCCTCCCCCACAAACACATTCCAAATTGTTCTCCAGAATGGCTTGACCAGTTCACTGCTCCACCAACAGTCCATCATGACCTGTTTTCCCACAGGTCCTCTAGCGTTTGCCAGTTTTAGGACCCAGTGTTTTCTGGAGGGTGAAGGCAGGAGAGGATACTACCCTGGGAAAGGCCCCCACGATAAAGGAGAAAACTACTATAGGCCTTTCACCAGAGCTGAAATACAAAGCTTGATGCCAAAGTACAGATCCCAAAAGGGGTGGTACTACTGCAATTTCTGGCCCTCCTGACTGGACAGGGAGCTTCGAGTTAACTCAGAATGAGATGACCATGGATACAATGGCCCTAATCCACAGGAAGATTAGCAAATTTGTTGGGGTGACAGGGATGTGGCTAGCAGGGGAAGCCCTTCTGAGTCCCTTGGGCAGGTCCTGGAGAGGAGTCAATTCTAGCTGTGAAGTGGGCTTCCTAGTCCTCTGCACACCCTGGTCCAGCTCCACTTCCCCAGCACTTCTTAGACTCTGAGATGAAGGAATCGATCCATGGGTCAACTAGCATTTACTGAATTCAAGCAGCATCCACCAGGGGCAGGGGCAGCTGGGGAAACTGAGGCAGACTGTTCAGTCGCTTTCAAAGGGCCACCGGGGTCTCAGGGCCAGCGCCTGGTCCCCGGCACCCCCTGCCTCTACAATGGCTACAATGTCGCAGTCCTGCGGTCTAGGCACTTTATAACCTCCTTTTTATGCCTAGAAGCCCGCTGGGAAGGAAATGCTAGAATTCCCCCACTTTAAGGATTATTAAACTGAAGCAGGAACTTGTGGTCATACAGGAGACTCCCAGAGGTCATCCCAGTAGGGACACCCAAAGACAGGGCACGCTGGCGGGGCAGGAAGAGCAGACGGAAAGATTCCCAGCAGACAGGCCTAGACCCACGTGCAGGGGGAGGGGCAGCCATTACTGCTTAAGTAAGAGTGACCGCGGAGCCTTCTGGGTGATGGAGTCCAGGGTGGAGCATGCGCCTTGAGGCCCAGGTAGGAGCCAGACCCGCCCCCCCCCTTCGCGGCTGAGCCCAGACTCCATTTCCCAGAATGCCTCGAGAGGCTCCTCCGGGTCTAGGACGCGTCACTGCTTTTGCTTCGTTTAAGGACTGTGGCAGAGCGCGTGGCATTGGGATACTTTTCCGGCCAGACTCTGCCCGAGCTTGGTACCTGGTGGGGCTCTAGATCTCTGGGCCCACTAGCTGGGTGGGTCAGTGAGAAAGCCAGTGCGCAGGCGCCAGAGCAAGACCGCACGGAGTCTTGGGCCGAGGGCCTGCGACTGGGCTGAAGGAGAGAGCCCGAGCCGCTTCCGCCTCCCCTTTTCCAGCTCCGGCGGCGCACTTCCTCGGGGGCAGGGCCGTTGAGTACGCAGGCGCGGCTCCTCGCGGTGCACATGTGTGGGAGCCGAAGGATGTTTGGGCGCCGGGGCGGGCGGGGGGGAGGCGCGTGATGGTTTCGTGACTCTGTGGGTGTGACTTTGTGTGTGTCGGAGGCCGCGGGTTTCTGTGCACGTGCTGCGTGCCCGTGAGCGTGGGCGCCTCCTCTGTGTCCCCACAGCCTGATGCTGGGGGCTCCGCTGTGGCCAGAGGCCGGCCTGGGTCAGTGGTCCACCTGAGGGTCTTCTTCGGGCCCCCCCTCCCCTTTAGGAGGTCTTCAGCCCGGCTCTTAGAACGTGGAAAGCCTCCCCACAGCCTCGGGAAGCCCCCCCAACATGAAGAGGGCGCGGAGCCTGGAAGGGCCCCTGACCCTCCTGGGCCCAGGTGGGCGGAGCAGCCTCTGAATTCAGGACCGGTCGGAGGCTGGAGGTGAGCGTGGGGGCGGGGCGGGGAGGACCGGAGGCGGCCCCCCCCACCCCCAGCCTTCAGGCAGGTTCCCACAGAGGATGCCAAGCTCTGGCTCCCACCTGAGCTCGGCCCCCAGAGGCAGGCAGCCCGCAGGCAGCTTCGGCAGCAGGCTGGGCCCCGTGCACTGCCTTTCTGGTGCATAGTAGGCAGTGCCCGGAGGCTGGAGACAAGTAGAGAAGGCTGACTGGGGGGAAGGCTAGGATAGGACGGAGGCTGCAGGAAGACTGCCAGCTGCATTTTACAGTGGCCTGACCTTTCACTGCTTTCTCCTTAAGCAGCTCAGCCTCATCCAGCGCTGGCTCCTCCCTACGGCTGGAGTATGGAGGAAGAGGAGGGAGTGACTTTTGGGCTCCTGGCAGCCAAGATTCAGGTGCGTTAAAGTTGACTGTGTCTCTCCCCTGCCCTCTTTGACGCCACCTATCTTTCTGAGAGTAACGTTTCTTTCCTTTCTCAGTGCACTCAGACCCCATGTAGACTGCCGAGCCTCAGTTATCCGAAGCCTCTGTCTATTCTGATCAGAACTGGAATGTCTCTATAATATAAATTTGGAAATTTTAGAACAAATGTATGTGATTTGAAAAGCAATTCCCTTTTAGGTTTGTAAATGAATGGGGAGAGCTGAATGGCTGGTCAAAACCTTGTACTACTCAGACAGTAAAGATTTCTTCTAAGATTGTTTTCCCACAGTTTCACAAAGGTTAAATTGATACACTAGCAAAACCCAGATAAAAATGAAACTGCTCCTTTCCCTGAAGACCTTCCGCTTCACTGTAGGATAGACTTAAACACAGGTAAGAGACAGGTGAAAGAGTGGAATACAGAGGTGGAGTGAGAGAAAGGAGGATACAGGAGAGGCCAGGAAGGAACTATACAGGGCAAAAAAAGACACAAGGGAGAGAGGAGAAACAAGATATCCTTCCTTGGTACCTCCTACTGGCCCAGCAGTTCTGGAGCATTGTGAACAGCATGTAGCCCCACTTGTTAGGGAGAGGATAGACAAATAGGAGAGTGTACAGAGGAGGTGTTACAGAATGATGATGATGATGCTAGATATTTACATTGGTTTAATGGTCTAGTGCAGGGCTGGGGAAACCTTCAGCCTCCAGGGCATTATGTGGCCCCCAGGTGCTCGAGTGCAGCCATTTGACCAAATCCAAACTTCACAGAACAAATCCCTTAATGACAGGATTTGTTCTATGAAGTTTGGATTCTGTCAAAAGGCCACACTTGAGGACCTAGAGGACCACATATGGGCTGGAGGCCAATTACATTTTAATCTGTTTTGGGCTGCACTCGAGGGTTTTTGCTATGGTGTGGCCTGGCAGTGGGTTTGACACTTCTGCTCTTATAGTATACAACTTGTCAGTTTAATAAAAGGTGCAGAGAGTAGAAGGTCTTCCTGGGCTGATTGTTAACTGTAAGTTAGGATTTGATCTGATAGAGCAAACAGGCAACATTGAAGCCTTTCTTTCACCCATGTGTGTCCCTGTGGATATGCGAAGGTAATAGAAGCTTTCTTGGTTCATGTAACAACAAAGATAATTTTTTGGATGATCTCTAGATTATTTCTGTCAAGCATGGCTTCAGAGAGGGGGAGACTGTCCTCAAGATCCATCACAAAAATGTGATGTGTAAAAAGTTCCAGACAGAATTTCTGGGTAATTACTCATTTTATTAATAATGCTAGCATATCATTAATAAGAGACTGGTCATTTGACTGTCTTAGACCTTGGAAGAGTCGGTTTCTGATGGTAGCAATCAACTCTGGCTAATGAGTAATGAGAAGAGTGAATATCATAGTGAGAGGTGGACTTGGTCTAACGAGGGTCTGGGACTGGGATCACTCAGTTTTGGTTGAAAGGAATTATCTGCATCCGTGTCACCATCTGACAAAACAGAACCCACATTTTCCCAGACCTGTCTGAGATGGGCTGGAATTCATCAGTTCACCTAACTTTGTCTTTTCAACAGATCTGAGTTCTTCCTTTCAGTATTAACTGAGCTCTTCAAAGTCTGCCTGAATAACCCACAGGGACTGATTGCTGAATAAAGAAAAGGAGAAAAATCCGTGGACTAATTCAGTAATTAGTTATTAAATACAGGAGAGAAATCATCGTTTCTTTCAGGGAAGATAATCTTTAGTATGTTTTCCAGACTCTTCTTCTGAGTTCATCTTTCTTCCGTTAACACTCATTGGTGAGCCTCCTGAATGACAGTGATAAGGACACAAAGTATTTTGACCTAGATATTCCCAGTGGAAAAGCTAAGGCAGGGAAGAATGACTGTTGTCCAAAATGTGGAAAGTGGTTATAGTGACTAGCCTTGGTATTGGTCCATACATTCATAGATTATGTTTAGACAGTGCAGTTTGGAAATGAAATAGACTCATAACTAAAGAAATGGAAGAAAGCAGCAACTGAAGCGCTTTTAGAAAAAAATGTAAATAGTATTTTATTTTTTCCAATTACATGTTAAGATAGTTTTCAACATTCTTTTTTTTTTTTTTTTGCTTTTTGGAGGGGAGAAGGCAGGGCAATTGGGGTTAAGTGACTTGCCCAAGGTCACATGGCTAGTAAGTGTTAATTAAGTGTCTGAGGTCAGATTTGAACTCAGGTCCTCCTGACTCCAGGGCTGGTTCTCTTTTCACTTCGCCACCTTGCCACCCCTCAACATTCATTTTTTATGTGATTTTGAGTTCCAGATTTTTCTCCAGCCCTCACTTCTCTCCACATTCCCCAAGATGGCAAACGATTTGATACAAATTCTATGTGTGCAGTCATCTTAAACATTTCCACGTTAGTCATGTTGCAAAAGAAAAAACCATGGGGAATAAAACAAAGTAAAAATAGTATGCATTGATCTGCATTCAGACTCCATCAGGTCTTTCTCTGAATGTGAATGACTCATAATGGATTCTCCATTTATGAGTGTTTTAGAATTATCTTGGATCGTTGTATTTCAGTGAAGAGCTAAGTCTATCATAGTTGATCATCAAATGACGTTGCTGTTACTGTTGTACAGTGTTCTGGTTCTACTCATTTCACTCAGCATCAGTTCATATAAATCTTTACAGGTTTTTCTAAAGTCTGCCTGCTCACCATTTCTTATAGCACAGCAGCATTCCATTACGTTCTTATACCACTCATCCAGCCATTCCCCAGTGGATGGGCATCCCTTTCATTTCCAGTTCTTGGCCACCACAAAAAGAGCTGCTGCAAATATTTTTGTACATGCAGATCCTTTTCTCCTTTTTCGTGATCTCTGGAATACATCATTAGTAGTAATATCAGTGGATCAAAGGGCACTTGCAGCACACAATGTCCAGCTTCTGCTTGAAATAAGACATCATCATTGCTTTCCTGGTGGGTCATTATGGCTGTGGGTCACGCCATACCATTGTCTCAAAAAAATTCATATTTTGAGAAGACTAAAGGACAACAGAAGGACGTGGGATGAGTATAAAATACATTATAGCGTATTTCTAGTAAAGAATTGTGCTCAAGAATCAACAGAAGAGTTATCAATCAAAAAAGTATGATTGGAAAATAAGGTGGGCAAGTCATGTGGGGAGAACGAAGGATGGGAAAGGGCCATTCCCCCAGGCTACATTGCTACCCCTGTGTGAGAAAGACCTAGAGGAAGGTTCTCTGCATGTTGGTTGGACCACATCAGGAGGTCAGATGATGGAAACAAAGATGATGCATGCTGAGAATATGTGGCTGGATTTTAACTTTTACCATTGCAGAGAAGTACCCTTATCAGGAAAGCCAGAGAACCACTGAAATTTTGGAGAAAAGCTTTTCCTTAGAACTGAGCACTGTTTGTTCATTGTGATTATAAGTACTTAATACATATTTTCATAATGAGAAGGGCAGAATTTTATTCCGGGTCTCCACAGTATAAAGGAGATGGTGACCCAGGAGAGAGAACAGAGTGCCGTTATTGGAATTGGGGAGAACTCTTCACTTGTTATGTTCTTGTATATTGCCTCTGGAATAAATCTGCCTAGAATAAGTAGGTGATCGCTGAGAGAAAATGATAACCCAAAGGATAGAGACTAGTATTTGGAATGTCATTTGTAACTGTTATGTACGTTACAATGTTGCCAGTTCTGTGATATAGTTTGGGAATCTTCGGAGTAAGGTATGACTATTGACCTCCCTGGCTTCTTTTAAGTCCCAACTAAAATCCCACCTTCTAACAGGAAGCCTTTCCCAACCCCTCTTAGATCTAGCTATTTACCCTGGATATAGCTTGCTTTGTATATATTTAATTGCGTATTTTCTCCCCTATTAGATAGTAAACTCCTTGAGGACAGGGATTGTTTTTTACCTCTTTGTATCCCTGATGCTTTACACAGTGCCTGGAACGTATGAGGGGCTTAATAAATGTTTATTGATTGATTAACTAAGGTCATGGTTTTCTTGGGTTTACATAAGGAGAGGATTTGTGAATGTGAACTTGAGTAATGCTGACTACTGAATCTAGTCTGGATTGAGACACACCAGAAATGGGTAATGAAGAAATAGTTGGAGGAATGTTCCCTGGCTAAGCAGTTATGGCTTTAATTTAGGAACTGGTGACGTTCAAAGATGTGGCTGTGGACTTCACTTTGGAGGAATGGAGACATCTGGATCCTGCCCAGAGGGACTTGTACAGGAAGGTGATGTTGGAGAACTGTGAGAACCTTGTCTCTGTGGGTAAGCACACTGTGTCCGGGGGCTTGGAATCTATGACCCGTGCCCAAGCTTGCCATATCGGGTCCACCCCACTTGCCTCTACTTTCTCATGATTTAAGAACTTGGTTTATGAGTGCTGGTGGAGTTCTCAGGCTGTCTGCCAGTATTCTCTCACCCTCTCCACGTGGCCAGCTCATCTTCTATTATGTATTTCCTTGATGATGTCTTCCATTCCAGTTCTTTGGAATTCCTCCTTGATTATGTGTGTTGCACTCTGCTTAGACCTGCCATGATATTATTTATTGACCCACGTGTAATACTCGCTTTTATGTCTCTGGAGACTGTTAGATGCTGTAGATCTCTACCTGAAAGCAATACCTGTTGACTATTTAAAGTAAAAAGATGGCCCTTTATTTCCAGGGAACCTTGGGATCCTTAAAAGGACATTGAAATTTCCCAAAGGCAGTCCAGCTTAACTTCCATATCTGCTCTCTACTGATGTTCACCCCTGTGATAAGAGACGATCCATCAGAAAATACAGGTTGAAGACAAAACTCTTCTCTAGCTTTTCACAGCACTTCCTTTTCCTGCTTGCCTGATTGCTCCTTTTCAGTCGCCTTGGCTGGCTTTTTACCTCGGTTACTCCTGCTAACCGTGGCTGGCTCCCAAGGCTCAGCCCTTGGCTCTCTTCCCTTCTCCCTCAATAATATTGTATTTGGTGATCTCACCAGCTTCATGGCTTCCATTATCATCTCTATACTGATCATGCCAAGATCTCTTATCCAGCCCCAACCTCTGCTGACCCCCCATATCACATCTCCAGCTGCTTATTGGACATCTTCTAGTGGATGCCACATTAGGCATCTTGAACTTCACATTTCCAAAGTTGAACTCCTATTTCCCTCTACTTCCATCAGACTCCTTCCCTCTTCCTATTCTTCCTCCACCCCTCCCCAGTTTATTAAATTATTTATCTTTAGTTTTCAACGTTCACTCACATAAGTTTAAATTGTCTCGCCCTCTCTTCCCCCTCCCTCCCCAAGATAGCTTGCAGTCTGATATGGCTCTACACATATATTTCTATCAAGCACATTTTCACATTAGTTGTATTGCATAGAAGAATTATAACGAATCAGAAAAACTATGAGAGAAAAACAAGACAAAACAAAAAAGAAAACAGCTTCACTCTGCATTCAGAACTCCATAATTCTTTCTCTGGATGTGGCTGGCATTTTCCATTATGAGTCCTTTGGAATCGTTTTAGGTCCTTGCATTGCTGAGAAAGGCCAAGTTTATCCAAATCAGCCCTTGCACACTGTGGCTGTTACTTTGTACAATATCCTACTGGTTCTGCTTCCCTCACTCAGCATCAGTTCATATAAGTCTTTCTGGGTTTTTCTGAAGTCCCTGCTCATCATTTCTCATAGCACCATACTGTTCCATTACATTCACATCCCACAGCTTGTTCTGCTATTCCTCAATGGATGGGTGTCCCCTTGATTTCCAGTTCTTGGCCACCACAAGAAGAGCTGCTATAAATATTTTGTACATGCAGGTCCTTTTCCCATTTTTATGATCTTTTGGGGATACAGCCCTAGAAGAAATATTTCATTGTTGGGTTGAAAGGTAAGCACATTTTTATAGCCCTTTGGACCCTTCTTCCTATTCCTGACGTTGTTAAAGGCACTGCTTTGTCCCTGAGGCACACTGTCATCCTGGATTCCTTCCATTCTCTCAAGCTCCATAGGCTTTGTCCATTCTATCTTCATCCTGTCTCTCCTGTAGCCTCCCTTCTCTCTGCTGCAGGCCCTCATCACCTCCTGCCTGGACTGTTGGTACAGCAGCTTCTGGTTGGCTTCTTGCCTCAGTCTCTTCTCACTGCAGTCCGTCCTTCACTCAGCTGTCAGATTGGCTTCTCCTAAAAGATAGATCTGATCATGTCCCATTCTTTTCTCCTCTCCCAATTCATTAAACTCCAGTGGCTCCCTGTTACCTCCAGCATCAAATAGGAAATTCTCTGTCTGGCCTCCAAATCCCTGCACAACCTGCCATTCCCCCACTGCCTCCTTACTCATGATCCTGTGACCCTGGCCTCCTTGCCATTCCTGTAGACGCACATGTTTGTAAGTTGTCTCCTCCCATTAGATTGTGAGCTCCTCTACTCCTGTAGAGTTGACTTTTGCTTTTCCTTTTATTCTCAGAGGGCACTTGATCAGTTTGTTGATTTGATTTGACTTAAGGGAAGGTTCTCTGTGGGTAGTGAGGTCTGTCCTGGCCGCATCAAGGCCTGGAACATTTTAGAGTCTTCTAGAAAAGAACTATAAGCATCTAAATAGTTTGACTTGATTATCATGCAAGAACAGGACAAGGGGAAGAAGACAGTCTGTTGTTCAGATTACATGATGCCTTTGGGTACACAGTCTGTAGAGCTTGTCCATCATTGTCTGGGACAGAGAGTATAGGTGGATGTGGCATTTGACCTTGGATTATGACTCATATTCCCTTGGAATACAAAGGAGTCTATTTCTGGGGTCTTCTGTACGACCCTGTGCATTTTCCATGCCTTCTACTTTTAAGGGGGTAGAACCGGATTCTTAGATATCTTTATTTTCTCAGGATTTTCTCATTTCTCTCCCCACATATAGGAATTCCTGTCTCCACAATGGACATGATCTCCCTGTTGGAGAAGCGAGATGCACCATGGATGCCAGAGAGAGAAGTTTTCAGTGGCACCTGTGCAGGTGAGTGAGAATCAGGTAAATGGGTGTTTTTGCAGCTTCTCGCTGGGTTAGTTGCTGTACTTTTGTAGTAGCATCACTAGGGTATCACCATATTATGGCTCTTGTTTTTTGCTATGTTACTTTCCAAAAAGATGATACCATAGCCCTGCTGGCATTATAGTTTATAACTCTCCTTTGAGTCAGATGGATTTGATGTATCCCTGAAATGTTTTCATCTGAATTCTGCAGTTATTGGGAGAGTAATAAGAGGGTTGTTTTTTTTAAAGACTTGTGCTTTTTGTTGTCTTCAAAAATTCTGTTCTCTTTCCTTTTTAAAATGGTCTTTTCATTTTTATATCACCTTTTGGTTTTTTTCTGTTAAAAATTTCTTTTTGTTATTCTGAACTTAATACCAACAATTGTGAATGTTTGCATAAACAAAGAACTGCAAAAGAGGACATCTTATGAAACTACAAACCTACATCCTCCAAATTTCCGGGTTTTAAAATGACCTGAGACATCCAGCTCCTCAGTCTCAAAGCTATTGTACTTGTTTACTTCCCCTAAAAAGAAAGAGTCCATTCCTTTTTAGGGGTCCCTCTCAGCATCTCATTGTGCGTTCCCCACACCCTCTGTAACAGATAACCAAAATCAGGCAAGACAAATTCATGCCCTCAGCACCACACTTCAGAGTCATGCATGCCTCATTCGGATTTCTTTTACATCTGTTTCATTTTCAAATGTATTTCTCACTGCTCTTCTCCCCAATGAGTCATCCGTCAGTTTATCTAACAGTGTAAGCTGTGTTCCACATTTGTCTCATGTCACTGTGAAGAAGAGAGGCAGCAAACACATTTTTTCATCTCCTCCTTAAGGCTAAGCTTAGTTGTTATAATTATATGGTGTTTAGTTTTGGGTCCCCATTCTTCCATTTATATTGTTTTATCCATTGAATATTCTGTTTTCTTGGTTCTGCTAACTTCATCCTGCATCATTTATTATCTTCTCAGAATTTTTGGTCATCTTTATTGTTTCTGTGGTAGAGTGATAGTCAATTTTATTCACGTACCTTGATTTTTAAAAACATTCTTCCTGATCAGTGAGCACTGACTTTGGCTCTAGCCCTTTGATACTGTTGAAAGTGCCGTTAGGAATATTTTGGTGTATATGGCACCCTTCCTGACTTTTACTTCCTTGGGGTATATACGTAATAGTGGGATCTGCAATCCCAAGAGTATACATTTTCTAACCTTAATTCCAGACTACTTTCCAGAATGGCTGAGAAAATCCACAGTTATACCGGTAGTGTACTAGTGTGCGTATCTTGCCATAAACAACCAAAAAAGTGACTAAAATACCCATAGACTTAAGCCCATAGACCCTGCTACTTAGCATATATCCCAAGAGATCAAAGAGAGGAAGAAAGGTTCCATATGTAGTTCTGCTTTTTTCCTTCCTGTATTTAACTTGATTTTCTCAACCTTTTGTTCCTTTAAATGAAGTTTCTTTGTGATCTGCCTCTATAAAAAATGCCCTACATCATTGATTTGTGGAGCAGTAAATTAATAATTTAATTTGGATAACATTGGCATTGTTATTTCACCTCCAGATGAACAATACATATAACATACATGTATGTATTTCTTTCCATTTATAGTGTTGTGGTTTTTGTGCATCTTGATTTCCTGCTTCAGTTTTGCCTCAGTCTGTATTGTCTTTCCATAGATATAAATGTAGATACTATCTCCTTGAGAGATCTCTTGCCACAACTACGCTTTGAGACTAGTCACTTCTGAGTCCTTTTGTTATATTCTCTCTCATCCATATTTCTCTATCTTTCCCACAAGAAAAATGTGGCATTTTTTATTAGGTACTGCTAAACTCTAGGTAAAGTATACTTAAACTGTTCCCCTCATCTACTTTATGAAGCCATGCAGTGTCTTTTTAGTCATTGCTTCCCTGTCTAGATATTTGCCACTATCTCTTGGATAACATGTTCTGGAGTTTTTTCATGAATTGAAGGGCACATTTAATTTACATATGGTTCTTTTCCTCTTATTGACATTTGGAGTCACATTGGCCCCCCTCACATCTTGTGGTCAGCCCCTTCCTATTTGGCAAGACTTTTCAGTTATTATCCATGGTGGCTCAGTAGCAGGCAAACAACAACACATGCAAGAAAGAAAGCTCACTGTTTCGAAGTTGGGTTTGCACTGCGGAAGTAAGGACATGTCAGCATTTGGGAAGCAGTATAATCAAGGTTTGTTTTTTTTTTAAACACCAAGCCACTTGAACATGCTAATATTTATATTCCATAAAAGCCTTTGAAAAATTAGCACTTATGAAAAAAAAACATATGAAATAAAGGTTTGTCAGGTCTGTTTTTTCATATTATGTGTTATATACCTAAAACGAAAAGCAAGCATTATTTGTGGTAAACAGATGTGTCTATATGGCATAGTTTTAAAATCCAGCTAGTTATATGTTGGGGAGTCAGTATTTCTGTTATACTTTGTGTTGGTTCTTTATAACTTTTAGATATCTTTTTAAAATAAATTTTTATTCATTTTGTTTCATATTACTTTTATTTCTCACTTATATAATATCCCTTATATTATATGTATATAATAATCCCTTATAATAAGGGGTTTTGGGTTTTTTTGCTTTATTTTTAAGGGGGGGTAGGGCAATTGGGGTTCAGTGACTTGCCCAAGGTCACATGGCTAGTTTTTTTTGTGTTGTGTCTGAGGCTGGATTTGAATTCAGGTCCTCCTGACTCCAGGGCTGGTGCTCTATTCACTGTGCCACATAGATGCTCCAAGGTATTTTTTTAAAGAAAGAAACTTTTTGTTGTTGCAAAACTGAACAAAATGAAGTTCAGTGTTATGCAGGATAACCCCCTGAAATCTTGGTGCCATTTTCCATGATCCTTTAAAACAGCACTGAGCCTGAGGGGATGCTCTGTATGCACTCTATCCCATGGTAGGAGCAGGAGCAAGTCATTCTTCCTCAGACTGTCTTTGGGGCCAAGCTTGGGCATTACAATTTGTCCACATTCGGTTCAGATGGCTTTGTTATTGCAGTTTTTCTGCAGGCAGGTTTCCTGCTTCAGTTATCTTTTCACTTTGCCTACATTTACTTTTTGTCTTGCCGTGCTTCTCTATCATCATGTTCATCATCTCCACAGGACAGCAGTATAAGTGTCTCATATTGTAATACCATTTGAAGATTTTTTTCTCCCCTAAGGCCCTTCATTAGTTTCTTATTTATTCAGATATATTAAAAGATCAGAATTTTTTAAAAAGTTAGGTATATTTAAGATAAATAAAAATTATGTAATAGCACATGATTATATTTCTGTCTATAAATGTTCTTTAGCGTTTATCTCTACATTAAAAGGTGTCTTAATGATTAGTTGTAGTACCAACATCCTTCTTTCCACCCTTCTCTTTAACCTTCTTACTTAGCTTTATAATATAGTTTTATTGCTATTTCTGCTATATATAATAGGCGGTGTGTATAGTTTTCTTTCATCTCTTATTTGTTTACTTTCACCAGGGGTATATAAACCTTCTCAGATTTCCTCAATTCTTCTTTTTCATCCTTCTGATTAATAATACTCCATTACATTAATATAATATGGGGTAGCTAGGTGGTACAACAGATAAAGTACTGGACCTAAAATTAGGAAGAATTCTCTTCCTGAGTTCAAATCTGGCCTCAGATGCTTCCTAGTTGTTTGACCCTGGACAAGTCACTTAACCCTCTTTGCCTCAGTTTCCTCATCTGTAAAATGAGATGGAGAAGGAAATGGCATGGCAAGTCTTTCAGATGCACTGCTCTCTGGCCACACCTACCCTGTTTTATGCCTTTCAGAATGAGTTTTGCAACTGAAATGGAGGACGTGACATTTATATGTATCACATTTATTAGTTTTAACTCATTGGTTTAGCCTGTTGATGATCTCTTTGAAGACTAACTCATATATATATTAGCTATCCCTTCCAGTTATGTGCCCTTTATAAATTACATTGGCTAATTATATATTCCTTCATTCAAATCATTGATGTAAACAGGCTAATATTTTTCAAAATATTGTTCATTAATAACAGCAGGCAATCATGTTTAGGCCTTTGTCATTTCTTATTTTTGTTGAAAACCTTTTGCAAGCCAAATGTATATTTGGGTGCCTTTTTTGGGCTGCTTTTAAAATCATTTATAATATTCTCTGTAATATTGGTTCTGTGTGAGTTGAATTTGGTGTAAAATAAAATTTATTGAATAAATACTAGGTTTAATCTGCCTTTTCTATGGTGTTTTTTTGAAAAATAAAATAGACCTTCTTGAAACATTATTTTGTCCTTTGGAAATTTTGAGAATCTCAGTAGTTCTTAAGTTTTTCCCAGTTTTTCAGATTTCTATCACTTTTGTCTGCATAGATTCCAAGTTGAATAAATTTTCAGTTGAGTAATATTCTGAGCTAATTTCCTTAATTTTAGGTGTTTTTCTACTCCCTGTTGCCAAAGATATTTCTGGTTTTTATTGAGTGTGGTTTTTAATGATCTCTGTAAGTGCTTTCTGTGACCTTTTATGTAATTCATTTAGCCCTGGTTAGCAAGGTGCTCTGTTGGTATCTTCTCATCTCTCCTTGGTATTATTTCCCTCAAACAATGAGACCTTGGTTTCTGTTAAGAGTCATATAAACTCCTAAAGAGGAGGCCTTTCACAGTTCCTGTATCTGCTACTGTTTTTCCTTTGCCTCTGTTCTGTATCTTATATCTAAATTATGTCTGTGTTGTTGACCCCATTAGAATCTAAGCTCCTTGAGAACAGGAACTGTTTTTGTTTTTTCTTTGTATTCCCAGTACTGAGCACAGTTTCCAGTATATAGCAGGAACTAAATATGTTTGTACAAATTGAACATCAGTCTTGATGAGAGACAGAAACTAGAACTTGCTCTAAAGAAGATTTTTGTTTCTCAGAAAAGCAAACAGTGATTAAGAATTTTTAAACATTTTTTTTCAGATTCCCTTAGTAAGAAGACCAAGTTTGAACCCAAAGATTCAAATCCAAGGCAGGCCTTTTGTATGGGAATATCATCCAAGATAAGACTGCACAAGGATACAGTGGCCTGGCATTCTAACATAAGAGAAGCAGGTGAATGTGAGGCCAGCATGGAGGAGCTGAAGCACAACCAGGAGAGACAATGGAGACAAGGAATAGTCACTCCCAGAACAGCTTGTAATCAAGTGCTTGCACTTCAACACAATACTAGAAATATTATTCTAGTGTCAGACTTGGTTCCAGCATCAAAGGGGATAATGGGAGAAAATCTTTATAAGTCCCTTGGAAAGAGCTTTAGGGATGATTTTCCTTACTTAATAACATATGATGCATTGTCCTTTCAAAAGGAACTTATTAACAATACCAAATGCAAGAAGCCTTTTAGATACCATTCTGACTTAATTAAATTTCATAGAATTCATGCTGGAGAAAAGCGACATGAATGGAATGAATGTGGAAAATCCTCTGGCAGAAGATCAGAAATTATTGGACATCAGAGAATACATAGGGGAGAAAAAATCAACAATTATTATAAAAATGAGAAAGGTTTCAGCCATAGAGGAAGCTTGAATAAACATAATGTAGTTTATACTAGGGAGAATTCCTTTGTATATAATGAATGTGGGAAAGCCTTCAGTGAGAAGGAAATCCTTACTTCACCTTTGAGAATTCACACTGGAGAGAAAATCTCTGAATCTAATGAATGTGAGAAAACATTCAGCCAGAGGGGAAATTGTATTAGTCATCAGAGAACTCATACTAAGGGGAAATCATTTGTGTATGATGCATGTGGCATGAGCAGAAGGGAACAGCTTATTGTACATCAAAGAATTCATAATGAAGAGAAACCCTTTGCATGTAATACATTTGAAACAGGTTTCCAAAACAGAGTAAGCCTTATTACCCATCAGAAAACTCATTCTGGAGAGATACCCTTTGCATGTAATGAATACCGGAAAGGCTTCAGGAAGAGTGGGTATCTTACTACACAGCAGGGAATTCACATTGAAGAGAAACCCTTTGCATGTTTTGAGTGTGGGAAAGGTTTCAGACAGAGTGCATATCTTATTATCCATCAGAGAATTCATACTGGAGAGAAACCCTTTATATGTAACGAATGTGGGAAAACCTTTACCCAAAAGGCAAGCCTTATTACTCATCAGAGGACTCATACTGGAGAGAGACCCTTTATATGCAATGAATGTGGGAAAACTTTTACACAAAGAGCAAACCTTATTACCCATCACAGGACTCATACTGGAGAGAAACCTTTTGCATGCAACAAATGTGAGAAGACCTTTACCCAGAAGTCAAGCCTTATTACTCATTATAGGACTCATACTAGAGAAAAACTCTTTGCATGTAATGCATGTGGGATTGCCTTTACCCAGAAATCAGGCCTTACTGCTCATAGAAGAATTCATTCCAGAGAGAAAGAGTTTGCTCCTAATATATATGGGAAAGACCCTCAAAAGAAAAGAGTTATCCATCAGGGAAATCATACTGGAGAAAAACCCTTTGAATGTAATGAATGTGGGATAGGCTTCCGATACAAAGTAAATCTTAATATCCATCAGAGAACTCATACTGGAGAGAAGCCCTTTGCATGTCATGAATGTGGGAAAGGCTTCAGACAGAGTGCACATCTTATGACCCATCAGAGAACTCATACTGGAGAGAAACCATTTGCATGTAATGAATGTGGGAAGGCCTTTACCCAAAGGTCAAACCTTAATAGCCATCAGAGAACTCATACCCAAGAGAAACTCTTTGCATGTAATGAATGTGGGAAAACATTTACTCAAAAAGGAAGCCTTGTTTCTCATCAGAGGACTCATACTAGAGAGAAACAGTTTATATGTAATGAATGTGGAACAGGCTTCCTACACAGAGTAAGCTTTATTGTTCATAAGAGAATTCATACTGGAGAGAAACCATATATATGTAATGAATGTGGGAAGGGCTTTAGACAGAGTGGACACCTCATGATCCATCAGAGGACTCATACTGGAGAAAGACCCTTTACATGTAATGAATGTGGAAAAACCTTTACCCAAAGATCAAACCTTACTAGCCATCAGAGAACTCATACTGGAGAGAAACTCTTTGCATGTAATGAATGTGGAAAAGCATTTACCCAAAAGGGAAGCCTTATTACTCACCAGAGAACTCATACTGGAGAGAAACAGTTTGTATGTAGTGATTGTGGAACAAGTTTTCTTCATAGAGTGACCCTTATTATCCATAAGAGAACTCATACAGGAGAGAAACCATATGCATGTAATGAATGTGGGAAAGGCTTCAGACAGAGTGGACATCTCATTACCCATCAAAGAACTCATACTGGAGAAAAACCCTTTGTATGTAATGAATGTGGGAAAACCTTTACACAAAGGGCAAACCTTACCAGCCATCAGAGAAATCATACTGGAAATAAACTCTTTACCTGTAATCAATGTGGGAAAGCTTTTACCCAAAAGGCAAACCTTAGTACCCATCAGAAAACTCATGCTAGAGAGACACCTTTTGTGCATAATGAATGTGAGAGATCTTGTACTCTTAGGACAAACCTTATTAACTATCATAGAACTTTTACAGAATAAAAGTCCTTTATGTATAATTAATACAGAAAAGACTTCTGCCAGAGGAGATATTATATAACAGATAATCCTGGAGAAAAACTTTATGTAACAAGCCTTCAGTGGGAGGGGATACCTCCTTATGTATTAGAGAACTTCTACTAGAGTAAAGCATTTAAGTGTAATAAATAAGAGTTGCACCAAATGGCTCATTGTGACTGTGTTGGGTGGAATACCCCAGGTGTCTGTGCTTCACTGTGGACTGTGTAGCATTTTTATAATGACATATAAATGGCATACTCATCAAATTTTCAAATGACCCAAAACAGGGATAGCTAGCACTGTACAGGAGAGCTACCTAAAAGGATCTTGACATCATTGGGCTGAAAGATGAAATTCAGTAGTGACAAATGCAAATACTTACGAATACAAAAAATCAATTTGATTATTAGTGAATGATTATGAAGCACTTAGTATTCTCCAGGTCATAAATGTAAAGAAATACAAAGTAGTTGTTAACATCAAGGAGTTCACATTCAAATAAGGTAGGGAGTATGTGAACAGCTATGTACATAAAAGATATATACAGACTAAATGGAAGTTCATCTCCCATTCCTAGCTAGAGATGAGGAAGGGGATTGATTGTTCCAGGTATGGAGCTGGAGCTAAAGCAAAGCCACAGATACAGTTGATGGAGTGTTGTGTGGGTGAGCACTTAGCAGGTAGGCCAGCATAGCTGGATCAGAAAGCCTGTGGAGTAGAGCAAAGTGCTTTATATAATCAAAACTATCCATTTCCTGTGATCCTCTATCCCTTCTTTGATCATCAGCTCTTTTCTCTTTGTACAGAAAAAGGTAATTTCTTCTGTGTTCCTCTAATTTGCTGTAATTTCACCCTTTACATTTTAATCCTGTATTCATTTAGAGGGTTTTTTGTCTATTTTGTTTTGGTATATAGTGTGAAATGTCTTATACCTAAATTTCTCCCCAGTTGCTTTCAGTTTTCCAGCAGTTTTTGTTACACATTGAGTCCTTATCTTAGTAGTTAGGGCCTTTGAGTTTATCACAGATATATTCTTTTATCTATTTATTTCTTTGTATTGTATATTTAATCTGTTTTTAAGAAAACAAATACCAAATAGTTCTAATGATATTGCTTTGTAATAAACACTACTTTTTTTGCCCTTCTGTGTATCATCAGCACTTAGCACACAGTAGGTGTTTAATCATTGTCTATTGACAGACTGCTTTATTTTTTTCAGTTAACATTTTTTAAAAAATCTCACTTCTCCCCACCCTCATTGAACAATTTAAAAAATAAAAATAAAATGCTATCCGTAATACATGGCTACATAGTTTGGCAAAATCAATTCCCGTATTTTTCATGTCTGAAAACATATGTCTCTGCATTTTAAGTTCATTGCTTTTTTGTGAGGAGGTGAGTGTTGTGTTTCATATTAATTTTTGGAGTTGTGGTTTATCATTGCATTGATCAAAGTTATAAGGTCTTTGAGAATTGTTTTTCTTTATAATGTATTGTAAAACGTATTTTCCTAGTTATACTGACTTCACTTTGCCATTTCACAGATATCTTCTTAGTTTACTCTGAATCTCCATTTCACTATTTGTTATGGCAAAATAATGTTACATAACTATACCAAAATTTATTTAGCCATTCCCCAATAGGAGGAAAATACGTTAATTTTTTGGTTACTACAAAAAGACCTGCTATAAATGTTTTTATAGATATTGGGCTCTTTTCCTTTGGGGTACAGGGTGGGTACAGTGGTCTAGCTGGGTAAAAGTGTGTACACATTTTAATAACTTTTGGGGCATAACTGAATTGCTTTCCAGAATGGCTGGATCAATTACCAGTGAATCTATTTTCCAACAGCCCCTCCAGGACCATTTTCCACATTTCTCATCTTTGGTAGTTAGATAAATGTGAAGTAGAACTCAATGTTACTTTAATTTTCATTTCTCTTAATACTGGCTTTAAACATTTTTATGTGATTATTGATAAATATGATTTTTTTTTTTAGAACTACTCATTCATATCAAGGAGCCACATCTGATGTAGGACATTTGCATGGGGCATTAGCCAAGGGAAAAAAAAAGGTCTGTCAAGTGACAGCCACTGGCATTCCAAGATGAGAAAAGCCAGGGAACGCAATGCCAAGAATCAGAGAAGGAACCAAGTGTAATGGTAAGGGTAGGCTGAATGTAATCACATGGAGCCTGTGGTGGGAGGAGTTTGCTGTGGGTGGAGCAGGAAATGAGTCGAGTTAGAGTGGAGGGAGAGAGAGGACGCTGGTAAGCGAACAGGATTGTGAGTGTTTGTGGGAAAACTGAGCAGGGGGAAGTCTTTGGAATGGTGCTGCTCTCTGCACTGATAAGGTGTCGTGACTTCTTGTTGCTGTGATGGATTTCATTTTCTGGTATCTGAATAAGTGTTTTGCTTCTGTCTTTTACATGGAGAGTCTGTTATAGCTTACAATTCACAACTACACTGGCATAATCATAGTCACCCAGAGCTTTTTTTTTGGGAAGCAGTTTTAGTCTGGAGTCAGTCTTTGTTGCACTATGGAGAAGGAGCTATGAGCCGGTGTCTCCTTAAAGCTAGGACACTTGGAAAGAACTTACACGTGTCATTGCATGGGATACATTCTCCCTCGGAAGCAGTACTGGCTGACATTTGTGTAGTGCTTGCTAAGTGCCCAACACTGCTGAGTCCTTTTATAATGATTACCATTTAATCTCTGCAATAGCGCTGGGAGTGCGGAAGTTAGGTGACTTGTCCAGGGTCACACATCTGGTGAAGAGCCAGGCTGGGCTGTTTGCTTCACTTTTTATAAAACCGGCTCCTGCTTTTACCGATCAGCTCAACTTTGAAAAATCACTTCCGGTCTCTTTCATCTCTCCTGTGCTTTTCAGGATTCCCAACCTGGTGTTTAAAATTGATTCTTTTTCTAGTTTTTTCTTTTTTCGGTTGCGGGCCGGCTCTTTTTCCTGATTTTCCTCATTTAAACGCCAGGAGTTGAAGCCCCGCGCGGTCTACAGCACCAGTCCCAAGTCCGCGTCGTCTAGCCAGGAAAGCGGAACCCCGGTGCCTTCTGGGGGATGGAGTCCGGGCGAGTGCGTGCCCCACGGGAGCCTTCTGGTTCCGGACTACATTTCCCAGAAGGCGTGGTACTGTTGCGTACTTCCTCTTCTCCAACTTGTCCCTAGAGGATAGCCGTAGGGCTCCACGAAGCATTGTGGGATCGTCCTCCCAGTGTTGGGAGTTGGGAGTAGCCGCCATCCGACCTGGGAAGTCCCACTTCCAAACTTGGACTCTTGGTGCGGATCCGAGGGGCCAAACCCGGGGGGGGGGGGAAGGGGCAAGTGCGCAGGCGCGCGGTGACCTTTTCTTGGCCACGCCCCCACTGTGACCGCCTATGCTAATTATATGGGGGATGGGGGGGGGCGCGTAAGAGGTCCATTAGACACACGGGCCCTAGTGTCACTGCGAGTGTAAATGTCAGAGCTGGGGGGGGGGGGGACGCGGTGCCCCCCCAGCTCCACCCCCTAAAGGGCCCTGGTTGGTTCTGCCGAGGCCCAAGGATGGGCCGTGCCCGTGGGCACAGACACTCCCCCACAACGCTCACACGTGTATTCCCACCACACTTACACACCCACAGGCACACGCGCCGCCGCCCACTACAACGCACGTGCTCTTAGGTCCTTTCCTGGGGAAGGGGGGCGTGGCCCCTGCCTGTGGGGGAGGGGAAAGGGACCCTCCCCCCCCCCCCCACCCCCCCGGAGCCCCCAGCCCCTGGCCATCGGCCGTCCTGGCCCGCCAGAGAGGGCTGACCTGAGCCTGGCGCAGCGGGGCCCCGCGCTCAGGTTCTCCCCTCCCCCTCAGGGCCCCCCGGGGGCGGGGGCTCCCCTAGACCTTTCCCCTTGTCTAGGTGCCCTCCTTCCCCGAGGCGGGGTCCCGCGGCTGGGGCCCGGATGGCGCCCGGGGTCCTCACCACCGGCTTTCAGGTGAGTTCGGATCCTCTTCTTTTTCTTTTTTGGAGGGGGGAGGGCAGGGCAGTTGGGGTTAAGTGACTTGCCCAAGGTCACACGGCTAGTTTTTGTGTTAAGTGAACCCAGGTCCTCCTGAGTCACTGCGCCCCCCAGCCGCCCCAGGAGCTCGCAGTCTAGTGGGGGAGACCCCGTGCCAACAGGCAGAGAGAAAGCAAGTGGCATATAGAGTGAATGAAGAGAACGGAGGGAAGGCGTTGGAAGGAGCGGGGCTGGGGACGGCTTCCCGCCTGGGAGGTCAGCCGTGGGGGAGGGAGGGAAGGGGGGAGCAGAGATGGAGCGGAGGCTGGAGCAGCGGGAGGGCTCTGGCGCCGGACAGACCATCTGAAGGGGCCACTGGAGCTTACTGAGTGTGTGCGGGGGAGCCCGGACAGTCACTGTCTGCAGGGAGGATGGGCTGGAGGGGAGAGACCGGAGGCGGACAGAGCCCCAGCAGCTGCTGCCTTAGTGCAGGCGTAAGGGGAGGAAGCCGGTCCGAGAGGATGCGGGCCTGGGAGGACCGCGGGGGGCCTCCACAGTAATAAGGAAACCAGCAGAGGCATCTGGACCAGGAATTTTCCATCCTCCTCTTTCCTTTGATTAGTTTCATTAAATTTTGTGAAATTGGATTATTTCAGATTTCTATTTAATGTTCCACAACTTGAGTATTTTATTCTTTTGCAGATAATCCTTTCTATCTTTTTGAGTGCTCAGGGCTTTTTCCATATAACTGTATACACTAGGTTCTGATAATTCTGTTTGTTGTGATTTCACCTTGTTGGTTTTTGAAAATTAATTTTGTTTTCTACTATTTTTTAAAAATCACATTGGCTAAAGAGTTACCAATTTTGTTATTCTTTTCCAGGGGTTTGACGTTTTTAGTTTTTGGTTTTGTTGATTAGTCTTTGGTTTCTGTTTCTATTCTGATTTCCATGATTCCCTCTTCTGTGATTCTTTTAATTTTATTCATTATCTTTCTAGTTTTTAAAATATATATTTAGTCCATCCTCCCTCTTTTTACTTTGTTATTGTGTGAATGAACAAGCCAAAAGGCATTTATTGAGCTCTTCCTATGACTAGATGCTGAATGGGACATACAGTTGAAGCCTTGTTTGATGTCTAGGAACGCCCAGTAGATACTGTAGGCTCGATGGACTAGTTTGCACACAGTCAGCAGAAAGCTGGATCTGGCCCTTTACCTGGAGGCATAGATTCTGTAAGACCCTGGTATGGAGGTCTAGTAGAGGCAGGGGGAGGGGTGTGGGGCTTGGAATAGCTCAGTGGCAGGTTGGGAGAGCTCTTGGGTGGACGGGTTATGATTTTTCCTCTGTGAGCTGCTCTAACTGCATCTCAGAAATTTGGCATGTTGTCTCATGATTCTCATTGCTTTTCACTTAGTTATGCATTGTTTCTATGATTTATTCTTTGATACATTCACCATTTAGGATTTCATTATTAAGTCTCCATTTAGGTTTGTTTCTTTTGTTTGTTCTCTCTGACATTATTACTATTTTTATTTCCTCATAGTCTCTAAAGTACTTGTTTAACATTTCCTTTTTATAAACATTTATTTGAAATTGTTCAGAACTCCACAGTGCAAGCTGAACCAAATTAAAATGCATTTGGGAATTGTTAAACAAAATGAATAAGTACACTATAGCATAGTGTTAATTTGTGGTTTTCTAAGTCAGTCCTGGAGCCCTTCTCTTTGAGTTTGAGACCTATTGCCCTAAGGCATAGTCTGTATTTTTATGAAAGTGCTGTCTAGTGCTGGAAAACATGTATATCCTTAGTGGTCTCATTCAGAAGGTGCTGTATTTAGCACTTAATTATCTAACAGTTTATTGTCTGTATTTTCCTTTTTGTTTTTCTTTATTTTAAATTTGTTCATCAATGCAAGGAACATTAAATTCTTCTGTTCATTTTATGCTGTTGTCTTTTTGAAATTCAGTTAATTTTTCCTTTATGAATTTCGATCCCATGCTAGTTGGTACATATAAGTTGAGGCTGATGTCAGTTCATAGGCTCATTAAGGTAGAACCAGAAGGGACCTCAGAGGCCACTGAGTCCAACCCTGTGTGTCTTTAGTTGTAAAATGATGATGTCAAGGCCCAGAGTAGGGCAGAGACTTAGAACCAGAGGATTGTAGACATGTGAGTGGAAAGGACCACAGAGACCACCGAGTCCAACCCTGTCATTCTACAGATGAGCAGCCTGAGACCCTGGGAGGTACAGTGACTTGCCCAAGGTCATATTGGCCATGAGCATCGAAGACAGGATTTGAATCCAAGGACTCTGACTCCAGACTCTCTCCCCTGTTCTACATTTATCCTTCCTTTAAGCAAAATGTAATTCTCATGTTTGTCTCTGTTGATGTTATGGATCTTGGCTTTTGCTTAGCTTGTGTGCATAATTGTAGCTCTTGTCTTTCCTGATCCACATGATAGGTGATAGTTGTTTTTTTCTAGCTTCTTATTTTGATTCTGTTTGTCTTTTTGTTTTGTTTTGTTTTTTGCTTTTTGGAGGGCAATTGGGGTTAAGTGACTCGCCCAAGGTCACACAGCTAGTTTTTATGGTAAGTGTCTGAGGCTGAATTTGAACTCAGGTCCTCCTGACTCCAGGTCCCGTGCTTTATTCACTGTGCCACCTAGCCACCCCTATGTTTGTTTTTTTAGGTGTGTTTTGTGTCAGCCACAGTTGTAGTCGTTTTTTCTTATCCAATTATTTATCTTTCATTTTATTGGTTTAATCAATTCACATTTAAAGCTGTGAGAGCTGTTTATGTTTTTTCCATTCATGTCTCCAGTATTACCTCCTCCAGCTTCTTTTGGGTGAAGGTGGGGGTAGGTTTGTCCCTTTGCTTTGTTCTTATCATTAATCTTTCTTGCTTTCTGTCTAGTCTGACCTTTTCTTCTCTGACTCATGGCCTCTGTCCTTATTTATGTCTTCTTCAACCTCTTGATTTATTAATGCAGTTAGAGCTTCTGAAGTACTAGATTTGAGTCATCACTTCTGACCAATTTGTTTCAGATATCGCTCCATCGGCTTTTTTCTGCCTCTTTCTCAGAAATATCAATTCACAAGGGAAGTAGTAGAGATTGTAGCAAGGTCCAGTGGTAGAAATTGTTGTCCGGCATCTTTTAGTAAAGCTCTGGCCCTTGCTGTTCCCAGAATCATTCTCCTTTCCTTTGACTGAGTCCTTGCTCTCTTGTCTTTCTGGGCACTAGCTGCACCAAAAGCTTCTTGCTCAAGTTTCTTCAAGCAGGATGTTCAGATGACACAAGACTCTTCTGTATCCACTAGAAACTCCAGAAGATACCCAAATGATATAGTCTGAAAAGCAAAAGGTCAAAATGCAACAAAGACGGGGCCAGAAAACCTGTGCCTCATTATCCACACAGACAGATTGTGTTTGAGACATTCCTCAAAACAAAACAAAACGATGGATGTGAGCAGAATACTTGACTTGTAAACACCCCAGGCTGCTAACACCACAAGGCAAATAAGGACAGCGCACAAGAATGCCTTCCAGTGGTCTTCTTTGAGTATACTGTGGTCATATGCTGGTCCAGTCCAGGCCCGGCCCGCTGGAGAGTTTCTCCTTTTTAAAATTTTATTTTTATTTCCAATTCCGTTCTCTCTCCCTTTCTCCATCCCTTTCTGTACCCATTGAAGAAAAGAGCCCCTTAAAAGACGTCTGCAAAAATTCTAAAGAGTTAGATTCTTTTAGCCACAACAGAAAAACCAAGGTGGCAGAGAATGGTGATTGTCTGTGAATGACAGATGATGAGAGTGGGGAATGAACGGAGCCCAGAATTGCATGTGGTCGGAAGAGAACCGGCTGCCTGGGGCATGGGAGATTATGCAGTACCTAGAACGATTGCAATTTCTGCCTGAAACAAATTCCATGATGTAGCACCACTGTTTTCCTGTTGATGTGCTATTGAGATGAATCATAGAAGATTTATGACTACTCAGAATGAGTTAATGAAAGGGCAGTAAACAGAACACAGCCTATTTCCAGTGAAGAATTGTGTACCAGAATATAAAAACATATGCCTTTGTTTTGGAAAATGATGGGAGGAGAGAGGGAGGGAACAAGCTTTTGTGAGGTGCTCCCTCTGTGCCAGCAATTGCTTTACAAACTTTATTATACAAGATTAGTTATAAATGCAGAACAAGGGATGAGATTGTCCCCAGTGTACCTGTGTGCAACTCTTATGTGATCATAGGCTTAGAGGAAGGGCCCTGGCACTTTGGTTTGATCCCCTATCAAGGCTTTCTGGGTTCATTTAGGCTGAGGAGGCATGGATGGCTATACTCATCTTTGGACAGAAGAACTTTATCACAAAAGTCATGGATCCATTGATCTCCCTTAGGATGTAATACACTTTGTAGGTGGTTAATGAATGCTCAATGAAGTGGGGTAGAAGCCGGAGTTTCATTGTAGGACTCCACTGTAGAAAAGAGGTGGTGATCTCTGAGAAAGAGCACAGAGCTATCAGTGGCTGGAAATGACCTTCCAGCCTGAGAGAGTGTTTGTGGGAGCCTGCCTCCCTAGTCACTCTCCCCAGAACGTAGAGGCCAGTATGGAGGTGATTGCTAGAATGTTGCTGAATAGAAATTAATGAATGTTGGGAATGTGACTTGTGATGTTGGTGTGGTACATTTGGTGTTTGTTTCGGAGCTTTAGGAACAATGCAGGTGGTTTTCTTGGGGTTCACTTAAGAGGCAATACCCAGGTGAACTTCATCAACCAATGAAAGCGATTTGTGTACTACTGGGTCAAGTAGGAAGTGAGGCCCAGAGCAAGAAATGAATTAGAAAGTAGCTGAATTAGAATATTCAGAATTTTGAATGCTCCGAAAACTTTTTCCTTAATTGCCTGTAACTTTGTGTCTCTTGAGGCATGAGTTAAACAGTTAAACAGGAATTTTTTGATTCAGGAATCTGTGACATTCAAGGACGTGGCCGTGGACTTCACTGGGGAGGAGTGGAGATGCCTGGAGCCTGCGCAGAGGGCCCTGTATAGGAACGTGATGTTGGAGAACTATGAGAACCTGGTCTTTCTGGGTAAGCACACCAGCTGTCCCTGAGGAGCCTTGGCAGTGTTCCTTGTAATTGGTGTGAGTGTCACAAAATGCTGAACTAAGTTTGGACTTGTCCTGCACCACCTCTCCCATGACAGAGGATTCCCATTCTTTATGTTCAATAGAGACAGTATTTCTTTTCGTTCTTCCCAAGTGAAAAATGTTTCATAGCTTCATTGTACTGGCCCCGAGGCTGCAGTTCCCTGCTCCGGGGAATGCTTGCTAAAATACCAGAAGAGTTTGGAGGCATCTTCTCCAGTCCTCCAGGAGGCCTGCTCTGTCCCTTTCCTCAGGATTTCTTCGGGTACTTTGGAGCTCTGCTTTGTATGGATTTCCCTTTTCCTAGGTTGGAAGCCTCTTGAGGCAAACAATCCTGTCTTTTTGTTGTTGTTGTTGTTGCTTTTTGGAGGGCAGTTGGGGTTAAGTGACTTGGCCAAGGTCACATGGCTAGTTAAGTGTTAAGTGTCTGAGGCCAGATCTGAACTCAGGTCCTCCTGACTCCAGGCCGGCACTCTATTCATTGCGCCACCTAGCCGCCCCAGCAATCCTGTCTTTATTAAAGTAAGTTTCATCTTCCCCTTACTGTTCTCTTCACACAAAAAGTGCTCGGTAAAGCTTGGTGAATTACAAAAGAAATGCCTGCCCCAGACCATTGGTCTTAGATCCTACTTTTCAGGACTGGGTCCCTGTCATCTCTTAGATCTCATGTTGGCATGCAGAACCCTTCACAGTCCCGCTCCTGCTGATCCACATTCTTCTTCTTCGGGCGTTCTGCAGCCATCAGAAGTGGCCTTGTTGCTTTTCCTCCTAGAAGAAGTGGATTGTCCATTAGCCTGTGAATATCTTGTACAGTTTGTTCTTCCTGTTAAGTGAATAATAACTTTCATTGCATTGCTTTCAAGCTGTACTGTTTTACTCTGTTTTCTTCTGTTCATTCTGTAAAATGGCTCCAGTCACCCTCTCTTCCTTGACGTTCCCACACACTGTACATGTTATCAATGTATTTTGTATCTACTTATATGTATAGATGTTATTTCCTTCAGCAGAGTGTCAGCTCCCCTTGGAACAGTGATTTGTACACCTTTTCTTTTTATCCCTAATGTCTAGCTTGGGCCTGGCACATCATAGGAGTGTGGCTAATGTCATCAATTGATTGAAATACCTGAATCTCAATTAAGATACATGGATAAAAGGTCTTGGCCCCTAAGCATGGACTGGGGGTCAGGAAGCCATGCACCCTGGAATGCTGAACACGTGCAGTATATGTCAGGGCCCTTGGCATCACCCACTGGGCTCTCAGTCACTTTCTTTTCCATAGCTAGAACTGAATTCCTGGATAACTTTCTAAGCTCCCTTTTCAGCATCTTAACGTTTCTCTTCCATATGCAGGACTTCCTGTTTCCAAACTGGATGTGATCTCCCTGTTGGAGAGAGGGGAAGCCCCGTGGCGGCCCAGGAGAGGAGGCCCCCAAGGCCCTTGCCCAGGTAAGTGAGTAAGCAAAAGGCAGGAAGAAGGCAGTCACCTACATGTTAAGTGAGGTGGCAGCTCCCCAGTAAGGTGGCCATACCCCTGCTGTGTTGGATGGTGTGGAGTCTGTTAGGGTGTATGGAAAAACATGAGGCCTCTCCTGAGCACCTCAGTTCCCTGATCTCTCTCGTTCCTCTCATGTTTCCTTGTCTTAGGCAATGAGGCATGTGTTTGGTCTTTTGTGTTGTAAACTGATTTAAAGTATAGTAGCTGTCAAATAAGTAAGATCAAAGAATCTCACACTATCTTTGGTTTTGACTTATCTACATTTCTTTCTCTCCCTTATAAGGGGGAAAATTTTTTAAAAACAGCCACGAAAATCCAGTTTAGTCAAACCATCCAAGACATCCTAAAAATCTGAGGTTAAATGCAGTTTTTCACTCTCATGGTCTTCCTCCTCTCATGCCCTTTGGTACCAATGTAGTCAGACACAAGTCTCAGAAAATTAGTCACAAAATAGAACCAATTGTGGGATTAGATCCCAGCTCTTTGAGAGAGAATTGCTCTTGGCTTTTTTCCATTGTGACCCTGGAAAGAGGGACTTTCTCTGTTCTCTTCCCCCCATCAGCAGCAGAGCTTTCATCAGAGCACTTTCCCCAGTAGCCCACACTGTGCCCAGGAGAGGGCCCACTGGAGACTGTAGTCATGGAGGTGGGTGGAATGAGTGAGAAGAGCAGACCCAGGGCCCAGTGGGAATCGATGTGGATGCCACAGGAACAGAAGACCCATAAGGACTCTGCAGCACTAGAGGGAGGAGCTGCCTCAGCCCAATATGGTCCCGACTTTAGGGATTCTCTCCTCATGTACTTAGGCATGTTCCCATTTTTAAAAATGATTTTATTGAGGTTTTTTTTTACATCGTAATTTCCCCCAGTATATCTCTCTTTTCCCCTCCCAGAGAATCATCTCATATTACAAATAGTATCTTTATAAAGACCAGAAACAAAAGAGAGAGAGAGAGAGAGAGAGAGAAAGAGAGAGAGAGAGAAAGTAGAGGAACAAAAACCAATATAATTTAACCATATATTAAAAAAAAATCCAAAAATATATTCAGTGTACACAGTTTCTGGCCTCCCATTTCTGCCAAGGGATGGGTGGGGGTATCTTCTCCTATCTCTTCTTTCAAGCCAAGGGTGTTCTTTATAGTTTTACAACATTTACTTTTGATTTTTTTGTGTTTTTTTCTTTGTGCATTGTTGTCCTGTGTATATTGTTTTCTTGTCTTAGCACATTCATCATTTCTTACAGCATAATAGCATTACATTATTTTCATGTACCACAGTTTGTTTAGCCATTTCCTAATCAATGAATATTTATTTCCAGTTCTTTACTATTACAAAAAACGCTGCTATAAATATTTTGGTGTATGTGGGGCCTTTCTTATCAATGGCCTCCTTGTGGAATAAGCCTGGTAATGGAATCCCTGCGTCAAAGACTGTTTTATTCAATTTACTTGAATAATTCAGTTTGCTTTCCAAAATGGTTGTAATGATTAACAGGTCCACCAAAAATGTACTAGTGTGATTATCTTCTCACAGCCTCTCCAGCATTGACTGTTTCCTTGTATCTACCCATTCTTACCACTGATGTATATCTTAATGGGAGTGTTTTCATTTATGGGTGAAAAGTTTCATTGCTGCTGTTATTATCCAGACATTTTAGTGAATGCCTTTGCTTTTAAGTTTATTGTGTCATCTGACTATTGAATTTAAGCACATTGGTAGGGGTTGATGAGCTATCCGATAGTTTTAGGAGTCTGGACACACAAAATACATTGAACCTGGAATGGTAATGCCTCCAACACCCAGTTTTTGAGTTCAAGTTGGCAGAGTTGCCACTAGAGGGTGCTATACTTTTTTTTGAAGAAGGCCCTTAAGTCAAATGGTTACCTGATTCATCATGCTGTTTGTTATGGCTGCTTTTAAAACCAGCTTTTCATATTTTTGTTGAGTTGAGTTGAATTTGTTGTTTATTGCTTCTGGTATTCAGCGAATGTCTTTTGTTTCCATATTTTGAAAATTTTTTTAAAGTTTTCTGAAATATATTTGATTCTTTTGTTCTGTTTTGTTTTGGGGGGGAAAGAGTAGCAATTCTGACATTTTTCCTAGTTGCTTAGTCTTCCAGGTCCATCAATTTTAGCTACTTACATTTCACGTTGTTTTCCAATTTCCATATTCTAAACTATCTTTTCCCTTTCCTGTATGTTTTTCCATACATTCCCCTGAAAAAAATATTTCAGCTTTTCATGGTTGTTTCTTTCTTAGGATATCTGTTCCAGTTCCCTAGGATGTAACTAATTTAGTACTTGGTAGCCAGGGGTTCTTAGTATCTTCTCCCCTGTCCTTGGCTTTAATTCCTTCTAAGTAGTGTTCTACCTAGGTCATATTGTGTCTTGTTCTCTTGATGAAAGAGATGGAAACTGGGACTTACTCCAAAGAAGTTTCCTTTCTCTCACGGCCAATAGTGGCCAGTAACTTTTTAAACACTTCTTTCAGATGCCTTTAGTCAGGAGACCAGGTTTGAAACCAAAGATGCAAGTCTGACAAAATGCATTTACATAGGGGAGTCATCCAAGACAAGACTTCTAGTGAACATTCCCTGGCATTACAGGACAACAGAACTGATGGAACCAATGGAATATGATGTTAACTTAGAGATACAGAAGGACAGCCAGGAGAGACAACCCAAACTAATAACAATCTCAGAGAGAGCGACTTTTAATAAGATGACTGTACCACATTATACTACTTTGGGAGGAAGTTTTAATCTGGCCTCAATTTTTGTTCCCTCATGGAGAAATCCTGTGGAGAAGAGTCTCCATAAATATAAGACACTTGAAAAGCAAGTCAAGGATTTTTCAGACCTACTTATATGCAATGCTTTTTCCTTAGGAAAGAATCTTTCTAAGTATGACAAATACAAGAAGCCATTTAGTTATCATTCAGACCTAATTAAATTTCATAGAACACATACTGGAGAAAAGTTCTATGAGGATAATGAGAGGGGGAAAACCTTTGGTAGAAGATCGTATGTTACTGGGTGTCAGAAAATTCAAATTGGAGAGAAATATGAATGTCACAAATATGGGAAAACCTTTAGCTACCGAAAAAGATTGATTAAAATGAAGAAAATTAATGTTAGAGAGAAGTCCTTTGAGTGTAATGAATGTGGGAAAGTCTTCAATGATAACAAAATACTGGAAAACCATCACAGAAGCCATACTGGAGAGAAACCTTTTGAATGTAACGAGTGTGGGAAAGGCTTCAGCCAGAGAGGAAACCTTATTACTCATCAGAGAATTCACACTGGAGAAAAACCATTTGAATGTAAAGAATGTGGGAAAGGCTTTAGTCAGAGAGGAACTCTCATTAGCCACCAGAGAATTCATACTGGAGAGAAACCCTTTGAATGTCATAAATGTGGGAAAGCCTTCAGTGAATGGGGATCCTTTAATAGACATCTCAGAACTCATACTGGTGAGAAACCCTTTGAATGTCATGAATGTGGGAAGGGATTCAGTCAGAGAGGAACTCTCATTAGCCATCAGAGAACTCATACTGGAGAAAAACCCTTTGAATGTCTTGAATGTGGAAAAGCCTTCACTTCAAGTAATGGACTCAAAACACATCAGAGGAATCATACTGGTGAAAAGCCCTTTGAATGTCATGAATGTGGAAAAGCTTTCAGTGAGCGGAAAGTACTCAGAATCCACCAGAGAACTCATACAGGAGTGAAACCATTTGAATGTAATGAATGTGGAAAGGCCTTCAGTGACAATAATGTCCTCAAAAGCCATCAGAGAACTCATACTGGAGAAAAACCCTTCAAATGTCAGGAATGTGGCAAAGGCTTCAGTCAGAAAGGAACACTTATTAGCCATCAGAGAACTCATACTGGAGAAAAGCCTTTTGAATGTCAGGAATGTGGCAAAGGCTTCAGCTGGAGGGCAAGCCTTATTGCCCATCAGAGAACTCACACTGGAGAGAAGCCCTTTGAATGTAATGAATGTGGCAAAGGATTCAGACAGAGGGCAAACCTTACTACACATCAGAGAACTCATACTGGAGAGAAACCTTTTGAATGTAATCAGTGTGGAAAAGCTTTCAGTAAGAGTAATATTCTCAAAACACATCAAAGAATTCACACTGGATTGAAACCATTTGAATGTAATCAATGTGGAAAGGCTTTCAGTGATGGTAATGTTCTCAAAAGCCATCAGAGAACTCATACTGGAGAGAAACCTTTTGAATGTCAGGAATGTAGGAAAGGTTTTAGTCGGAGGGCTAGCCTTATTACCCATATGAGAACTCATACTGGAGAGAAACCCTTTGAATGCCATGAATGTGGGAAAGCCTTCAGTGAGTGGGGATCATTTAATAAACATCAGAGGACACATACTGGAGAGAAACCCTTTGAATGTCAGGAATGTGGGAAAGGATTCAGACAGAGAGTAAACCTTATTACACATCAGAGAATTCATACTGGTGAGAAACCTTTTGAATGTAATGAATGTGGGAAAGCCTTTAGTGAGAAGGGACATCTTATTAGACATCAGAGAACTCATACTGGAGAGAAATCCTTTGAGTGTAATGAATGTGGGAAAGCCTTCATTGAGAGGGGGTCCTTTAATAGACATCAGAGAACTCATACCACAGGGAAATCTTTTGAATATAATGAAAAAGGGATAGCTATTAGTCAGTGGGGCACCCTTATTAGCCATGAGTCAACTCACATTGGAGAAAACTCCTTGAATATATTTAATGTAGGAGAGAATTCAGAGGACAAATCTTATAAGCATAACAGAAGATTTAGTTTAGGGGAAAAAATGGATATTGGGAAGACTTCAGGGAGAAAACAAACTTATTAGACATCAGAGAATTCATAGGGGAGAGAAACTCTTTGACGATTTTATATACATATGTATTAAAACCTCTAGCACCAATAAAACAACTTATGTGTAGTGACTACAGTAATGTAAAACAATCTTGAAAATTTTTGGAAATCTAATCAATGAAATGCTAATTTATCTTGATTCTGTTATAATCAGTTATCAGAAGACTAACTGGCAGTGAAATCATTGACTTCGTGTTCAGTATAGGAAATGTTTTCAGACACAGCCATGGGAACTTTCTTTTGCTTAACTATCCTTATTACCAGAGAGGGCTTTTATTTGGAGTGGGGGACATTGTTAGGGAGAGTGAGTGGCTAGTAATTGTTGTTGTTCAGTTGCTTTAGTTGTGTTCAGCTCTTTGTGAACCCATTTGGAGGTTGTTTTTTTTTTACATACTGAAATGCTATGCCACTTCCTTCTCCGCCTTATTTCACAGATGAGGAAACCAAGGCAAACAGGATTGCATGACTTGTCCAAGGTCACCTAGCTACTAAGTGTCTGAGGCTAGATTTGAACTCAAGATGACTCCAGGCCCAGTGCTCTGTCCATTGTGCCACTTGGCTGCCCTGTGACTGGTAGTAATAGTGATGCTAAACAAAAAACTTAGTGAAATACTTAAAAACGCAGAGAAGAGAGCAGAAAGAATTTCAGACAAACAGGGCTTATTTATTTCTCTTGTGTTAAATTTAATATTTACTTAAACGTTTTGTAGTAATTTCAGCTTGAAATAGTTCTCTTTTTCTTTGTATCTTTAATATTGTAATAAATTTAGTAACTCTTGAACAAAATAATAAAGGTTCACAATTTCATCCACATACTTTTTCTGTTCTTTGTATATTTATGTTTAAGGTGATGATAAAACAATTTTAATGGGAAAAAAGAAACCATTTAGCCAGATGGTCTGCTTCATTTGTCGTCACAACATTCATGTGGGAGAGAAATGCTATAAATGTTATGAATGTGGAAAAGGCTTCAGCCGTCCTAGGACTCGTACAAAAGAGAAAAGTTAGTGGTCCAGGTGGGAAGATGTGGGTCCTGTGTAAGAATGGCTGCGGATTGGTTGAGACGTGAAACGTATTCTGGTCAGGGGTCAGCCGTAGTTCCCTAGAGAAGTAGACACCAACTTTAAAAACAGTAGACCACAACCTTTCTCCTCATCATGATCCTGGGTCCCTCACTCTTCCTCACCTCACGTAGCCCGTTAGTTGTAAAGTTTGCCATTTCTCCCTTCACAGCACTCTTGAATCCATCTCTGTCTCCCCACTTTGGTCCTCATCACCTCAAAACTAAATTGTTGAAGCAACCTCTGAATGTGGCTCCCTTTCTCAAGGCTCTCGGGCCTTGAGTCCATTCTGGACACTGCTTGCCAGAGGAGTTTTCCTTAAGTGCCATCTGACCATGGCACTCTCCCCTACTCAGCTTGAATGCTTCCTTCTGCCCCGAGGATTAAATAGAAATGGTTTAGCCTTTAAAGCCCTGCACAGCTTGGCAGGGATTTCTCTATCTAGTTTCAATGAGCACCACTGCCCTCTTGTACTCTTGTACTCTTCCTCTGCCTTTGCCTTTGTGCTCATCATCCCACATGCCTGAAGTGCATTCTCTCCTCACTGCTGCCTCAGTGGCCCTAAATTTCTTTAAGAGGAAACTCCGGCTTCTCCATTTTCCCTCAGCTGCTACTCAGGTGAGGGACTCACAGCAAATTCAAACTGTGGTGTCACCTCACACACATCAGCTTAGTAAAGAGGACATGAAAGGGAGAGGACGGTTTTTAGAGGGACTAGTGGAAGACAGACGTACTGATGCTTTGTTGGGGGGACCATAAATCAGTCCAAGCGTTCCTCAGTTCCTCACCTGCTCCTCCCTCCCTGCCCCCCAAGTCACCTTTGACCCAGTGACAGCACTATCAGACATATTAACTCCCCAAATCATGAAATGGTATTGTATTGTAAGAGATGATGAACAGGATAGAACCAGAGAAATCAGAGAGAACCTGGAGACCAGCTTCAGCTGTGACCATGCAGGCCCTGGGCCTCCCACAGATACTGACAGATTGGGTCCCCAGAGCACAACGACTTCCCTAAAGATGCTAGGATAACTTCGCAGGCTTAGATAGTGATTTCTCCGATACTCTTGTAGATTTGGATGCTTCCCCAGCGATGATCAGCTGTTGTCAGTTAAGCAGCCAGATGTGTGGGAGCTGTCCCCTTAAGCCCCTCATGTATGCTATATACAACATAGATAGAAAATTAATAAAGAGCAGTTTGGGGGTGCAGTTCTAGCAGCTTAGCGGGCCAGCAAGGGTAGAGAGGCAATGAACTGGCTGCTGAGAGGGGCCAGGCTCCATGGGGTGAAGTGAGAAGGGGATGGTCTGAGCCAAGGTACAGAGAAGGGAGTTTGCAAGTAGATGGATATGGTGGGACCACAGACTACAAGGAGGGAATAAGGTATAAGGGCCTGCAGAAAGTGGTGGTTTTAAAGCAAAAGTCTTTTTCTTGGTCCCTTAGGATATTGTCAGCCAAATACTAGTGTTTGGTAGCCTTTGGAAAACCCTTCTCTCAGTGTTCTTGAACCCTAAAATACTGCTGATGAGTGAATGACCTAGGGCCTTGCTGACAGGGTCTTGGGGCCTTTGGGGTGAGTCCCCAGCTGCCTCTGACAAAGGAGTTATGATTGATGGACAGTGCCCTTAACCTTAATAGGGAGTGCCCCTGCTTCTGAAGATCAGCGCATCATAAGAGTTTCTTTGCTTCTGAAGAGACCTCCCAGGGACTCTCTAAGATCTATTAAACCCCTTGGCCTCTGAGCATTGGGGTTCTTGACCTTGAGGAAGATGTGGGGCCCAAATGCTTAGGGACCTTCGGTCTCCCTAATAAATTGATCAGTCACACTTGGAGCTCTGCCTCAGTGACTTGTTATGGATTGGAATTTTGTGGCCCTCGAGTGATCAGGCCTTTCTTGCTGGAAAATCACTTTAGTGGTTGTGTGGAGGATGGCTGGAATGGGAGAGGTTTGAGGCAGGGAAAACGAGTAGTATTCCCAGCGAGAGGGGCTGGGAATGGCTTTGTGAGTGGAGAGGAAGGTACGTAAGCAGGAGTTGTGGAGACAGACGTGGCTGGATTTGGCGGCTAACCCCGACGTGCAGAGTGAATGAGTGGGCTGAGGTCCCATGGTGAGATCTGGTCTCTGTGGCCTGGGGTGTTGGCTTGAGCCAGGTCACACGTCACACAGGGTATGTTCAGACCCATGACCTCGACGTCTGGAAATGTGCTGCCAGGCCATCACTTTTTATATTTTTCAAAAAATGTTTTTTTCACATTTTGAACCTAAACACCAAAAAAGATTTCCACGTGTGTGGCAGACAAGAAAGGCTTCTTTAGAAAGCTGTGGGCTAGGTCACAGAACTTGCTTAGTTACTTACATATTACTTTCAAATTGTTCTGCCTACTTGTGCTTCCTTCCAAATTCAGTGCAAGTCCATAAGCATTCGTTAAGCACCTACTATGTGTCAGACGCTGTTAGGTTCTGGGCAGCCCCTGCCCTTAACAGTTTAATGTGGGGAGACCACACCAGAGAAGGCTGGAGGGAGAGGGGCCGGTCCGACAACATTGCTGCAGACACAGCTGGAAGTAAGCAGGGACAGCTGGGCCTTGGGAGGAGTGGGGTGCTCCATGGTCCAGCCCTCAGGCCAGAGGGAAGGTGTTGGGAAGGTACTGAGTGCCCAATGCCCAGTCCAACAGCACAGGTAGCAGGAGGTTTCAGATGATCGGCTTCTCCTGAGAGGGGCACTTTATTACGTGGGCTTCAGACCAAGCAGAACAGCCTATGGAAGGTGGGGTAAACTGGAATTGCCTTCTGTTCTCAGAGTTCTTAAAAAGTTGACAACAGCACTTTTTTGGGTGTAGACATTATTGCTACAGGGCAGCTGGGTGGTGCACCAGGCCTAGCGTCAGGAAGACTCATCTTAGGGAATTCAAATTCAGCCTCAGACACTTCACTCTGTGACCCTGGGCAAGTCTCTTACCCCTGCTTGCCTCAATTTCCTCATCTGTAAAATGAGCTCGAGAAGCAGATGGCAAACCACTCCAGTGTCTTTGCCAAAAATAACCCCGAATACGGTTATAAAGAGTTGGCCGAGGGGCGGCTAGGTGGCGCAGTGAATAGAGTGCCGGCCCTGGAGTCAGAAGGACCTGAGTTTGGATCCAGCGGCCTCCGACACTTAACCCACACAAACAAAAACCTAGCCATGTAACCTTGGGCAAGTTACTTAACCCCAATTGCCCTGAAGGGGCGGCTAGGTGGCGCAGTGAGTAAGAGCAGAGTTGGGATGACCCGAGATCAGATCCGGCCTCAGAAAATGAGCACCCACGCATAAATAATGACTAGCCATGTAACCTTGAGCGAGTTACTTAACCCCAATTGCTTAAAAAAAAAAAAAAGAAAAGAAAAAGAAAGTGGAGTGAAGCATAAAGAATTAGCAGAGGCCCAGGCTGCCTGGTGTGGATTCCCTCAAGAGGTGGCTGATGGGGGGCAGTGCACAGCCCTCCTCTGTCCGGGTCACATCAGCAATCCTTGTCTGATGCCTGCTTGCCACCCCTTCCTCCATGTTTGTACACACTTCTCACCACTCCAATTAGGAGAAATAGCAAGTCCTGGCCCCTTCTTTCCCTTTGTCTACTGTGCTTCTTCCTCCATACTCCAGACCCTTAGAACAGAACCATCCCTCCTCCCACCCCCCTTCACTTTCTCTTATTTATCTCCTGTAAATACTCTGACAACATGAAGTTTCAGAAGGGTCAGTTTAATAACAATTAATAAACTGGAAACTTTGTCTCCCAGAATTTTATTGAGAGCATCCCCTTGACCTACCTTCTGGGTCCATTTAAAAAAGTGTGTGTGTGTGTGTGTGTGTGTGAGAGAGAGAGAGAGAGAGAGAGAGAGAGAGAGAGTAAATTTCTTCTATTTTTCAGCCTTTTAATTTTATCCTGAAGTTTGTTCTGCTGTTTCATGAAGTCATTGGATTAGCTTGCTCTGTCCTAGTTTCCAGTTGTGTGGGTCATCCCCATTTTCCTCCTTCCAGGATTCCCCCCTAACAGCAGGTGACTGGCACATGGGAGATGCACAGTAAATTTGGGGGGTATTCATGTGTCCTTGTGGAGCACCCACTTTTCCTGCTGAGGCACTCCCTCCTTTGGGGGGTCTCTAGCACTGATTTCATTCATCACCCACTGTAATTCATCTTCTCCAGGGCTCTATCCACGTGCCCCCAGGGGTCCCCAGTTCCTTCACTGCAGCATCTTCTCAAATAGTGCAGAACCCCCTTTTAACTTGATCTCCCCCTGTCTGCCCCTGTTCTTCCCCCTCACTAAGCCCCCTCCAGCCCTCTCACCTGCCTCAGCCCTTGCTGATGCGGAGCCATCCCAGTGCGATGGGGCGCTCCCTGGCCATGGCTCCGGGCGCTCTCCATCAGGGTCAGAGGGAGGTCGTGGTGTGCGGGGGGGTGGGAGCTGGACCTTTGCTGTTCCTGATGCCCTCCCCCTCCGGGTGCCTTGTGCTTCCCAGGGCTGGTGTCCTAAGGTTGGCTCTTCCCAGAGGCAGGGCTGGCATGTCCCCCAGACAGTGGCTTTGAGGAGTGCCCTGGAGCTCGACCCTGGTGCTGCTTGTACGAAGATACCCATTGGTGGAGACTGGCCGGCAGCCCCTTCCCCACGCTGATTTCCCAGGCGGTGCTGGATGTGGGGCCTCAGCCAGGATAAGGACAGTGGCTGGGGGAACATGGCCCCTCCCAGGACTCTGGGGTTCCAAGCTGTGGCCTTGGAGGTAGGGGGAAGGGGGAGGGATGCTCCCAGGTGCGCATTCTCCACCTCCTTCCCTCAGCCCTGTCCGGAGCATGGCCCAGGCTGCCCCCAGAGCGTGTCCGCCCGGTGTCCAGGCTTCCCAGAGTGTGTCGGGCCCCGCGCCCGGGCTGCCCGGAGCGTGTCCAGCCCTGTGTCCAGCCCCGCGCCCGGGCTGCCCGGAGCGTGTCCAGCCCTGTGTCCAGCCCCGCGCCCGGGCTGCCCGGAGCGTGTCCAGCCCTGTGTCCGGCCTCGCGCCCGGGCTGCCCGCAGCGTGTCCAGCCCTGTGTCCGGCCTCGCGCCAGGGCTGCCTGGAGCGTGTCCGCAGGCTTTCTCTGCGGTGCTTCTGCCCGCTCCCGGCTTCACTCTCCTGTGCCTGGTGATGGGGCTATTAATTTCATTGCCATTTTGTTGGTTTTATCAATCTGATTGATTTCTTATCATTTTATTGATTTTATTGGTCCTTTAAAAAAAGACAGTTTTTACTTTTGCCCGTTCTGGGCTTTTTTGTCCTCACTTTAGTTCCCTCCTTTTGGCATTTTCCTGCACGCTCTCTGAGTGTTTTCAGGATTTTCAGTGGCACGTTCCACTCATTAGCCCCACGCCATGGATGCTCTTTCCGCGCTGCTAAAGGGCACTTCCAGGGGTTTTTCCCCTAGGACCGCTTTGGATCCTTCCGGAAATGTGAAAGCCACCCTGACGGGCTGCCTCTCTGGCCTCCCTCTCCACGCACTGTCTCCCGATGCCCAGCTCAGCCAGGACAGTGGCTCACGGTGCGCAGGCGTCGGCCCTCCCCCAGAGAGACCACAGAGCCTTCTGGGGATTGTAGTAGTTCACGTGGCGGCATGCGCCTTGAGGCCGGTTGAGTGCCTTGCCACCTCATCAGTCGGCCCGGAGCGTCAGTGGGGGGGTGTCACGCGTTGTGGTGTTGTTCAGGGTCCCACTCTTTGAGACCCCATTTGGTGCTTTGTCATTCCCTTCTCAGCTCATTGTACATGTGGGGAAAATGAGGCAAACAGGGTGATGTGAACTTGCCCGAGGTCACAGAGCTAGTGGCTGAGCCGAAGGGGAACTCAGATCTGTCTTGGTCTCTATCCACAGCGCCACCTAGCTGCACCTCTTAGGCATTGTGGGAATGGCTCTTCCGGGCTTGAACTTGAAGCCTGTTGGGGCGGGAAGGCTGAGGGAGTCATTGCGCATGTGCCAGGCCACCTGGAGGGCTGCGGCAGAGGCATCTGAGGCCGCAGGGCCTAAGCCAGCCTGGGCGGAGCGGGTGGGGGAGCGAGGGAGCCCGAGCGAGTGTGCGCAGGCGTGAAGAGTCCGGGGCACGTCCGCAGGAGCCGGAGCTGGTGTCAAGGGTACTGAAGGGCATTCGTGCGGGTGGGCGCCCCACGGGGGTCTCAGCGGGGGTCAGAGGACTGCCAGCGGCCAGTAGGGGAGTGCAGACGTGGTGGGAAGGGAGGGGCAGGCAGGGGAGGAGGGGGCCAGGGCCCCGTGCCCCCGCCGGGCGCACGGAGTGTCATTCATTCCTCCGGACCCCTGCGGAGCGCCCAGTGATGGACAAGCCGGGCAGGGGCTGGGGGAGGGGGCGAGGTGGCCGCAGGGACCGGGTGCGGGTGGGGCAGGGCCAGTCATCCTGCCTTTGAGCCCCCAGGTCCTGGCCAGCTCCGGGAGGCGCCCCCCTGCCGGGAGAAGAAAGGGGGGCTGCCCAGCGGACGTGCGGACCATGGAGGATGCGGACCTCGAGGAGGGAGGTGAGCATTTGGGGCGAGGGTCCACACTGCGGAGGCGTGAGCGGGGTCTGCCGATCCCCTCCGCTTTCTGCAGCGCACACGTACCCACGCATCCCCTGCTGTGTGCCTGGAAGCTGCGCAGCAACTGCAGCGCCCCCCCCCCCCCACTTCTGGGGACCCTGCCCCGAAGCGGGCCTCGCTGCCAGTGACTTGTTTCTGTTTCTCCAGGGGCGCACCCTCGGGAGGGGCGGCGGCGGAGGCGGAGGAAGGACAAGGAGCCGCTGGTCCCGAGCCACCTTCAGGTGAGGTCCCGTAGCGGTCTGGGCCTGCCCCCCCGCCCCCGCAGGGCCCCCGCTGGGCGCCCCCGCCCCCGCCCGCGCCTCCGTCTGCAGAGCCCCCGGGCTCCCCAGCTCCAGTCGTCAGAGCCACGTCATTGGGAGCTGGTCTTTGAACGTGGCTTTGAACGTGGCGCAGGAGGGTCCTTCCCGACTCTAGGAAATGTCATCTTCAGATGCCTCCAACCGTCACCTCCCACCCTCCAGGCGCCAGGGGGACCGAGGCGGATAGCAGCAGCCCCCCCCAGCCCCCAGGAGGGGGCCCCTGGGTCTGGGTGGAGGTGGGGGGCGGGGCTGGGGCCGCCAGGCTGCAGGGAGGCTGTGGAGGAGCCCCAGGCGACCATTTAGAGGGCCAGGACCTGCTGTCCCGAGGTCCCCCCAACCCTCTAGTTCCTAATGAGTAGCATTAACGTAGTAAGAGGTGATGGAGGGAAAAGAGACTGATTCAGCGCTCAGGCATTCTTGGGTGGCCAGCTCTAAACGTGACGACTTTTGAGGATTGCGCTTCAGCCTTGAAGACTGCTCTCAATTGTATCCGTTTGTGACTGCGGCTGCATCGGCAGGTACTTGAGGCCTAGATCAAAATCCTTGTCAAATTATCCATTCCATGCTACTTCCAGGACACAACAGACTAAGGTAATGACAGGAAAACCTGAGTCCCCTTCCTTGGTCTCATTGCTCTATAAAAACCTTGTCCTGAGAATCAATAAACGGAGTTCATGGTCCTTCCTTGAACTACCCACATGGCCTGGTCATTTCTTATTCATGTCTCCGGATCATGCTAAGTGCTGGACACTGCACTGCCCATGGCAAATGGCGCCCACCCGGGACACATAGGAAACTGAAAGGAAGGTCCACAGCAGAGATGACCCTTTCAAGCAGAAGGAGCTCCAAAAATCACAAGTCACAGGGTAAGGGAACTTTTTTCAATTAATTCTTAGTCATTCTATTCCACCAGGCTGATACAGGGATTTTCAAGCCTTCTATCACCATGGGTCAAATGCACAGGGTCAAGTTCAAAGATCAGCAACAATGTTTTCAAGTATTAAAGAAAGTAGTGAAAGAAAGAGGGTTTGTTATTATGAAGGAACAGTTAGAGGAATTGTATTTAGTGTGTTTGGAACAGTGTAACCCTGGGTTTCCAAAGAGTGGTGTAATAAAATGGGATACAGAAGGAAAACAGATAACTAGGAATCTAGGAAAAGAAGGAACCCAGCATTTCCCAATTTCTGCTTTTTTTCCTATGGAATATATTAAAGATATGTTTAACATCAGGAATGAAAGTGCTAAAGGTGGCACAAACAATTAAGTGTAATGCAGCTGTCTTTATACAGTATAGCAAGTCAAAAAAGTATAAAAAATATATCAGGATAAAAATTATAAAAAATAAATTACTTGCATGAAAAATGTGAACAGAAGTTTTAAGGTTTAAGGGCCTCCTTTCTTCCAATCCAACTCTGGCCAAGTTCAATTGTGGGAAAGGCTGTTAAAAATAATATTAATAAAAATAATAAAAAAGTAAAAAGGGAATGTTTTCCCTCAGATTAAAGAGGCAAGACTAGCAAGCATTTAACCATTCTCCTGCCTCATCTCAAAAGAGAAAAGTGTTGTGTATTAGTATGCAACCAAAGGTTAATTTCATTTGGCATTAAGCCAAAATTAGAACATGTAAAGATCTGAAAAACTTGTAGGAGTAAAGGGTTTTAACTCTAGTATGGTCTGGAAAATTGGTGCCACTGGACTTTGTCCAGCTTTTCCATACTGTACCTGGACGTTAAAAGCCTTATGCTTTCATTAAAAAAAAAAAAGTTAGACATCACTGAAGTTCACAGTACAGGTTAAATTAGTTGAAAACTTTCTTTAAAAGTCTCTCTTCTCTAGAGGAGAGAGTGCTGAAGGATTTTAAATCACCCTCCTCACTCTAGATAAAGGGAGGATGCATGATAAAGGGCTCTACAAACTGTAGCCCTGGGGCAGAGCATGCTGCCCCACACTTATTAGGCAACCTGAATCCACAATTCAGACTTTGCAACTCTGAAAAGGAGGAGACAAATCTTCTGCAGCTCTGAATAGAGGAGTAAAAAGCCTAAATTCTCTATTAATTATGTTTCATGTGATGATTTGAAAATTCAACTAATATCTTAACATCATTGTGTTATTGTGGTCTTTTTGAGTTGTGGTAAAATTCTATTATATAGTAAAGATTGGATAATCATTGTTAGCCAGAAATAGTGTTAGATAAAACAAAATTTTTATCTGATTTTTGTTGAAACTAAAAAGATAGAGGAAAGAAATTTGTGTAGAAACAGTCATGTTACTTTGTCAGTTCTGCTAAACCCTGTCTCATAATGTTTATATCTGCCATATAGAAAACCAGGTAGTCACAAATTTACCTGTAATTACAAAAGGGGGTTATTTCCTCCCCCCTCTAGTCTAGAGGGTACCTCAATACAATTGTATTAACTTCTTTCATCCTAGATCAGATTAGGAAAAGAGAGTTCCACCTTTCCCCCACACTTGCAACCTGCACCTTTCCCCACTGGGCAAAGGAAGGAGGAGAAAGGGACCTCAGTTATATGGGGACCTGGCTGTTCAAAGTTCTGAGCCCTGTCACTGATAAGAAACCAATAGTTGTCTGTACAGGATAAAACAATCCATCCTTTTTTTATCAATGATTTTATATGATCTAGGAATACAACTGTCTTCATCTGAAGTTTAATGTTTTTGCTACAGCTAAAATAATTTGGCTGTCACTTATGGAACTTGTAAAATTGATCATTTTAGTGTCAATGTTAAAACCTAGAATTGTTAATTGATTACCATATGCGGAAAAGAGGAAACTAGGTAAAAACTTTATGTTCCTCAAGCATGTATGAGATTTAGCAAAGCAGGAGCACTACTTAAAGCCCCTGGTCTATATTAATTCTTCTTATTTTTTTTTTAATAATGTCAAGACCCCTGGAAACTATCTCAATAGGAAAAATCATCAGACTAGGTTAGGAACTTGTTTTAGTAATGCAATTCTTTTTTTTTTTTTTTTAAAGCAATTGGGGTTAAGTAACTTGCTCAAGGTTACGTGGCTAGTCATTATTTATGTGTGGTTGCTCATTTTCTGAGGCCGGATCTGATCTCGGGTCATCCAAACTCCGAGGCCGGCACTCTTACTCACTGCGCCACCTAGCCGCCCCTTTAGGGCAGGGGTTAAGTAACTTGCCCAGGGTTACACGGCTAGGTTTTTGTTTGTGTGGATTAAGTATGGGAGGCCGGCTCCGAACTCAGGTCCTTCTGATTCCAGGGCCGGCGCTCTATTCACTGTGCCACCTAGCTGCCCCAGTAATGCAATTCTTAAATAATGAACCTAACCTGCTAAAAAGTTGCAAAAGTTTAATAAGGATTGGGTATTACATCAGGTTAAGTTAAATTTGAGAAAGAAAAATGTTAAATAGTATCACTTATGTATTAAAAGACCTAGTAGATCTTTATTGTTTATTACAGCTACATGAGAATAAAATTAACTGTAATTAGCTCTAAGCTGTGATTGGTAGAAATTGCTGTTTTAAGATAAAGAGCATTTAAGACCATATTCACATAATTCTATTTTTTTTCTGCTTAGGCCTGATTCCTATGATCAGACTAAGTAATCAGTAAAGGATATGAACTCTTTTTATGTTAGCTTATTTGAAAATGTAATATTTTTACCTAAAATTAGAAAATGTACGGAAGTTTATAAAAACCACTTAAAATTCACCTTGAGATATTCCCATTGACTAAAGGAATTTTGGGACTAATAGCTTTTTTTTTTTTGCTTTTTGGAGGGCAATTGGGGTTAAGTAACTTGCCCAGGGTCACACGGCTAGGTTTTTTTGTGTGTGTGTGTGTTTGTGTGTGTGTTAAGTGTCTGAGGTCGGATCCGAACTCAGGTCCTTCTGACTCCAGGGTTGATGCTCTATTCACTGTGCCACCTAGCTGCCCCATGACTAATAGCTTTTTTAAAAAATAAGGTGATCAGCTTTTAATTGTTTGAAATGCAATTATTATATATTTTTTTCTTCTTTCCTTTGACTAAAACAGTTTGTGATACTTAAATAAGTTTTGTTAAGTAATAAGTCAGGAAAATAGAGAATGCTCACTGACCTCTGATAATCATTTAATATCTTATTTTGACTAAAAGCTGAATTAATCAAACAGGCTACTCTGCTTCATTTTACAAAAAGAGCTCTTTCTATGTCAGCCACTCCAGAGCCCAGATAAGGCTGGGAGTAGGATTTAAAACAGGCATCCAGAGATTATAATTTCCAAAGAGACCCAGCTTTGCCTCTGAGAATACCTGTCCTCATGTTGACAAAGCCTACTTTATATCCTTTAAGGACAAGCCCCTCATTTTGAGGTACTAACTTGAGTAATAGGACCTTTTCTTATCTTATGATTTTCTGGGCATATACCATGTCATGGATTGTTAATGATAAGGAAAATACAGATATTCTGGATCACAATTTCAGTTGACACTTTGTCATCTTTCTTGTTTTATTGTATTTACCATTTATCCAATTAAGAAAATTTCTTTCTCATACAATGATTAGACCATTATGGGAATCATAAATTTGTGTAACCCAGCCACCCCTAATTGGGATGGTCTTAGAATGTACTTAAGCTCTTTTAGCTCTCTCATTCTTTTGTTTGTCAGTCAGGACTCTACTCCTTCACTCCATGTACAAGTAGTAAAGCTAGCAATAAATATTTCAAGCCACTCAGGTTAGTTTACAGTAAAATTTAGTTGTAACCCCATATAATTGTTTAGGACATAAAATAAGAGAAAAAATTATTGAGCCTCAAAAATAGAGTAATTCAAAGAGATAATGTGAAAACTTTAAATGATTTCCAAAAATTATTAAGAGATATAATTTGGGTAAAGGACACATCAGCTCACTCACTTATTTAATACCCTAAGGGGAGAACCAAACCTCCATTCTCCTTGAACCTTAATAAAACAAGCAGAACAACTTAAAATTATTGAAAATGCCATTCAGCAGTTCCAAGTTTATAGGATAATAATAATAGCCCTATAGAAATCAGTGTACTGAGGACACCTGAATTCCCTTTGGGGCCATACATAGGCAACAAAACGTCTTAAGAGTGTATTTATCTCCCTCATCAAAGCCAAAAAAAACCAGTGTTACCTACCCTCAATTAGTAGCTATGTTAATGTATAACAACCTTCAGACTCCCTCCCTGTACATATTCAGTAACCTTCTGTTGAAGCCCAAATTGAAATGCTAATTAAGGCAGACCCTTCCTGGCTGGATCCTATAGACAGTGTATGGAGGAACTAGGGGACATTACAATTTTACATTCCAATCAACAATGAGTCATTTCCAAAATAACATCTTTTTCTCCTCTCTTACAAGAGGATAAGGCTTTTTACTGAGGCCTAAAACAAACAGATAGATTAAGTTATTTCTATTCCTTCTCATTTACCCAAAAGAATGAAATGTTTTTTATATATCTTTTTAAGGAACAATTTCAACCTCAAAATTTTTATGGATAGTACAGATTTCAATAATCAAAAGTTATATGAATTATTTTTTTCAGTTGCAACAAGTGGTTAGAGGTGGAGAAGGTCCTTTTTAGATTTCTCATGTTTACTCTCATACATCTTTGCCTGAGCCCATTCAACAAGGCAATGCTTTACCTGATAAATTAACAATACAAACTTGGAACATTTCTTTGTCCTTTATCTCTGCATTCAAAATTTAAGGATATTCACGTTTACTGGAGAACAGGCCAGGCAAATAGTTAAATCATACACAAAATGCCTTCTTCACATACCTGCTCCCTCTTCCACCTCCATTAATCCTACAAGTTTTAAACCTAATTTGGCAAATGGATGATTATATAATTCCTCTCATTCCAGTATCACATGGGAGAGGATCAGAGCCCGCTTATTGGGAGTGTGGCATAATTTTAATATCACCTTGGAAATAAAAAGCTTTCAATCAAATTATTAAGATATTGAACATAGTGAGGTTCCTGGGATTGACCCAGTAGGAGTTACAAAAACAATTATTGATACATTGAAAAAAATCTCTCCATTTCAGAATATGGTAGCTCTTACTATGCATTTACTTCCTATATTGATCATTATAATAGTCTGTTGTATATTTGGACCTTGCATTATAAAAATTATAACTCACAATATTAGAACTTTAGGCACGGAATTACATGGCTTTAAGCTTCTCCTTAAAAAGGGGGGAAAATGTTGGGAGCCAGAGAGGCCTGAGCCAGGACTTCAGATAATTACCTTGATATCAGTGGACCTGAATTGTAAAAGACCTCTTCGAGATGCGACTTTTCCCTAAGTCAGCTCCGGAGTTCTTTAGATGGGTTACACTTATGAGGATGGTATTTGAGTTCTGAGGCCAACAGGCTCTGCCCCAAGACATATCTGACTCTGCACTCAGGTATCTCTGGGTGGCCAGCTCTAAACGGGATGTCTTTTGAGGATTGCGCTTCAGCTTTGAAGTCTGCTCTCAATTGTATCCGTTTATGACTGCGGCTGTCTTAGCAGATACCTGAGGCCTAGATCAAAGGTCTTACCCTAAGACTTTAGTCTCCTAGATAAGAAATCCTTATCAAATTATCTATTCCATGATACTTCCAGGATACTACAGACTAAGGTAATGATAGGAAAACTTGAGTCCCCTTCCTTTGTCTCATTGCTCTATAAAAACTTTGTCCTGAGAATCAATAAATGGAGTTCATGGTTCTTCCTTGAACTACCCACGTGGCCTGGTCATTTCTTATTCACGTCTCCGGATCATGCTAAATACTGGACATTGAACAGCCCACAGTAAGTGAGGCGCTGAGGAAGCAGAGTAATTGGGAAGTGTTTGGAGAGGATTCCTGGATAAAGTCTGGATGTTCTTGGTTTAGGCGTCAGTGACGTTCCAGGACGTGGCTGTGGACTTCAGCTGGGATGAGTGGAAGTGCCTGGATGCTGCCCAGAAGGCCCTTTACCGGGAAGTGATGTTGGAAAACTACGAGAATCTGGTCTCCCTGGGTAAGTGCAGTTGTCTTCTGTGACTCATCTGCCCCAAGGCTGTGGTTGGTAGGCTGTGGGTGATCTGAAAATGTGGCTGAGTGCTGGTTGATCAATCAGTCAATCAATAAACACTGATTAAGCACCTACTGTGTGCCAGGCATTGTAGTAAATTCTGAAGATGCAAAAAGAGGCAAGACAGTCCCCACCCTCGAGGAGCTTACAGTCTAATGGGGGAGACCACATGCCAGAAGATAGAGACAAAGCAAGCTGTATACAGAATAAATAGGAAAGAGAACAGAGGAAAAGCATTGGAATAAAGAGAGGCTGGGGAAGGCTTTACATAGAAGGTGGGGGTTCAGTTGGGACTTAAAGGCAGCCAGGGAGGTCAGTAGTGGGGGTAGAAGAGGGGGGCCATTTCAGGCCTGGGGAACAGCCAGAGAACAGCCCAGAACCGAGAGGTGGAGGACGTCATTTGTGGACCAGCCAGGAGGCCAGTGTCACTGAATCAGATCAGGGTGGAAGAAGACTGGAAAGATAGGAGAGGGCAGGTTAGGAAGGGCTTTGAATGCCAAAAGAGTATCTTTAATTAGTCCTGAAGGTAAGAGGGAGTCAATGGAGCTTATTGAGTGTGTGTGTGTTGGGGGGGGGGGAGGCAGGGTGACACTGTCACCTGTGCTTGAAGAAGATCACTTTAGTGGCAGAATGGAGGATGGATCAGAGTGGGTGGGTTAAATGGGTGGAGACTTGAGGCAGGCAGATCTCCCCAGAAGCTGTGCAATCGTCCAGCTGTAAGGGATAAGGACCTACCCCAGGGTGGAGGCAATGTCAGAGGAGAGAAGGGAGGATATTGGAAAGATGTTGCAGAGGTGAAATCCAAAGGCTTTGGCACTATGTTGGACATGGGGGGAGGCTGAGGGACAGTCCAGGTTGGGAGCCTGAGAGCCTGGGAGGAGGGCTGTGCCCTCCCTGGTAATAAAAAAGGTGGGGCAAGGGAACAAGTAGTGTTTTGGTTTAAGATGTCTGCTGGATGGTCAGTTGGGGATGTCTGAAAGGCAGCTGGAGATGGGAGATTGGAGATCAGCAGAGAGATGGGGGCAGGAAGGCTAGATCTGAGACTCATCAGCACAGAGGGAGCTGAGATGGGAAGAAAGCTCCAGACCCTTTGTGGCTTCTTCTCCAGCCCTAGTTGAAAGGTCTTTCCTTTGGAGAAGTGGTTTGGATTCTGCACCCATGTTGGAAAGAGATCCCTGCTGTGCCCATGTTGATTTAAAAATCCTCAAATGAGTATTCTCTGTGTTGTATGGTATTTTTATCTATTTTGTCAGACATTTCCCAGTTATGTTTTAATCTGGTTCTGGGCCTCCCTGGACCCTCAGCTCAAAGATTCTTGTTCCATTTACTCAAGGAGTCAAGAATGCTTGCTCCAGGAAACTTTCCTTCTCCATTGTCTCAGCAGTTTTTTTCAAGCAGTTGGCTTCAATTTCACTTCCCCTAGACTGAAATTCCCCTCAGGTGAGCAGGTCCCCTATCTTAGTTAAACTTTGGCTCTCCCCAGCACCATTCTCTGCTCATAGTAAATATTGAATAAATGCTTAATGGATTAAAAAAAAGAAAAGTCAGGGCAGCTAGGTGGTGCAGTGAATAGAGCATCTGTCATGGAGTCAGGAGGGCCTGAGTTCAAATATGGCCTCACTTGACATACTTAGTCAATGTGTGACCTTGGGCAAGTCACTTAACCTCACTTGCCTTCCCCCCCTCCAAAAAAAAAAAAAAGAGAGAGAGAGAGAAGCCCCTGGGAAAGTCATAGGTCACAGGTCTGACCTACATTCTCCTGTGGCTTCCTGTTACTTTTTTTTTTTTTTAAAGCAATTGGGGTTAAGTAACTTGCTCAAGGTTACACGGCTAGTCATTATTTATGTGTGGGTGCTCATTTTCTGAGGCCGGATTTGATCTCGGGTCATCCCAACTCCGAGGCCAGCGCTCTTACTCACTGCGCCACCTAGCCGCCCTTTTAGGGCAATTGGGGTTAAGTAACTTGCCCAAGGTCACACGGCTAGGTTTTTGTTTGTGTGGGTTAAGTGTCTGAGGCCGGATCTGAACTCAGGTCCTTCTGACTCCAGGGCCAGTGCTCTATTCACTGCGCCACCTAGCCGCCCCTTCCTGTTGCTTTTAAGATGAAGTATAAAATCCTTTTTGGTCTTCAGAGCCCCTCATAGCCTGGCTGTGGGGTTTTCCAGACTTACTGCACACGGCACCTCTATCAGACATTCCAATTCTGTGTCCATGTCTTTTCCTCACTGACCCCAGATGCCACCTTCTCCATGAGGGCCTTTTCTCTGAAGTAACCGTGTGTATCATCTCTATATTTTGTATCTATGTAATTATACTGGTCCATGGCATTTTCCCAAATAGGATGAAAGACCTTCATGAGCAGCCATGCCTCCATTTTGTCTTTGCCATGTAACACTGCACACATCAAATGGCTGGCCCACACAAGGAGTTCAGTAGGTGTCTGCTGCTTGGTTCCTTCCAATACCCAAATCTTGCTGGAGACATGGAAAGGTCTTGCCCTTTTAGCCTGGAATGGGTCATTGTGAGCCTCAATGATAACGTTCTCTGGGAATGTGAAACAGCGTGTGCTACAGAGCCCTGTGCTCCCTCCTGGCTTCTTTGTGGCCCTTGTTTGCAGCCATCCTCAGAACCATCTCCTTTTTCTCCCTACGTTTAGGGCTTCCTGCTTCCAAGATGGACGTGATCTCCTTGCTGGAAAGAAAAGCCCCATGGAAGTCAAAGAGACGAGTCCCCAGAGACCCTCAGCCAGGTGAGTGGTTGCAGGAAAAGCAGGTGGACACAAGCCACATCTTGGCATGGTTGGCTAGTGGCCCAGTCAGAGACCCCACTGAGCCCAAGGCGTGTCTTTCACTTGAGCAAATCACTTTCCTAATGTTTCTCTTTTACCTCATCTCATGTTTCCTGACTCAGGGAATGGGATGTATCTCCCTTCCTTTGTGTGCTTTTGAAAAAGTCATTTGACATTTAGTAAACACTAGTTTGTTTTTTTTTAAAGCCACCTATTTGCTCCTACAAATTTGCTACAAATATGTAAGTGTTTTGGTGTCTCTGGGTCCTTTGGGTATGGTCCTGGCAGTGGAATCCTTAGGTCAAAGCATAAGGACATTTTAGCCATTTTTTTTAGATTATTCCAGTTGTTTTCCAGTATAAGTGGGCCAATTCAGAGTGCATCGTGTGCCTGTGTTTCTAAAACTACCCCAGCCTGCCTTGTTTCCTCCTATTCTTGGGAGTTTTTTTTTTCCAGTTTGCAGAGTATGAAGAGAAATCATCCAGGCAACAAATATTTATTAAGTATTTGCTGAGTGCCAGGTACTGTACCAAGTGCTGGGGATAGAAATAAAGGGAGAATCACGGTCCTTTTCCCTTAGGAGCTCACATGGTAATGGCAGAAACATACCATGCAAATCACTCTTTCACATACAGGACACAGACAGCATGCCAGCTGGGTGTGGAAATCTCTCTTACTCTGCCAGGAAAGTGGGAGGGAAAAGGGATAAAAAAGTGTGAAGAGGTGGATAGGAGGGAGGGAAAAGGCAGAAGCAAAACACTTTTTTGAGGGTGGACAGGGTGAAAGGAAAGAGTAGCATAAACAGAGGAAAATAGGATGGAGGGAAATAAAACGTTAATCATAACTATGAAAAAATTATTATAGCAAATTTCTTTGATACAGACCTCATTTCTCAAATACATAGAGAACTGAGTCAGATTTATAAAAATAAGATCCGTTCCTCAATTGATAGTCAAAGGATATGAACAGGCAGTTTTCTGATGAAGTAATCAAAGCTCTCTATAGTCATATGAATAAATGCTCTAAATCACTATTGATCAGAGAAAAATGCAAATTAAAACAATTCTGAGGTACCATACACCCCACATCTGTCAGATTGGCTAATGTGACAGAAAATGAAAATTACAAGTGTTGGAGGGAATGTGGGGAAACTGAGACACTTATGCATGGTTGGTGAAGTTGTATACTAATTCAGCCATTCTGTAGATCAATTTGGATCTGTGCCCAAATTGCTATAAAACCATGGGTACCCTTTGACCAACCAATACCACTACCACGGGCTTTATTCCAAAGGAAAAAAAAACAAACAAAAAGGAAAAGGACCTATTTGTACAAAAATATTTGTAGCAGCTGTTTTAGTGGTGGCAAAAAATTAGAGGAATGTCCATCAATTGGGGAATGACTGAACAAGTTGTGGCATATGATTGTGATGGAACACTACTGTGGTATAAAAAATGATGAGCAGGAGGCTCCCAGAAAACCCTAGAAAGACTTAGGTGAGATGATGCAAAGTGAGATGAGCAGAACCAGGAGAACATTGTACACAGTAACAGCGATATTGTGTGATCGTCAAGTGTAAATGACTCAGCTCTTCTCAGCAACACAGTGATCAAAGACAAGGCTTCTTAAACTTTTTCCACACATGACCCCACTTCTGAAGGACTTATGATGAAAAATGTTCTCCATCCCCAGAGAAAGAACTGACGGAGTCTGAATGCAGACTGAAATATACTTTTATTTTAACTTTGTTTTCCTGGAGTTTAGGGTTTGTTGGGGTTTTTTTTGGTCTGTGTTTTCTTTTCACAACGTGACTAATGTAGAAACATGTTTCCACTGACTGAACACGTATAATCTACATCAAATTGCTTGCCTTTTCAGTTGGGGAGAAAGGAAGGAGAGAGGGAAAGAATTTGGAACTCAAAATGTTAAAGCAAATATTAAAAATTGTTTTTGCTGGGGCAGGTAGGTGGTGCAGTGAATAGAGCACTAGCCTTAGAGTCAGGAGGACCTGAGTTCAAATGTGGCCTCAGACACTTAACACTTAGTAGATATGTGACCTTGGGCAAGTCACTTAACTCCAATTGCCCTGCCTTCCCCCTCCAAAAAGACAAAAAATAAAAAGAATTTAAAATTGTTTTTACTTGTAATTGGGAAAAAAATAATAAAAAAAAAAGATTTATACGGTATAAATGGGATTGATTTCATAGGGAAGGCACCAGCTGTTTGGGGAAGGGGAAAGGGGAAAAGATGTATTTTCTACCTGAAAATCCTAGGATTGGAGCTGAATCTTGAAGGGAGAGCATTTTAGACATGAAGGATGGTCAATGAGAAAGTACTTTTCCCTTTGGCTTCTTGGGCCATTCTTGGGAATGTGGAACATTGCATATAAAGTCAGACTTTTCTAATATGTTGGTTAGTTACTGAACTGCTGGTATAAGTTGGAAAATGTGAGCAGGGTAAAAACAAAAGAGACCAATGAAAATGTCTTTTTAAACCTGCATAGATACAATACTATTAAAGTGGCTGGTTATACAGCAATCTATAAATTATATAAATCTATGAACTTCTGTCACTTCCAAGCTGTTGTTAGTGTAGATTCATTTCAACAAGATCAAAGAAATTTGTCCCATATAGGCTTCTGAACTCTTTTTCTCTGTATATTTTTTCCTGAAGTTGTGGGATTTCTTTACAGTTTTTTTTTACACAGTTGTAGTTAGTGTATATGTATTATTCTAGTTCTGTTTTCCACAGTCAGTCAATCAACAAGCATTTATTAGGCACCTGTTATATTCCAGGCACCTAGCTAGACAGGAGTTGGGGAACAGAGTTCAGGTCAGAAATGGAATGGGAATTACAAATGGAATTTGAAATAGAATCAGGATTAGAAACCTCAGAATGAGGGCTGGCATCAGGTGGAGTGTTGCAATCATTCACTGGGCTTATGGTTCAGCATCTGTCTGCGTCCTCTTCCCCGCTGCCCCAGTGATCCTGGCCTTCCACCTCTTCCAGGAACAAGACATTTCACCTCCTGGCCCCAGACATCCTCTCTGGCTGTCCCCCACCTCTGAAATTCTCTTCCTCCTCATCTTTGCCTCATAGCACAGATTCCCCAGTTTCCAGCTAAAATTCTTCCTTCTACAGGAAAGCCTTCCCAACCCCCTGGAGTCCTGGTGCCTCCCCCCTGGTAATCACTGCCTGCTTGTCCTTCGTGTGACATGTTTGTGTGCTTAGTGGCCCCCCCTTAGATTGTGAGCTCCTCAAGGGCAGATATGTTGCCTTCATCGCTTCATCACTTGTACAGTGCCTTGAACACAACAGGTGCTTAATAAATGCTTATTGAGTGACCAAAGTGAGGATATCTGTGAGGAGGCTGTTGCATTAATCTAGGAGAAATGTTATCAGCACCTGAATTGAGATAGTAACTGTCAGAGAGGAGTTGAATAAAAGAGATGATGGGGAGATAGAAACAGTCAGATCAGACAAGTAATTGGCTGTGTTAATTGAGAGAACTTATGAATTTGGGAGGCTGGAAGGTGGGTGAAGTTTGCAACAGAAAGGGGAAGTATGCAGGAGTAGATTTGAGAGGAAAGAGAATGAGTTTTGGGGTATGTTGAATTTGAAATGTCTCTGGGACATCCAGTTTGAAAGGCCCTGCAGGCATTTGTTGATGTGGGACTGGGGCTCAGGGGAGAGGCTGGGATGGGTGGAGATATAGCCAGATAGAGATAGCTATGTCTGGGAGCAGACAAGGTTACCAACAGAGTAGAGAGAAAGAGGACGCTCTTCAACTAGCCTTTGGGGAGTCCCTGGAACTGGGGAATGGAAGGAGTCTGAAATGGAAGATGATCCAACAAAGGTGACTGGGGAGAATTGAAAGAAGCATGAGATCCTGGTGTCATGTAAACCCAGGGAGGACAAGTGATCAGCAGGTAGTCTGAGAATGATGAGGGCTGAGACAAAAACCATCAGACTGGGCAATCGGGATTCTGGGCAACTTCGGAGAGAAAAGTTTCCGTTAATTGATGAGAGCAGAAGTCAGATTGCAAAGGGTTAAAGATCAGTGAGAAGAGAGGACATCCAGGCAGTAAAAGCAGACAGCCATTTCTAGAAGTTTCGCTTGGAAAAGCAGAGTTTGGGGACTTAAAGGGTTTTTAGGGAAGGCGTCATTATTGTGTTTTTCAGACTAAGAGACTTAACTGTGTTGCAGGGCAAACAGGGAAGTAAGTAGATGGGGAGAGGTTCAAGATTTGAAAAGAAATGAAGGAAGTCACCCTCTGTTGGAGAAGATGGATGAAGTGAGATCAAGTACACATGGAAGGGATTGGCCTTGGTCAGGAAGACGAGAAGGGATGATGTTTCAAGGGATTTGGAGACGGACAGAAAGAAAGGGAGAGAGAGTTGGTGTCAAATGACCTTAATGTTCTGAGTAAAGAAAGAGGTCAGATCCGTAGCTAATGGCCTGGGGGTGGGGTGCTGGGGCATCGAGAAGACATGAAAGGCTCTAGGAGGGAGGTTCGGAATAGTTTCTATGGAGAAAATTAAGGTTAAATAAAAAGATTGAAGTTGGATCTTGGTGCTTCTTTCACGTGTGTGTGTGTGTGTGTGTGTGTGTGTGTGTGTGTGTTTTCATTTGACAAACAGCAGATAGAATGAGCATCTCCGTAGACATAGAATAGAAAAAGGACTGTACCCGAAGTGTGAGTCTCCATGATGTACACAGCTTGTTCTTCCCTTTGAAAATAAAACAGATTCACAATTAAGTAATTCTTTTTTTTTTTTTTTTTTTGCCTTTTGGTGGGCAATTGGGGTTAAGTAACTTGCCCAAGGTCACACGGCTAAGTTTTTGTTTGTGTGTGTTAAGTGTCTGAGGCCGGATCTGAACTCAGGTCCTTCTGACTCCAGGGCCGACGCTCTACTCACTGCACCACCTAGCCGCCCCCACAATTAAGTAATTCTTAAAGCTATACTCCTTATGTGGGATTCCTTTTTGCCTCCCTTTTGGCCTCTTTTATGCATTAAAAATTTTTGGTGACTCTTTTTTCTTTCCCTCCCCACCCCAACCCTATCCCTAACCTTCTTCTTCCCACACCACCCCCCAATTGAAAAAAAGAAAGATGAAATAAACAAATTCCTTTAACACACGTGCATAGCCAAGCAAAGCAAACTTGTCCATGGCCATGTCAGGAAATGTGCACCCGTTCTACTTCTCTCTGGAGGCAGGTATCAGATGTCATCATCTGTCCTCCTGGCTAGTTATCAGTCAGAGGTCTGAAAGGCTCGTTTGTCCAGACAAGATCATTGTCCCATAATTGTTCTGGTTCTGCTTCTTCCTGTGTCAGTTCATTTAAGTCTTCCCAGTTTTCTCTGAAATCATCCCTTTCATCATCTCTTACCCTGCAATAAAAATACTCATTACATCTGCACAGCCTAATTTGTCCAGCCATTCTCCAACTGATGTACTAGCTTCCTTCTCTGCTACTACAAAAAAGCTGCTAAAAGTATTCTGGTGCACATAGGTCCTCCTACTCTATGATAGCTTTGGGGTGGAGACCAGTACATTTTGGGGCATAGTTTCAAATTGCTTTCCAGAATGACTGTAGTGTTTCACAGCTCCAGCAACAGTGCCTTCATTTACCAGTTTTCTAGCAGCCTCTGTCAATTGTCATTTCCCTTTTTGTCATCTTTGCCAGTCTGATAGGTGTTGACGTGGGTCCTCAGGATTACATGAATTTTAAATGTATGGAGTGAGCATGATTGTATCACTTAGGAAATCCTCATATTGTTTCATATACTTACTTATAATTTCTTTTGGCATAGTTGTAATTTCGTTTGTACAATTTTATTTAGCTATTTTCTAATTGCTGCACACACGGCTTATTTCCAAGTTTTCCTATTATAAATACTGCTGTTATGAACAGCTTTGTAGAGAGAAGTCTTTTCATCATCATTCTTAGGATGTACTGTTGACCAGTGATGTCCAACTGAAATTGAAATGGATCTCTGTGATTGCATATTGACTTAGAAAGCTACAAGTTAAAAATATGCTCTCATATTGTATTTTTATTTATTTTGTTAAACATTTCCCAGTGATGGCATGTAGGAGCCTACAAGTTTGACACCTTTACCCTTAATAGTGGTATCAGTAACCCAAAGGTATGAACAGATTAATTAATTAATTAACAGATTAATATGAACCGAATTAATTAATTATTTATTCTGGGTTGCTATATTTTATTTTAAAAATACTGCATTATTTCATAGCTCTTGTACTAGTCTTATCCTGTGTCTACTTCACATCTCTGGCATTAAATTTTATAAATCTTTAATGGGCTTTATGTTACATTTTAGAGTTTTTTCATTTGAGTTTTTGTGATAAGTTGATAATTTGAACATTTTTTCTTGTGGTGTTTGACAATTGGTATACCTCTTTAAAAATTTTTTTTTCCTTATCTTTTGTTTTTACATTATCTTCATTTCCAAATATATTCCCCACCTCTCCCCTCTCTAATGAACCATAAGAAATTTAAAAATAAATGTCCCAAAACTACTAAAAATATTAGCAGATCCTCACGGTACTGTGCATATGGTCTCTCACCACTACAAAAAGAGGAAGGTTAATTTTCTCATTTCTTCAGGGTCAAGCTTGATCATTATCATTATATGTGTGTTTATGTGCACATATATACATATATATGTACTCATACATACATGTATACACACATAATGTAGAATATATGGATATATGCTTTTTTTGGTGTGTGTATATATATATATATATATATATATATACAGAAACACAAAACATACATACCCACAAAATGTGTGTGCATAATTTTTGTTTTATACGCATATATGTATATGCATGTGGGTATATACTTAGATATTATATATCTATGTGTATATCTTTATATACACATATATATATACCCCCCAACCACACCCCAGAATTATACATTTTTTTGTATATTTGTACAATATAAACTATTGTAGATGTGTTTTTTATCCCTGGTTCTGTTTGCTTCAGTCTGCATCAGGTCATATAAATCTTTTAATACTTCTATGAATTTATTTGGTTTGCTGATTTTTATAGTGGAATAATTGTGTATTATAGTTATATACCATGATTATTTGCTTGGCTATTTACCAGTCATTAGAAATGTATTTTGTAGGGACGGCTAGGTGGCGCAGTGAGTAGAGTGCTGGCCCTGGAGTCAGAAGGACCTGAGTTCAGTTCCAGCCTCTGACACTTAACACACACAAACAAAAACCTAGCCTTGTGACCTTGGGCAAGTTACTTAACCCCAATTGCCCTCAAAAAAAAAAAAAAAGAAATGTATTTTGTTTCCACTTCTTTGTTATAACAAAAGGTACTATTTAAGTACTTTGGTGTATGTGTTAAATACGCCAAAGTACATTATAACTTCTTCATCTTGAGCATATGCCATATATATGTATAGGGGGATTTCTAGATCAAATGATACGACTTTTTAGTCACTTTTTCAATACAACTCCAAATTGCTTTCCAGAATGAGACCAATTCACAGCTTCATCAATACTACTTGCCTGACTTTCTTTAGGCAGCTGGGAAAGTGACACCAATGTGTATAGATACAGACTAAGGCCTCTCACTTCCATCCCATGGAGGTAAAAAATGGGGGAAAAGGTCCCATATGCATTCATCCTTTCAAAAAATTTTTAAACTTATCTTTCCTTAAGATTCTGAACTTTTTGTTCCTTCAAATGAATACAAGTAAATTTTGTTATTATTTTGTTTAAATCAATAGAGAATTCCCTTGGTAGTTCAATTTGTAGCATACTAAGTCTATAAATTAATTTAGGCAATATCAATATTTTATTATATTGTCTGGGCCTAAATATGAATTCTTGATTTTATTAAAAGTTTTGAATTGTATGTATTTAAGCCTTAAGTGTGTGCCTTTGTACATTGAATATCATATATTTTATGCCTTATATATTTATTATAATTGGAATTTCCCTTTGTAGTACTTATAGTTTTTATTGTTGTATTGAAATGTTACTGATTTTTATGGATTTGTTTTATATCCTAGTTTATTGAAGTTATTTAGTTTTTTTGCTGATTCTCTGGGGTTTTCTAAAATAGACAATTTATTAATAGACTTTATTTAGTCTCCTCTTTATTGATGTTTGTCTTTAATTTCCTTTTCTTGTATTACTTATCAGTGGATTTTTAGAATGTCACATAATGATGGGGAACTTGCATTGGTCTGGTAGACTTCAGTTGAAGTCCTACCTCTAATATATAGAAGTTTGATAATCTAGGTCAAGGTGTTGGTCAGAGAATATACCAATGAAATACCAGGTCCTTTTTTTTTTTTTTAAGTCTTTCTCAGAATAAAGATCCCTAGTTCTTTGAATTATGCTTTCTATAGAATTCCATTCTAGGACTATTCAGTATGACAGTTGGCCTCCCTTGTTCTCTAGGGCTCATCAGTACACTTACTTTTTTATATGGCACCCAGAACTAAACACAGCACTGCAATTTTTTTTTTTTGGTATGGGAAGAATTTTGACCATTCTCATCCTATACTCTGTGGAGTCTAATGTCATATTAGCTTTGTGGTTGTCACATAAAATATTCCATTTTTGTCAAACTTGAAGTTCACTAAAAACTCCAGATATTTTTTAGATGAATTGTCTGGTCATGCCTTTTTTTTTCCCTTGTGGAGGTGGATTTCTGAACCCAAATGTAAAATTTTGTATTTACCTGTTATATTTCCAATTATTAGTTTCAGCCCACTGGTTTGGTCTTTGGGGATCTTTTTGAATCCTAGTTGATACTATATTGTTATCTTTCCTTCCCAGCTTTGTGTCATTTGTAAATTTGATTTACATGGTTTCGTGTGTGTGTGTGTGTGTGTGTGTGTGTGTGTGTGTGTGTGTGTGTGAGAGAGAGAGAGAGAGAGAGAGAGAGAGATGCTATGAAATATAAATCATAGGTTACTAGGACTCTGTTTCAATCCTGTTATCTTTTTATCTCAGAATAAAACCACATATTAAATTGAATATGGTAACTCTTCCTTGTTTGTCTATGTCCCCTTCTGAATTTTCTTCTCTCTATAATATGTTTAAAAATATTTTGTTGCTACTCTTTTTATTTTATTTTCATTTCTATTAATATACTGTCATTTATTCAGCTATTCTCTTAACACAGTAACTCCAGTGGCACCATATTATTTCAAAGATCAAGTATAAACTCATCTATTTGGCATTTAAAGTCTTTCATAACCTAGTTCCAACCTACCTTGCCCCCTTTATTTATATACATTTTCTTTCAAAATATTATGATGCAGTCAAGCTGGCTTTCTTGCTGTTTCCTACACACTTCCATCTCATACACTCCCATCTCCTGTCTATCTTTGTACTGACTGGGTTCCATGATTATTTGGAATTGGAGGAAGAATCCTTCTCACTTTCATCTCTTAGAATCCTTAATTTACTTCAAGGAAGCTTTTACATGAATCCTTTTTTGTTTCCCTCTCCCTGACTGATGGTGCCTTCTCCCCAGGGATATACTTAGAAACAACCTGCTGGGGCGGGGGGAATGTGTGGACAAATACACTTTTAAACTTAATCTTCATTATTGACATGTTATCCATCACTTTAAGTTTAGAAAAAAGTAAGCAACCCCCCACCCAATCAAATCAACCCCAGATTTTTTAGCATTTTACAAGGTAAATAAACGTTCGTACTGAAAATTTAATAATTGTCACTCCTGAGCCAATTTGACCTTGCTCCAGCACACTGGTGATCCTCTGTCCCTTGCATCTGTTTTGTATTTGAGGCAGCATGTTTTCATTTCTCTAGTTTTAATTTCCTCTAATGCTACACAGTAATCCTTGGTAGTTTGATTAGTATAGCCCTGAATTTTTAAGTTCATGTAGGTAATGTGTCATTTTTATTATGTCAGTCAACCATGATATTTAATAGCCAGCCATTTTGTTTAATATATTTTGTTACATAGTCCAACCATGAATATTTAATATCATTCCGATTATTTAAGACTTTATGTCTAAAAAGGATAATTCGTACCTTAGCTGTCTTTGACTTCAGTTCCTCCTCAACAGTGTTTATTTTACCTCTTCCAAATTGAGCATTGTTCTCCTTGATGGAAGCAAAATAAGCCAGAACTTGTCACAAATGTTCCTTTTTGTCAATACAACCAAAAATAGCTAGTTACTTGTTTTTATTTCTTTCAGATTCCATTAATCAAGAGTCCAGGTTTGGAATGAAGGTAACAAATCAGATACAGGACATTTGCATGAAGACATCATCTAAGAAAAAACAACGAAAGGTTCTTCCTTTGCATTCCAAGATGACAGATACTGGAAAATGTGATGTTAATTTAGAGAAACAGAAGGGCAACACACAGAGACAATCCAGACAAATAGTAGTCACTCCCAGAAAAACTTTTAGTAAAGGGAGGGTACCTGGCAGAAATTTTAGCTTAGGGTCAGTCTCTGTTCCACTGCAGAGAAGGAAAAGTCTTAGAAAATATGAGACACTTGGAACAAGCCTTGGGGATAAAAAGAAGAATCTTTCTAAGTATAACAAATTTAGGAAGCCTTTCATTTATCATTCAGACCTAATTAAATTTCATAGACTACATGGTAGAGAAAAACTTTATGAACACAATGAATGTAGAAAAGCCTTTGGTAGACAATCAAATCTTGTTAGAAAATTAGGCATTCCTATAAGACAGAAATATTACAAATGTAACAAATATTGGAAAGTCTTTAACCGGAGGGGAGAACTGATTTATCAGAGAATTCCTCCTGGAGTAAAATTCTTTGAGTGTAATATGTGTGGGGAAGCCTTTAAGGAAAAAGAAATGCTAAAAAAACATCAAAGAATTCATACTGGAAAGAAACATTTTGAATGTAATAAATGTAGGAAAAGCTTCAGCCGAAAAGAAAATCTAATTACCCATAAGAGAACTCATACTGAAGTGAAATCCTTTGAATGTAGTGTCTGTGGAAAAAGTTTTGGACGGAAGGTACACCTTGTTAGACATCATAAAATTCATACTCGAGTGAAATCATTTGAATGTAAAGAATGTGGGAAAGTCTTTGATGAAAGAGGACACCTTAGTAGTCACCAAAGAACTCATACTGGAGAGAAACCTTTCACATGTAGTGAGTGTGGGAAAGACTTCAGTGAGTGTAAAGCTCTCAAAAGCCATCAGAAAATTCATAGTGGAGAGAAACCCTTTGAATGTGATGTATGTAGGAAAGCCTTCAGTCAGAAGGGACACCTTATTTCTCATCAGAGAACTCATACTACAGTGAGACCTTTTGAATGTAATGTATGTAGGAAATCCTTCACTCAGAAGGGACATCTGGTTTCTCATCAGAAAACTCATAAATGTAATGAATGTGGGAAAATCTTCAGTGATAGTAATATACTCAAAGACCATCAGAGAACTCATACTGGAGAGAAACCCTTTGCATGCGATAAATGTGGGAAAGACTTCATACAGAAGTCATACCTTGTTAAACATCAGAAAACTCATACTGGAGAGAAACCCTTTGAATGTAATCAGTGTGGAAAAGGCTTTTGTACAAGGGAACACCTCAGTACACACCAGAAAACTCATACAGGTGAGAAACCCTTTAAGTGTAGTGAATGTGGGAAAGGCTTCAGCCAGAGGGAAAATCTTATTAAACATCAGACAACTCATACTGGGGAGAAACCCTTTGAATGTCATGTTTGTAAAAAAGTGTTCAGGCAGAGAGCATACCTGGTATCTCATCAGAGAACTCATACTGGGGAGAAACCCTTTGAATGTAATCTTTGTGGGAAAGCCTTTGGTGAGAAGCGAACCCTTAATAGACATAAAAAAATTCATTCTGGAGTGAAACCCTTTACATGTAATGAATGTAAGAAAACCTTCAGCCGAAGGACAGGCCTTATTGTCCATCAGAAAACTCATATTGGAGAGAAAGGTTTTAAATGTAATGTATGTAGGAAATCCTTCAGTCAGAAGAGAACTCTACTTTCTCATCAGAAAGCACATAATGCAGGAAAACCTTTTGAATGCAATGAAAGTGGGCAAACCTTCAGTAAGACTGAGATGCTAGAAATTCACCAGAAAATTCATGCTGGGAAGAAACCCTTTACATGTGATGAATGTGGGAGAGGTTTTGTGAGGAAGGCATACCTTATCAGACATCAGAGAAGTCACACTGGAGATAAACCCTTTAAGTGTAATGAATGTGGGAAAGCCTTTGTCCAGAAGGTACACTTCCTTTATCATCAGAGAATTCATACTAAAACAAAAGATTTTGAATGTAGTGTATGTAAAAAAGCCTTTGGTGATAAGGTACTCCTTAGTAGACATGAGAAAACTCATTCTGGAGTAAAACCTTTTAATTGTAATGAATGTAAGAGAGCCTTCAACCAAAGGACAAGCCTTATTATCCATCAGAGATCTCATGCTGGAAAGAAACCCTTTCCATGCAAGGAATGTGGGAAAATTTTCACCCAAAAGACAGTCCTTATTACTCATCAGAAAATTCATACTGGAGAGAAACCCTTTACATGCAATGAATGTGGGAAAGGTTTCATCCGAAAGGTAGTCCTTATTTGCCATCAGAAAACTCATGCTGTAGAAAAACCTTCAACTTGTAGTGAAAAAGAAGAAACCTCCACTAATAATAAAATACCCCAAAGCCAACAAAAAGTTCGTTCTGGAGAGAAGCGATTTTATTGTGGTGAATGTGATAAAGGCTTCTGCTGGAGAGCAAACCTTATTAGACACCGGAAAATTCACACTGGAGAGAAACCCTTTGAATGTAATGAATGTGGGAAAGCCTTCACTGAGAGGAATTACCTTGTTGCCCATCAGAGAATTCATACTGGAGAGAAACCCTTTGAATGTAGTGAATGTGGAAAAGCCTTCAGCCGAAGAACAAACCTTATTACCCATCAAAGAATTCATACTAAAGAGAAACCTTTCCCATGTAATGAATGTGGAAAAGCCTTCAGTAGGGGTAAAGCCCTCAAAAAGCATCAGAGAATTCATACTGGAGAGAAATTCTTTGAATGTAATGTATGTAAGAAGGGTTTCAATCATAGGGGACACCTGGTTTCTCATCAGAGAACTCATAAGAGAGGAAAACCTTTCTCATGTGATCAGTGTGGGAAAGTCTTCAGTCGAAGGACAGTCCTTGCTAGACATCACAAAACTCATTCTGGAGAGAAACCATTCTCATGTAGTGAATGTGGGAAAGCCTTTGGTGAAAGTGAAACCCTCAAAAGGCATTGGAGAGTTCATACTGGAGAGAAACCCTTTGAATGTAATGTATGTAAGAAGGCCTTTAGTCAGAAAGGACACCTGCTTTCCCATCAGAGAACTCATACTGCATTGGAAATCTTTGAATGTAATGAACGTGAGAAAACCTCCAGTGAGAAGGATCAGCTTACTAGCTCTCAGAAAACCCATACTGGGGGAAAACCTTTCATATGTATTGAATGTGGGGAAACCTTCAGTGAGAGTAAAGACTTCAAAAAACACCGGAAAACTCATAGTGAAGAGAAGTCTCTCACATGTAGTGAATGTGGGAAATCTTTCAATGAGAGTGAAGCCCTCAAAAAGCATCAGAAAATTCATACTGAAGAGACACCCTTTGAATGTAATGTATGTAAGAGAGCCTTTAGTCAGAAGGAACACCTGATATCTCATCAAAAAACTCATATTACAGGGAATTTCTTTGAATGTATTGAATGTGAGAAAACCTTCAGTGAGAAGGATCATCTTATTACCCACCAGAAAACCCATGCCCTGGGAAAACCTTTCACATGCATTGAATGTGGGGAAGCCTTCAGTGAGAGTAAAGACCTCAAAAAACACCAGAAGACTCATAGTGGAGAGAAATCTTTCAAATGTAGTGAATGTGGGAGAGCTTTCAGTGAGAGTGAAGCCCTTGAAAAGCATCAGAAAATACATACTGAAGAGACAGCCTTTGAATGTAATATATGTAAGAAAGCCTTTAGTCAGAAGGAACACCTGATATCTCATCAAAAAACTCATATTACAGTGAATTTCTTTGAATGTATTGAATGTGAGAAAACCTTCAATGAGAAGGATCATCTTATTGCCCATCAGAAAATTCATGCTGTGGTAAAACCTTTCACATGTTTTGAATGTGGAGAAGCCTTCAGTGAGAGTAAAGACCTCAAAAAACATCAGAAAACTAATTGTGGAGAGAAATCTTTCACATGTAGTGATTGTGGGAAAACCTTCAGTGACCGTGAAGCCCTCAAAAAGCATCAGAGATTCCATGATGGAGAGAAGCACTTTGAATGTAATGTATGTAAGAAAACCTTTAATCAGAAGGAACTCCTGATTTCTCATCAAAAAACTCATACTTCAGTGAACTTCTTTGAATGTATTGAATGTGAGAAAACCTTCAGTGAGAAGGATCATCTTATTACCCACCAGAAAACCCATACCCTGGGAAAGCCTTTCACATGTATTGAATGTGGGGAAGCCTTCAGTGAAAGTAAAGACCTCAAAAAACATCAGAGAACTCATAGTAGAGAGAAATCTTTCATGTGTAGTGAATGTGGGAAAACCTTCAGTGAGAGTGAAGCCCTCAAAAAGCATCAGAGAATTCATGATGGAGAGAAACTCTTTGAATGTAATGAAGGTGGGAAAACTTTCGATGAGAAGGATAGTTTTGTTACTCACCAGAGAACTCATAGTGGAGAGAAATCTTTCACATGTAATGAATGTGGAAAAGCCTTCAATGAGCTTAAAGCTCTTAAAAAACATCAGAGAATCCATACTGGAGAGAAATCCTTTGACTGTAATCAATGTGGGAGAGCTTTTGGTGAGAAGGAACACCTTATCACACATCAGAAAACCCATACTGAAGAGAAAGCCTTTGAGTGTAGTGAGTGTGGCAAAAGCTTTAGTCGGAGGGAAAATCTTGTTAGACATCAAATAATTCACACTGGGGAGAAATCTTTTGAACGTAACAAATATAGGAAATCTTTCAGTCAGAGGATGCACTTCATTTATCATCAGGGAATTCATGCTGGAAAGAAACCTTTTGAATGTACTGAGTGTGGGAAAGCCTTTAGTGAGAAGCGAACCCTTAATAGACATCAGAAAACTCATACTGGAGTGAAACCCTTTAAATGTAATGAATGTAAGAAAGCCTTCAGCCGAAGGACAATCCTTATTATCCATCAGAGAACTCATACTGGAGTGAAACCTTTTATATGTAACGAATGTGGTAAAGCCTTCAGCCAAACTGGACATGTCATCCGACACCAGAGAACTCATACTGGAATGAAACCCTTTGAATGCAATGAATGTGGGAAATCCTTCAGTGAGAAGGATCATCTTATTACCCATCAGAGATCTCATACTGGAGAGAAACCCTTTGCATGTAATGAATGTGGGAAAGCCTTCAGCCGAAGGACAATTCTTATTACCCATCAGAGAACACATACTGGAGTGAAACCCTTTGAATGTAAGGAATGTAGGAAAGCTTTCAGCCAGCGGGGACACCTCATTTATCATCAAAGAATTCATACTGGAGAGAAGCCCTTTGAATGTAATGAATGTGGAAAAGCCTTTAGCTGGAGGGCAAATCTGCTTACTCATCATAGAACACATACTGAGGCAAAACCCTTTGCATGTAAAGAATGTGGGAAAACCTTCATTGAAAGGCAAACCCTTTTTAGACATAAGAGAACTCATACTTCACCAAAATCCTGTTCAATGGAATGAATGTGGGTAGGTTTTTGGTGAGAGGCAGACCATCATAAAACAGAAAAGAAAGAACACAGAATTGATATTCTTTGACTTGTCATTAATATGGCAAAGCCTTTACTGAGAATAAAGTACTAAAAAGCCACCAAAGATCTCATACTGGAGATAAAGGGTGCTGTTCCAGGTAGAGTGATTGGGTAGTGCTAGGACATGTGACAAAATGGTCTGGTTGAAAGCTGACTACATATATTATACTAGTGCAGTTTGCACTCATTCATCAGTCAAGACTTCTATCTGCCTCTCCACCCCACCTGCTTGTCTAGTAGACATCTTAAACTAAACATCTCCAAGACACAATTTATCTTTCCCTTTAAACCCTTCCCCCTCCTACCTTCCCTATTATCCATCCACCCGTCTCTCAGGCTCACAACCTAAGAGTCATCTTGAACTCTTACACACACACACACACACACGCACGCCCATATCCCAATTTATTGCCAAGGTCTTTTGATTTTATTAATGCAGCCTGTCACATATGCTTACTTCTCTATTCTGACACTGCCATCACTCCAGTGCAGACCCTCATCACCTCAGACCTAAACTATTGCAGTAGCCTGCTAGTGGGTCTGCTTGCCTCAAGTCTCTCCCCACTACAGTCCATCCTGTCAACCATCAAAGTGATTTTCCAAAAGTAAAGTTCTGCCCATGTCACTCCCCTACTCAGTAAATTCCAGTGGCACCTGTTGCCTCTAGGATCAAATACAAAATGCTCCATTTGGCATTCAAGCCCTTCATAACTTAGCCCTCTTCTACTTTTTCAGTTTTCCTACACTTCAGTCACTGCCTTTGATCTAGTGACACTGGTCTCCTGGTTGTCACGTGAACAAGAGACTCCCATTTGTTGGGCATTTTCTCTGCCCCCCGTGCTTGGAATACTCTCTCCTCAATTCCAAACACTAGCTTTCTTGGCTTCCTTTAAGTCCCAACTCTTAATTCTAGTGCCTTCCCATTGTTATTTCTTATTTATCCTGTAGTTAGCTTGCTTTGTTTATGTTATCTATCCGTTGACAAGGAAAAGACATCAGAACCCCCATGGAGGAGTTCAAAAGATGAGTAGATCAACTCCTCCTAGGACTGAAGTCCTGATTTCTGGAGGTTCAGCTCATAGGATGCTATTCCAGGTAGGGACAAAAAGGGGCAGCATCAGGCCTATGGCCAGCTGGCCAGCTGTATGATGATGGGATGGACAGTCCCTTCACATCCTGAGACACCATTAGATTGTAGTAGAATTCCATACATCAGTGGAGCAAATGTGACTGATTCAGGATTTGATTTTCTGATTGATCATTTCTCCCAAACTACTTCAGTGTTATTTGTTTACTTCATTTTATTTTTTATTTTATGTAACAGCAAAATTGAAGATGAAAACAAGAATAAAATCCATGTAAAAACAGTAAGTTTTATTTACAGTTAAAACAAATGTGAATATTTCAACATGACCAAAGCAGGTCTTGTTTGCTGCCTTTGCACCTTCGGCGTCCTGCTGCTGCTGAGTTCCTCCTGGAACCTTCCATCCTCTGAGCTTTGCCCCCAGATTTTTCTCTGCCCTTTTCAGCTCCCTCTTATATGTTGTCTTATTAGAGTGTGAGCTCCTTGAGGGCATGGACTGTCTCTTTGCTTCTCTTTGTATCCCCCAGTGTTAGCACAGTGCCTGATACATTGTAAGGGTGCTCAATGCCTGTTGACTTTGGATGTCTTTAGATTTATATGGGTGTGATGTTGTTCCATATAGAATCACCCTCAGTGGGTATATTGTTCCTACTCTACAGTCTTCATTTTGTATTACTTCATATAAATCTTTTTCTTTGGAATTTACAGCTGAGATGATAGTGGCTAGTGCTGGCCCTGGAGTTAGGAATACCTGAATTCACATCTGACTGCAGATGTTTACTAGCTGTGTGACCCTGGGCAAGTCACTTAGCTTCAACTTCCTCAACTATATAATGGGGATAATAATAGCACCTACTTCCCAGGGTGGCCGTGAGGATCAGATGAGATACCTGGAAGTGGCTTAGTACAGTGCCTGGCATGTAGTAGGCACTATGTAATTGCTAGCTGCTATTGTTATCATCATTATTAGATGTGTTGTATTTGGGGACACATCAGTATTATATTATTTTTATAGAAATGTGTTTACCTATTTCCCCAGTCAAAGAATGTGAAGGGGTTTTTTGCTACTATGAATAATGCTTCTATGCGTATTTTTGTGCAAATAGATTCTATATCCCTGTTACTGCTATTATACCCTAATGCATGAGGTCTATGTAAATGCTATTGGGCATGGGACTGAATTTCCATGACTCCAAGAGAGATTCAGGTCTTTTTTTTTTTTTCTTGGAAAAGTCCCTGTCATCAGCCCCATACACCAAATGCTAGCATAGATTCTCTTATGGCCATCTTGTTTATCAATACTTTCTGCTGTCAGTGGATCCACTTGTACTTAGTGCCTCTTTCACGGTTACTCTCTACAGCTCTCAGCCTTCCTTTTGCAGAGCTGTATTATTCATTCATGTTTCATTCTATCACTTTTTTTTTTCTGCCATTGCTTCTGTTCTTGTGCTGGACAGACTCATCAATTAAGAGTTTCTATCAAACTACATTGTCATTCTAATTTTTTTGTGTTTTAAAAAAATTATTAATGTGATAGGTATCAGTAAACATGATCATTTCCATATACAAATAAACAGAAAGAGAGAGCCGTAGAACCATATGAAAACCCGTTAGTGGTGACCAGACTGCAGACACTTAGCCTGTCTCCTGACCTTAAGCCTTTCCAGAATGGCATCACGAAGAGCCATAACCATCAAAAGTATGCACCCATCTTGCCTTCCCCTTTTGCTCAGGCCTCCTGACTACTCATGTTTTTTCTAATGAGATGGAGCACCTTCAAGCTCCACCATCCACCCTGTCCCTTCCTAAGATCCTCCAAGCCTTACAATATGCTGTGCCTCTATGCCCTTCAATCCCCCAGCCCTGTCATCTTAACTACCTAAATAAAGGCCTATCCATGTAGGACCTCTTGGCCTTGCCATCTCCCCCGCTGCAGCTCCCATCTGCTCTGCACTTGAACTTTCTTTAATGCGTTCTCTCCCCCAGTGAGAGTGTGAGCTCTTTGAGAGCAGATCCTGTCTTGATTTCCTATTTGGATCCCCCTTGCTAGCCCAATGCTTGGTGTATAGTAAGCACTTAATCATTGTTTATTTATAACCATAAACCTTTTTTAAAAATTAATTCTGAACTTGAGAAACACCAGTTAAAAGCTAGCATTTCCATATATGTAATAGAATAGAAACAGGATTTCATATGAAACTGAAACTCAGTATTTTGGCTTGTGTTTGTTTGTAGCTATATAATAAATTCAAATGTAACTTTCACAGCTGTCTTGCTTGTGTGATTCTTGTCTTCTGTACATTTTAAAATAATGCTCAGTACCAACCCTATTCCTAGTCCTTCTCTCCCACCACCACTTCCAGCTGGTGACAGATATGCCCAGTCAGGCAAAAAAAACTCCCACCTTGGCTGTGTCTGGAAATGTGTGTCTAGTTGCAGCTGGAGGACAGATGTGAGACATCAGGAAAGAGTTCTGCATCTTCAGCAGGTCTGTAGTACCAATTCTTGTTCTTAAAAGTTTTTGAAAGTTTCTTTTGTCATCAGAGGGCTCATGTTACAGTATAAATTATTCTCATGGTTCTACTAACTTCACACTACTACAATTCTTATAAGTCTTTTTGAGTTTCTCTGAAAGCAACCACTAAGTCATGGTGCAGTAATCCATTACATTCATATACCACAATTTATTCAGCTGTTCTCCAGCTGACCAATCAACATGTATATTCCCTACTTGTCCTTCATTCTTAGCTAGATGAATATCAAGCACATCTTGTCAGAACGAGACTGGGGGAAACCGAAGAGACAGCCTCTAGCCTCCAAAGGGGTCTGACAACAGCTCCTATATCACCAGAGTCAGTGGTACCCATTCAAGTCTTCATTACGCCAGCCCACCCCTCAAACAGAATTCACATTAGCAGATCTCAATGAATAGGCCATGCCTTTAATAACTAGGCATTTCAGTCACTGTGATTCAGTTTTCCACAGAGGACTGATTACTCAGCCCAAGTATGTATGGAAAGTATTGACTTCATTAAGATAACACTTTAAAACAAAGTAACCCTTGAAGGTAATGAGTTCACTCCTTATTTGCAGGAAGCATATATGATTAAAGCCAGCTGTCACTACCCATCCTTTATTTATATCATTTTTCCCCACTCTTGATTTGACTCAAACAGAGGCTATCAGTTATTGATTTTAACAATAGTATTAACAGCCAACCCCCTCCTCCCCAAATCCCCATTAGGGCTGTCTGAATGACAAGGTTTTGAGCTAAGATTAATTAGAAAATATATTCAAATTAGATTATTTAATTCAAGTCCCAAAACACATCCCCCAGCATTAATTAACTTTTATGGGGAAGATTTCACATAATGTGGGGCTTGGTTTACTCTGCAAATAGAGACCAAGGAATGTAAGTATCATGCCTTCTATGTTTTGTTATGAAAATAAAAAGAAGGAAGCTTAGAATTTAATTACTAGGCCTCTCCTCTTGGTGTCTCCTCCCGTTTCAATATGCCTACGGCTCAATGTCCGACACTTTACCACACCAAAAATGTGTTGGACTGAACACATTTAAGCCTCAGTACAATAAAACATTACTCCATGATGTCATTGGTCCTCTTTGAAAATGAAAGATAAGTAATAATGTTGAAGCTGTATACATTTTTACATGTACTTGTGCACCCCATTAGGATGCAGTGGTCTTTGCCTCCCAAGCTCCCTCCCCCCATAATTGGCTTTGTTTGACCATCCCAGCTCCTCTGCTTCTGATCATAGCACCTTTCCCCCCTAATGCAAAGGGAGTCTTTGCCCTTTCACTCATCTCTTTGTGAGGCTAGTGATGGCTATACTTCCTGCAGTGAGTTCTCCACTATGCTGGTGGCAGGTCTGTCGGCCTGAAGAGCTTATGTATTTGTCAAGGGCAAAGTAAAACACTGGGCACGATGCTCAGGATACAAGTACAAAGAATTCAATTCAATAAACAAGTATTAAGTGTTTCCTACACGCCTCACCCTGAGCTAAGTGCTAGGAATACAAAAAGAGGCAAAAGACGGCCCTGCCCTCAAGGAGCTGAGGATCCGCTGGGGGAAACAACATGCAAACAAATATAGACAGAGTGAGTTCTATACTGGACAACCAGGAAATAGGAGGAGAGCACTGGAATTAGGAGTGTTAGGGAGGGCTTCCTGGAAGAGGTGACATTTTTAAAGGAAGCCAGGGAGGTCAGTAATGGGAGTGGAAGAGGGAGGGTGTAAGAAAATGGCTTCCTCCCCACAGTTCCCCTGCACTCTGATGGGGGAGACAAGTCCAGGTAGCTTCAGTAGTATTGTGTGCACCCCAAAACTGTGTGTGCAACAGAAATCCTTACCCAAATAATACTCAGAGGCTTCCCAAGGTGGGAAGCAGAAAAGAATGGCTTGTTACAATCTTGAGAAAGGGCCACCCTCCTGATGAATGGTCTGGGAGGAGAAGCAGTTTACAAAGGGAAATGGCAAAGTTATAAAGCCCTAACAGGGAATTCTCTCCCCCCACCCCCCTGCCCCAACCCTTTTTCTTCCATTGACTGGAAGTACAATCTACCTCAAGTACTGGAACGAGGAAACAGCAGACCATCCAATGTACCTTCTGTCCTTATTTGGCATATCTGGTGCTGAGGTGGCACTGGGGAGAGGCGTGACTACCCGCCTCTCTGAGTTCTGGGTCCTTGTAAATCATGTGGTTTCTGGTGAAGGCGAGCTCGGGTCTGTTTCCCACCAAAAGCCTCACTAGATTTGAGAGTATAGTCTGAGAAGTTTTCACTCCTTCACTCAAATCTGTCCTCATATTCACTCCCTGGAAACTTCTCACGCCATTGCTGATGAGCCCCTTCCACAGTCTAGGCCTGTCCTCTTGGCCAGTTGGGGTCCAGCCTTGTCCTTTTAACACCATCAATTGTAGTCCCCTCAGCTATCCCTTCTAGCCTTGTCATTCTGGATAAAGTGTTCAGGACTATTCCACTAGTCAGAACTGTTTTCTTCTCTTGGAGTACTCAGGGAATGGGGGCTAGCTAGACAAAGGGGATACTGACCAAGAACAGAGTTAAGGTAAATCCCATGATATTACACTCATGGTGTAAGTAAAAGAATAATGCAAAAGGGCTAGAGACACAAACAAGGATTCCCACCACTAGTATAGTTAGAAGCAGAAAAAGAGTTACCATAGGTAAGGGTTCAGGGCTCACAAGCTCAGCTTGTAGTTGGTGGCCTTCGCAGAAGACACAACTTCAGTTCCCCCACATCTTCCGGATCAATAGTCCATTCAGCAGCAGGATTCACGAGTCTCTTTCCCTGAGTATGGTGTGTCTACTCACGTTCTTTAGTCCGGACTGCTGTATCTGAAGTCAACAGGACCTGGAAAGGTCCTTCCCAAGATGCGGTGAGCTTTCCTCTTTCCACAGCCAGATCAATACCCAATCTCCAGGCTGGTATTGATGCACCAAGAACCCCAGTGCTGAACTTTGAGCAATCAAGCCCTTGCTCTGTGAAGCATGGAGATGTTTTACCAAAGCATGTACATAATTCTGAGAAATTTGTCTTTGTGGTCCAATATAGGATCCCAGTTTTTTCCATTCCCCCCAGGATATGGATGTCCATACAGAAGTTCATATGGAGATAGTCCAATGTCTCTCCTAGGCTCAGTTCCAATCCTGACAAGGGCTAGTGGGAGGCACTTAGTCCATGGCAGTTGGGTTTCAATTGTCAATTGAGTGAGCTGTCTCTTTATTTCCTGATTCCTCCTTTCCACCTTGCCAGAGGGGGAAGGGCGCCAAGGAGTGGAGCTCCCAGGTAATTTATAATGTCTGAGCCCTGGCAGTGAAATGTGTCCCCTGGTCCAAGTCTGTCCTCTCCACCATCCCATATCTAGGAATGATTTGCTCAAGCAGGATCGGCTAACTAACTGCCTGTGCAGTTGCCCGTAGCACAGGAAATGCCTCCACCTAAGAGGTTCTGTGATCTACTATGACCAGCAAGTATTTGAGGCAGCCTGGAAGGCTGTTCTGGAGGCAGTTCTATAAAATCTGCCTGTATACTCTGGAATGGCCTGATTCCAGGGGGCCTTCCCCCAGCCAGAGCATGGTGCTGGACGATCTTGTTTATCCTTCAACAAATAAGGCAGCCATATGCCAACTACCATGCTAAGGTAGATGGGCCTAGAGACACAAACCGGGTTAAAACAGCATCGCACATGTTCTGGACATCCCAGTGACTCCCCTGGTGTACGTGTTGAGTACCTGCCTCGTACTTGCTTTGATCAAGACCTCTCAACCATCAGGGAGGAACCAGCGTCCATGTTTATCCTCTTGTGCCCCAAGAAGTTGGGCCTTCTGTTTCTCTTCCTGAGAAAGGGAGGGGGAGGGGAGACTGGCAGGAAAGAAGGGATCAAGACTACATAGGATCTTCCTGCCCTGAGCCTTCCTCTCCCCGCCCCCCTTAGCTTCCTCATCTGCAAGGCAATTTCCTCTGGCCTCAAAGGATTGTCCCAACTGATGGCCATTAACATGTATGATAGTAATACCTTTGGGCAATAATAGGTTTTCCAAGACTTTGCTTATTAAGGTAGTATGGGCCAGTTCCTTTCCTCTGCTACTGATCATTCCCTGTTCTTCCCATGTCTTCCCAAATATATGTGCCACTCCCCAAGCATATTTTGAATCTGTATCAATGTTCCCTTCCCTTCTTTCCAGTAACTTTAGGGCCTGATTTAGTGCATGAAGTTCACACTTCTGGGCAGACTAGGGTTTGGGTCATGCCCCTGCCTCAATCAGAGACCTGCTATCTCCATCTATTATAGCAAACCCATTTTTCCATTTCCCTTCAACCACTCTAGAGGAACCATCTATGAACAGACTTACCCCTCCTGGGACAGGGAATTCTTGGGAATTTTCCTTGCCTTGGTTTGGAGATCAATTATGTCAAATATGAATATAAATTAGAGTTCAGACCCTGAACTCAATTCCAAGCTAGAAGTGAAGAAAGAGGCGGGATTCAGGTTATTTTGGGCTAATACTAAATCATCCTCCAGTAAAATCGCCTCAGATTTCAAGATCCAGGAGTCAGTGAGCCACCTGCCTGCTTTCTGATTGAGAATCACCCTCGCCTGGTATGGAACATGCACTGTAAGACTCCCCCCAAAGGTCAGCTTCTGATTCTCCTCAACTAGGGTGGCCGTGGTTCATTCAAGCCACAGCCTGAATACGAGCGGGCATCCCTGGGCAGCACAGTCCAGAGTCTTGGAGAGGGAGGCTACTGGTCTTCTCCCACCTCCTCTTGTTTGTGCCAGAACCCCAAAGGATGCTCCCTTTTCCACATTTACAAGAAGATGGAAGGTTCTCTAGGGAAAGGAGAGCCAGGACTGGAGGGGAAGTCAGGGCCTCTTTTAAAGGAGCAAAGCTTTCTACTGTTCTCATTCCACACTCTATGGTCAGGTTTCTTATCCAATAGGTGTTAACACAGAGGTTTGATCAGGATGGCATAAGAGTCAATCCAGTTCCTACAGTACCTCACCAATCCCAAGAACTTCCAAAGTTCTCTTTTCGTTTTGGGGAGTGGAATCTGGAGGATTCCTGCCACACTTCAATTTTCTGTAGCTTTTTATTAATGTCTGGCCAAGCATTAGTAATAAAATATAGCTTTAACCACACTTGGGCCATAGGATCATCTAAATTTAGACCGGAGAATTTTCTGACATTTTCTTTCAATCTATTAAGAAAGGCATATGGGGCCTTGTCTTTCTCCTGCTTTATTTCCTGTACTTTTTAAAAAAATTCTGGTTCTTAGGTACTGCATTCTGAATTCTCTGGATCACCATGTTTCTAAGATCTTGTAGGTACCTTCTATGCATGGGCTTATTGTGATCCCAGTTGGGGTCTCAGAGAGGAAATTTTTCCTCCCCTCTTGGACCCCCTTGAGCCATAGACTGGGATTCATCCCAAACCTCCATAGCGGCCCACCTAATTGTCCCCTCTCTTCCCCAGTAAATGATATATCCAAGATTGATAATAATTCCACCTAAGTATACAAATTGGGTCCTAAAAACTGATTAAGCTGATCAGTGACCCCTGAGGGGTCCTCAATTAACTGCTTCATTTTTTTTTTTAAGCAATTGGGGTTAAGTAACTTGCTCAAGGTTACATGGCCAGTCATTATTTGTGTGTGGGTGCTCATTTTCTGAGGCCGGATTCGATCTTGGGTCATCCCAACTCCGAGGCCGGCGCTACTCACTGCGCCACCTAGCCGTCCCCATTTCTTTCTTAAAAGTTCTCATTTCAGTGCTGCTTAAGGTGGTATTCACATAACTTATCCCCTAAGCCAGCAGGACTTCCTGAAGAGGGAAAGCTTTAGCAGCTTCTGCAGTCCTAGGGAGAGGAAAACTTTCTTGATTTTTTATTAACTGTTTCAATTCCCTCCAGAGAGGGGAATGTAGGGGTGTGCCTGACCCAGTCAAGTCAATTAAGTCCTCACCCCTTTCAGATTCCCTTTCAGGGGGTGCAAAGGGCAGGGAAGGAGGAGTTGAGGCTGGGCCAGGAAGTCCCCCATCCCAGAGATGAAGGAATGTAAGGCGGGGTCCCAGGGATGGGGCCTCTGTTCTTGTTCTTCGGATTTCCCTTTGGGCTCCTCCCCCTTCTTTAGAGCAAATTTGTTTTACCATATTCATTTTGGGGTTAAAGGCTCCTTAGAATTCATATTCAAATTTAGTTGTTGGCACACCCAGTCTTCAGAGGAGCCATATTTTGGCCAAGATATGCCTCCTCCAAGTGGGGTGCTGGCCCAAATGAGGCAACAGTATTTTATCATCTTCCTTTGGTCTTTTCCCTTTTATTTTGGTAAATTATCCCAATTAGCTAGTCTATCTCCAAGAGGACTAGACTCCAGAATGTTAGGAAGGTATTTTGGATGGGCTGTTTTAGATTGCTCTTTACCCATAGTTTTTTTTTTTTGTTTGTTTTGGGGTTTTGTTTTGTTTTTTTGCTTTTTGGAGGGCAGTTGAGGTTAAGTGACTTGCCCAAGGTCACACGACTAGTTTTTGTGTTAAGTATCTGAGGCCAGATTTGAACTCAGGTCCTCCTGACTCCAGGGCTGGTGCTCTATTCACTGTGCCACCTAGCCACCCCCTATTTACCCATAGTTTTAATCTTATCAGGATCCATTATGCCTCTCTAACTCTTTCCCAGGCAGGAGAAGTCTTACAGGCTCGAACTACTTAGACTGTCCCCCACCCCTGGCAGGAGAAATCTTATGGACTTGAACCACTTAGATTGTCTCCCACCCCTGTGTAGCAGCAAGCACCCCAATATCCCCAGGGTGGCTGCCAACACAGGTTCTTAGATCTGCTTTTGTAAAGGAAAGCAACTCAAAATGGGTTAAGCTTACTTTAATCAAACAAACATATATTACCTAGTTCAGGGGGAAAAGGTCAGCACCCCGAACTTCAGAGTTACAGAACTTACAGATCAAACAGACAGGCTTCCAAACTGTCCAACCATTATATCAATACCAAATCACAGTTACCAGAGAGGGAAGCATCAACATCTGGGTTTTCAAAGCCGGGGGGCTCTCAACAACGGTTTCCCAGAGTCTCATCAGGTCAAATCACACAACACTTCTCAAAGTGAGCCCCAAAGCAAAGCCTCTCCTCAGGGCTTATATAGCCTTCTCCTGGCTCAGAGAATGTAACAACCTTCTGGACCCACTGCCCAAACACAAAGTATCAAGGTGTGGGCTTTCCTCAAAAACAAGCCTCCCACCACAGGCTCCAGGTGCACTTAAGCTAGGGGCAGGGAAGATCTTTAAATTTGCATTTCCGTTACACCCTGGATCACCCAGGGACTTGCTTACCGGGATTTGTGTACACAAACTTGTGTGATCCCTGTCTCCTGAGTCCCTCTCTTCCGGTCATTACCCTATTGGAGTCAGATCTCACAGACCAGTTCCAAGGACCTCTGAGAAATTTCGGTTGGTGCCTGGTCCTTGTTAAGGGTCTGTGAGACCCTCTTACAAAAGGATAAATCCTGGATGAGCCCCTCAAAACCGTGTGTACTCCAAAAACTGTGTGCAACAGAGATCCTTACCCAAATAATACTCAGAAGTTTCTCAAGATAGGAAGCAGAAAAAAATGGTTTATTACAATCTTGAGAAAGGGCCACCCTCCTGACAAATGGTCTGGGGGGAGAAGCAGTTTACAAAAGGAAATGACAAAGTTATAAAGCCCTAACAGGGAATTCTCCCCCAACCCCCTCCTGACCTTTTCCTTCCATTGGCTGGAAGTACAATCTACCTCAAGTACTGGAATGAGGAAACAGTAGATCATCCGATGTACCTTTGAGAAAGCACTTCCGTCCTTATTTGGCATATCTGGTGCTGAGGTGGCACTGGGGAGAGGGGTGACTCCCCACCTCTCTGAGTTCTGGGTCCTTGTAAATCATGTGGTTTCTGGTGAAGGGGAGCTTGGGCCTGTTTCCCATGAAAAGCCTCACTAGATTTTAGAGTATAGTCAGAAGTTTTCACTTCTCTCACTCAGTATTTATCTTTCCTTTTTGAAGAGAACCAATGACATCATGAGGCAATCCTTGACTTGCCGGTGAATTGGCTTTAAGTGAGGTGGAGCTGCACAAGGTCCTCAGCCTCACTCTCCCTGAGTCACCAAAGTCCAGTGGCAGGACAGAAGGCAGGATGACTGGTCATGGCCCAGCGCACAGTGGGTGACCTTGGCGTCTTCCATGTCTGACCAAGCTCTCGGCACTCCACAGCGCCTGCTTCAGCTGCCTTTGTGGCCATTGGAATATATTGTTCTCATCCGTCCATTCCACAGGGGACGTCTTCATGTGCTTCATGACTCACTGAGAGGTGAGACCTGTCCATTCCCCTTCACCTGGTTCAGTCTTTTGCTGAGAAGCTTCCACCAGACTGTGGCCACTGTGCGCACTGCCACTTTTTGGAACCACAGATGAGAGTTGGGTAAAGGTGGAATAGCATCCCTGAAAGGGGCTCAGCAGCCCCCACACTAGAGGTGCAAGGTCCTTCTGAACATGCCACACTCCCCACAGCTTCCCTGCAAAGTCAAATACAAACACAGGTATTCCTTCCACAACATGACTTTCCCCATTGCAGTTTCAATATATCACAGGTTGGCATAAGAAATTAAATGGGAATTTTGGGGAGTTTTATAGAAGTCACAGATAACATGAGAAGGCCAGCAGATGACACAGAAAAAGTTTAAAAACTCAAAAACGCGTTAAATATATGTATAATATTGCATAATATCATTTTATCTTAATACCAAAATAATTCATACTTCTCTGGTATGGAGAGAGGGCCAAAAAATGTTGTGTGGATTTTCCAGATTGGGGGAGTGTGGTGTGTGTGTGTGTGTGTGTGTGTGTTTGGGCTGTGCCCCTAACCCCAGCAATGCGGAAAGGATGATTGTATATACAAAGTAATTGAGAACAGAGCGCCTGTTGTAGTGGGGTCAGGAAAGGCTTAATTCCTAATTGATGTCCCCTTGAACTTTTTGTGTTTGGTATCTGATATCTTACCTTTTCTTCAATATTTTAATTTTGTTCCAATGAGAGCCACTTTCTTTTCTAAACTACTTTTTCCCATGCTCTTTTCCTCCAGAGGTTTTGTTTGTTTTGTTTGTTTTTTCCTTTTTGGAGGGGGGAGGGCAGGGTAATTGGAGTTAAGTGACTTGCCCAAGGTCACATGGCTAGTAAGTGTTAAGTGTTCAAGGCTGAATTTGAACTCACGTCTTCCTGACTCCAGGGCTGGTGCTCTATTCACTGTACCACCTGACCATCTCCAGAGTTTTGGTTTCTTTCTTTAAAAATCTGTTCATTCTTCTAGATCCAGAGTTCTTGTGGAAAATCCATTTTTTCCTTTTGATTCTTTGCTTGTAGTTAAATAGTTACTCTCTCCTTTGGGAGGATTTCTAGATACTGTTAGATTTTTGTAAAAACAAATTGTGCTTATATTTCCAGCTTTCCTTCCTGAGTTGGGGCAGGGTCTGTCCCAGCACACTTTTAGGTGGGGTGGTTTGCAGCGCTTTGTTTCACTCTGGGTCTCCTGGGATCCTGTGACAAGCACCTATTTCTAATTCTTCTGCCAAGTTAGGTCACCATACATCTCTGAAGTTCAGAGGTCTTCAGCTATACCCTGCTCCCTAGCTATGCTGAGAGACCACTCTGTGTGAGTGCTGGCCTTCTTCCCTGTGGAATTCTGGCTAGGGTGGAAGAGGTCACTGTTGTTTTTGATTGGATTTTTCCATCCTCCTGATGGTTCAGATTTCAGGGGAGTAGGTATATGGGAACTGGGCAGTCTTTCCCATTCAGGTAGCCATCCTGACCCGAATTACTGGGGCCTGAGGAGATTCATGGACTTGTGCGTGTGATTGCTTCTGCTGGGGTGTGTGTATGTGGACATTTGTGTGTAAGTAAATAGCTGGACAGTATGTGTGAGCAGACACATGTAAGGCGGTGGGTGATAGTTCAGAGGTGTGTGTGTGTGTGTGTGTGTGTGTGTGTGTGTGTGTGTTCTCAGCACTATACCTTAATGCATCCTCATCACCTGCCTCTGGCCTTTTTTGTCCATAGACCTCCCAGGGAGAGCTGCTTCTAGCCAGGGGCCAAATCCTCCCCCCTTCCAGCTGTCTCTGCCCAGGCTCTTCCCCAGTCCTCTGGGGACCTTTTCCAGACTGGGGCAGCCTGGAATGGCCAGCTCCTCCTGCTGTAAGGCAGGCCTCCCAGGCCTTACTGAACGCAGCATCACCACCCCAAGGAGCCTGGACACAGGGCAGTCTCTGAGCAGCCTCCTCAGCTGCTTCCTCAATGCCCTGACTCATTCCCCTCCCCCTCTCCCCGTCCCTGAGGCCCTTGTGCCCGTCCCCCTCCACTCCACTCTGAGAGCATCCTCCTGCAGACCCGCCCGGCCTCTACACTACTTTCTGGAGTGCTTGCTTTGTTAACAGACCTGCTTTCTTTTTCCTTCCCTCCATCTCTTCTGTCCCCCTGAGATCTTGTTCCCTGCTGAGGATGCTCCTTCCTGGGCTGCTCTTTGTATGATCACTGATGCTGATAGAAGCCAGATGACACCGTGGTCCCTAATGCTCCTTCCAGGCTCTGCCTCACTGGCGTCTTCTCCTCCGAGGTCCATTCAGCATATCAGGTTCTGGTAGCTAACATACACTGGCCCCCAGGAAAATGGCCTTTTGTCCTCAATGAGGCCAGACCTGACCTCCAGTCTTTCTCTCCTCCAGTTCCTGCCTTGCTTCTGGGACACTTTGGATCCATGCGTTCCCTGCTTCTCCAGCTGTGCCCTTCCCTCTCAGCTACACAGAGAGGTGGTCACACCCAGGGTCTTACCATCACCCACAGGTGCTTCACTTCCGTGTTCAGAAACTTTGAGATTCATTTGTTTGACACCCCTTTGTCATCCCAGTGTTGCCCTGTGACCACTAGCTTTGGCCTCACTGTGGCCTCTGGTTTTTATCTCCTTCACTTCTTTCCTAAGCCATCATCCCTGAACTGGACCCCCTTCCCCCTTCCACATCTCACCTTGGGGAATCCATCCAGCCCTAGGCTATCCTCTGCACTTATGTCCCCTTGAACCACATGTCCATCCCAAACCTTGTATTCACGGACTGCTGGATAGGACTGTCCCAAGTAGTTCAATCCACTACAGATCTGTGATTCAGCATCTCATCGGGGCCCTCCCAACAATAGGCAATCCTTCTGCACCCCCTTGATTGATCTGCTATGCTTCTCACTGCAGCGCTCACTTTAGACCTTCTTGTTCCTTCTCAAGCCTCCGTGGAGTCCTCTCCTCCAAAGCTCTGGGCTGAGGACGAGGCCCTCCCCCCCTCGACATCCCACATGGCCCAGATGTCCTTCTCCACTCTCCCTTTCTTCTGACTCTTTTCCTTGCCCCAGCACATCCTTGGCCCCACTCTATCTTACCTTCTCTAGAAGATTGCTCCCTCTGTCATTGCCACCCAGATATCTTTAATTTTTCCCAATTTGTTGTATGTTTTCTGCTGACTGCAAAGAAATCCTTATCTCCCCCATCCATAGAAAGCTCTCACTTGATCTGACCAGTCTCCATCGCAGTAGTCCTAGAGCTCTCCTCCTCTTTGAGGCCAAACTCCTTAAGAAAGCTGTCTATACTCTCTGCTCTGGACTTGGTGCCTCTGCTTACCCCCCTCTTCCTTCCAAGCCCCCTAAGTCTGGCTTTTGACTTCTTCATTCAACTGAAACCAACTTCAAAACAACCAATGATCTCTTTTTAAGCTCAATTTTATTTTATTTTCAGTTCCAAATTCTCTCCTCCATACTATTGAGAAGGAAAAACAAAAAGAAAATATTACAAATCCTATACTAGGATCCAGGTCACAGGCCTGGGTTACAGTCTTGGGGTAAGGAGGAGCGCTAGCAGACCAGCCACAGAGGCGCGGGGGCCCCTCAAACAACGCACGAGCTTTATCACACAGGCCACTGAGCTCTTGTTTCCTTGGGACTTTGTTTAACTCTAATGTAAAGCACACAGAGTTCCAGAGCAGCAGCTCCCCTGTTTTGACTCTGTTGGACAGCTTAGTAAACTTTCTAAAATTTGCTTCAGGTTTGGGTTTGTTCTCAACCAACAATTTGGTGTCACCAATGGGATCCCTGATGGTTAACCCAAGAAGCCTGGAGGTTCTCTGTGACTATGGATGCTGAGTAAGTCTCTGTGATCTCAGGATCAAGGTGAATGGGTCCAACCTATATGGGATTAATTGGCAGAGTGAGAACCTTGTGAGTATCCAGTGGTTTGGCCCTAGTCCAAACTGCTCCTGGCCCCAAACTGGAAGTCTTTAAGAACAAAGACTCTGGTTGTCTAGAAAGCTAGGGGGCTGTATTTGGCCTTAGCCCAGGGAATTACTTGAATTAGAGTTCTCTCTCTCTCCCTCTCCCTCCCTCCCCTCTCCTCTTCTCTCTCTCTCTCTCTCTCTCTCTCTCTCTCTCTCTCTCTCTCACACACTCCCTCTCCTCCCCCCTCTCTCCTTTTCTCTTTATACCTGTATTTCTCCCCTCAACCCTTCTGTGACTGTTAAAAGACCTTAGGTTAATGTGGGAACCTAGTTTGGTGAACACAGGCAGTAAACTTGAGAACGCTCTCCTGTGTGCACAAAGTTATATTTATCTTGGACATTTTGAAGGGGAAAACTGATCTGAGCCATAAAAGCTGGTGTGAAAAATTGCAAAAAGTGAGCTTAGAATAGTGGGGAAGATGAAGGAAGTTTTATACCTAAAACAGCTGTCTCCTACAGGAGATGACAATTCTGATGCGAAGCTCTCTTCACTAAGGACTGATTCGCACTCACCTTTTTATCAGACTTTCAGTGGGAGGCAAAGTTTCACAAGAGGCAAGAGCATGTGAATGTATATGTCTATATGTGAATATGATTGATGTGTATGTAAGTGTATATATGTGTGTACATGTTTGTACATATAAGTGTGTGTGCATGTGTGCGCACATGCGTGTGTGTGCGTGTATGTGTGTGTGTGTGTCTCCAGGCTTAATTGTAGTGTCCTTGGGCAGGGAGCAAATGGGGAGAAGAACAAGGTAAAAAGTGCACAGTAAAGAACAACAGAAAACTTACAAGGAAGCAAGGCTTTTTTTCTTTCTTATTTTGCTCTTAAGCTTTTAATGTGTTTCTTGTTTATTGTGAGCTTAGTACCTTAGTGTGTAAGTTTAAAATAAATTAATAAAACACAGGCAAGAAAAACCGCAAGATATCTCTGTCTTCTCAGTCTTAGCCAGGCTGAAATTATAGAGACGGAGACAGACAAGATAGAAAGGAAATCTTTTTCCTGTAAACTATAGTTTCTAGTTTTATAGTGATAAACTAGAGACTAAATTTGTAACTGAAATGTAGTAGCTTTATTGTAAATTTATAAATTTTGGTTTGAATGTTTTTATAAATGATGAAATATCTTAGTGGATTATTTTCAGAGGAGGTTTGCAACTCCCTAGGACAAGATTACATGCAAGTAGCATTTAAGATCTTTGTTTTTCTTTATCACCCTTTCTCCAGGACAGTGAGAGACTCACAATTTTAGTAGAAGGTGATTTCACTGCCTAGAGAATGCCAAGAAAGCCTTAAAGCAAAGAGAAAAGAAAAAAATACATTGCAGTCTGCAGCCTTCTCAAGTGAAAATTTTCCCTTAGGAGAATTATTTGCATTACTACTGTCTTTTTCTTCTGTGAATGATTCAGCAGAACTTAATCATTTAGGTAAAGTAGAAGCAAAGTCATTTAAAAGAAATTGAAATAGGGGCTGGCCCTGGAGTCAGGAGGACCTGAGTTCAAATCCAGCCTCCGACATTTAGCACACAAACTAGCCACGTGACCTTGGGCAAGTCACTTAACCCCAATTGCCCCCTCCAAAAAACAAAAAATTTAAAAAAAAATAAAAGAAATTGAAATAGTCCATGCAACTCAAAATTGAAATGTTTTGCAGTTAATTAGTATAAGAAAATTAGTACCAGAGAGATTCAGTGGTGCATTAGACAGGGATATAATTGTTCAAAAAAAGATGAAATTACTAAAGAAAATCAAGGGTAAGTGAAGTGTTAAAAAGAGAATGAAAAGAAAGCTGTAGTCTTGAAGGTTGTGGACTTTCATCCAAGTTCATTGGGAGGGAACAGAAAGAGAAGGTTAAGCAAGAAGGCGATGTTTGGGGAGAGAGGCTTGAGAAGTTTGTTTAAATCTCATTGAGATAAGGACGTAAGAAACTTTCCCTGCCCATAATGTGTAGACATCAATTGGAGAAATGCCTGTTAGCAATTTAAGATAGACAGCATTCTATCAAGTTATAATGTTTACAAATGGAAACTAAAGAATAAATTTGCAGCAATTATTTGAGGACAGCATACTAAAATTCTGTTCTTGAAGGACCATTAGAAGGACGTGTTCCAACCTTTAAAGTCTCATGGGCCCCAAAGAGAGAGATAAGAATTTGAGACTGCCACCATAAATCTCTGGAACTCAGCTAACTTTAAAGGCAATGGGCTCTATAATTTGGGGTACTGCATCTAATGGCCATGGCGAAAATTGAGGTTTTGAATCATACCTGTTTGTGATTGTAAATCCAGATTTTATTTGATTTTTGCCCTAAAAGTAAATTATGATATGATCTCATTCAAGGTGAAATGTATTCTCCTGTTAGGATAGTTTTGATGTTTGACCCTCTATAGGCAGATCAGACTTTAACCCAAAATACATTTCACATATGATATTAAGGTGATATACTTAGAAATTGCACGAATAAGAATCAAAAGCATAATTGCTTCAAAATTGCTGGCTTTGAATGTGATTAGTATAAAATGGCAAACTGAGAGGTAGATGAAGTGATTTTCTATGTAAGATGATTTAGAAGTACATTCAACTGAATTGACGTTATTTGACTGGCAATGTTTTGTTTTTTAAATTCATAATATTGTTTATGTTATTGCTAGGCTTCTAGTTTTTCTTGCACTGTGATTTTTGGAAAATTATTGTATAAGAAATACTGTAGGGGGAGGCTAGGTGGCACAGTGAATAGAGCACTGGTCCTGGAGTCAGGAGGACCTGAGTTCAAATCCGACCTCAGACACTCATCACAAAACTAGCCATGTGACCATGGGCAAGTCACTTAACCCCAACTGCCCTCCAAAAAGCAAAAAAAAAAAAAAAAAGAATGCTGCTAATTTGAAAAATGATCCTCAGTATGTGATTGTACTATAAGAAATGATGAGTAGGACACCCTCAGAAAAACCTGAAAAGACTTCATGAGCTGATACACCATGAAATGTACTGTCTACAAAGTAACTGCAATACTGGAAGATGATCAGCTATGAATGACTTAGCTATTCTCAGCAATACAATGATTCAAGACAGCTCTGAAGGACTTATGATGAAAAATACCATCCATCCCCAGAGAAAGAACTGATGGGGTCTGAATACAGATCAAAGCATATTTTTTTTACCCTATTTTTCTTGTCTTTGTTTTCTTTCACGAAATGACTATTATGAATATGTTTTGTATGACTATACATGTATAACTTATATGGAACTGCTTACCTTCTCAACGGGGAGTGGGGATGGGGAGGAAGGGAGAAAATTTGGAACTCAAAGTTTTAAAAAGGAATTAAAAATAGTTTTTACAGGGTGGGGCAGAGTCAAGATGGTAGAGTAGAAACAGCACTTCCCCACAGCTCAGGCTCTCTCCACTTCCAATTTATGTAAAAGAGGACTCTGAACAAACTCTGGAGCTACAGAACCTACAAAATGACACAGAGAAGCTAAACTCTGGCTGAGGATAGCCCAGCAGCCCAGAAGGGAGTGGCCAGTGCAGTGCTCTGGGAACTGAGCCCAGGCTTGAGTGAGCCAGAGCTTTTAGCCCCAGGATGGGCTGACCAACCACCAGCTGGAGGGACTCCAGAACACCAGCAGCTGTGGCATTTCCAGAATTACCAACACATAGATGCCAAGGACAAAGTGAGAGATCAGTGCAGTGTGGACTTTGGGATCCAGTAGTTGGGAATGTGTGGCTTTTGCCCCCAGGGCAAGAAGCCGCTGAGATGCTTCAGCACAGCTGCAGCCATGCAGCAGCTTCAGACTATTAGGGGACAAGGTGGGGGATAATTGCTCTTGCTTTAACCTCCTTGGATCTGGATTTCGGTCTGGGGTGGAGGTCTTGGGGTGTGTGATCAGCTTGCCAGAGCATGGGGAGGCTTCAGAGAGGGCACCCAACTAATACCACCAGCAACTGAGAAAACCCCAGCGTTTGGGACAGAAGCTCCCCTGTCTAGGGCAGAGTCCTACTGTGACAATAAGCCCAAAAGTCAAGTAATTGAGTGGCAACATGCCTAGGCAAAGGAAGGAAAACAAACAGAAAAATTTAACATTAGAATCCTATTTTGGGGGCAAAGAGGATCGAAGCATGGAACAGAAGGAGGACTGGGAGGTCAGAACTCCTGCACCAAAAGCCCCAAATGAAAATACAAGCTGGTTACAGGCCATAGAGGACCTTAAGAAGCAGATAAGAGAAGTGGAGGAGAAATGAGAAAGATGCAAGAAAAGTATGAAATGAGAGTCAACAGCCTGACTGAGGAAAATAACACCTTAAAAAAATAGACTAACTCAAATGGAAAAAGAGGCTCAAAAAGGCAATGAGGAGAAAATGCCTTAAAAAGCCAAATTTGCCATATGGAAAAAGAATCTCAAAAGCTCACTGAGGAGAATCATTCCTTCAGAATTAGACTGGAGCAAACGGAAGCTAGTGACTTTATGAGAAATCAAGATTCTGTTAAACAGATCCAAACAAATGAAAGAATAGAAGGCAATGTGAAATATCTCATGGGAAAAACCACTGACCTGGAAAATAGATCCAGGAGAGATAATTAAAAAATTATTGGACTACTTGAAAACCATGATCAAAGAAAGAACCTAGAAACCATCCTTCAAGAAATTCTCAAGGAAAATTGCCCTGATGTTTTAGACCCAGAGGGCAAAATAGAGGTTGAAAGTTTCCATTGATCACCTCCTGAAAAAGATCCCCAAAAGAAAACTCCTAGGAATATTATAGCCAGGTTCCAGAATTCCTAGATCAAGGAGAAAATATTACAAGCAGCCAGGAAGAAACAATTTGAATATTGTGGAAATGTTTCAGGGGAAAATATGTTCATTCAGTGGAATAGAAGACTTTCAAGCATTCTTGATGAAAAAACCAGAGTTGAATAGAAAATTTGACATTCAGATGCAAGAAGCAAGAGATGCTTGAGAAGGTAAACAGGGAAAAGAAATCATAATGAACTTATCAAAGTTGAACTATTTACATTCCTACATGGAAAAACGATAATTGTAACTGATGAAACTTTTCTCAGTATGAAAATAGTTGAAGAAGGGCATATGGACATATGAATACATATGTGATTGTGTGTTTATATGTTTACGGGTATACATAGATAGAGGGCACAGGGTGAATTTAATAGGAAGGGATGATACTTAAAAGGTGAAATTAAGAGGTGAGAGAGGAATATAACAAGAGGAGATGGGGAGAGACAGTGGGGTAAATTATCTCATATAGAAGAGGCAAGGGAAAATGGTAACAAGGGAGGGGAAGAACAGGAAGGCAAAAAGGCAAAACTTTATTCTCACTGAATTTGGATCAGGGAGAGAATGACATACATACTAAATAGGATATCTCACCCTACAGGAGAGTAGGAGGGAAGGGGATGAGGGGGGGATGATGGAAGGGAGGGCAGCTTGGGGGGGAAGCAAGTTGGAAGCACCCACTTTTGAAAAGGGACAGGATCAAAGTAGGGAATAAACCAAGTGGGAGGTGGGATATGAGGGAGGGAAATATAGTTAGTCTTTTTTTTTTTTAAAGCAATTGGGGTTAAGTAACTTGCTCAAGGTTACACGGCTAGTCATTATTTATGTGTGGGTGCTCATTTTCTGAGGCCGGATTTGATCTCTGGTCATCCCAACTCTGAGGCCGGTGCTCTTACTCACTTCGCCACCTAGCCGCCCCTATAGTTAGTCTTTTACAACATATCTACTATGGTAACGTTTTGCATAGCTATACGTGTACAACACATACTGAATTGCTTATCTTCCCAGTAAGGGTGGGTGACAAGGGAGGAAGGGAATGAATCTGGAATTCGAAGTTTTGAAATCAAATGATTAAAAAAAAAAAATATATATATATATGTATATATATATGTGTGTGTGTATATATATATATATATATATATATATATATATATATATATATACTATTATCAATACTATTTTACATATAATTGGGAAATAAGATATACAGGCATTGGGGCACAGAGATTCACCTTGTCCTATTGGAAAATCTGAAGGGGCTATGGAAGAAGATATGGGAGAGAGCAGATTAGATGAGGGGATATCCCGTGGGACTGCTCTTCTGGGGTGGTGGGTAGGAGGAAAATGGGGGGAAAATTGTAACTCAAAATCGGTGGAAATGAATGATGTAAACCAGAAGTTAATAGAGCATTTGAAAAAAAATAGTTTTTACATGTAACTGGAGAAAAATAAAATAGTAAATAAAAGCTGAAAAAAAGAAAAATGATACCCAGAGGGTAATAAAATGGTGTTATTAAAAAATTAACTCCTCTTTTGATCAGAATGTTATGAAATTATGAATTTCTGCTATCACTTAGAGACTATTTTCATTATGGTTAAAAAGTCTGTCAAGCATTTAATTGGGTACATTTTGATTTAAAATTAATAATAATTATTTAGTGTTTAGGAAAAGTATAAAGATTAGATTATTTTTTATAAGAATTAAGATACATGTATAAGGGGCGGCTAGGTGGCACAGTGAGTAGAGTGCCAGCCCTGGAGTTAGAAGGACCTGAGTTCGGATCTGGCCTCAGACACTTAACACACACACAAACAAAAACCTAGCCGTGTGACCCTGGGCAAGTTACTTAACCCTAATTGCCCTCCAAAAAGCAAAAAAAAAAAAAAAGATACATGTAAAAAATGGGATTTCAAATATTTATATTAGGAAAAATGACAAAAGAACAAGTGTAAGTTTATATCCATAAAGTTTAAACTGGTGTTCTCCACATGAAGGAGTTACTGGAAAACTAAATTTAAGAGGTTGTGTTAGGCCTTACTAAGTTGTATTAAATTTTATCACTAGCAGGTTTTTGTGGCATTGCCTAGGGAACCTTTGTAAGTAACTTAGAACCAGGCAAGTGACTCTGTTGGAGGAACATCCATTAGAGCTGCTTTGTGAATTTCCAATGGAAAATGTTTCCAAGGACTAGGTGGCTACATGGGACAGTGAAGACCCAAAATGAAATGTGCTGATTAGACAGACATTAGGAGGGAGGATTCTGGGAAGATGGCAGAGTAGGTCAGAAAATTCTGAGCTCTTAAGATTCCCCCCACCCACCCAAGAGAGTTAAAATAGCACCTTAGGGTGAACAAAATGTGGGTGAGATAAGTAAGAACAGGGCCATAACTGAGATCCTCCTGGGACAATTTGAAAAGATCAAAAGAAAAATCCCAGGACAAGGTTTGGTCCTGGTGAAGAACACCTCCAGGCTAGGTTCCATTTTAACAGAAGGTGTCTAGCCTCTTAAACAACAAGCAGCAAGCCCTGGTATTAGTTGGCTAAGCCACTGCCTTGCCCCCAGCTGAACTTTCACCCCGGGAAAGGGAGGGGAGTTGACCATTTGAGCCCAGGAAGATTGAGGGAACCTCTGCTGACCAGGAATGCCAGATCCAGCTGTGCTGTGAAGGGGATTGTGGGGGGAGGGAGATGGAACCAGCACACATCTGTGAGTGCAGAAGTAGTGGGGCAGAAAGCTCCAGCTGTGGAGACTTATAGGATGTTGGAGTTTTGGCTTTGGTTTCAGGCTAGAGGGAAGAACTGAAGATTTGGGGCAAAAGGCACCATGTCCCTTACCCTAGGGCTAGAGATGATTACAAATAATTAAGCTGTCACCACAAAAAATGCACAGGCAAAGGAAAAATAATTCAACCATAGAAACCTATTATGGAATTAGGGATGACTGGGGTTCATCTTCAGAGGAGGAAATTGAAATAAAGAAAACCCCAGAGAGTAACATTAAATGGTCACCTGCCCAAAAAGAATTTATAGAAGACCTTAAAAAAGACTTTAAAAATCAAATGACAGAAATGGAAGAAAAACTGAAAAAAGAAAATAAGAATAATCCAAGAAAAACAAGAAGGGTATGAAAGGAAGAAAGTCAACCAACTAGAAAAGGAGGTCCAGAATTTTTTTTTTGTTTTTTTTTTGGAGGGCAATTGGGGTTAAGTAACTTGCCCAAGGTCACACGGCTAGGTTTTTGTTTGTGTGCGTTAAGTGTCTGAGGCCGGATCCGAACTCAGGTCCTTCTGACTCCAGGGCCGACGCTCTACTCACTTCGCCACCTAGCCGCCCCGAGGTCCAGAATTTTAAGGAAGAAAATGACAACTTGAAAATTAGAATTGGGCAAAGTGAAGCCAGTGAAATGATGAGATCAGGAAATGATTAAACAAAATATGAATAATGAAAAAATAGAAGAGAAAGTGAAACATCTTATAAGAAAAACAACAGATTTGGAGAATAGGTCAAGAAGAGGAAATATAAAAATAACTGGACTAACTGAAAGTTATAATCAAAAAAAGAATCTTGATACAATAATATAAGAAATAATTAAAGAATCATTATAGAACAAGGGGGAAAGTAGAAACAGAAAAAATCCATTGATCATCACTTAAAAGAGATCCTATGAGGAAAACTCATGGGAATATCTGTCAAATTCTGAAATCCCCAGCTCAAGGAAAAACTATTAAAAGCATCAAGATGAAAACAATTTAAATATGATGGTGCCACAATTAGAATTGCACAAGACCTAGCAGCAGAAACACTAAAGACTGCAGATCTTAGAACACAACATATTGAAGGACAAAAGAACTGGGGCTCCAGCCAAAAATATCATACCTTGCAAAGTTATTTTGAATGAAGAAAAACGGACATTTGGTAAACTCTCAGATTTTCAAGACTTTATTTTTAAAAAAAAACTTGAACTTGGGGCGGCTAGGTTGCACAGTGAGTAGAGCACTGGCCCCGAAGTCAGGAGGACCTGGGTTTAAATCTGGCCTCAGACACTTGACACATAGAAACACACAGAAAACTAGCCATGTGACCTTGGGCAAGTCACTTAACCCCAATTGCCCTACTCTCCCCCCTCCAAAAAAAAACCAAACCCAAACCAAAAAACACCTTGAACTTAATAGATGATTTGACATACAAGAACCAATATAAGTATAAGATACATAACAAAGACTGATTATAAGGTATCTATAAGGACAGAATGTTTATTTTTTTATATATGTAAAATGTAAAATTTATGTCTAAGATTCTTATTAATAATTGGGCAGTTCAGGGGCGGCTAGGTGGCACAGTGAGTAAGAGCGCCGGCCTCGGAGTTGGGATGACCCGAGATCGAATCCGGCCTCAGAAAATGAGCACCCACGAATAAATAATGACTAGCCGTGTAACCTTGAGCAAGTTACTTAACCCCAATTGCTTAAAAAAATAATAATAATAATTGGGCAGTTCAGAAGAAAGACTTGGGAAAACCTGGGCATGATATGAATTTAAAAAGCAAAACCATTTAGGAACAGCTAAAAAGAGTAATTATTTTATACAAATGAGGTGCAAGAGGAAGAATAGCTACATGGGAATTAGATTGGGAGGAGGGCTGGTAGTTCTGGTAACCTACTTCCATTAGGAATGGGCATTAAGTGGGAACAATACATATATATTTGAAAGAGTATAGAAGTCTTCTAAATACAGAAGAAATAAATGGTAGGGGCATAGGGAGCGGGGAGAGGACAAGGGAAGGATTTTTAGTGGGGAGGGTGGGAGAATAGGTAAATAGAGGTATAGAAGGGTGTTTAAATTTATGGGAATGGGGGGATGGGGAGGGATACTTTGGACGGGGGATAGGTAAGTAATATAATAGAAGGGCAAGGTAATGGATAAAAGTAAAGTAAAGGAGGCAGGAGGGACAGGAAACAAGAGATATGCACACACATAAAAACAAAGATCAGGAGCAGAATAGGTTTGGGAATGTATATGTCTATATATATATATATATGCCTATGTATATGTCTAAAACATATTTAAACTTTATTGTGGCCTTCGTTGGGGGGGGGGAACCAAAGTAAAAAAGTGTCCAGCAGAGAACAAAAGAAAACTCACAAGGAAGCAAAGAGGGACAATTCTTAACACAAGTGTTCCTTATCATCTAGGCTTTCTTGAAATGAAAATTTATTGTTACATATTTGGAATCCTCTCTTATATTCTGCTACACACATGACATGATTTTATTTCTTCTAACTTTGTATTTCAGTTTCAGTATTTAAGTTTATGATATATTTTTGTTTCTTTTCTCTATTCTCTATTTGTGTTGTGGAGTTTGAATATAAAAGAAAATTTTGGAAAAACCAAAAAAACGAACATTAGGATGGGTCACCGGGAACAAGCCCTTCTGTTACTTAACACTGATGATCATTATTTTCTTACTCTTGATTTAATGTTTCCTGCTGCTCATGTTTGCCTACAGAGGTATATGTCCAAATTCAGGGCATTTGTTGTTTATTGTTGGAGGATCAGGACCATTTCTCCTGCAACTCTGGGTTAGTTAAAAGCATGTCTTCTATTAATATTAACCTCACCTGACTCAATTTGACTCAATGGAATAAGTGTTACGGGAAAATTATTTTACATTCCTCAGGTAGAAGCCAAAGGGGAGTTTGAGCTCCCCAAAGTGATTTAGTTATTTGTTAGTTCCCCTAGCTGTGTGATCTCCCTGACTCTGAGTTTTATCGATTACCTTGGTGATATGTAAACCTCTCTTCTCAACTGGCCTATTGTGAACCCTTTAAATATAGTTTAATCTGCAACCTGCCTTAATTTACCTACTCAGTCTAACTAGGTTTGTTTTCTTAGATGTAGGAGATGATAACTCTGCTTACCTAAACGTGTTCAACTTTTATGACACTGAAGGAAGCATGGGATTTTTTTATATTTAATTTTTTTCAATTATATATAAAAACAATTTTAACATTTTTTAAACTTTTGAGTTCCAAATTCTCTCCCTTCCTCCCTCCTCCTTGAGAAGGCAAGCAGTTTGATATAGGTTATACATGTGCAGTCATACAAACATTTCCATATTAGTCTTGTTGTGAAAGAAAACACAAACAAAAAATCCAAGAAAAACAAAGTGGTTTTTTTTAAAGTGTGCATCGATCTGCATTCAGTCTTCATCAGTTCTCTTTCAAGGTGGATGAATTTTTCATTATAGGTCCTTCAGAATCATCTTGGACCATTGTATTGATGATAAGTCACTCATAGTTGATCATTATGCAATACTGCTGTTACTATATATGATGTTTTCTAGTTTTGCTGGGCTCATTTTGCATCAGCTCATGTCTTTCCAGTTTTTTCTGAGAGCATCCTGCTTATCATTTCTTAAAGCACATTAGTATTCTATCACAACCATACACCACAACTTGTTCAGCCACTCCCCAATGGATGGGCATTCCCTCAACTTCCAATTCTTTGCCACCACAAAAAGAGCTGCTATCAATATTTTTTTCCTGTGATATCTTTGGGATACAGACCTAGTAGTGGTATTCCTCGATCAAAGGGTATGCACAGTTTTATAGCCATTTGGACATAGTTCCAAATTGCTTACTAGAATGGCTGGATCAGTTCATAATTCCACGAACTGTGCTTTAGTGTCCCAATTTTTTCACATCCCCTCCAACATTTGTCATTTTCTTTATCTATTATGTTAGCCAATTTGATAGGTATGCAGTAGTACCTTAAAGTTGCTTTAATTTGCCTTTCTCTAATCAAACGATTTAGAGCATTTTAAAATACGTCTATAGATAGCTTTGATTTCATCTGAAAACTGCCTGTTCATACCTGGAGAATGACTTGTATTCTTATAAATTTGACTGAGTTCTTTATTTGAGAAATGAGGCTTTTGTCAGAGAAACTTGCTATATGTTCCCCCACATTATTACTGTGTATTTCCCTCCATTCTGTTTTCCCATTGATCCATATTTCTCTCCTTTCACCCCATCCCTCTTCAAAAGTGTTTTGCTTCTGACTACAGCCTCTCTTCTGTCAGGCCCCCTCTCTTATCCCCTTCCCCTCCTACTTTCCTATAGGATAACATTGACTTCTATACCCAGCTGAATGTGTTACTCCTGTTTGAGTGAATTCTGATCAGAGATTCAAGCATTATCCACCCGCTCCATCTTTCCTTCCACTGTAAAAGCTCTTTTGTGCCTCTTTCATGTGAGGTAATTTACCCCATTCTACCTTTCCCTTCCCCCTTCTCCCAGTGCACCCCTCTTTCTTGCTCCTCAGTTTTTTAAGATAATTATCCCATTGAATTTCTACATCTTTGTGATGCCCTAGTTTTAATTTTTTAGATATCATCCCGTCATACCTGTGCCCTCTGTCTTTGTATACTCCTTCTAAACGGCCTAAGAATGATTACCATTATTACAAGTATCATATTGCCATGTAGGAATGTAAACAGCTTAACCTCACTGAGTCCCTTATGATTTCTCTTTCCTGTTTGCCTTTTTATGCTTAAGTCTCGTATGTCAAAGTCAGATTTTCTATTCAGCTCTGGTTTTTTCATCGTGAATGCTTGAAAGTCCTCTATTTCATTAAATATCCATTACTTCCCCTGAAGGATTAGACTCAGTTTTTCTGGGTAGGTTCTCCCTTTTGGAGCCAAACTTAACAAGTGCAACGCCTCTTCCACATAACTTATCATATCCTCAGAGATGGCTGTAATGTTTTCTCCAAGTCTTCTCTAGGTTAGATAACTCCAAACCTACGATCAGATGTTCATATGGCATGGACCCAAAACCTTTCACCACCTTGGACTGCTCTCTTGTGGAACAATTTCAGCATATCGATGTTCTTTTTAAAATGTGCTCCCCAGAACTAAAACAAATGTTCTAACTGGCATCTGACCAGGACAGAGCATAGTAGGACTACTGCCTACCCATTCCTGGAAACTATGCCTCTCTCTCTCTCTCTCTCTCTCTCTGTCTCTCTCTCTTTTTCTTTTTGGAGGGCAATGGGCATTAAGTGACTTGCCCAAAGTCACATGACTAGTGTGTCAAGTGTCTGAGGCCAGATTTGAACTCAGGTCCTCCTGACTCCAGGGCCGCTGCTGTATTCACTGTGCTACCTAGCTGCCCCCTGTGCCTCTCTTTTAATACAACTTAGATGTCATTACATTTTTCAGCTGCCCAGGTGCTCTACTCCTCATAGAAAGCTTGCCATTCAACTCTCCCCAAAACCCACATATTTTCAAATTACTATGAATCCATGCTACCCAATCTTGGAATTTGGAAGATTTTTTTAAAAAATTCAAATACAAGACTTAACACTTATTCCTAAAAACACTCAACCTTTGAAGTTCCATAAAATGTCCTAGGCTGTGGATCCTGTTGGATCCTGACCCATCACCCAGGATGTTCATAGTCCCAGATCTGATGAATCTGGAGCACGCTACTGTAGGGCTGCCAATATGATGTCAAATCACTGATAACAACCTTCTGCAGCTAACTGTACCAACTATTCAGGATCTATTGAACCACACCATTGTCAAGGCTACATCTCTGACTTTTCCACACTCCTCTGATGTACCAGTTTTGAAATCCTATCACAAAAGGAAATATGGTAGATAGCATTTACTTTTATGGTTTGCAAAGCACTTTATACACATCTCATTAGATACAATAACTCTATGAGGTAAATGCTCTTATGTTACCCATTTTACAGATGGGGAAACCAGGGCTAAGAAAGTAACTTACCTGAAGTCACAGAACTAGTAACTATTTGAAACAGGATTTGAATCGAGGTTTTCCCAACTTCTATCCAATTGAAGCCCTTTTCACATTCATCACATTCAAAAGGTTTTACTCCTGTGTGAGTTGCCTGATAGCTAATAAGGTTTGCTTTTTGGCTGAAGCTTTTCCACCATTTACTACATGCACATTGTTTTTCTACCATACAAGTTCTCTGCTGGGTAAGAAGGCATCCATCCTCTTTGCCACATTAATTACTTTCAAATGGTTCATCTCTAATATAAATTCCCTTCTGTTTAGTCAAGCTTCCCCGAAGGCTTTCCCATAATTATTCCATTTCTACTTTTCTCCTGTACAAATTCTTAGCTGTCCAGTAAGTTCTGCTCTTCTTCCAAAGGTTTTTTGATATTCGCTGGATTCATGCAGACTTTCTCCAACATGTACCCTATGAAACTAACTCTTTCTGAGTGGTAACTAAAGGGCTTCCTGCATGTGCTAGACGTAGTACAGATCTTCTCTAAGGAGACTACTGCATTACATGCAAGTAAGTTTGGAAAAGCCCCAGGTTTTTCCAAGTATCTTATGTCTGTGGAGGCTTTCTCTCATTGCCCCTCTCCTTGGGGCATGAAAATCTGACCCCAAACTCAGATTTCTCCCCAAAACAAAAGTTTTTCTCTGAGTGACTGTAACTTTTCTGGGCCGTCTCAACTTTTTTACAAAATGAACACTACATTCCTCCACTTCTCCCATCCTGGACTGCCAAAGCTGACATTCTGGCACCATTTTCTTGGATGAGGCCTCTAGGCAACTATGTGGTTCTTCATTTCAAAATTGGTTTCCTGACTCCAGAAATCTAAAAGAAATTGAACAAAGAATGTCACCAGCCACTGTTGCTGTGCTGAGTAAAAGGAGCAAGCTTAAGAACAAGTTCCAGTTTGTGTCTCTTCCATCAGAGAGAACAGCTTCCATTACGATTTGGACAAGATAACAACAACAAAGCTAACATTTATATAATGCTTATAAGCACCAGGCAGCACACTAAGCAATGTACAAATACCGTCTTATTTGATCCTTACAGCAATTCTGCAAGGTTGTTACTCTCCCCACTTTAAGGTTGAACAAATTGAGGCAAACAAAGGTTAAGTGACTTGCCCAGGGTCACACAGGCAGTTGGCATCTGCAGCTGGATTTGAGCTCAGGTCTTCTGAACTCAAAACTGTTTTGGGAGCACTTGAAGGCAAAGACGCAAGGAGAAAGTAACAAGAAACCTGGTTGCCCAGGATTAAACGAATTCTATTCCAGGATAATTAAAGTATTTATAAATGTCATAAAAAAAAAAAACAACACTCAAGAGGAACAGCATATTGGGGCAGCTAGGTGGCATAGTGAATAGAGCACCGGCCCTGGAGTCAGGAGGTCCTGAGTTCAAATTTGGTCTCAGACACTTAAAACTTACTAGCCGTGTGACCTTGGGCAAGTCACTTAACCCCAAATTGCCCTGCCTTTCCCCCTCAAAAAGTGAAGAAGAAAAAGAAGAAAGAAGGAAGAAAGAAGAAGAAGAAGGAGAAGGAAGAGGAGGAGGAGGAGGAGGAGGAGCAGCAGCAGCAGCATGTTCTGGGGAATGACAGACTGGAATACCACAAAGAAAGGGGGGAAAGTAGCTAAAAATTATGTAAATGGAAACAACTTGGAATCTACACAAACAAAATTGTTGTAACAAGCCATAAGAAATTACAAATGAGACTAGGGGCTTTTAGGAGAAATCACGGTCCATCCTGCAAAGGGGGGACCGCCAATCTGAGAAGACACAGTAGCTTCCACACTTCTCCCTCACTCACCTGGACAAAGGCTTCTGGGGCCTCCTTCCTCAGGCCACCTTGATGTTGCTTCTCTCTCTAACTGGGAGAGTGTATCCATATTGGAAACTGGAAGCCCTATACAGAGAGATATACATGGGAAAGATCTAGGAACAAAAGGCAAAGAATTAATTTCTAACCTAGGAAGGAAGGGAAGCATTGTAGAGTGCCCTGAGCATACCATTTAGTGTTCTGAGGAGGATGAGTCACTGATGTAATTTAGGCCCCAGAAAGGCAATAATTGCATCTGACCCACTCCATGGAACCTTTTCATGCATATCCCATTAGAGCTTTGCATATCTCAACCAATCAGTAGGTATTAAGCACCCCTCCTGCATGCCAGGCATTGCAGTAGGCAGCACGGGTACAAAGAAAAATGGGGAATAATCACTGGGCACAAGGAACTATTTTCTACAGAGTAAAATTATATCTGAGCATTTAAAATGGAGAAAATCAACACAAGGTAATTTGGGGGAGGAGGTACTAGAAGTTCTGGACACCAGAAAGACCTCATGGTTCAGGAGGAAGCAGGAGTCAAGTAAAGGCTTGGAGAGAGGAGTGGGGATGTGTCCTATCACTTAAAAAACACAAAAGCTGGAACTTTAACTGGAGAACAAGGAAAAGAGCAGTACCCTGGGAAGACACTGAAAGGCACTAAGTGCAAAGTGAGGGATTGGCTACTGGGTTCTAGGAGCAACAAGAAGCCACTGGCACTTTCTGAGCACCCTAGTGTCAAGGCTACTTCTGCCATCTGCGATCATCCTTGGGACTTGTATTTTTTTTTTTTTACATTCATAACACTTTCATCAAGCCTTCACTGTGTGCAGAGAACTTCACTGGAGGAAATGCAAAGCCCATTTGTATCGGCCAATCTGGAAAGAATATAATCCATGTAGATGAGAATTCCAGGCAAAGTCCCCGGAAAAATCCCTGAAGAAGAGGGGGAGGAAAAGCTTTCCAAATGAAGGAGTCTCTAAAATGCCAAAGGACTTAAGTCATTTACGGGAGGAAGCCAAGGAACGCACGGAATAACAACCTGTGCAAAACAAGGACCTTTATCCTGGGGACAGAAATATTCTGTCTAATGGCCAACAAAGGGCTTGGGGCCCCTTCCATCTGTTATGTAGAGTAAGCTGAAACTCAGCTTGGTATTTCAGACTGCCCGCAGTCTGCACCAAGGGAGCCTGGGGAGACTCTCTGGGGACAGGTGTGCTTCCCCACGGAGACCAGGTTCTCAGGGGTCTCCAACATCACGTCCCTGTACAGGGCCCTCTGAGCAGGATATAGGCGTCCCCACTCCTCCAGGGTGAAGTCCACGGACACAGCCTTGGATATCACTGATGCCTGAAGCAAACACATTCTTGCTTAACCAGGGACCTCTCCTCCAACTAGAACCTGATTACTTACTCACAGGACCCCTCAATTTGGACTACAGTCAGTAGGCTATGGCTAGCTTTTCTCAGTTGTTTAAGGTCACTCTGATGAATCCTCTCCAGAAGTGAACACCAAGAAAAGCATGCATTTTAAGCAAGGCAGAGCAGAGCATCAATCTCCATCTCACAATCAGATACGCAACAATAACCCTGCAAATATTAATTCATCGTTAGCTACATCAGAGCAATCACTTCCCATCACTGAATACTGTCTTCTGGGCAGGCTGCCTTCGAAGGCAGGATCCTACATCATCATGTTTAGGAAGTCTCCCCATCTCCAAACCCTAAGGGCTGATCATCACTTCCTTTGTACTATGACCTGGAATAAAACGAGACTCCCCATTACCCAATGTTACAATTCCATTTATTAACTGCCTGGAATGGGCAAAACACTGCAATATGTCCTAAGGGAGATATTTCCTCCAAGACCTGTGTGACCAGTAAGAAAAATCCTTTTTACTAATATTCTCTAAGGGCCTGCAGCCCAACATATATAGACTAAGATATATGTATATATGCATACACATGTGTGTATCTGTACATATATGCACATATAGATACACCCACACATATACATATTGATAAATACACACATATGTATATAAATATACACACAGAGTCAAAAGTTATTCTCTAATAAACAATCAAGGGATATGAATGGTTCTGAAAAGAAAATCTGAAAAGTATTAACAACAGAATGAAAGGATGCTCCAAATTACTCAGAATATAAGGGACATGGTGACACATGCTGTGGCTCACACCTAGAAAATTGGCAAAGATGACAAAAGATGGGACAGCCAATGCTGGCTGGGTATTCTCCAGAAGTAATAACAACCATATCTTTTCCAGGCAGTGAGAAAATGCTCATTCTGAGGATCCACAGCCCTGACCCCTCACTGTTCTCAAAGCAGGGCAGGTTCCAGGATGGACACATGCTTTCTACTCTTGATCTCTTTCACTAGACATTTTCCCTCCTTTAAAAAGACGTATCTCTTCAGTCCTAGAGCTCTTGAGAGACTGCAATGATGGAGCACAAATGCGGCTGAAATGTCACTGGTGGTTGAAACATCACCATTACAATCTCAGTGACAGACATTTCTTGTGTGTTTATCGTTCTCATTCTTGCTTCAGCCACAAATGCTTTGAGAAGTCTCATGCCAAGCTTTCCCCAAAGTCAGTTTTCCTTCCATTGCTCCCCATTCTTTTAGGAGGTGATGCCATCCATGTTAGAGATTCAGAGTTGGCAGGGCCCTTGGAGGCAGCAAAGAATCCCTCTTATGTCCACCATCCCTGAAAAGGGAAGTCTTCACATGCTTGGGGTGGATACCCCCTTGATACATTGATAGGTTTGAGGCCTCTGGGTTATCCTCAGTCTGGTTCAGTTCATAAACTGAAATGGGGTTACCAGGGTGTGTCCCTGGGCATGCTGTAGCTTTTTGGAGCCACAGGTAAGAGCTGGAAGACAGACAGCAAAGGAGGGTGAACAACCCTCACCCCAGGGTGCTAGTCATCGAAGTCAAAGTATCTTTAGAGTTAGAAGGACCCTCTGAGGTCTTCTGGGCCAGTTTCCAGGAAAATATTCAGACATCTAACTTCTCCCGTTGGTGCTATGGTGATCTTAGAACAGCAGCCTCCCCAGCAAACGGTACACACTCGGACAGACGTTTGCCCAGTTGTACGATGGACACATTTCAGCTAACACGGTGTGTGAGCTTCTATCACTGATGAGAAAAGTCACAACTTCCTGGAAGAGCGTCACTGAGCTCAGGCCGCTGGGCGGGCCTTGGGGGCTCCGAGACCCCGAAGGCAGAAAGACGTGGCTCCACTCACTTAGAAGTGGTGTCTTCACAAGAAGCCCTTCCCCAGCCTGACTGGGAGGCCCTCAGTGTGCCCTCTTCACTCTCCATCTGCGGGAGGGGCTCCTCAAGCGGCCCACCCCCGGGCACTCTCGCCCCCTCCTGCGCTGCCCATCCCTGCGGAAGGAGTGGGAGGGCCATCCTGTCTTCCCCTGACCTTGTCCCAGCCGCTGGACACTCGCCGGCCCCGGCTCAAAGGCGAGGGGCCGGCCTGAGCCTCGGGACCCCCGGGCCAGCTCCCTGGGCCCATCCTCGCTGCTGCCCGCCCCAGGCGGGAGGACCGAGGGCTCTGAGCGCGGGCCGGGCTGGACCCTGGACATGCCGATGGGCAGGGCCCTGTGGCCTGGGGTGAGGGCCAGCCCCGCACCGGGAAGGGGTCACCAGGGGGTCACGGGACGGGGCACGTTCCGGGGGCATCTCTGGCTACCCAGGGTCGTGGGGGAGCAGCGGGGGAGCAGCGGGGGGCGGGGTGCCTGCACGGTCCCGGCCGCAGAGCCAGGAGGGGGGCCAGGGGGCGCTCTAGGGCACATCCCCCCCCACCACACTCACACCCCGCGCTTACACACCAGCCTCTGCGTGTACACGAAGCCCCCTCACTCACACGCGCGCGTGTTCTCGGCAGAACAAGGGAGGCTTCGCACGTGTGCGCTGTCCCCGCCCTTCCTCCTTTGCGCATGCGCACTCTCCTGCCAAGCTGACTTCTGTAGCCCGATACTGAGCATGCGCAGCCTTTCTCTGTCCAGGCGCTAAGACATCTGCTGGAGCCGGGAGGGGAAGGGCTGGGGGAGGGGCGGGGAGCCAGGACTGCGTCTGCGCACAGTCTCCATTCAGAGACCTAGCGTGAGCCCAGACCTGGTCGTCATAAGGGGGCGAACCTGCACTCAAAACCTAGAAAGGCCTTTCCCAGCATATAATCGTGCCAGCTGGGAAATGGAGTCCGGGCCTGGAAGGCGCGGCATGCAGGCCTCGCGCATGCGCCCTACAAGAGCCACAGTGACGTCATTGACTGCTGCTCTTCGGCTTCTTCCTCTGCCCCTCCCTCCACGCTCCCCATTTCTTTTTTTTTTGCATTGTAAACTTTCTTTATATTTCAATAAAAAAAAGATATGGTTGCAGAGACACTTTCAACATTTTTGGCTGCACAACTAATAAAGTCCTTATTTGTCATCTTTCCCCTTTGTCTTTCTATATACCATTTCTCGGAAACTGGCTAGAATCTTGTTTTCTCTCTTCCTTCTCTCTTCTTGGTTAAAGGATGCCAGAGCTCGCTTCTCATCAGCGCTGTAGATCTGGTTTTCTTTTCGAAGTCGCACAGCTTCCATTCTTCGGTGTCTACTACCACTCATTACATAGCCTGAACATTCAAATGATGCAATCTCTTCACTAGTCAGGCCAATTTCTCCTCTTCGAGGGATTCGCTTTCCAGCTTTGACATACTCAGCCATGGCTGCACCTTCCCCTGGCAATAGAGCATGCCCATAGTTCAAAGGTCTATCATCTTGAGAGGCATGTGTCACAGGTGCTTCTGGTCCAATTAAATCCATAGCTTCCGCATTCTTTGATCTCTCAATCCAAAGATCATCTTCTGGGAACTCTTCATCAGACACATCAGAGCTTGACTCGGTAGACTCTTCTATTTCTTCTTCTTGGACCCTTTCACTTTGTGTTTCTTTTTCTTTTTCTTCTTGGCTTTTTTTGCCTTTCTTCTCTCTTCTTCACTGCTGGAATCAGAGTCAGAGTCAGAGTCACTGTCACTATCCTCGGAATATTTTTTGTTTCTTTTTGGATGTTTTTTTCTTTCTTTTTCTCTGAGCATTTTCTTTGGAGCGACTCACCTTCTTCTTCTTTCTCTTCTTTTCCTCTTCAGAGCTGGAGCTTGAAGCACTTTTCTTGGACTTTGAATCCTCCTCCTCTACAGGGGTGTGTTCATCTGAATCAGGCTCCGGGATCTTGGGGGAAAGCCCCCCGACCTCCGGGGCTCCAAGCTCCCCGATCCGCTCCCGCTCATTTAACCTCCTCCGGCGCAGGCTCTCCTCCTTTTCCTTCTCGTAGTCATCCGGCCATTGCCGGTCTCCCCCATGGTGATGGTAGTGGTGGTGGTGATGGTAGTGGGCGGAAGATGAAGACGACGAGCCGCGCTGATCAGGGAGTCGCTCTCGCTCGCGGCCGTGGGTCCGGCTGGGGCTGCGGCCTGGGCCTCCCGACTCCGTGAAGGACGATGGCTGCCGGAAGCCGTTGCGCTCCCGGGAACGAGAACGAGAGCGGCCCCGCGGCGAGCGGACGGCTTTGGTGTTGGGGGGGCTCTCGGAGGAGCTCCGGTGGCCGCCGCCCCCGCCTCCTCCTGATGCTGTAGCTGACGTTCCGCTACCGCCGCCTCCGTGACGCCGTCGCCGGGAACCTGGGGCATCCTCCGGGCTGCGAGAGCTAGAGGCCGGCGCCATTGCGCCGAGCCGCTCGGCTAAGAGCCCCGCCAAGCGCTCTCGCGACATCACGCTCCCCATTCCTAACGCTGCGGAGACGGCCCATGACCTTCACGGGCCCAGTTTGTGGGGGTGTTTAGGGTTAGGGCTTCCCCACATGACTTACCTTCATGTCTGGAGGGGCCTGCCACATTCATGACGTGAACAGGCTTCTCGGGTGTGGTTTCTGTGCTTGAGGCGTCCTTGGAGGGGTTCCCCGCAGGGGTTACATCGGGTGGTAGAGTTCTCCCGGCGACACCGATGCATTGTTGGTGGAGCTGCAAACCACCCAGCCACAACAGAGAGCACTTTGGGGCTGCGGCCTGTGCACGCCCTTCTACCCAATGAGACCCAACAAGTGCTCCAAAGAGATTTAAGGGGGGGCAGGGGACGTAAGGACGTGTCTGTACACAAATATTTCAGCGGCTCCTTTCGTAGTGGCTCAGCTTCGGACATTGAGGGGATGCCGGCCAGTCGGGGAATGGATGAACAAGCTGTGGCTCGTGACTCACGGAATACTCTTTTGCTGAAAGAAATGATGAGCAAGATGATTTCAGAAAAACCTGGACACACTTATGTGAAGTGATGCTGAGTGAAGTGTGCAGGACCAGAAGAACTGTACCCAGGAACAGCAGTCTTGTAGCAATGATCACTGTGAGTGACTTAGCCATTCTCAGCAAATACAGTGATCCAATGACAAATGCTACCCACCTCCAGAAGAAGCACCGATGGAGTCTGAATACAGAACAAAGTACACGGCTTTTCTTTCTTTGTTTCTTCCTCCCTCCTGCCCTCCCTCCTTCCTTCCTTCCTTTCGTTGAACTCCACAAAATAACTAATAAGGGAATATTTTACATATGGTTGGATATGTATAAACTATATCAGATTGCTTACCATGTCAGGGAAGGGAGAGGGGAGGGAGGCAGGAATAGAATTTGAAGCTCAAAATTTAAAAAAAAAAATGTGGAAATCATTTTTACATTTATTTGGGAAAAACAAATTATTTGAGGGGCAGCTAGGTGGTGCAGTGAATAGAGCATTGGCCCTGGAGTCAGGAGGACCTGAGTTCAAATCCAGCCTCAGATACTTAACACTAGTCATGTGACCTTGGGCAAGTCACTTAACCCCAAATGCCCTGCTTTCCCACCTCCAAAAAAAGTGTATTTATGTGTATAATTTGAAATGCAAAAGAAATATGAATATAAATTTTGGTATATTGGACTCTCATTAAAAAAAGTAATGCTAATGGAGCTATAAATAAATTAGCATGATATCATAAAATTGTTAGTACTATGAAATGGTTCCATATTTTTGGAAAGAAATATAGCAATACACAATGAGTTACAAAACTGATTATGCCCTTGAACTGATGGATGCCACTGCTAAGCTATATCCTTAGATGTTACTGAGAGGGGTAAAACCTTCTATCTTTGTCACAAGCCACTAACAAGATAATGCTTCCACACGGTGCTTCAGTCAGTGATCAGTCAAAAGTCAGTAAGCATTTATTAAACTCCTACAATGTCCCAAACAATGTGTTAAGTGTTGGGGATACAAAGAAAGGCAAAAAGAAAAAAAAGTCTCTGCTTGCTCTCAAGGAACTCACAGTCTGAGGGGGAAAACAAAATGCAAATAACAATGTATGAACAAGCTATGAACAGAATAAACTGAACAAAATCAGTGGAAGGAGGGGATTAATACTGAAGGGGATCAGGAAGATTTAAGTAGATAATGAAAGGAAAGCAGTGAAGACATTGACTGTAGATTGTCTTCTCATGGAGTTTATCCATACACATATGAGAGATATGGGACAGTAGTTAGAGGGGATGGATGAAGTGAGGTTTTGCAGGGGGATGGAGGAAACATGGGTGTGTTTTATAAGCAGCAGGGAAATAATCTATGGAGAGGGAGAGAGTAAGGGTAAATTGAGGGGTAGGGGATGATAGAGATGACAGTATGACAAAGATAGGGGACAGGAGGGTAGGATCACTTGTCACCTTGGTAAGGGGAAGGACCAAAAGGATCTTCGTGAGATGGGGTGAAGGCAAAGATAGTGGCAGAAGGTATCTGACTGCGGTGAAATGAGGAACAGCCAAGATGAGCTCTTGGTGAATGGCCTCAATTTTTTCCATAAAATATGAGGCAATGTTCTCAGCTGAGAGGGTGGGAGTAGGGATCTGTGAGAGGTGTGAGGAAAGTTAGAAAGGTTTCAAAGAGTCACTGTGGGGAATGGGACAGTGGACCATTTAGGGAGGTATAATAGGATAGTGTGGAAAAGAGGATTTGATTGATTACATTGTTTGGGAAAAATCATTATATTGTTTAAATCCACCCTTATGTGATTAAAGGTTGTTTATGCTCAGAATGTCACTTGACCCCATCAACTCTCCAGAAATGCTGGCGATGGCCACAAGATATTTTGTAGGTCTTGGATCTACCCAAAGCATCCTTGTTTTGGGTTACCACACCTAGGATTTGGGTTTTGAGTTCCCCTGTGTTTTGGTCCTGTTACCCTCTTGGCAAAATTACCTAACTGTGTATGTGTGGCTCCCCTGCAGGCACCCTGGTCTAAGTCCTGTAGAATATAAATCTCCAAAGCCTAGATGAGAGGGAGCCGCACCTCCTTTCTGTCTTGCTCTTCCCTATCAAATGACCTAATACAATTCTTTTCAAAACCGTTTCAGATTTGGGGGTCTGTTCTCGCTTCTTTTGTTGCACTGAGAAGTCACTTGAGATCATGTAACAAAAATCCATAGCAGCCCAATTGTCATGGTTTTGTGATTTTCCCCAGCTTTGTTCAGAAGCAGGAGGTAGGAATGAAGGGAGCAGGTGGGGGCAGTAATCTCAAACCAAAGGTTGGCAAATTCCTTCACAGTACCCAGAAGGGGGCAAAAGATTTAAGAGAACAGTTTAGGGTTGAATTGGTTTACCAAGGGAACCAGAAGGGGAAAAGAGGAATGATGGTCAAGGGGTCGGAGGTCACAGTGAAGATCCAGAATGGGGGCTTGCGGCTACAAGACAGAGGGGGAGATAGAATGACAAGAGATCGTGCAGTTAAAGGAATCTCAGAGTTCATGACCATTTGTGGATGACAGCAAGCTCAAAGGAATGGCCACTTCTGTGTACAGAGAAGGTGGAATAGAGGAGTTGGTCATGGAAAATGAGGAAATTGAGGATTAGAGTGTTTGAGGGCACATCAATTGTGAGCCAGGCACCGAACTCATTGAGGAAAGAAAGGGAGTGCTCTGGAAGTTGGTAGCCGACAGCCGCTAGAATTTTAATGGGGTGGTAGATGTGGATTGAGCAAACTACAAAAGTGAGAGGTTATTAGTAATAGTAATGGAGGGACAGCTTAGAAGGGACAGTGGGGGCAAGAAGTATTTTAACTCCACTTCAGAATCAGAAGAATGAGTGAAAATGCAACCAGTGATGGGAAGGGTGACCAGGAATCAGGAGCGAGCCCGGTGTCAGGAAGAGCCAGAAGATGGAAGGAGTGGGAAAGGAAAAGACTTCAGATGAAAATCATTTTGTTAATTATGGAGCAGGCATTTCATTAAGCACAATGGAAGGGGTAGATAGCTTTAAGTGGGACACTGTGTGTGTGTGGGGGGGGATGTTGAGGGGGATGAGAATAAAGGAATGGCGGCAGGGGGAAGGAGAATAAGTTTTGAACTATGGGGAGGGGGTTTCAGAATCACTGGGATAGGGAGGGTATGATGGGGAGTTTGTTAATCATCGTGTAATGATTTCAATTATTTATATCCCTCAAGTTTGGCCCCAAGGTGGAATTCACTCAGGGAATTAGGCAGCTCAGGCAATGGGACCAGTGACAGCACGGCATCCCTCCACCTCCCTCTCTCCCCTGTACGCAGGAAGGGGCCAGGGGAGGAGAGCAGTGTGCAGCAGGGGAATGTCCTAGGTGTGTCTCGTCCTGGCCGGCAGGCAGGAATGATATTCACTTGAGCAATATTTTCCACAACTCGCCACGTACAGTAATGACGCTTTTATAGCTTAAAAATAACCATTTACTTTAAAATAAAAAGGGGCCCCATCATAGGTGTTAATATAGTAAAGCAACAAGTAATGAAACACATCCCAATACACAGCTAGCTCTGGATCACACTCTCCCACCAATGCACTCAATAGCCGTGGGGAAGTCAGAGAAAACCAGCAAGGAAACGAAGGGAGGGAAAGTTCTGTTCTCAGGGTAACTCACAACTCTAGAGTGTCGGCTTCCAAGTGATCAGTCCCCATACAAAACTCCATGATCCTTTCCGCTCTTCAGCTAGGGACATTCTGTGTTCTCTATTCGAATGGGGAATTTATAATTCTTTCAATCAACCATCGCCCTGAAAAGATGCTAAGAAAGTGGTGGCTCTTGATGTGAAAAGCTAGAGATGCACGAAGCGCATCAAACTGGCTCTCTCAGCAACACCTAGACCACTGGACCCTCCAGTCACTTGCTGGCCAGATGCTGTATTGTCCAATCAGAATCAAGCTCGTGATCACCTAGAACATCCCCTGGTTGCCAGGTGACCAGGATCCCAAAGCAGCGGCTTTCGCTTGCCAAGCAGCTACACCACTCTCCATTTCTAGGGGGCGCTCAAGAGCAACAGCTCTCATTGTAGTTGGCCAGTAAGTTAATTTTCTCTCCACCAATCAGGAATCTCCTTCAATTAGAATTCAATTAGAATCTCCTTCAATTAGAATTGCTTCTTACTCTCAGGCTCCCAGGGCAGCATTTCTCAGCCCCCTGCGGTGTCTTTAATTTGCTTCCTCCAGTACCTATGGCAGCCTATTCTATGGCAGCCTATTCTATAACCTAATTCCTCTGCCTTCCAATGGCTTAATTAAGAGTCCCAGAGACTCATCTTTCACTTAAAGTTACAGCTCCCCAAATTTCCAAAAAAGAAAAAAAACATGAAGTGAAAGACCTCTAAGGCAGGCCGGTGGATGCAGTCCCAGGGGCTGATCAGTAGAGATCTGGGACATACCCAAAACCACGGATAGTAGAGACAAGGACCCGAAGCCTACAGTTGGAGGACCTAAAAACACACCTTTGCAAAGCACAGAGGAATTCTTACTTCAAAAGTTAGTGGGAAAGAACAGACTATTCTGGAGGGGAAAGTGGGTCTCTCCCTAGAGAAACAGGGAGCGAGTTGAGAAAACGTGAGGACTGGAATGAAGGAGATAGGAGTGAGGGCAAGGTCAGGGCTCTAAGCCCTTGCCCAGAGGACTTTTTATAAAAATGTCAAAACCACTGGAACATAAGCTTAAAAACACACCCTTCAAAAACGTCGAGAAATTAGAAGGGAAAAATTGGCCCAATTTCCCTGAAATGAGTGATTTCTGTCCTATGGAAATAAGAAACAAGACTACAGTCAGTGAATATGATCTGTGGGATACTGGGCCGTTTAGCATTCCAACGTGGCAGCAAAAACACCAAATTAAGTAAAACCTCTTTTGTCCTGGAATGCTGGGGGACTTCGTTCTGTCTGTGTTGTTTTTGGTAATGCAGACTGTATGCTGTCAGCCCTGTTGGTATTTGATGGCCTGGTAAAGCCAGCAAACCTTCACCTGTGGTTTTATGAGTCAAATGGAAAATGAGGAAGAGGCAGAAATGTTCTGCTGAACATGCCAAAGCTCCTAATTCTGGCCAAGCTGGAAACTGGGAAGGAGGGGAGTAGGAAGGCTGAGAGGGGCAGAGACAAAGACAGACAGATAAAGAGGAGGGAGGGATGGGGAGAGAGGAGAGAACCTTTCCCCTTCTGTAGAAATGTATGGCACCACAAACTTTGTCTGACATACACTAATAAATTATGGTTGGATTATTTTTATCTGTAGTGAAATATCTGACCGGAACCTTTATTGAATTGCAAACAAACAGCGCCTAGACCCTCCAACTCTCTTTGCCTTCCCCTGCTTTAACACAGGGGAAGAAAGTGATTTCACAAATAGAGAATGCTCAGTCCTTAAACAGAACTGAAGCCAGTTTAAAAGGAGAGAAAACAAGCCCCTCCCCAAACCTGCATGCAATGTTTGTTTTCAGCCTGAAGTTCCAAAGTAGATCTGGTCCTTAAGAATGCTTTAGTGCAGCTGTTAACTTTTTTCTCCAGTGTGGAAAGAAACAGGTGTGTTTCAATTAAAAAAGCAAACTGTCCGGAAAATGACAAAATTTTAAGAGTGGTTTATCTGACCACTGAGGTCTGTGAATAACAATAGGATTTAAAAAGGAATTTCTGCATTTGCCAAATCGGAAGTATTTTACTTGGCATAACAAGAAACTGTAAGCCTTGAAGTCCTATCCCTAGGCAGAGAAAAGCAAAACTTTGCACTAAATATTGAGATACATGAGAAAAGTGTGCTAACTGGCCAAGGAGAGATTCAGTGGATTAAATAGGAACTCCCTCCCGACAATGATTGGGACATGATTTGAAACAGAGAAGTGCAGGATGGAGAAAGGAGCAGTATTGGAAAGAAGGCAGGATATTGAATCCCAATGTAAAGAGAATGAAAATTTTGTGATTTGCAAGATCTAATCTGGGTGGATCAGTCAGAAATGAGAGAATTAAAAGAAATTGTAGTTTACTCTGACGTTCTGTCGTCTCAAAATTCAATTAAGAGACAATGGAAATCTATAAAGTAGAAAAGAACGTAAATGTAACTCCAATAGCGAGACTATGGAAGTAGAGATTTTTCACCCAAAAGGCATAATACAAAGACTTCCTTTTTTCCAGCTGTCAGCATCTCCCAGCATGGGCCAAAGGAGAACAGCAGGACTCAGGGAGGCATTGCTGAAACCCTCACTTCCACACCCGATCCCCCCACCCAGCAAAGTCCGGGGGCTCCCCAGCACCCCCAGGCTCAAACAGAAAACGTTCTCTTTGGCTGTTCAAGCCCTCTGTGACCTGCCCCCTCCTCCCTTCTCAGTCTTCTTGCGCTTGACTAGACTCCCCTGCACATCCCTGGAAGATGAGGCCTCCCAGCTGTTCCTCCAACCAGACGCCCACTGGGCTCCCCACCTGTCACACTGGTCACTTTTAATAGCTTCCAACTGCTCTTTAGTCTCAACTTTCTCCCCGCCCCCACCCATAATCCATTCAGCTGCCAAAATGACTCGAGTCATGGCTTCTTCACTAACTCCTTATCACAAAACCCAGGATCAAAGCCAAAGGACAGGCTGGGCCTGTTCCACTCTTCTGGACCTGGTCCTTCCTGCCTTGTCATCTTCTCACACTTGACTTCCCACCCTCAGTTGAGTTTCACCCAGCTAGGAAGCCCCTGAGTTCAGATTAGAACTTGGTTGGGTCTTCCCTGACCCTGGGCCTGGCATGCCATAACACACACAACACACACAAGGCATTTTGAAGCTTATTTCCATCACATCCCATTTATAGCTTATTTGTACAGTCATTTTCATGTTCTTCCCCCCATTAGGCTGTGAGCTCTTTGAGATCAAAGACTGTTTTTTGTCTTTTGTTGTATCCCAGTGACTGGTAAACAGTAGGTACCTAGTAAATGTTTGTTGATGTTTCAACTTGTAACCTGGTGGGGGAAGGAGGAGGCAGTGGAAAGCTGCCAGAGACTAGGAAATAAGAATATGGAAGGTGTTCCAAGAGCTGAACCTTGAAGGGAATCAGATTTCTGGGGGTGGAGGAGAGTGCACACACAAGGGGATGGGGGACAGCTGAAGCCTGCAGACATTAGGGATGTGTCACAGGGGTCAGTCTTGGTCCCAGGACAGCTTACAACATGGGTGACCCATGGAGGGAAGTCTGGAGGAGGGTTCTGAAAGCCTGGAATATCCTCCCTCCCTCCCTCCGCCTCCCAGGGTCACTGTCTTCCTTTAAAATGCAGCTCAAATGGGGAGAGACAGAAAGGGGCAAACTATCTTATAGAGAAGAGGCAAGGGAAAATAAGTACAATGGAGGGGAAGAACAGGAAGGCAAAAAGGAATGGGTCAACCTTATAATCATTGAATTTGGCTTAGGGAGGGAATGACATACACACTAAATAGGGTATCTCACCCTACAGGAGAGTAGGGGGGAAGGGGATGAGAGGGAGGACGATGGAGAGGAGGGCAGGCTGGGGGGAGGGAAGGTGAAAGCACCCACTTTTGAAAAGGAACAGGGTCAAAGTAGAGAATAGAACAAGTGGGCGGTGGGATAGGAGGGAGGGAAATATAGTCAGTCTCTTACAATATATCTACTATGGTAATGTTTTGCATTAGCTACACATGTGCAACCTATAGTGAATTGGTTATCTTCCCAGTAAGGGTGGGTGAAAAGGGAGGAAGGTAATGAATCTGGAATTCAAAGTTTTAAAACCGAATGTTTAAAATATATATATATATACACACACACACTATTATTAATACTATTTTACATGTAGTTGGGAAATAAGAGGGGATATCCTGGGGGACTGCTATTTTGGGGAGGTGGGTAGGGGAAAAATGGGGAGAAAATTTGTAACACAAAAACTGTCGGAAATGAAGCAAACCAGAAATTAATAAAGCATTTAAAAAAAAATGTAGCTCAAGCTTCCTGGGCGCCTCTGGTCAGTTGGGTGAAGCCCAGGGACCCCTTTTGTATGTGCATAAAATAAAATATAAGGGGTTACCATGGAAACCAATTAAATGGAGACCCAGTGATCACATTTTTTTTAAAGCAACTGTGGTTAAGTAACTTGCTCAAGATTACACAACCAGTTAGTGTGTGTGTGTGTGTGTGTGTGTGTGTGTGTGTGTGTGTGTGTGTGTGTGTGTGTGTGTGTGTGTGTGTTAAGTATCTGAGGCCAGAACCTATCCTGGGTCCTCCCCAACTCCAGGGCTGGCACTCTTCCTCACTGCGCCACCTAACGACCCTGATCAAAATATTTTTAACCCAAGTTCACAGGCCCCAAGGCTATGTTCCTTGAGGACAGGCAGTGCCTCTGAACCTGTCTTCCTGGTTCATGGAGGTGTCAGGGAAGGCCATTTCGGTAGGGCAGCTCATCCTGGCAAGGAGGGACCAGCCCTAACCCATCTCATATAGAATCACCCACCCCTCTTTAACCATTTCCCACTTATTCTGTCTACAGCTTGTCTGTATGTGTGTTTGCTCATCACCTCCCCCATTAGACTCCTGGAGGGCAGGAGCTCTTTTGCCTCGTTTTCTCTCTCCAGTACTTAGCACACAGTAGACCCCTGGTGTTTACTGACTGCTAGAGAGAATGTGGCTTAAGGAAAGGCAGGAGGGTAGATAGTGCAGTTTCCTGACAAGAAATCTGAGAATTATTTCCACCTAGACTGTCATCTGGCGACTCTTGAGAACTCCCCATCTTCCCTGGGCTTTGGGGTTTCCTTTCTCCTGATTTATTCCCCTCTTCACTGTCTGATCACTCCCCAGTCCCTTCAGCCACATCAGGCTCCCCAACTACGGGAGGCTTTCTCTCTCACCTCAACAGCTTCCCCATCACAAAATCTCTCCAGCCCTATCCCCCCCCTTCCCGGCCGAGCCTCACTGTGGAATCACCAATACCCAGTGGACATGCCACACTGGCTGTTCTGGAGCCACCGATGGTCCAACCTATCTACTGAACTCTTCGTCCACTTTCCCCCTAAACCCTTCTTTCTCTTTGGCACCAACATCTGTCCATTTCCCAGCTTGTAATTTTGGTGTTTCTCCAGCAGCTTCACCCTCCCCCAGTCCACATGGCCATTCAGCTGTCTGCTCTCACAAGGTCTTTGGCACCTGCCCCCTTCTCTCTACTCCTACAACCTGCCTGATTCAGGCCCAGGCTGCAGCCTCTTCCCCACCCCCCATCCATCAGGCACATGGCACAGGTCTGACCATGGGACCCCTCCTATTCAGTAAATGCCAGTGGCTTATTATTGCCTCTAGGAGAAAATATAAATTTGTTGAATTTTTAAGTTCCTGCACAATTTAGCCCTGACCAATCTTTCAGGCTCACTGGACATAATTCTCCTTCTGAAACCCACTGTGATCCAGCCAAAGTGCATGACACCCCACCCCCTTTCTACCTGCCTTTTTCCCGAGTGCTCCCCATGCCTGGAATGCCCACCCACTCCCTCTCTTCTATTATGCAGCTGAAGGCCCATCTTCTGCACAAAGCCCTTCCTGGGCCCCCAGCTGCCAGTACCCACTCTCCCAAACCCCGTGCATTTAACCACTCGGTGTAATCTGTTTTTGTGTGTCCCTAATGAGCATTCTCTTCTTCCTCTGGCTTTATTTCCAGTGCCTTGTGCTGGCCCTGGCCTTGCAGGGCGCTTAATAAAGCCTCATGGACTGACTGGGTACACTTGGGCAGCCCCATGACAGCAGCAGAAGTGTCTGCTGTGAGCCAGAGAGGGAGGAAGTTAGGAAGGGGAGAAGTGTCAGGAACAGCTACAAGGGCTTGGAGCAGTCCAGCCGGGGGCCAAAGTGCAGGGACCAACCTACTGTCTCTTTGGTCTTGTTTCTGAGGTCAGAGGCCGTTCCTCTGTCACAAACCAATGTTGCCGTTAGAACTCTGGGCAGTGATCCCCCCATCCCAGGGGTGTCTCCCACACAAACCCTGAGGACTCCAGAAGCACTGGGTGGACCCATAAGGACCTGGAGCTGGGGCCACTGCCCAGCTGCTAGAGAGGGCCAGACTCTGGGGAGTGAGCCTGGACCTTCAGAGTCCTGGATTCATTGACCCATCAAACGTTCTTTTTTGTAACCAAGTGTTTCAACAGTGACAGAGTGAAGGGGGCTCCTTTTCTACCCCTGAGCAAAGTCTTGACCTAAAATACTGGAGATCAAAGTGTAGTTTTTGGACTGAGCTAAACCAGAAAAACACCTTTCACATGTTGAGTAGGGGGCAGGGGTGGCCTTCCCTCTCTGGGCACACGGTTCAGCAAGTGTGGAGCCTCCCTAGCTCTGCCCTCCCTAAAGCCAAATGCCGAGAGAAGCTGGCAGGGACCCCAGAAGCATGACTGATCAGCCTGCCATTCAAGGGGACATCACAAGTCTGTCTGCATGGGCAGAGACACCAGCTAAGTCTGAGCCAGAAATGGGAAATTAAAAGGTGGCAGCTGGTATGGGCCATGGAGAAAGCCGGATGTGACTCAGGGTGAAACTAGGTGGGATCCCACCCAAGGAGGAGTCAAGGGTCTGAAAGCTGGACACCCACTTGTGCCTGGTCTGTGTTCTCCCAGACACAGACGTACCCAGACAGCTTGGGGCTCAGTGGCCCCCACGAGGTCCTGCCCCTCTGTGTGGCCCAGCACACCCCACCGCTCACCTATCTGCTTTCTCAGGGATGTCTGGATGGCTTCCTGAGGCAGTGGCCCCTCTACAGTCATAGGTCCAGGATTCCTCTTTCTTTACTAAGTGTTCATGGGCAATGGGCTGACTCATGTAAAATCACCCTGCTCATGTCATGGTGTGAGCTCCTAACACCAGAACTGGAGGCTGCTGATGGCCTCAAGCCTGAAGCTCCTTTGGCCCTGGCTCATCCTCTTGATGGGGTCCAGGATATTCTGGCCAGAACTAGACCTGGAGGAAAAGGATTCCTGATTCCTTTAAAGTTAGATCTTTTGGGTTCGCTTTTCAAGGAGAAGATCATAAGGCTTTCCTATTTACTCACACTAAGCTTTTATCCTTAACAGACCCCTTTGCCTCTACTGTGCATGATGAAAATGCATAAGGAAGAAAAAAGGAATCAAAGCAGCAAATATATAAATTACAAATTTGTTCCAAAATATACTTACATTAAATAGCATCAACATTCCATGAGGAGATGTACACAAACGGTCCTCTGCCCTCTGGCATGCACCGGATGCGCCATGTAGGAGTCCACAGGCAGGCCCTAACCACCCTCGAGGGACAAGAAGGAAGCACAGCATCTGCTCTGGGCTGGGCAGAGAACCGACCCCATTGTGGCCATTACAAAGTCTAGGCAAGCTATACTCGGTAATGATCGCTTTAAATTTCCCAAGAATCATCAATAGGCTATACAGTATGGTTCAGAAAAGTAAACATTTTAAAGCAAACAACTTTTTAAAACCAAATACACACAAGTTCTTGCTGTATTTATGCTGAGTTCTCCATGTAAAATGGACAGTTAGGAAGGTTCTCTTCTTCAGTACAACACGGTCACGGGACGTGTACAAGCCAGTGGGGCAGGTGGGGAGTTGGAAGGGGTAGGGGAGGAGGATGCTGAATATTGGTTTTTTCTCTCTTTTTTTTAAAGTGATAGATACAACTTGGAAGTGCAAAACCATGGTCCTGCCAGCCTTCATCATCTGGCATAACGTTTAATGTAATCTTCAACTTTATTCCGGAAGTCCTCCTGCAGAGAGAGAGAGAGAGAGAGGGGGATAAATGGCACAGAAACACTCCGATAACAACTCTAAGCAACAACACGACTCTTACTCCAAGCTCTCAGGTGGCATAGCTGGGGAGAGATCTGCAGGCACATTCGCTTGGTGTCCCAGAGAAGGCAAAACCATCAAAGAATGCCGTCGTTTACTGCTGCCACTGAACCAATCTGTGCAAGAGCTTCCTGTGGTAGGAGCTGTGTGCAGGGCCAAGACCACTCCTGTCCGCCAAAAGCAAACAGCTGAGCCACTCAAGACTATAGCTGCTATAATCAGGACAAAGATCAAGTCACAGCCTTTGAGAACTGGTCACTGTCTACACACCTCCATTCCTCTGGCTATGCAGTGGGTACGATTTTATGTATATCCCTGTTCCGGGAAGAGTCTAGAGGAGTCTGGGGGTCCTGTGAATGAGAACTTGTCATGCTGGACTTGCCCCGATTCAGTCGGGGCAAGATCAGGACAGAAGGCAGGGGGCTTGGAGCTGGGGTCCCGGCAGCCTTCAGGGAATATGCGACAAAGCCCAAAAGAGCCAAAATTATACTCCCAGTCTAAGGCAAAGTCATGGGTGATGCTGAGCATTCCCCTCTGGAGCCCCCTAAAGACCCAGGTGCTGGGGTCAGCTGTGAGGAACTGATTTTTGGCTGCAGACTTTTAGTAGGGAGGACAAAGATGCTGAGAAGAGGCATCAGGCCAGTGATTGCACATGAAACTGCACATTTGTTATGTACAACTTGCTATTCCTTTTAAATATATAATAAAGTTATATAAATTTCTTTTTCTCTCTCCCCCCATATACTTTCTACCCATTTCTGCCTGAGAATAACTTTCTTCCCTCAAGGCCCAGCTGAAGCTTCACCTTCTATGTGAATCCTTTTCTGACCCCCCCCTCCCCCCCCCGCTGATGACTCCCCTCAACTCCCTTGTGTTTGCCCACTTTGTATGAATTCTCAGATTTTATTCCATATGGGCTTCTGGCTGCCTTCCCTGTTAGAATGTAAGCACCCAGTGAGGATTACTTCGGTTTTTGATTTGCATCCCCAAACCCCAGCACACAGTCGGCATTTCGTTATCCCTTATAGACTAAACTGGCTTGTGTTCTGTCAATCTTCTCCCTGAATACACCCCTTCTCACGGTGTGGACTCTACTAATCACATCAGAATTCCTCCATGCACATTTAAGGTCACCCAAGCTGGTCACCTGCTATTTCCAGGGCAGGTTTCAGGAGTCTGGTTATAAATAGAGCGGCAGTTCACGCTGCCATTCCAATGAATTCTGACATGAAAACATTTCTAATGACAGCTCATTTTAATAAAGCATGAGAGCCTAGAGAGAAAAGAGAGAGCACATAGTGCTTTTTTACGCTGTGGCTAACTGAACAAACATTCTAAAAAACTACGTCCTTTAGCAAAGAAAAAGATAGCATTTCTTCTGGCTGATTCTTTTTTTTTTCTCTAGAGAAAAAACTACCCCAAACAGCAACATACATACCAAAGAAAGCAAATGAATACTGTAAGAGTCTCCAGTCTGGGGAACAAGGGAAGTCCCAGTTAGTCATTAGCAACCTCCAAGGAAGGGCTGAAATTCATATGCAGATTTTGTTTATTCAAGATGAAGAAGGTTAGTAACAGAAAACCACCCTTCTTTTCAGGCTCCCTGGCAGGAAACAGCCTCCCAAAGACCAGAGGAATTTCAATGAAAGGCCGTCAAAGACTGTCTTTATGAAGAATTTTATTCCCAGTGGAACAGTGAAGGCTGCAAGCTATCTTTACAGAGAGGGCAGGGCCAAGGTTTTCACTTTTCCAGTTCTGGGGCATTTTCATTAGCTCTGCCTACTTACTTATTCCTAAGAAAACCTTGGCTCATGGGAGGGTGCTTTTTATAATATATGTTTTCCATGAAAGGAAAAGGGTTTTTGAAGAATGCCACACTGAGTGACACTGGGGAAGTTCCACCACCCAAAATGAACTCATTAGGGCATTGACTCTGGAGAAGAGTCAGGGAAAAGGCAGAGTGAGAGGCTCTGGGCCAGCCGGAAGGACACTGACCCAGGGAGTGATCTGGATTCTAGCAAAGCCAGAAAGAGGTGGGCAGGGTTGGACCAGAAGGGAAGGCCCACAGTGACTCACTGCAAGAACAGGAGGGGTTTTTATGGGGAGATGCCTGTTGGGTTTGTTCTCAGAGGGCTGGACCCAGAGGCCCAGAGAGGCAGACCTGACTCAGTGGAAGGAACAGCTCTGAGCTCCTCAGAGCTAAGCTCTGTGCTCCTCAGAGCTAAGCTCTGCTTCAGGAGGTGGCAGGTTCCCAAGCTAAAGCTAGATGGTGGAGCTGGGATTCTGGTCCAGATAGGGGAAGACTCCATGACCTCAGTGTTCTCGAACAACTCAGAGATTTGGTGACTTTTCTTAACCCAGTTTAGCTCAGCAGTGGCCAACTAACTTGTCACTAGGTAATCAAGTCAAAATTTAAAATGAGGAAAATATATATAATTTGTTAGTTTCTAGATTTAAGAAAATCTAATTAGGAAAACATTACCAGCAATTAAATTAGTCTGCATTCAGTTTGCTTTCCAAACTGAAACCTTATTTATTTCCATCTCGAATCACAGGAACAAATTATTGACCTGCAAAAACAATCCTCTCCATATTACTCTTCCTGTGAATCATTCTTGATCTATGCATTGTCTCCATTGGTCATACAGAGATTTTCCACTAAATGTTGGGCAGGATATAAGATTACATGGAGTAAAGCCTCATCAAATCTAAACAGAATGCTAAGAGGAAAAGGTCAATTGGAATTGCATTCCCTGCTATTTATAAATACATTTTTATTGCAATCTTTTGTTTTCACATAACCTAAATTTTCCTCTCTGTTTCTTTCTATTCTATTATCCTCTTTCCAGGGAGCCATCCCATAGAATTAGGAATTTTTTTAAGTTAAAAAAATGTGCTATTTATATTTTAAAAAAAATAAGGTCATTGGACAGGGTGAATAATAACTGCTTTAGATTATGCAGAGTTTGGAATTAAGTCAGATTTGCAGAGAATTCGTCTATTAGGATAAATCTTTTTGTGGTTAAGCAGCTTCTGGCAGGCATTGTGCATTCAAAAGGCATGGAATCAGCTAGCTGCAGAGGAAGCCAGTTTATGGAAGGCAGTCACATTTGCTTCCTGGATTAGTGTTCTTTTCCTTCTTCCCAGTGTCTCAGACGTTTTCCCTCCGTAAAGCTCCTTGGGGACACTCAATCTTCATGCTCAGGGGGCAGCTGCAACTTGAGGGTCTAGGGATAATGCCTATCGTTCTAGCTCAGGAGCTCCCCCTGGTGTGCTCCGATCAAGTCAGTCAGGAGACTAAATTAGCTTTTAGCCAAGGGATTTACTAAGACAGGAGAGTGAGACCAGCTGGCACAAAACACACTCTCTGAGAGCTGTGCCCACTCTTCACACACACAATCCCTGGGCAGAGTGAGGTCAGACTTAGAACACAATGATGAGTCATATGCACATACACAGGATCCAAGAGAGCAAGAAAAAAAAGAACTGTCTGCATGGTCCTCAGGCAGCAACTTTTGGGTCCAGTGACTGCGCTGCTTGCCCCCATCTGATCCTTTCTTGAGTCCAAAACTGGCTTTACTCTTGGCTGAGACCTTGCAATGCCTTCCTTCTTTATGCATCTGTCTTCATCTCTGCCTGTCCTCAGGCATGTTCCAGCTGGACCATTTGTCTCCTCTGGCTCTGCTGACATTAGGGGGTGGGAAGAAAGGATCCCTTCCTCCTTGCTGCCCTCTAGCAGAGATGAAGAGTCTGTCTGATGGGCCTGGGCTCCTCCATGAAATGCTTCTTGATATAAAGAGAGAAGCAGTATGTCTGATCCTTTCAGACTGTGGTGTGTCAGCTGCCTTCATCCAATGGCTGGGGCTTTATAATCTTCTCAAACTGACTAAGGAAGTGATCCTCTATTGTTGTGAGGCTGACTACAGGAGACTCCATTCTGGGTCTTCTGTGACGTTATCAACTAGGTGTGGGGAGAGAAAGGGTAGCCAGGTAGCTCAGTGGATAGAGTGCCAGGCCTCACATTAATAAGATTTTCGAGTTCAAATCTGGCCTTTGACACTTGTGTGATCCTGGGCAAGTCACTTCACCCCATTTGTATCAGTTCCTCATCTGTAACATGGGGGACACAATGGAGAAGGAAATGGCAAACCATTCCAGTATCTTTGTCAAGAAAAATCCCAAATCAGGTCATGAAGACTCAGACTCGACTGAATGACAGCAGCAACAGTGGGAAGGGAAACCCTCTCCCTTCCCCTGGTTCACACTCTGGGCTTTCTGCCGTGTCTCTACTTAGGGAATAACAATGATAAAGATGTGTGGATACCACTTTAAGTTTGCCAGATGTCTTCTTTCTTCACAGTCACCCTGTGAGGCAGGTCCTTGGTGGACTACTAATCCTCTTTTCGGATGAAGGTCAGGTCAAGCTGGGCTCTGGCCAGCAGCCCCTGTGCCTTTGATGATGAGAACTTGATCAGGCCACACAGCTGCTCTGATGTGACATGAAAGGCCTTGTGCTTTGTACATGTGAGATGACAGCTCCTGGGACTCAGTCTGAGAGTCCCCAGAGGCCTAGGGACATGTCCCCTCATTTCCTACCCAGCTCAGGGTGGGGAAGGAGAGAAGGTGGAAAAGAGTGGGGGCCTGGGATTGTGACTGTCGCCCCACACCCCTAGTGAAGAAAAGAAGACGCTGCCCGCCTCGAAAGCTGCCGTTGCTTCTGTTTGCTAGTAACTGTTTTCTCTCTTACAAGAGAGAAAGTGGCTTTGTCACTTAAGGCCAAAAGAAGGAAGCAACAACCTTGTCTTCAAGGTTTTAAGCTTGAGTGACTGGGGAAGACAGCAGTGCTGTCAACAGAAAATGAATGAGGAAATCGGTTTTTGAGGCAGAAGGTAATGTTTTATTAAAGAAGGGATGAGAAGATGCCTTCATTTATTTCATTCTTCTTTTTGTCCTTCAAGTCAACGCCTTTTAACAGCTTATCTGATATTTCTTAAGTGACAGAAACTCCTTAAAAACGTTAGAAATCCCATACAAAAGATAATTTCGAGCTTCACTTCCTAGCCTTTGTCAATCACTCTGCATGTTCAAAGGAGATACTGTAAAAGCAGGGCGAGGGCTGCATTCGAGAGAACAGTTGTCACCAACCCTTCAATCCCCCACAGATCCTTGTGACCGGATGGCTATTTATAACCGTAACTTATTTTTCTGCACAGATTTCTGCAATGGGAAGTAGGTTTCAAGAAATGTGGAAGAACACCTTAGCAAAGAAGATCTTAAAATTAAAGACAAGTCTTGATTGCTGAAAATTTCTGTTCCATCATGACTATGGATGCCTTGTCATCGGACACTATCAGGCACTAAGGATTTCATGGTAATCTGGCCTCACTCAAACAGAGCTCAATGGTCACCTTGCTGTCGGAGGAAGCCTTCATGTCACCATCGTTAACTCCGTCTTCCAGACGGGTGATGGCTGGTTCTGGGCTGCGTTGGGGGCTGTCTGACCACACCTGCACCAGTCCTCACCTGGAGGATCATCTTGGGAGCACACCCCCCCAAAAGGGTAGATGGAGAGCTGTGACCTGACTGCTCGGTGCTGCCTCAGAGGGCCGAGCCAGATTTTCAGCAGGGGCTGGAGGCCCCGTCGGCAGTGCAGGAGAAGGGTGAAGCTCCCTCTCGCTCTGAGATCCTATAGCAGAAGGTCGAAGGATTTCAGACTTTATTGAAAAGCCGTCTGCAAGGAATGCTGACAGGAACCTGAAAGCAGCCTCCCACTCCTGGCACTGCCAGGCCTCCGTCCTCAGCCCCACATTCTTAACAGATATCTGCAGCAAGCCAAGAAGACAGAAGGCTCAAGACAAAACTGATCAGAGAGAAATAGAAAGGCTAAGATGACTCAACTGCAGGATCTGGGGGACGGCCTCTACTGAAAGACTTTCCTGGCCCCTCCCAAGGCTATGGTTCTTCCTTTCACCCCATCTGGTACTTGTTCTTTTCATATCTGTTCTACACAAACTTCAATGAGCACTCGCCTCTTCCTTTAGAATGTAAACTCCACAGGAGGAGTGACTGACTTACTCTGTGAGTGTTCCGGACTTGGGGTACCTGGGACAGAGGCACCTTAAGTAAAAGCTTGATGACTAGAACCAAGTGAACACATCTGTGAGCTTCTACCTCGTACCCATCCGACTAGCAAGATGACAAAGGAGCACGATGACCACTGGTGGAGGGGCTCCAAGTGTGCCTAATCCACCATTCTGGAAACAATATGGAACCACGGCCAGAAAGCCACTACATTACACGTCTCCTGACTCAGTGACACTCATATCAAGCAGGTACTCCAAGGAGTACAAGGACAGAAAGGATCCATGTGTTCAAGCATATTTCTAGCTGTACTTTCCGTTGTTTCAAAGAATTGGAAACAAATTAAAGGCATTTGCATGTTATTGGACTGTGAGCTCTGTGAGGGCATGGATTGTTTGTCTGCTTTTCTCTGTGTCCCCAGTGCTTAGGCCAGTGACCAGGACATAGTAGATGTTTAATAAATGCTTTTATATTTGACTTGAATAGCTAAAGAAATTGTGATACTTGAATTGAGAGTAATTTTACTTTAAGGAAGGAGTCACATAACAGATTCAGAGAAAGACAGTCTTTTATAAACTGATGCAAATACAGAAATAGGAAAACAAGTTATTCAGTGACCAAAACAATAATGGAGGGGGGAGGACAATGAAAGACCTTGGAACTTCAGATTGAGTAAGTGACCAATATGAATTCAAAAGACTGAGAATGAAGCCCACTTTCTATCCCTGGGGCTGGGAGGTGATGGACCAAGATGTACAGAACCAGACCTATTCTTATACACAACTAAAGTATGGATTTATTTTGCTTAATTGTACATGTATTTGTTACGAGAGGGATTCTACTCCCAAGAGAATGGTGGACATGAGAAAAAAGTCATGTCGTTTTATTAATTGAAATTAAATTGATGGCAAATTGTTATTGAACAAGTTTGGGTAACTGTATTGATGTTCAGTATTATACTTTCAATAGAACATTTAATTAAAAAAAAATAAAGTGAAGGTGTCATGCCTCTAGAGTAAAGAAATGTAAAAATGCAAACAAAGAAACCAGAGGAAGGTCCTTAGGATTTCAAGGACCCAAGACTGCATCAGGATGGCCGCTTCCTCTAAGGGGGAAGTGTTTTAGGAGCCGCCCTGATGAGGATGAGCTCTCAGACCCGAGCTCAACAAATGAGAGCTCTGGGTAACCCAGGAAGCCTGATGCTGGGGCTTTGCAAGGTCTTGACTGCTTGGCTCCCCCTCTGAGAAGCCTACTGGGTGGACACAGAACCACTTACAACAGGCTCCATCTGCAGCCATAATTAATTCTCATGGGACATCAGTATTAGGGAGGAGCTGCACCGTTACTGTAAGCTAAGACAAGACCCTTTCTCTTCTCTGGGCCTTGGTTTCCACATCACTTAGCTTAATATTCTGGACTCAGGAGGAGACCTAACATTCCAGAAACAGAGATCTGCTCGCTGACAGTCTATGCAGTGAAAAACAAGCAGATCTGTTTGCCATAGCACTGACTCACCTTGTCCCGCAGATGGTGTTCTGCAGCTTCAATATTCAAAGGATCATCAAAATTCAAAAGGTCCTTAAAAGCAAGAGAAATGGTGAGTTTGTGAATGTTGCTTTCCTCTAAGTGTCTGGGGAAGCCCTGGCAGGGCCCAAGCAGCCTGTGAAGGCCCCAAGGCCCTGGCTGCTGATTCAGACGGAGGAAAGAAGGGAAGAAAAGGCCCCAGGGAACCCGAACATCACCACACGTGCTGTGCTAACCTAGAACTCACTGTTCAATATGAAAATGAGTGTCACAAGGATCGTGTGAATCTCTCTGATGGCAGGGACTAGGGTGTGGTAGGAAAGCAGTGACCTAATATAAAAAGACCTGGGTCCAAATTTGGAACCCAAAGTGGGGCATACAAGTCACAGGGCTGTTTGTGAGGAAAGCAATCACTCGGTGAGCCTCACGGTGCTTCGAATGCGGGTGCACCCTGTTCTGGGGCCACTTCTGAGACTGGAGTAAGCAGAACAAGCATCTTTACTGGCATGTGGCTAAGAACAGGGAGATTCCTTAATTAAGAAACTTGTTTAGTAAAGCCCTGTTTTGTCTCAAGTTTCTCTATTTCTCTTTTCTGACCTACTCACTTAGTGTCCTGTATTTTTCATGTTTATGAAAATGTAGACTTAACAGCAGTACCAGAAACTTGGTGCAATGCCAAACCAAACCCAACCCAACTCCCAAAGCCCAAAGGGAGCTTCAGGGCATCCCAGGCTGGACCCAGGTGGGCCTGGCAGAAAAAGGGGGTTAGTTAGATTTGCTGTTGTCTTTTAAATTCCACAAGGACAAACAAATGCCAAACAGAACATGTTTTCCCCAACACATGGAAGAGGTCCCTCTACTCATTACAATGTATTCTTGGGAAACCACATGATAAACAACATAAACAACATGCCAGTAACAGGAGCCACCTTCTCCCAAAGGGATCTGTGGACTCAAGGGCTGTGTTCCTAACCAAAGACAAGGTACCAAGTCACTTTGCAAAGACAACCACTCTAAACCTCCATAATCATCACTAAGAAAGAAGTCACAAGAACCCAGGCAGAAAAGTACTGTCCCAGAGATGAGAGCCCCTGCTTTATACCCAACACCCTTGTTGGACCCTCACAATCACCCTGTGACTTGCCTGTCACAGTCACCAAAGCCAGGAAGTGGCAGGAAAGGGATTTTAATGTGTGTCCTCCTGCCTCTCAGCCAAAGCTTTCTTTACTCCTGTGGTTACTTAGATACCCTGATTCCCTAAGAGGACTCAGGGGCTGTATGTACAAACGTCTTTAAAAATGCATAAACCAAAACAAATAATAAAAACAGAAAACAACCTTAATAGTTGGTATTTATACAGCATTTGAACACTGGCAAACTGCTTTCTTTACACATATTATCTAATTTGACCCTCACAATAACCCTGTGAATAAAGCTACTTATAAACATATTACTTAGATGATTTCATTAACGATGATATTGGCTTCTCAGAATTTAGAGAAGCCTTTGGATGACTTGGGACAAAGAAAATCAATCTACTGATTGACATATGATAAACCTCACAACTTCAGTGTTTTACATCTTAACATTTTTTTATTAGGCTATATCTTCTTTTGCTATAATCACTTTCTTTGCATAATTTGGCACTGTGTTCACAAGAGTTTGACACATATTCCTTAATTCTTTATCATGAAACTACATTCTTACCACACTGAATATTAAACACACTTTTGTTGAACAGTGTATTTTCTTTCTTTTTTTTTTGGAGAGGGGAAGGCAGGGCAATTTGGGTTAAGTGACTTGCCCAAGGTCAAATGGCTATTAAGTGTTAAGTGTCTGAGTGTGGATTTGAACTCAGGTCCTCCTGACTCCAGGGCTGGTGCTCTATTCACTGCACCACCTAGCCTTCCCTGAACAGTCTATTTTCCTAAGTCTAGCCTTGATTATAACTCAACAGTTTTGTGTTTTTTTTTGTGGGGTGAGTGGGATATCACTCTCTCAACCCCTGTCTCCTTATCACCCTTCTCACCCCAAGTGAAATAAAATAAGAACAAAACCCTAAGAGCAAATAAGTACTGTCAGAACAAGTTAATTCCCAACTGGCCTCATATAACAACGCCTCATTCTGCCCCTGAATCCACAAGCTCTCTGTTCAGTAAAGAAGCTGGTCACTGAATGCTCAGAGTGACTGCATGTTTCAGTTATTTTTTTTCACAATGTTGTTGTCATATAAATTGTTCTCCTGATCCCTTCACCCTGAATCACTGTAGTCTTCCTAGTTTTCCCTGAAACCAACTTTTTCATAATTTATGATGCAATTAACAATCCTAATGGAAAATGTGAATGAGATAAACTCCCTCACAAAATGGAAAACAATAGCAGAATGGATCAGAAATCAGAATCAATGTTTACAAAAACACATGTGAAACACCAGGATTCACAATGACTTCAAACCAGGGGCTGGAGTAAAATTTCTCACACTTCAGTTAAAGTAAAGAAGAAAGGACTATCAGTCACAATCTCAGAGCAGGTAAACAGCAAAAACAGACTCAATTAAATGGACAATGACATTGTGCTGACAAAGTTCTGCAAACAACTAATTAATTATTAATATTGAAAACATGTGCTTCGAATGACAAAGCATGTAAATATTTAAGGAAAGTTAAATGAATTACAGGGAGAAAGAGCAAAACCTAACCGTGGAGTACCTCCACACATCCCCTTTAAGTTATAAGTAAATCTAACCAAAAGGCAAACAAGAAGTTAAGCATCTAAATATAATTTTAGAAAAGTTATGGGGCGGCTAGGTGGCGCAGTGAATAGAGCACTGGCCCTGGAGTCAGAAGGACCTGAGTTCAGATCCGGCCTCAGACACTTAATCCACACAGACAAAAACCTAGCCATGTAACCTTGGGCAAGTTACTTAACCCCAATTGCCCTAAAGGGGCGGCTAGGTGGCGCAGTGAGTAAGAGCTGGCCTCGAAGTTGGGATGACCCGAGATCAGATCCGGCCTCAGAAAATGAGCCCCCACGCATAAATAATGACTAGCCGTGTAACCTTGAGCAAGTTACTTAACCCCAATTGCTTTAAAAAAAAAAAAAGTTAGATAAACTTCCAGTGATTCCTGAATGGGAACAGAAAAGAACTTGCATATTTCCAGTTGTGAATTACACCTTAGCAAAAATTGACCACGTGTTGGGACATTAAAAATTTCACAATTCAGAAAAGCAGAAATATCATGTTGACTTTTTATGGGCCACAATGCAACAAAAGTTATATTCAATATATGTCTGCTGAAGAAACAATGAAAAATTCACTGGGGACTAAATAATTTAATCTGAAAGAATTGGTTGGGTCCAAAAACCAATCATAGAAACCATAATTTCATAAAGGTAATGACAATTTAAAAAAAAACAACAACAAAATTTTGAGATCCAGCCAAAACAGTTTTTAGGGGAAAATTTAACACTTCCATCAATAAAAGAGAGAAAGAATGGATCAACAAATTGGACATTCAATTAAAAAAATGAGAAAACCAACAAACTGAAAACAAAACAAAAAAAAATTACAAAAGTCAATAAAATAAACTATTAGTTAATTTGATAAAGAGAAAAACTAAATTACTAGCACCAAAAATGAAAAAGGTTAATTCACAACAAATAAAGGAATAAAAGAAATTAGAAACTATTTTGCCCAGTTATGTGCCCAAAAAACTAACAATCTAAATAAAACAGACAAATATCTACAAAAATATAAAATGCCTAGCTCAACATAACAAAAAACAGAAGAGTTAAATAATCCAAATCAGAAAAAGAAACTGAATAAACCATAAATTAGCTCCAGGGGAGAGGAAGGGGTAGAGCAGAGAAGGAGGATGTACTTGGGATCAGGTAGACTTACAAACAAAACCTATCAACTATTTAAAGTACAATTAATTATAATATTACATAAACTGTGTGGGAAAAACAGGAAAAGGAGCCCTACCAAATTTCTTCTACATTACAAACATGGTCTTGATATCTAAACTACATACCATATAATTTGCTTAGCTATTCCTCACAGTTTTTTGATACTACCCAAAGTGCTGCTGTCAATATTTTTATGTGGCTTCTTTTCTTCTTTCTGTGATCCCTTTGGAGCAAAAGCCTCACCTGGAGAATGGAGAGGATGGAGACAGCATACTACACAACGGGTGCTATGTAGATATAAGCTATTATTATTATATTTTACTAGGTTTTCAAAGGGGTTTAAATTGGCTGAGTTTCCAGGTAACTGAAAAATGTTTATTTTCATCTCTTGGATGAATTTCTCAACTTTTCATAACACTTGGCATGGTACAAACTCATTCAGATTCTACCCCAATTTGGAAATTTCTATCATTTCAGAACAAGTTTGTTTTTCATTATATCATCAATATACGTAAGAGAGTTCCTTATTTCCTCAATGGAGGCCAAAGCTTCTAGGCTCACTAGAAACAAAAAACCTCCAAAATATTTTCTGGGTGCTTGTTTTATAGTCTGATGAAGATGCTCAGATCTCACAGGCTTGACTTTGGTTGCTTCTGACAATGGCTTTGGTACAGCCTTTTCCCACTCCTTCAGTACTCTAGCCTTTGCTTGGTCATGTCTATGACAAGCATTTTTCCTTTGTGGCAGCTGGTTTTTTATTGATCTTTCTGGCATTCTTCCAAACCCAAGAAGCCTATGCCTGTCTGCTGAGGAATCAGTAACAAGTCTTCCAGCTGCTCTGTCCCTCCAGAGCTTTTGCTTCTTTTCTGAGGACTGACGAGGTTGTTGTGTAACTATTGTCTGGCAGATCTTGGCGGCTGTTCTTGAGCATCCTTTACTTTTTGTAGGGTTGATTCTGCTTCACTGCAGGTTTGAAGGAGCTTTCTTCATAGCAACAGCAGCAGTGATATCTTGTGCATTCTTCACATTTCCTCAGAGTAACCTTTATTTTTTAAAACCACACAAAAAAGTAGGACACTAAACATGAGTGTATGGCACAAAATCCAGCCTGAACCAGCTCCGTCTGGTCAAGGCTCAAAGTTCCGAATCAGCCTTGTGGAGCCAGAACACATCAAACTAAGACTGTGTGAGGAATCGGCACAATCAAGTCCCCTAAGGGAGTGTCAGCACCACGTTTCTCCCTCCATGGCTTCACCACACTGAGCAGACACAGAATCACTCCTCTCAGCACTGATACTGTTTCTTCCAAGGCTATTTTCCAGTTAGTCTGTATTATCTTGTATATTCTAAGTACAGGTTGTCTTCTCTGCTAGAATGTGAACTTCTGGAAGGCAGGGTGTTATTTTTGCCCTTCTTTGTATGGCAGAGCTCAGCCCAGATCTTGGCACACTGACCTAAGACATGCTGGTTGAACCTCCTTGGTCTCTGAGAGAGGAGGCCAGAATCAGGTCTCACTTCCTCACAATTTCCAATGCATGCTGCCTCTACTCCCTCCCTTTTTCTATCTGCCTCCCGTTTCTGGGCACCTTTGCTCCTTAGAATATAAACGGATGAGGCACTCTCATTTGCTTTTTGCATCCCCAGGGTTCAGCACAGTACATGGCACTCAGTAAGCACTTAATAACTCCTTTGGTCAGTCAACAGGCATTCATTATGTGCCTAGTGTATGCTGAGCACTGTGCTAAGGACTAGGGATACAAATAAAGGCAAAGGCAGTCCTGTTCTCAGCACAGACTAACAGAGAGAAGGCACTGATGCCGAGGGGAGAAGGCAAGGCTCCCTGCAGCTGGGCTTGTAGGAAGCCAGGGAAGCCCAGAGAGGGAGATGAAGATTCACAACAAAGCCCGAATCCTCCTTCCTCATGGATGGCTCAAGATCTGGTCACTGTAGGCCGCCAGAAGGGAGCCGGGGCTGGGAAGCTTACCAGTCCCGGGCAGCTTCAATTTGCTGACTCGGAGAAAGTCAAATGGAATGATCAATTCCTCTGCCATTTCGAAGGGAGCTTTACGAATGACTGGGCATTGTTAAGAGAGAGAGTTCTCTGGCTTGGTTTCCTTCTCTATGTTGCAGAAACTGCCTAGTGCATTTAAAGGAGGGGCAGGATGAAGGCAGAAAACGTCCAATAGCCACTGTGGGGACTTCCCTTGTAGTTTTGAAAACTGATAGATGGAACCATTGGGGAAGCAGACAAAGATGTGAACCCAAGTCCCTATGTGACCACACTGAAAACTGAAGACCCTGCGGTTAAGGGCAGGCACTGGGGTAGAGAAGAAGACGTGTGTGGGACAGGTGGCCCATAAGGGGCTAGACACAAGGATCTGGACAGACAGAAACAGATGGAAGAGGGGCTGTCAAGTGATGGTCCTGGCATACACACTAGCTATGTGACCTTGGGCAAGTCACTTAGCCCCCTGATGTTTCCTGTGCTGATGACATCATAGGCACCTGGCAAATTGGCATTTGTTTGACATAATGTCTAAAATTAGTAGACAGGAGAATCAACTAAAATGGACATTAAATGAATGATTATACTTACAGTAAATAAAGAGTTTAATCCCCACACAACATCCTGAAATGAAAAACAAACATGCATTAGGCTCCCATGAAGCTTGGCTGCACCATCTCGTACTGATGACACAAGCTACATTACAACAAAGTGGGCTTCAGAACTTTTTCTTACTCCTAACATGCATATTAAAATAAACCTCACTTGGGACAAAAGGAGTTCTGGGCCTGTCATGCTGAGAGTGGAAACAAAGAGTCAACGCTGAGACATAAAAGCCTGGCATGAGTCAGTTCTGAGGGCTGTCCAGTCTGATATTTGGGGTCACAGGACAAACTGCCACCCCAGACTCTGGTCCTCCTCCAGGTAAACCCCAAACGCCCTCAGCAGGCACAGTAACTGATCACGGCCCTGTGCCCCTTCTGGGGGCAGGGCTCACCTCAAGCTAATGATTCATAGCGGGAAAACACCTCTTTTTGAAAATTAAAAAAAAAATTTTTTTTGATAGAAAACCTTCCTTCTCTCCCTCCCCTTCCTTGACAGATCCTACATGTCCCTCCCTGGAAAGGTTTGAGGTAGCTGGGTGCAGGTGGTGAGAGTTCCGTCTAGAGACAGAGGGCCTCTGTCCTGACACTTGTCCTTCTTCCCCTGGGGTCCTAGGCTTCTCCCTAGTGGAAGGAAGGAGCCAGTCTGGGTGAGCTGTCACCAGGGCCCTTTAGTCCCAGCCCCTCCCACCCTCCTCTCTTCTTCTGGGGCCCCCTGACTGGTGGCTGCTCCTCCTATAATTTCATTTCCTTTCTGCAGATTTTTTCCAGCGTCCTGAAGGCAGCACCCATAATGCCCAGTGGTATTCCCGGGATGGAGAGGCTAGCGTTTATCAATTATTGTAGATTTCTTTCTTTCTTTATACTTCTTGTTGTAGATTACCAAAAAAACTACACTCTCTTTATCTCTCCCAAGCTCCTGACACCTTTTTGGGAAAGCCCTACATCCCGAGGTGTAATAGGACATGACAGGGCAGACCGACTCCCTGTTTGGGTCTTGGGCAGTAACTGAGTCATAACAAAATGCTTCATTAAAAAAAAATAAACATAAATAATTGTCTTTTAAACATGATATTATACAAATGGAGTTTGTATCAACACAAGCCCACATGTCCTAACAGAGACGTTAGAGTACAAACAAGGAAGGCCTCCTGGTCCCCATGGGGATGACCTAGCTGTCACCTCCAGTCAAGGGCAGCCCCCTCTGCCCGATGGCATCACATCCCCATACTGGGAGGCTTCAGCAGCAGCAGCACCCTCATCCTTTCTTCCTCTGCCCAGCTCCTCCTCTAGACTGGCTGGAACCCAGCACAGGCAGATGGGTTTCTTTTAAGTATATTATAAGGCCCTTGTGCATAGTCAAAGTAATCCATTCTTCTGTCCACTCCAGGGCTTGGTGAGACCTTCCTGCATCCCACCCCAGTGCCCTAGCTCTTCACAGAAGCACCTGTCAGGGGTCCTGAGCTCCAGAGATGCATGCAATGGGAATGGGAATTTGAAGATCTTCTCTGCCCTTTAATAGACCTAGAGGAGTTTTAAGACCTCCCCTGCTTTGAAAATAAACTCTGCCCTCTAATAGGCTGAATGTAATCACATGGAACCTGTGTTGGGAGGAGTTTGCTGAAGGGAAGCAGAGCCCACAGGGAGCTGGGAGCTAGAGCCAGAGAGATGGTGGAAGAGAGAGGAGGCTCAGGCAAGCAGATAGAGAGGTTTGTGAGTAATTATTGGTCTTATGTTGGTTGTGGGAAGGCTGATGGATGCTGTGGCTCTCAGTGTTACCTTCTGAATATCTTTGGTACTATAATGGAATAGGCTTACTGGTTTTGGGATTGGGTTTTCTGGTGTCTAAATAAATGTTTCAGTTCTGTTCTCTATATGGAGAGTCTGTTATATTTTGCAATAAGACTGTCATTCAATATTCATAGTCATGTTCTTTATTGTGATGGTGGGCACTATAAATATTGCATTGGCACTACAGTGCCTCAAAAGAGAACTACCTGCTGGACACTGGAGTACCCTCCCCAGAATGGATATGAATATTTACTGGACAGGTAATGAAGGCACCTTTGCTTCCTATGAAACCTACAATCCATAAAGCAATCCCCCAGAGGAAAGGCCTAAGCATGACCCCTCAGCCTGAGGATCAGAGGGGGCTATGAACAGGAAGGACTGATGAAAGCTAGTCACCATGGTTGGGCTCTAGGGAGACAAGTTCATCTATAGACATCCAAAGGGCTTTGTCCAAGTTATTGGTAAAACTGTTGAAAATGCCTGTCCAAGGCATAGCCTTACAACAGACCACTAGATACAGCCTTCCAGGTTTTATTCCATTCTGCATTTAATTTTCAATAAGGTTAAGACACCAAAGTTAGCCACATGAGGCCACCCCAGATCTCTACAATTTGCCCAAATGGATATTATGAAAGACTTCTTGTGAAATGTCTTGCTGATGATTTCTGGTCCAGATACCCACACAAATGGAAGCTGACTGCCTGTGTCCTCCATCACTTACTTAATTTTAAACAAGTTTTATTGCACCAGACTAAAGGACCAAGAATTCCAAAGAAAAACTATGGTGGGTGACATTTTTACATCCCCAAATTGACTATACAGAAAATTAGACAGAAGCCCCCAGGCAAAAACAAAGAAAACCCTCAAACCAGACCAGTGCCAGAGCAGGCAAACTTGAGGGCGGCCTCCCACTGTGGCCAGAGATTGGTCAGAGACATAGGGGGCCTGCAAGGATCCATATGTGGAAGCATCAAGAGAAAGGGCTCCTCTGAGAAAGCTCCACTGTGGCTGGAAATCATAGTGGGGCCCACGGAAGCCCCAGAGAATGACAGCAACCAGTGAGACGAGGGAGCACTCAGACCCAGAAGCTCAGGACCCCACTCCCCCAAAGCACCTGGGCTAACCTACTCCGAGCGCATCCTTACTGTCAGGCTCCCAAGGTCCCTAGCACTGTCCTGAAAACAGTAGAATGAACTTCAAAGATCTGGGGTGGAGAGTGGGGGGGGGGGGGGAATAACCCTGGCAGAAACCCAGGTGATTCAAAACTAGACCAAGGGGCTTACTATCCCACTTAAAAGCATAAAAAGTGGAGCCTGGCTCTGGAACAAAGCTTTAATTTAGGATCTAAGACTGGAGAGATGAGCAAGAACACACAGACCAATATGAATATAAAGAATTATCATGAATCCAAAGATGCCCCAAATCCAAATTAGTAAGAGAGAATAACTTCATAACTGTAAAGAGAGACTCAAAGGAAAAACAGAATTCCCATAAAGACTATGTGAATACTCTGACGAAATGAGGCCAAAGAGAATGAAGTAGGAGACTATGTCACCTAGTGAAAGTGGTCAACCTTCCCCAAGCAGCCGACTCCCTAAAAGGAAGAGCAGATAGAGACAGAAAGAAATATTACTGAAAAAAAAGAAAATGTTAGGTGTCTACTAACAAAAACAGTCTGCTCAACAGACCAAGTGAGAACCTCTAGGCTCCCTGAAAATCACTGTGCAAAGTCCCCTGGTGCAGAGGAGTGTGAGGGACCCCACGGCTCTTGGACTCTGGGGATGCAGCTGCTTAGCCACAGGATGCCATCTCCTCACTGTACTCCACGAGGACCAATCAGAATACTTCTGCCCATCTATGGAAGCTGTTTCCTCCTGTGGGCAGTCTGAATTTGGGGTGGGCCACCTTGGTGTGCTAATAAACTCCTTCTGTCTTATTTCCTGAGGATGTCTTACTGACCAGAATGAGGCCTAACTAAAATTTTGTTTAACACCATGATCAAAAATTATAAAAAATCTGGACACTATACTGTACTTCAAGAAATCAAAAATGAAAGCTACTGAGCTCTCTTAAAACCAAAGGGCAAAGTGAGATTGGAAAGAATCAATCACTTACCTCGTGAAAGTAAACCCCACAGCGAAAATTCCCAAGAGCATCACAGCCCAAATCCATAGCTTCCAAGTCAAAGAGAAAATATCACAAGAAGCCAAAAAGAAACAGCTTAGACATGAGCCCCTCACAGTTAGGGCGATTCAGCACTTGGTGGCTTCTACTAAAAAGCAGAAATCTTGGGATTTAATATGACTAAAGGCCAAAGAAATGGCCTCACAGCCACGAACAGCCTCCCTAAGCCAGACTTCATCTTATGAAGGAAGAATGACAGGGGCTGTCCTTTGCTTCTTCTTGTATCCCCAAGTCCAGTACAGTGTTTGACACATAGTAGGTACTTAATAAATGCTGATTAACTGATTTCAGGGAATCCTGGGAAGCATGAGCTGATGCCAAGTGAAGTGAGCAGAACAAGAACAATTTGTACAAGGACAGCAACCCTGACAGCAACAAGGACAGTAAGAGCTCTGCTCCAAGCCATGCTCAGCCATGTCTCCAGAGGACTGGGAAGGAAGCATTTTACTCACTTTCTGACAAAGGAGATGGAAACAAGGGGTAGAAAGAGACACATTTTGGACAAGGCTGCAGAGTAGAGCCGGACTACGCTAATCTGTTCCAACGGTTTTCTTTATCTTCCATTTTAAATTGAAGGTGGAAAGGGAAGGTGAGCAACAGTGATGCTCCTCCAAAGGGCAGAATTCTGTGCGTTAAAAAATGAAAAGAAGGGAAGGGAAAGTCCGGTAGGAAGTCCAGGTGCATGGGGGGCTTGGAGCTGTTCACTTAATCATATGCTTAAAAACAGGAAATGGTGTGAAGCAGAGAGGCCCAGAGTCCTTCGCAGTGCTGTGTGTGGGAGGAGGGAGGCTCCCTCTCGAGGCTCAAGCTCCAGATAAAGAAAAGTTCTGAAATCACCGGGCTTTCTTCAGTCAGAACGCTTCCCTGGTCACTGGCCTGGCTCCTATTTCCCAGAAGTGCGTTTTAAACCAGAGCGGAGATTGTTCAGATGCTGATTTGGGGCTAAGAGGTGACGGATGAAAAGTGAAAACATAACGAGTCTCCTTAATCTCAGGGAGGATATGGCTGCTCATTTTCTTAATGTGATGAATAGAAAGAAGTAAAAATCTACTATCTAAGCTATATGTTTAACTCTTTTCTATCATATGCCCTCCCTCATTTCTGCCAAAAAGCCATCCTTTTAATAAGGAGTTTAACAGCTCAGTGGCACCACAATGCACGCAGCACCAGGCCTGGAGTCAGGAAGACTCATCTTCCTGAGTTCAAATCTGGCTCCAGACACTACTAGCTGGGTGATCCTGGGCAAGTCACTTAACCACACTGCCTTAGTTTCCACATCTGTAAAATGAGCCAGAGAAGGAAATGGCAAACCACTCTATTATCCTGCCAAGAAAACTCCAAATGGGGTCACAGAAGAGTTGGACACGATGAAAACAACTGAATAAAAACCACAAACTAACAAGGGATCAACAAAACCAGGCAGGGACTCTTGCTGGAAATAAAGAACATGTATTTAATTCTTATCTTCAATGCTACATACCTACAAGAATGCTAATCTCCAAACACTTTATGACTTGAGGTCACTGAATTTAAAGTTTAATGAAGAAACTGATAATTGGACCCCAGCTCAAAGCAATCCTGAACAGAGCGTGCATTTAGAAACATTTGCTGGATTTAGTTCTGACATTTCAGTCTCCCACACATGCTATGCCGACTTTTAAAACCAGCTATATTATCAAATAATTAGGGAAATAATTTTGATTCCAGGAAGAAACCACCTTTCAGGAAGCAGCTAACATTCTCCCCACCACCACCCCCTGGAATGATGAGCTGCTGGTCTTCTCTCTTCATGATGTAAGATTTGAGACCAAGTGTCCCGGCGGGGGTGTTAGGACTCTATTTTTCTTTCAGCCTGAAAATGCAAATCATTTGTATAGCAAATAACAACATTTTTATGCACAAAATACCTAAATTACGGTGGTTCAGTCAGTCCTATCACAATAAATGTTTCCCTGAGGAGCTTCAATTTTTTTCTATTACTAATGAGCTATGCTTCTGCTTAGTTGTTTCTGCCTTGTCTGACTCTTCATGATACCATTTGGGGTTTTTCTGACAAAGACACAGGGGTGGTCTGTGATTTCCTCCTCCAGCTCTTTTTACAGATGAGGAAACTGAGGCAAACAGGTTAGATGACTTGCCCAGGGTCACACAGCTAGCACCTGAGACCACATTTGAACTCAGGTCTTCCTGACTCCAGGCCCAGTACTCTGCATTATGGCGCCACGTAGCCTCCCACTAGATCTATTGCTAGATCTATACTTAGAGCCCGCTGTATAGTTCAAAAGCTCAAGACAGCAGTTCCCCATGAAATAACAACCGTGTGCACAAAAGTCAGTAAAAAAAGAAAAAAAACTAACTTTAAATTCCTCAATGCATTTAACTATTTCTGAGTAAACAGCTTGATACAGTTCTCTGGGAATACTTTTAGAATTATTTAAGAAACAAAAGAAAGTATTTATCACTCGGGGCAGAGGAAGGTTACATATTTATGTTTGTTGCAATTATTCTGTATTGGTTGAAATATTGCTTTTTATAAAGTCAAGAAATAACCTTTCCCCAGAATCCATCATATTTACGAAGAGCATTAAAGGAGCCATATGCATTAGTTCATGCCTTGTGAAATAGGAGGAACTGGAAGAAGAAATCTCATACTAAGACAACAGCAATTTCATTTCTGCATTGGGCAAGCTGCTAAACCTGGCTTTGTGCTGTGGGGACCTACAGGAGTGTTTCTATAGCTGAGATGTGGGGTGCAATCCAAAGATTCTAGGGCTCACCAACTGCTATACAAAATGGCCTGGGCTTTGTTTTGGGGCACACATGCCTATGTTCACAGAATCCCAGAATTCAGAGTAGGAAATGGTCCAGCCTGTCCTGTATTTAAACAAGAATCCTGTCTATACCACAAGAAGGGGCTGATAACAAGAAGCGAGTGGGCCCGGGATATGGCCAGACTGGATAGGGCCACAGCAAGCTCGTACAATCTGTCCGTTTTCCATTTCATCGCCACACGTCCACTCACTCACCACCTAGAGACTCTGCCAGGCAGTAACGTGTGTCTGTCTTTCTCTCCAAGGTCATGGATGATCTTCTAGTCAAAGAAGTGGCCTTTTCACAGTTCTCCTTCTCCTTAACTAACCCAACATGTGTATTGGCTCACAAGAGCTGAATGTTCAGTTTTCAGTGTGAGCTGAGTTCAGAAATCAGAAAACATTACAAACTAGGGCTTGATTTCTTATTTTGTTGGCTGTCCAGACTTAAGAAAGTGATAGAGAAAATGTCAGTGAGGCAGGTTAAACTTAGGTGCAGTGTGTGTTCTCTCCCTGCTCCCAGAGAGCTGGTTGTTAAACATTTACCAGCACACTGCCACGCTCCTGCCTCCTTCACTGCCCCTTCTTGTGGCTCAGCAAGGCACTCCCTGGAATTGTTCCTCTAGAATCCTGCTGATTTTACCTTTGCAGCATTTTCTGCTCCCTCTCTCCATTCTCCCTGCCACCATCCTGGACTCCCCAAAGCCCTACTATAACTATAAAGCCCTCTTCACTGGCCTGGCTTCCCACTGACTAGAAAACAGACTAATTGTTGGTGGAGCTGTGAGCTGATCCAACCACTTTGGAGAGCAGTTTGGAGCTTTGCCCAAAGGGCTATAAAAAAGTACATACCCTCTGACCCAGCAATACCACCTCTTGGGTTGTATCCCAAAGAGATCATATTAGTGGGGAAAGGACTCATATGTACAAAAATATTTATAGCAGCTTTGTGGTGTCAAAGAATCAGAAACCAAGGGGATGCCCATCAATTGGGGAATGGCTGAGCAAGTTGCAGTATATGACTGTAACAGAATCCTATTGTGCTATAAAAATGAGGAGCAGGAGAGACTTCTATGAACTGAAGCTGAGTGAGGAGAGCAGAACCAGGAGAACTTTGTACACATTAACAGACACGTCGTATCTGCCACAACTAACTTTGACAGACTGGGCTCCTCTCAGCAAAGCAAGGTTAGAAGACAACTCACGATGGGGAGTTATCTTATATGTCCATCATAAGGGACTCCTGATGCAAAAGTCTATCCCCATCCAGAGAAAGAATTGCATAGTCTGAATGCAGATGGAAGCAAACTACTTGCTCTCTCCTTTGTGTTTTGTTTCATTCTTTCTTCCTTGTTGTTTACTCCACTGGTTATAATGCTTCTTCACAACTTGACTAATGTTTAATGTGAAGGCATTTGTAGAACCTGTATTTGATTGCATGACTCCATGGGGGAAGAGGGAGGGGGTGAAAATTTGAAACTCAAGGGACTGTGGAACTGAATGCTGTAAACTAAAAGTAAAAATAAAATAAAATAAAATAAAAAAGCAGACTGAAATCCTCAGCCTAGGGCTCGTGGCTATCATTTGGCCAGCTCTGGTCCCTCCCAGTCCCTCGACTCCACTCTGTGCTCCAGTCAACTAGACAAATCCCAATTCCCCCAAGGTGCCCTGGGTCCCTCCTTTGACCACATGGTTTAGTCTGCTTGCTACAGCCTTTCCTTTCAACTGCTCCTTGTTCAAACCCTACCTACCACTTCCTCCAAGGCCCAGCTCAATGCCACATCCTCCATTCCTCCAGAGAACTCAGCCCTGTCTGTCCAGAGCAGCTCACGTGCACTGGACTGATTTTGTGTTCTCTGGCACTGGAGAGGGCAGGTGTGTCCACTATCTCTCCCATTATATCAAGCTGTCCAGAGGCCAGGTTTTGAGCTGTATGATCTTTGCAATCTAGACAGACATCATAGGACCTCAAAACAGGATTGTGGAATAAGCTTTCTAAACACAAGAAGCTCTGAGAAAAGAATCCCAGAGGTATTATTTTCAGGGCCCTTTAGATCTCTAAGGTAGCAGAATAATCCAACGGCTTTATCTGGATAAATGACAATATTTTTTGCCATGTCAGATGGGTTTGTACAAAGTACATAGTTGAGGGACTTCTCAGAGAAACACAGCAGTAGCTTGTGAAAGATGACATTTCTTTCTCAAGTGGATATTATTTATCAAAAGGGGAAGAAAAGAGACATTTGTATAAGGAACTGAGAAAAGGACAGTTCTGAGAAGACGTGAGAGAAAGCAGTGCTCAAATGAAGGTGCTCCGAGGACACCAGGGAGAAAGGCCCCTCAGAGACAAAAGTAAGGATGGACTGACGGCAGAGATGGCGGGAGGATGCTCTAGTTACATAAGCCTCTCTTAGTGTTCTGAGGTTTAGAGCCCTGAAGGTGCAAGCAAAGAACAGTTTGGCAACAATGGGAAAACTATATGCTGACTATGCTATATGTGAGAGAACTGTAAATGTGGAGTTTCTGTTGGCTAAACATCACTCCTCACAAGGAGGCCCTGACTTGAGGCAAGAGAAACAGAGGGAATGGGATCCAGTCAGGGAGTTAGTAGGCACTTTGAGCTGAGCCCCACTGCTTAGAGAGAGACAGGCTCCACAGTGGATGCTGGAGAATTGATCTGATGAGAGGTGGGATGCTGCTGCTTCAAAGAGCTGATCGGAACTCCCTGGGCTTGTCTGCCTTGTTCTTTGGCACCAACTACAACCTGGGAGAAGGGAAACCCCTCTCAGGCCATGGAGCAGCTATTTAACTTAGCTGTTTAAAACAGCTAAGTTTTAAACATTCTAAGCTGGAGGCAAAGGTTTTTCACTGAAAAAATGTGATGCTGCCTTTGTACCCCTTGAAGAGAACAAACCTGGAATGCTAAGAAGATCTGACATGGACACGGGCTTAATGTTATTCTAGAAAAAACACTGTGTTTGTGGCCAGACAACCTGGGTTTAGAGCCCAGCCACTGCCCGGGCTCCCTGGCCTTCAGTTTCTCCTCCGTAAAATGCAGGGCTTTGACTAGAGCACATCCAGCTTTCATTTTAAGAGCTGATGAACCATGCACCATTTGAGGTCCCATTCCAACATAAAAAAACGAAAAGACTAAAGAATATGGAAGGACCTGATGAAGATGCAATAAATTGAAGCTGGGTTGTTGCTCAGTGGATTAATTTTGGAGCAGTTTCCCTGGAGACTTTTTTCAGCTTGCTTTTTATTCTGTTCTTCCTGCAATGACCAGAGATGAATTAGTATTTTACATGACTAAAGAATGGGAAAGTCCAGAAAGCAGCAGTTGCAGAGACTTCAAAGAGGTCGCCCGCTTGCTAGGCTCATGAGCTTTCCTTTTTTAAAGGAAGTCTAAGTAAGTGACTTCCAGATGTGTGGTTCCCTGTGCTCTACAATCCTGCTCCAACAACAAAAACCACTCTGTCATAACCTTGAAATTCAAAGATGGCAACTCGACGGCTGGACTGGCCACACTCATTCTGAGCAGGTGCTGGGGTCAGAGCAGGCGGGGCCTTTCCCTCCACATTCCAGACATGCTTCCATCACTCACAGTTAGTGTATATGAGTGCAGCACCTCCTGAGAAAGGAGGAAAGCAGGTCAAAGGCCCAGCATGAACGGCCTTCTACTGGGCATATGCACTGAGCCTGCAAGCTCATTTACAGACGTGGATGGGCCAGAACCATCAATAATAGTCAGGTAATTGTTCTGATTGTAAATGGTCCAAGAACAATGATGATGATAGCTAGCACTTACATGGGGCCTGCTAGCACCAGGCACTGTGAGAGGCACTTTCCAAATACTATCTCATCTGATCCTTACAACAGCCCTAGGAAACGAAGCACATGTAAGTAAAGTGACCTGCCCAGGGTCACATAACTAGCGGCTGAGGCTGCTCTGCCCCCTGCATCACCCATTCTAGTCTTTGGCTAGAATCACACTGTTCGTGGAACATGGACATGTGATAGACACACAAGGACATCAAAAAGTTTCTCGCTAAAACTATCTAAATAAAAGAGAATAGAACCACATTAAACTTTCCAGGGATGAAGCTGGGCAAACTTGCCATTGAAATCATCTGAATTTACTCAAGAGACAGTATAGCAGAGTGCACAGTGTTAGTTTTGGGGTCAGGAAAACCTGGGTTTGAATTCTGCCTCTGCTGCCGTGCGTGACCTTGGGAAAGTGACAATCTCTATGGGCCTCAGGCAACTCCTGAGAACTAACTCGATCTGGGAGTCCCCTCAGCCACAAAGAACCATTCATCTGTCCCTCTCAAAAGCCACTTTCAGAGGGGCCTGAGACTACAGTTTCTCAGCTGCTTTCAAGTGAAATGCCTTCACTAACTGGGGAGGAAGCAGGGCCTGGAGAAGCACAGGCCCCACCAAACACAATTTCCCTGTGCCTGTTCAGTCAGTCCCACCATGATCTACAGACCACAGGGGCAGGTACCCAGGCCTTGGTTTCCTAGGTGCTTCTCCCACATAAAAACTGAGTGATTCAGCCCATTCGAGTTTCCAGCCTTTTTTAAAACTAGAGACTAATTCAAGAGACTCTACTAAATACCTATGAAGTACCAAGCAAAAGGCACCCCGGGCCAGCTGATGTAGGGCCAGGCTTGGCTGTCAAAGTCTGCCCGATATAGACCAACCTTGTGCTGTCCCTCAAAGCCACTCGGGGACTCATCTGCCTGGTGCAGGGGATTCATTCTGGGTAAATAAAAGGTTCTTGGAGAAGCACCAGGCAGGGCACGATGCCTGCCCCCCGGAAGTGACAGTCTGGTAGGGGAGGCTGGGCAGGGATGCAGAATAAAACAGCAAAATTGATAGGATGGGTCCAAAGGAGGAAGAGAGCATCTTGGGTGGGGAATCAGGGAAGGCTGAAGACCAGAAGCATGCAGTGAACTACTGTCAATCAACAGCCACCAGCCCTGTCCTCCAGAAGCTTGCCCTCTAAGGGGGGAGATAAGATGAGTGAAGGGATGGCCAGAGGGCAGCACAGAGCTTCTCTGAGGGGTAAAGGCTGGGCAGCCTGCTGCTAGCTGTGCCTCTCAAGACTGGCCACTTGACTCTCTGGGCCTTCTGAACCAGCGAAATAGAGGCCAAGGCTCCTTCCAGCTCTGGGACTACAACTAGGCGGCTGGGAGGAGGCCCTGAAGGGAACCGAGGCACAGAGCAAGCAGGGGAGGGGAGGCTGTGGGCAGCCACATGCACATGGGGTACCTGACTCAGGGTGGCGCCTGACTTTTCACTGGGACAGGGGAAGTAACATGTTCCATACCTTTAAGGTTCGGGTGGGAGCCCATCCAGTGCCATCAATTGAATGTTCTCTCAGTAAGCTGAAAGAGACAGGAAAACACACACTGCTTATTCAGGGTCTGGAGCCGTCACATGGACAAGACTTTCAAGGCAAGACTTATGTGTGCAGTTTTCCTGGTCTGGATATTCTCCTCTCAAGACATAGCTTGCAACCTTTCTACAAACAACCTGGGAAGTGGCCCTTCTCCTGAACAGGAGCCTCCAGGAGCCAACATCTGGAGAAAAGAGTAGGTGGAAACATGTTTTCCCAAGTCTTTTGTTCATGGGTAGTAATCTCATAAAGCTTTTGCAGGAAATCTTACTATGACTGACATCAAAAGAACACCTATATTTTAACCATATGGTGCATTCCTAGGTTTTAAAGATGTGAAAAATCTTCACGAACCTACAAAGTTCCATTTCACAATGCGCGGTTTTTTTTTTTTTGCTTTTTGGAGGGAGGAAGGTAGGGCAGTTGGGGTTAAGTGACTTGCCCAAGGTCACACAGCTAGTTTTTGTGTTAAGTGTCTGAGGCCGGATTTGAACTCAGGTCTCTTGACTCCAGGGCTAGTGCTCTATTCACTGCACCCCTAGCTGCCCTAACACAATGTGCTTTTTTCAAAGAAGTTTTTCTACTGGGGCGAGGCTCTGGGCCTGCCTTCTCTGTACTGATGGCTATTCTGTGGTCACTGTTCCTATGAACCATAATCCTTAGAAAGGGCTCATATTTGCGGCTTCTCTCCTCACCCCCTTCTCAGCTTCTTCAAGTTTTCCTTCTCTCCCTTTCCTGCTCAGGACCTGACACATGCCAGATGCTGCTGCCCTCACTGTGGGTCCACAAAGGGGCCCGGCTTGATTCCCCTTCCTACGTGCTCTGGGCACAGAAGAGTGTGGCCCCCACTAGGAAGCTTGGAATGGCAGCTTATGACAACATGCTACAACTCTCCTTCCAGGCACCAACTCTGTCAGTCACCCACGGAAAGCTGTTTGTTTTCTATTTTGGTCAGAATAACGGGTGCAGCTGATGAATTTACTCTTTCCATTTCTTTATCATGCAGCAGAGACCAGGAGACTGCTGGGAAGAGGTCTGAGGGTTTGTGACAAAGCTTTTGGTGTTCACAATACCATGACAAGTGCTCTAAATCCAACACAAATGGCCGTGGCTGGCTGGTTTAAGACTTTTCAGGGGACACAATGGACGGCAGATTTCCTGAGTCCACCAGGTGGCAGCATCTTGTAGCAATGAGGAGAGTGGAAAAGCCTATCTTCAGCCATCTCTGGTCAAGACACATTCTGGACAAATCAGCTCCTGAAATGTCTCCAGCCATGAGCGGACTCAGATTCCGGGTCTCTGACCCTTCTCCTGGCCTCTCTCCTCTGATGTTGGACGGGGCAAATGGAAGAGCAGGGCAAAGGTGTCTGCAGAGACAATCCAGGGCCCTGTCACTGTGTGTCAGGGTCCAGAGATCTTCAGCTGTTTGCAGCAGTGGAGGCCATGCCTGGGCAGCCCTGGGGGATGCTGGGTACAGCCCCTGCTGGCGCCCCATCCTCCTCTCCTTAGTTCTGTCAGACGTCCTGGGTTCCAGGCTCACGCCTCGTCCTGCAGCCACCTGTCAAGAGCACCAGAGTGGTGGGGAAGCATGTGCTTATCATCAGTCCATAAAAGAGGAATGGCTGAGAGAATCTCCAGGGAGGAGCTGGGAGGCAGAGCAATGGCTGGGCCAGTCTGGACCCTGCAGGGGAGAAGAGGGTGGCTCAGGACAGGCAGGAAGGACCTGCCCAGCAGCCCTCAGGCAGTCACCATGAAGCAAAGCAGGGCATGGGATCAGGGCCAGAAGTGCCCTTAGAGGTTGGCCAGTGTGGCCCCCTCCTCTGAGAGATACCCCTCACAGCCGCTGCTGTGAGCTCCCTCCTGTGGCAGGGGGGGCTGCTTTATCCTCTGGATCTGTACCCACTCGGCAGGGTCTGGCACCACAGATGTTTAGTAAATACTTGCTGACTGACTGCTCATTCACAGACTCCAAAACAAAGGAGGGAGAACCTTTGCTATAAAACACAGCAGATTGCTAGCCCCACTTCACAGATGACAACACTGAGGCTCAGGGAGGACCAGAACCCATCCTCTGACAAACCCTATGGTCATTGGGCTAAGCCAGGCCGCCCTACCCAAAATGATTGAGCTGCAATACGGAACCTGCAGAACTCAAGCCAAATGCAGACCAAATGTAATATTCTCTCCATGCTCCAATACCCTGTGAGTTTCCTGTTGGTGTGAAGGAACAGTACCCCCCAGCCCCTGGCCCCCCTTCATCCCAGGTGGTCCTTGACCTACCTGCCCCTTCACTTGCCCTAATGCTGTGTGACGCTTGGCAAGGACCACAGAATCAGCCCACAGCTCTCAGGGGGCATCGTGACTGAGCCCCCTTTTCTGCTCCCACATCTAAACAGGCAGCTCTTCACAGAGCGTTCGTCTTCTATTCTAGTCAGAGGAAGAGGCAGGGAGAGAGGAGACTGGCCCTCAGGCCTCGGGGTGGAGGCAGCAGCACATATGAAGGCAGAGGCCCTGGGCTGGAGCTGGGCAGATCTGGCCATTCACTCCCCCTCTGTCCTCAGCTCTGTCACTGTAAAACCAAAGGGGTGGAGTAGGAGCCCTCTTGGGCCATGTGCACCTGGAGATCCTTTGACCCCAAAAAAGAGGTCACTCGCCACTGTACCTCGCCCGAGGCCGAAGAGCCAATTTGGAAAGTTTTATTGGTCGAGGTGGAAGGTACAGAAGACTTCTGTCTGCTCCCTTTGTCTCTGCCCCCACAAATCATTCCAGAGAACCAATGGTTTTTAGTCATCCTTGTAATTTTTGATAATCAATTTTTTTTGCTTGAAAAGGTTTTCAAAGAGACACAAAGAATCTCCTAGAGGATGTGTTTTAGGCCTTCTCATGTAGCATTTAGGGCAAAAGTGGAAGTTTTCATTAAAGAGGAAGCCTGGTCTAATCCAAGGGCTGTAAAATGTTAACAGAAACATGGGCCAGAAATCTGCATATAAAGATCCCCAGGAGAGAACAGGGGCTTAATTCAAAAATGCAACATTATCTAGGCTCTGCAGCACCTTTATTTTATTTTATTTTTGGAGGGATGAAGGTAGGGCAATTGGGTCACACAGCTAGTTTGTGTGTGTGTGTGTGTGTGTGTGTGTGTGTGTGTGTGTGTGTGTGTGTGTGTGTGTGTGTGTGTGTGTGTGTGTGTGTGTGTGTGTGTGTGTTAAGTGTCTGAGGCTGAATTTGAACTCAGGTCCTCCTAACTCCAGGGCTGGTGCTCTATTTACTGAGCTACCTAGCCGCCCCCTTTATTTATTTTGTTAAAATTAACATTTTAAACTAATTAAATTTTAACTAATTGCACTTTAACCTGGCTCAGGCTGTACTTGAGAGCACTGCCTCTGGTAAGCCACATGTGGCAGAGAGGGAGCTGGAAATCTGGCATCAGGAAGTGCTGAGTTCAAGTCCCATCTGTGATATCTATGAGGTTTGAGATCCTTGGCAAGGCAGGGCATCTAGGTGGTGCAGGAGAGAGAGAGAGAGAGAGAGAGAGAGAGAGAGAGAGAGAGAGAGAGAGAGACAGAGAGAGAGACAGAGAGAGAGACAGAGAGACAGAGAGAGAGAGAGAGACAGAGAGAGAGAGAGAGAGACAGACAGAGAGAGAGAGAGAGAGAGAGACAGACAGACAGAGAGAGAGAGCACGAGCGAGCATTGGATTTGGAGTCAGAAAGACCTAAGTTCAAATCCAGCCTAACACATTTACTAGCTGGGTGATCCTGGGCAAGTCATTTTGCCCTGTTTGCCTCAGTTCCTCATCTGTAAAATGGGCTGGAGGAGGAAACCGCCAACCACTCCAGTATCTTTGCCAAGAAAACCCCAAATGGGGTCACAATTGAAATAACTGAACAAAGACCTTGGCAAGGCGTGTAGCCTTGAGCATCTCTCTGAGTCACTATCTGGTATGGGCCTTAGAAATTACAAATGCAAATCACAATGAAAAGCTTTTTGGGTCAAAGTAGCCACCCTTTCTTCCTGCTCTCCCCGAATTCAGAAAACTTCAGGGCAAGGACAGACACCACACCTCTGCCCTCCACACACTGCCCCAAGGGCAGGCACTCATGGAGGGAGGTGTCTTCCCGGCCATCTGAGGAATGAAGCAGAATTCACCAAAATCTGATCTTGAGATTGGCAAATGCCTTAAGAGAGCCCAGGTGGACTGAGGCAGAGCTGCCTGGACCAGCGCCCCTGCACAGCTATGTTACTAACTTGGGTAAAATGGGCAGCACTTGCTGTTCGTGTCAGAATACCTGGGCTGAAATCCCTACTACTACAGGTATAACCTGGACAGGGCACCCCAGCTCCCTGTGCCTCTGACTCCCCAGTGGCAAAATGAAGGTTGGACTGGGTGCCTTCACCCACGGAGAGAACACTAGAAAGCTACCGCACAGGGCCAGGTGAAAGGTGCTTCATGAAGGCCGAGCCTGGTGGTGGCTGTGGGAGTGGACACCGGGAGTAGCCAGGAGGGGGCATGGGGAAACCCAGCTTGATCAAAGCTGGCCAACGACAGGATAAGATAGAAGAAGGCAGGAGAGCAGCTTCCAGATGCTTTAACCTGATGGCCCCACTTCTGAGTTCTATTTGCAGGCATCAAATCATTATGCTGAGCCCCTATGTGCCCCTCTTCAAGGGCCTCAAGTCCAATGGCCAGACGCCCACATCTAGCTCTCTCCATCCTCGCTTACACAGCAATTATACATTTACAGATGGGCAGAAAAGTGAGAAGACAGTACATGGCTCTCATACTGGGGGGTCTGGATATGCCAACGGATGGGACAGTGAGTTGGGGAGAAAGGTTCACTGGGCCAAAAAAAAGGTGAGTGTAAATGACTCTGATTACAATTGGCCATCGTTATTTCTATTACCTGGATAAAACCAAATACTTTAGGAGAAAACTGCCCTAAAGCTGCTCTCACAATGAGCCCAACAACAGCTTGACCCCACTTCTCCTGTGCCACCACCTTTTAGGAGAGCAGGCAGACCCCACGGGCCTCTTCTCAACTGTTTCTCATACCCCTGCAGCACTGGGCAACTGGCTGAGGCCTCAAGATCGGTTCTGTTTTTAGAACAGAATGGAAGAAATACATGGATTATCATGAAGATTGGATAAAAATCACCTGAATTCTTTAGCTCTTTCTAAGCCATAAAGAAGGGTCTGCATTACAATGACTTCCCTTCCCCACATTCTTTTAATGGTGGCTCAATTTCTGACAGAAAATGCATCTCAACCTCTATCCCAGCAGAGCTCAGAATTCATTTCATCCCCCGAAAGAAAGGATGAAATATGGCTGTCACTGTGATTTGTCAAATAACAGGGAAGTAAATTGCGCCTCATTATCTAATCATAACCCCCTTCCTGGAAGCTGAATAGAAAGGAGGTAATTTCTGCTGGTCGTCAGAGCCCTACGGGCGTCCCCTGACATTCACCTGGATATCAAGCACACAAAAATCTTCAAGAAATCCTTAAAAGAAATTTGGTCACAAAGGCTGGGTTCTAGTGTCCTGTTGCTTCTCTTTGGGACAATTCTGGAAATGGGCTGTTTAGAATAAATACATTTTCATTCACCCTTTAGTGGAATAGCTCCTGGGATCCCCATGACAATGAGCTAATAGCACTAGGCCTAGCAGGCTTTTGTGGAAAGCTCAGGCTGGCCCTGAGGAATGGGATCCATTGCTGGTTAACAGAAGGCATCCCCAAAGAAGGTTGGTCAGCTCCATCACTGGAGACCAACAATGATGCTCTTGCATACCTCGCTGGGAGTGGGGAGGCCAGGAATAAATTCGAATATATCTAACTAAAATTAAGTCACAGAATCAGAGCTGGAAAACACCTTGGAAGGCTCCTACTACTCTCTCATGTGTGAATGTTGGCTAGTGTAAGTCTTGATTCTCTGAAGCATTTGCCCAAATTAGGAGACCTGACTGTAAAAAATGTTATATAAATCAATCAATCAATAGTCGTTGGGACTAATTTAAAACAAAGTCTAAAATGAAAAAATTCCACCTAAAATGGAAAGGTAAAAGAATTCTTATTTCTGATACTTTCAAAGATCTGTGGAGGTACCCCACCCCCACATAGGAATTACAGCCCTTCAGACTGACAGTAAACTTTCTCTTCTTTCTGGTACTGCGCCATCCCTGGTTATGCTTTCCCATGAACCCTCCACAGAGGGTCTTCCCAGCACACGAAAGTCCATCCGCTTTTCTTCCATCAACGACCCCTCAGTCGATCCATTTCCTGCTCCTCATTCTTGCTACAACACCTGCCCCACCTCCTTCTCGGTCCCAGTCCCTCATGATGACTTCATGCCACTCTATGGGCTGGATGGAGCCTGGGAAGCACTGGGCCATTCCAATACTTGGGTGATTTGTAATTCTTCCAAAGTTGTGCATAGCCTTTTAGGGTCTGATGTCACACACACATAACGTCAGCAGACAAGCACCAGGATTAATGAGATGAGCTTTCTCAAATGCCATACAAGTCAATATATTCCTCCTATACAATTATATTACTTTTAGAACTAAGAATGATAAAATCTTGGCTAGGAAAACGAAAACATTTAAGCTCTCAGTTTGGGATAGGAACTTCTTCATTTATGAACCATGACTTTTTCAGGGAAAGAAGATTTCAAAATGGGAAAACAAGGACTGTTTTCAAACATGAATTATTAAGCTTGCTGCCTGAGAGATACAACAACTACAATATTGTCACTGAAATATGAGTGAAGATTTCAGTAACTGTTTATCTGTCTTTATAGATTCTCAAGGGCAAAGGCCAAGGTCTCAAATGGATTTGTCATTTTGTGGATGATCCTGCCTAGCAGAGAGAGCTCCATAAACCTGTCTAGAATCCAGGCATTTTCCTCATAACTGAAAGAAATCAATCAACCAACCTCTCTAGAGAGGGCAGATTCTGGGGCAGATTCTACGCTGATCTTTCCCTGCTCCTGGGTGGTTCAAAAATTCTCTTGAGCTGCCAACTGCTGAAGTAATGTTCTCTAATTGCACTTGGTGTCTGATTATTATTTAATTAGAGGCTGAGGCCAAAGAAGATTTCTGATCTATTCTTTTAACTGAATGGCTACCACATGAACTCAGGCAGAGAATCCCAGCAGCAGCTCTCACCACAGTCCAGGTGTGAGCCCGGGGACTTGGGAGCAGGCTCAGAGAGGCAAAGGAGAGATGCTATGAAAGGAGAAATGAAAGGAAGGGGTGAATGATTTTGAACCTGGGTGGCTGAAAGGAGGATGGTGGTGCCTTCAAAAGTAAATGGGGAAGCCAGGAGGAGGGAAGGATTAGGGGAAAGGATGATGAGCTTGGTTTTGGACATGCTGAGTTTAAAGTTTCTAGAGGATGTCCAGTTCAAGGTGCTTACTGGGCAGTGGAAGTACAAGACGGGAGGCTGGGAGAGAGGTCAGGGCTGGACAAGCAGGTCAGACAGCTATCTGCACAGAGAGAGCAACTGAACCCACAGGACCTGCTAAGATCACCAAGTGAAATGATACAGAAGAAGCATGGGGGACCCTCCATGGTTACTGGGCATGATGTGGGCAAAGCTCTTCAAAAGAGACAGAGAACAAGCAGTTGGAGAGACAGAAGAACTGAGAGGGAGAGCAGGGAGAGAGATAGAAGGGACCGGAGGGGGGAGAGGGAAAGAGGGGGAGAGAGAGAAAGAGAGGAGAGGGAGGGAGAGACACAGAGAGAGACAGAGAGACGGGGGAGGGAGAGAGAGATAGAGATGGGGGAGGGGGGAGGAGGGAGGGGAAGAGAGAGAGAGAGAGAGAGAGAGAGAGAGAGAGAGAGAGAGAGTGAGCGAGCGCTGATACAACAGTGTAGAGAGAAGACAGCTTCAAGAAGAGGAGGATCAGTGTGTTGAGGGCTACAGAGCGGCCAAGGATAAAGACTCAGAAAAAGCTGCTAATAGGCCAACTCCAGCAGGGCCCAGAGAAGCAGACGGGTCTCAGCAACACTGCCAAGTAATGGATCCAGGCACAGGCTCCACTCCAACTGCCTGGACAAGCCCCTGGTTGAAGGCCTCCAATGAGAAGAACCCATCACCACCAGTAGAGGCAGTGGGGGATGCTTCTTAAGAAGAAATGATGATGTGAAGGATGCTCCCAGCCTCCTCATGGATGTTCCCACTTTGTTATTGTTTACTTTACATCCTTCATTTTCACAAGATTTTGAGTTACATTTTCCCCCAATTTTTCCCCTACCCACCACCCCAAAACAGCAATCCCACCCCCTCCTCCAATCTGCTCTCTCCTGTATCTTCCCCCATCCCCCTTCTGACTTTCCAGTAGGGCACTGTGGATTTCTATGCCCCAGTGCCTGTATATCTTATTTCCCAGTTACATGTAAAAAAAATGATAATAAAAATTTTAAACATTTGATTTTAAAATTTTGAATTCTGGATTCTTTCCTTTCCTTCCTCCTCACCCACCCTTACTGAGAAGATAAGCAATTCAATATAGGTTGTACACGTGTAGCTATGCAAAACATTTCCACAATGGATATATTGTGAAAGACTGACTATATTGCCTTCCATGCTATCCCACCCTCCACTTGTTCCATTCTCTACTTTGATCCTGTCCCTTCCCTTTTCAAAAGTGGATGCTTCCAACTTCCCTCCCCCAGCCTACCCTCCCTTCCATCTTTCCCCTCTCATCCCCTTCCCCCTACTCTCCTGTAGGGTGAGATACCCTATTTAGTGTGTATGTCATTCCCTCCCTAAGCCAAATTCAATGAGAATGAGGTTGACTCATTCCCTTTTGCCTTCCTGTTTCTCCCCTCCATTGTAACCATTTTATCTTGTCTCTTCTATATGAAATAATTTACCCCATTCTATCTCTCCTCATCTCCTCTCATTATATTCCTCTCTCACCTCTTAATTTTACCTTTTAAGTATTGTCCCTTCCTATTAAATTGGTCCTGTGCCCCCTGTCTATGTATACCTGTACACACACTCACATAAGTATTCATACACCCATATACCCTCCTATATAGACATATGCACACACACGCACACACACACACACACACACACACACATTCCCTTCAACTATTCTCATACTGAGACAAGTTTCATAAGTTACAATTATTGTTTTTCCATGTAGGAATATAAATAGTTCAACTTTGATAAGTTCCTTATGATTTCTTTTCCCTGTTTACCTTTTCAAGCTTCTCTTGCTTCTTGTATCTGAATGTCAAATTTTCTATTCAACTCTATTTTTTTCATCAAGAATGCTTGAAAGTCCTCTATTCCATTGAATGATCATATTTTCCCCTGAAACATGATACTCAGTTTTGCTGGGCAGGTGATTCTTAGTTTTAATCCCAGCTCCTTTGACCTCTGGAATATCATATTCCAAGCCCTTTAATCCCTCAGTGTAGAAGCTGCCAGATCCTGTGTTATCCTGATTGTGTTTCCACAATATTCAAACTGTTTCTTCCTGGCTGCTTGTAATATTTTCTCTTTGATCTGGGAATTCTGGAACTTGGCTATAATATTCCTAGGAGTTTTCTTTTTGGGATCTTTTTCAGGAGGTGATCAGTGGATTCTTTCAACCTCTATTTTGCCCTCTGGTTCTAAAACATCAGGGCAATTTTCCTTGAGAATTTCTTGAAGGGTGATTTCCAGGTTCTTTTTTTGATCATGGCTTTCAGGTGGTCCAATAATTTTAAAATTATTGTTCATGGATCTATTTGCCAGGTCAATGTTTTTTCCAATGAGATATTTCATATTGCTTTCTATTTTTTCATTTGTTGGATCTGTTTAATAGTATCTTGCTTTCTCATAAAGTCACTAGCTTCCATTTGCTTCAATCTAATTCTGAAGGAACGATTCTCTTCAGTAAGCTTTTGAGATTCTTTTTCCGTCCGGCAAATTTGGCTTTTTAAGGCATTCTTCTCCTCATTGGCTTTTTGAACCTCTTTTGCCATTTGAGTTAGTCTATTTTTTAAGATGTTATTTCCTTCAGTCAGGTTGTTGACTCTCATTTCATACTTTTCTTGCATCGTTCTCATTTCTCTTCCCAATTTTTCCTCTACTTTTCTTATTTGGTTTTCAAAATCCTTCTTAAGCTCCTCTATGGCCTGTAACTAGTTCATATTTATCTTGAAAGCTTTTGGTGCAGGAGTTCTGACTTCACTGTCTTCCTCCTGTTCCATGCTTTGATCCTTTTTGTCCCCAAAATAGGAGTCTAATGTCAGATTGCTCTACTTGCTTTGCTTCCTTTACTTGCTCATGTTACCACTCTATTACTTGACTTCTGAGCTTTTTTACACAGTAGAACTCTGCTACCAGAGAGGGGAGCTTTGTCCCAATCCCTGGGGTTTTTACAGCTGCTGAAGCTATTAGTTGGCTGCCCTCTCTGAAACCTCCAAATGATCTGGCAAACTGGTCATGCACCCCAGGACCTCCACCCTAGACAGTGATCCAGATCCAAGCAAGTTAAAGCAAGAGTGATCACCCCTCAGAATGGATGCTTGGTCCCCCTACAATCTGCAGGCCAGGAGCTCTGAAGCAGCCAAATGGTGGCAGCTGTATGGCTGCCACACCTCAGCTACTTCTCCTTCCCGGGGGAAAAAGGTCAGACTTCACTCCCAATTCCCAAAGTCCACACTGCACTGACCTCTCACTTTCTCCTTAGCATCTATGGGTTAATTCTGGAAACTGCCACAGCTGCTAGTGATCTGAAGTCCCTCCAGCTGGTGGCTGGTTGCAACCGCACTGAGGCTAAAAACCTCTGGCTTACAGGGGGCTGTACTGGGCTCCCAGCATGCTGTGCTGGCCCCTTCAATGGAAGTTAGCTTCTCTCTGTCATTTTGTGGGTTCTGTATGCTCCAAAGTTTGTTTAGAGTCATTTTTTACATGAATTGGAGGAGGTGGAAGAGGGAGCAGAGCAGAAGTCCTGTTTCTACTCTGCCATCTTGACTCTGCTCTCAATGTTCCCTCTTTTAGAGGTAAGGAAACAAGCTCAGAGAGATGAGTGACTAGGCCAAGGCCACAAAGTTCCCACGTGCTGAAGATGCTGATGTGTTCTCACACTAGGTGGCACAAAAGACAGAGCTCTGGTCTTCTGGTCTAAAGAGACCTGCGTTCAAGTCTCAACTTGGACATTTACCAGCTGTGACCCCGGCCACCCCACTGTTTTCTGCCTCAGTTTCCTTATCTATAAAACAGAATGACAGCAACAGTCACTGCCTCCCAGGACTGACATGGCTCTGCAGAGTCCAAAGAGCTATGGAAATGCCCTTCTCCTTCTTATCATCATCATCATCATCATCATCATCATCATCATCATCATCATCATCATCATCATCATCATCACTATCACTATAATCTAGTGATCCTGGTGTTTCTAAGATGTTTTACCTTTGACCTCAGAAAGACAATTTCCATGTTTGGAAGCTTTCTTTCCTAGCCATGACGTGATGTCGTGGATGTCAGGTGTGGAGGAAATGGCTTTCTCTGTATCTCTCTACTATAAGCACTAATACACTGACATCCTGGCACAGGGATATGGGCAGATTAACACACAAACCAACCAGGACCATCTGCAACAACTTTCAAGTCCAACAAGAATGAAAGGAAATGTGTGTCAATCCAGAAATGCTTATTCAGTGTCTCCTGTGAGTCAGGCACTAAGAATCAAAGTCCAAAGGTGACCTGGTCCTTGCCCTCCAGAAGCTTCCCCTCTACAGTATGAACTTAAACCCTAATGAGGAGGAATCTCCAATCAGAAATGATGTTTTTGTACAGAAGAAACTCAACACTTCAGAACACAACAACGGATGGTGAAGGACCCAACACAATCCAACACTTTCCAGGCTCTTTTCTTTTTTTGCCTTGTTTTTTTTTGGAGGGCAATTGGGATTAAGTAACTTGCCCAAGGTCACACAGCTAGGTTTTTTCATTTGTGTGTGCATTAAGTGTCTGAGGCCAGATCCGAACTCAGGTCCTTCTGACTCCAGGGCCAGCGCTCTACTCACTGCGCCACCTAGCCGCCCCTTCCAGGCTCTTTTCTAAGGCCAAGCAGAGACCTTCGGGTCTGTCACAGCTCCACCCCCCCTGAGCTAGAATGATGTCAGACACAGAAGGAGCCTCAATCAGCAAAGACAGGCTACGAAGTTTCTTCACTTAGGGACTCAATGACCTTGAAGGGCCCTTCTGGGTCTAAAATGACAAACTCACCTTCCTCTGCATGGCAAATGAAACTAAATCCAAAATGGACTTCTGGCTTTATAATTATAGAGAAAATTCTAGTGCCCAGCAGTCCAGTTAATTGATATTTTAGCCATCACATGTAAATAATTAATTCTCTTGTTTTGTGGGTTTTAAGATGTTGGAAAAATTAAGGTTCTTTCCTTTTAAAGAAGCTGGTTGATCAATCAGTCAATAAGCATTTCTTAAGCATTCCCAATGTGCCAGGCATTGTGCTAAGTTCAGAGATACAAGGAAAAGGCAAACACAGCCCCTGCCATCAAAGGGCTCACATTCCAGTGGGGGAGGGGAGAAATAAATGTCAATAGATACCCACGCACTTCACTGAGAGTAGTCATAAAGTAAGGGAAGGCACCAGCAGTTAGGATGACCAGGGAAGGCTTCCTGCAGAAAGTGCCTTGTGAACTGCTCTTAAAGGAAGACAGGAAATAGAGAGGTTGAGGTGAGGAGGGAGACACAGACACAGAGATGGGCAATGGAGCTTTGGGTGTTCAGGGAATGGCAAGAAGGCCACTGGAGGGAGCAAAGTGTCAGAAGCCAGGACAACAGGAAAGGGGGAGGTCCTGAAGAACTTTCAATGCCAAACAGAAGGATTTCTATGTGATGCTATAGACAAGAGAGAGCCCCTGGGAGTTTCCTGAATAGGGGATGGAGAGGTCACACTGGTCACTCTATGATTCAGGAAAATCACTTTGGCATTTGAGTGGAGCATGGCTCAGAAAGAGGCAAAGACCGGAAGGAAGCAGGAAGACCAAGGGGAAGGCTGCTCTAACAGTCTAGGCAAACAGTGATGTAGGCCTGGACCAGAATGGCAGCTGTGCAAGTGGAGAGAAAGGAGAGATGGTGGGAAGGAAAATACAAGATCTGGCAACTACATGGATGTGAGGTGAGTGACAGAAGAATTATGCACCAAGAGGTAACTACTTGGCAGTCCAAACTGTCATACAATCTGCCTTGGACCAAAAACCTGCCTCCCTGTAATGTTCATCCACAATAAAAAGTAGAATTTGTCACCAAAGCCATGGACAGGATCTGGGCTTACATAGACAACAAAGAGAACCATGTTTAGGAACAGAAAGATAGGGAATGCGTATGCTTGAAGCAGCATGAGGGTGCTCAGTGCTTAGAAAGGAGACCGGAGCTTCAAGGAAGGGAAGGAAGGATACCAGAACTTTGTATATTTGGCCACTTTTGACAAATGCCCCCAGTGGGCTCCTGATAGAAGCTACTGAATTCTCTTCCAAGCTGCCTGCCAGCCCCACGCTGCTGAGGTCATCTTCCACTGATATCTGTGGAATGACCAAAGTCAAGAGCCATTATTCTAGCAGATGACCACAGGTAACAGGAAATTAGTTGTTGTTGCTGTTCAATCATTACAGTCATGTCCAACTCTCTGTGACCTCATTTTGGGGTTTTCTTGGCAGAGATCCTAGAGGGGTTTGTCATTTCCTTCTCCAGCTCATTTTACAGATGAGGAAATTGAGGCAAACAGGGTGAAGTGACTTGCCCAGGGCCAATCACCAGTGTGGTATATTTCCTTCTAAGCCATGTAAGCCATGTCTTAATGGTTTAGACATAGTCATGAAGTGTCTAAACTTGTGAAAATCAGTATTTCTGATTCCAAGCCTGGCACTCTATCCACTTAGTCATGAAGCCGCCCATAGGCCATAGGTCATAATAAAAAACCCCAACTGCAAATTCCTCCAAAATATAAAGAGAGTTTTCTTCCTTCCTTCCTTGGGCAATAGAGCACAGAGAAGGTCATGAAACTTACCTCAGACAGATTTCCCCCATCTCCGTGATGTTAGGGTGCCAGATTCTAGTCAAACATTTTACTTTGGGAGGCTGAAAAATAGAGAGAGGTTATAATGGCATTCTGGAGCAGACAAGTCATTTTGACAATATAATCTTGGCTATATTATTGTCAGTAACTTTCACCATTTTTTTTTTGTTTTCACCTCAATAGGCCAAGCCCTTCTCTAAACCTGAAATCCAAACACCGTATGTAAAGTACAACTGTCTTTAAACACAGAATCTACTGTGGCTATTTTATGCTAAGAAAGGTTTCCATAATTTATAAGCTAAATGATTATTTTAATCTAAGAACTACCTTGAACTAAGCCCTCCAGTGAAAGGCCAAAAGAAGGGCCTCAGTTTCTTCAGCTATAAAACATTGGATTCTGATTAGATGTAAATGAAGCTCCTATCCAATATTCTAGGACTCTAGGCCTCTGAACTCTATGAATTACAGCTGGAAATAAGTGATAGTGTTCTTAAATGGAATGGGATCTGGCATGGTGTAAGCATGGCTAGATAATAATTCCTGTGAAAAAATGGAGGGACCGAGTAGGCTCTGAGATCAGTATGAGTTAACAACAGTGTGACCTGGAAGCCCCCAAGACTACAAGCACATCAGTGAAGACAGGACATCCTGGAGCTTACACTCAGAGATGATTTGGACAACCTGGAGGAGAGAGGGTGGGATTCCAGGCCCCAGAAACTGAGGCTACTTAGCCTGGAAGAGGAGGATAGGAAGGATGAAGGGCAGTCACGACTGTCAAGAGTTTTGAGGAGGGGTATGACTTCCTACTTTTCTTGTCCCCAGAGGGCACGGCCCAGAGAAAGGCATAGAGGCTGCAGGGGCTGGATGATCCCTGGGTCAGGCATAGACTGGCAAGGTAGATCTCAAGGTCTCTTCTCAACTGCAGAATCTATAGTTCTATGTGACTGTGGCAACACTTTAGGGTGAATGAGTTTTGATTAAAATCAATCAACAAAGGTCAAAGACATCCTACCTCTCCCTACTGTTGGGCATAATGGGATCACAGACTTAGAACTGGAAGGACCAATGGGGTCACCTCGTTTGAGCTTCTCATATTAAAGATTAGGAATCAAGGCATTCAATGATTTGCCAAAGGTCGCAAAGGAATCAGGAGCAGAGCCAGATTTGTACCAGGCTCATCTGGCTTCAAACCTAGGCTTCTGTCCACTGGGCCACACAAACCCAGTGAAAGAAGACAGACTACCAGAAGTCACTGGCACATGAAATGGGGATGAGGACTGGTCTAGAGGAGAAAAGGGCAAATAAAGCCCAAAGAAGACAGATTTCAGTCTGCCAAAGGTTGGCAGGCTGCCACAAAGAGAAGCAAGTGCCAGTCATATCTTCTCATCTACAAACAGGGATGAGTCCCTCTCATAATTTATGAGGTTTGCTTTTTCAACAGGACTAGCTTCCTAAAAAGGGAATTGGTTTCCTAGAGATTTATTGGATGCAGCATATCTCTACCATGTATTTAAGGAGGAAGGGAAGCTGAAGAACACCTAAGAATAAATTCTATAAAAAAAAAAGCTAAATAAAATTTAAGTAGTTTTGGTATTTAAATAATATTTAGATTATATTAGTGGAAAATATATTTGAGTGGAATCCCTCCTTCCCTGCTAGAGAAATGAGATCTCAATTAACCATTATGGTTCTATTTTTTATTTTTAGTGGTATCTAAGAGTCAACATTAAGTAATTTAAGAATATTATATAAAATCAAGGAACAACTATTTATTATTTCAGTCACTAGGAATAAAAAGAAAGTCACTGCTCCCAGTGCACTTACATTCTATCAAAGATGAATGTGTGTGTATATGCTTCTATATAAAATATGGTATCAAGTATATACAAACTAAATACAAGGTTCATTTGGGGAAGGGGATGAACCAAGTATGGTACAGGCCACACCACATCCAAGTAATCTTTTCCTGGAATGATTTTCAAGGTCATCATATAGGATTCAAAAGAGGAAAAAAAAGAGATACCTCTGCCTATTTCTTATGTCAGTGGAACCATTTTTCTATGACACCTTTACAAAAAGGAATGAATTTTTCAGTAAGAATGAATAAAGATAACCTTATAGACCTTGAAATCTCCAATGAAGCATTCCACTGAAAGTCTAAAAATTTATTAATTTATCAATTTGAATTTTAAAATGTCTAGAAAAACTTTGCTGGAGTCAGATCTACTTAGAAATTTTTTTCTTTTTAAACCATAGGAAACTTTCGGTAGAGAAAAGAAAATAATGAAGGAGAAGAGTGAGCTTTCATTTCACGGAAGTGGGCAAGAGTTCGATGGCTAGGCATGGCCCACCCCCACTCCTGTGTACAATTCGTTTGTGACGTGGGGAAACCTGGCTATTCATCCCGGGCTATTACCTAAGTATAAGCAAGTGGCCCAGGCTGCAGGGAGTTTTAATGTTGTTTTTCTTTATTCCTTTAAGGAGGTTCACAGCTGAGAGGGACAACAAAAAGGCCTGTGTGTGGGAGTCCTGATCTAGCCCTAGATTCTGGTCTCTCTTAATCAGCCAAAGCAGCAGCCATATTAGTAAATCTAACAGCTTCTATTTAAGCCCCCTTTAAGGTTTGCAACTCACCTATCCTCATACAACTCTGTGTAACACAAGTATGATCATCCCCATTCTCTATACCACCAACGTGGAGTAAGAAGATCGAGGTCCAAGCCTGCCCTGGGCACTGCCCATGGGGCTCTGAGCAAGTCACTCCCCTCCTGAGCTCCGGCTCCTCGCCTGTACGAGAAAGGGCCAGACTATCGGGCTGCTGAGGTCCCTCTCCCTTCCAGAATGTGTCACCAAGTGGGGCTGATTCCCAAGAGTCAGCGCAGCCCAATGGAAAGGGCTAGATCTGTGGGCAGCAGAGACTGAGGCTCAAGCCCTAATCTGGCCTTAAGCAGGGTCCACTCTGGGCCTCAGCTAAACACCTGCTGCACCTGCTTCATGGTGCTGTTTTCATTTGGTAAAGATACCCATGATCAATGCCACCATGTCAAGCCAAGAGCCAAGTCCTATACAATAAGTCAGTGGAGCCAGTGTCATGTTCTAAAGGCTGATCCTCACCCACATCACACCATTCTGAGGAGCCTGGATCCCACCCTCTCTGGGCCACTGTCCCCCAACTACCCTGACTCAGATATTCAATCTCTCAGTTGACTGGTTCCGTCCTTGCTGACCAAGGATGCGAGCAGCCCCCCAAGTTAGTGCACTACGTGTCTGCTTAGTTACCAGCAGAAAGTCTTGAGTCTCAGCAACACTTTGACTTTTACAATGTTGCTATGGTCTAAGCTGGCCTCTTGGTTCTGAGTACTTCACTTTCCATATGTTCATTCACATCTTCCTAGGTTTCAGAGAGTTTTCATATCACAATTTTCACCTACTTCCCCATTAACAGAAATTTCTTTAGTTCCTTAGCTTTTGCCAACACAAAAGAATCAATGCGAGTATTTCTGTAACTACACACCATTTCCCTTTATCTCTGATCTCTCTGGGTCCAGGCCTAGAAATGGCATAAGTGGCTCAAAGGGTGTGCAAAGTTCAGTGATATTTTCCAGAATGTCTGACAGCTACCTGGAGGTACCCACAGACTGATTTTCCCACAGCCCCTCCCATGTCTGTCATTTTTGTTGATCTTACAGGTGTGTGAGGTCAGACTTGAGAGTTGCTTTCATTTGAATTTCTCTGTTAGTGATCTGGAGCATTTTTTCACACAGCTGTTAAGTTAGATTCCTTGCATGCCCTAGGAATCTATTACATGCTTGCTGAAGTGAATTTAGTCAGTGAGAAATTTCCATTCTGTGCCAATACTCTTTGGGAAACGGAGGCCACTAGGTGGCACAGCGGATAGAGCTCTGGTCCTGGAGTTAGGAAGGCCGAGTTCAAAGCTGTGTGACTCTGGGCAAAACATTTAATCCCTTTCTGCCTCAGTTTCCCCAAGTGTAAAATGGGGAAAATAACAGGCCCTTTTCTCCCAGGGTTATCAAGATGATCAAAAAGGACAATATTTTAAAAGCCCTTAGCAGAGTGCCCGGCACACAGCAGGCACTTAATAAATGTTGTTTTCCTTGAGGAAGATTTTTCTAGTTCTTTTGGGGCATCAATCTGGATCTCATTATAATTATAGAATTTAGTTCTGCTGTTATTATTTTAATTTCTTTTTTTTTTTTTTTTTGCTTTTTGGAGGGCAATTGGGGTTAAGTAACTTGCCCAAGGTCACACAGCTAGGTTTTTGTTTGTTTGTGCATTAAGTGTCTGAGGCCGGATCCGAACTCAGGTCCTTCTGACTCCAGGGCCGACGCTCTACTCACTGTGCCACCTAGTCACCCTATTTTAATTTCTTTTTAAGAAGATTTTTAAGTAAATCTGTAAGTTGGGTCTGGCAGAATAAAAACATATACTTCACTGTGAGATGGGTTTCCTCTATAGCCAAAGACATTCTTTTAACAACGCATTTAAAGAAACACACAAGTCACACAGATGTGACGGGACATTTCTGGAGGACTCTGCTGTTTAAGTACCCACTGTCTCTTCATCTTCCAATCCCATCCCTGAAGCAAATGCTACAGGCTTTATTTACCCCATTTTGCAGATGAAGAGAGTGAGGTTAAGGCTGGAGTGAATCGCTCATGGGTTAGGAGGGATATAGACTCAGATCTCTCCTGACTCCAAGCCTGAGACAAGCCTTTCATAAAGCCAGGGCCTCACTGCCTTAGGAGACAGTAGTTTTAACTGAAATCTTGGGACCTGATCTTAAGGCCCTGTTGTTAAGGGCAAGTTCTGTTTTCTTAAAAGTTGAATAATTGATAAAAAGGCAAAAACTCAAGAGCAAAACAGGAACCTGACACCTGGAGACAGTGTGGTGCAGCCCTGGCAAGCAGGCTGAGGACCTGGGTATGAATCCAGCAGTAAGCTGCCCTCCATGCCAACAAGCGCCTTGCTAGCTGATGCTAAGAGATGATGTGCCAGAAGAGGGGTGAAGAGCTCTACAAATACTGCTGCATCTGAACTTCACAACACTTCCGGGAGGCTGGAGCTATTATTCTTATTCTCATTTTAGAGAAGAGGAAATGGAGGCAAAAGCAGCTGAGTGACCTGCCCATAGTTAAACACTGGGAAGTATCTGAAGCTGCATTTGAACTCAGGTCCTCCTGACTCCAGGCCCAGCACTCCGGGCCCCTGCACCTTGGCCCCAGGCACTGGGGGGACACCACGTGCAAACAAACTGATAGAAACAGGAGACAATACTGAGAAATACAGGGCAGAGGGAAGGCTCTGGAATTAAGAGGTGCTGAGAAAAGGCTGGGTCTAAGGGGGGGGGAGAGCATCCATCCTGGGGGGGCTTTCATGGAGATAACTCAAAATTCAAGCTAAGATTCAGGTGGACAATAACTAAAAAAGGTATAACGTTAGACTTAAGGTTTCTTTTTAAAGTTTTGCCTGAAATAATGATTTGCCTTTTCTCAAGCTTAGCAGCTTAATTACTATACTTTCAACACTGATAGTCCCATAGCAAAAAGAAAGCCCAATCCCTTCATGAGTTTTAATCTTCTCCAGCAGTCAGACACTAATTAGAGGAGCAAATCTAATCTAACGTCCTCTAGGTCAGAGAGATTCAGTGCCTCTGGTCAAAGACAAGGGAGTAAGGAGTAGAGCTAACAGACCAGGGCCCTCCAGTTTTCCACTGAACTCCTGCCTCAGGGAGACCATCTTACCTGGTCACACTAGCCAGGATAGAACACTAGAGCCTCGGACTGAACTATTTCCCCATCCCCAGCTGACAAGCAGCCGCATCTCCTACTGAAACACACTGTAGCAGCAAACACCCTAGCGTACCCAGTACGGCTGCTAGCACAGGTTCTTTGGTCTGCTTTGCTAAAGGAAAGCAGCTCAAAAGGGATTAAGAATCTTACTTTAATCAGACACACACATATTTGATTAAAGTACATATAATTAATAATATAATTATATAAATATAATTAATAAAATAAGTACATATATAATTAGAGTAAGATTGTTAATCCCAGACCATTACATACATACATAGTTACCAGAGAGAGAAGCACCAACATCTGGGTTTTCAAAGCCAGGGGGCTCAACGGCTGCCCAGAGTCTCATCTGGCCTAATCACACAGCTCTTCCTATAAGAAAGTCCCAAAGCAAAATCTCACATCAGGGTGTGTATATATATATATATATATATATATATATGTATATGAAGCCTTCTCCAGGGTCAGAAGACATCACAACCTGCATGACCCACTGCCTAATTATAAAATAACAAAAGGTGTGTTGAAAAGGTTCCCCTAAGCAAGCTTCTCTTGTTGGGCTCCAAGAGAGGCCCATTAAGGGGCAGGGAAGATCTTCAAATTCCCTTACCATTACATTCAGCCCCAAGATCTTTCATGCCCATCACATAGGCAACTTATATCTGAATCAGCATTAACAGACAGCTAGAAACCCTGTCTGTTGGTCTGCTGAACTATGTTATTTTCTCTGTATTTTTCTTGTAATTTCTGAAGTTCAGGGTGCTGACTTTTCCCCCTAAACTAAGTGAATGATATACTCCAAACACTCTCTTAGTGGTATATGATGTAAGGGGAGGAGACAGCTGACAAAATGGATGGAACACAACTGGGTTCAAAAACTCAGTCCTAAAGTATGGGATGAGAAGGGGGCAACAGCAAGAAGCCACAATCTCAAGGCAACTGTTGGTCAGCATTCCAAGCTCCCCCCTGAGGCAATGCTGAGCATCCCCAGAGGATCGTGGCCAACAACAGCTAATGAACATCTGCTGCTGACTTTTAAAGGTTAGTCACCTGTCAGACCAACTGCATATATTATTGTAAATCTGCCAAACTCCATTAAACACCCCCAGGCAAACAACTACTCTTGTTTCAATGGAATCAGCTTCTTACACTCTATTCATCAGCCAAATGTGGAATATTAAACAGTCCCAAATACATTAATCAATTCTATACTAAAGAGCAAAATCCTCTTGCTGCTTAATATGACTTTCTTTCCTACATTTGATATCTTGCCCCGACTAGCTGACAACCCAGTTTCTTTCACTTTGGAATCGGGGTTGATGGGATTGGCGGGGGGGGCGTCTCTGGGTTAGTACAGAGAACAGCCTGATTCTTTACTTGATTAAACCCTTCCCATTTTCATATAAGAATAGTATGGCTGAGGCCAGGAATGAACAGTGCCTGGAGGAACAATCCTGGAGTCAGGAAGCTATGGGTCTGAGACCTGCCCCTGACCCACACAGGCATGTGGCCACAGGATAGTCACTTAACTGCCCCCCTGGAAACTCTCTAAGAGTACAGAGTTTCAGGGCAGGAGCTGAGAAAGTTTGCACATCCGTTATTTGGAACCAGGAATGGCCACTGGCTTTGATCTTTGCATTACTGCTGTCACTGTACATAGGGTTCTCTTTCTTGTGTCAGTCCATACAAGTGTTCCTGTGTTTCTCTAAACTCTTCACCGTCATTATTCCTTACGATGCAGTACATGCCATTACACTCATAGCATACTTTGGTCAATTACTCCTCAACTTGTTCATAGCTTTTCGCTGTCACAAAATAGTGAAGCTATAATCTGTTTTTTGTCTCTTTTGATATCTCCAGCATTTAGCCTGGTACTCAGCAGGTACTTAATACATGCATATTGAATGGATGACTGCCAATAGCCTCCTCTGGGTGTAAATCCTCTAGCACAGAGGCATCAAACAACACTGTGACCAGCTGGCAGAATCAGACAAAAATGTCATCGGGAAATATTTAACAAAATAAATACAAGTACGATAGAATCTAAATAAAGTTACTATGTAGTTTTTAAGTCACTATGTAGCCAGGGCAATTCAGTGGCTCCAGTTTCTATTCGCATTTGAGCTCATGTGCTGTGATGGGATCCCTGGGTCACAGGACATGGACACTGGAGTAACTCAGAGGATGCTCCACTGTTTTTACATCCCCTGCACCAATGCGTAGCTCTCCCCTAGGGAGTGATAGTGAGTGGGCCAGGCTAACACTTCGTCCTTTGCTGTCTCAGCCAGTCTGGTGGGTTCGAGCTCCTACTTTGGTGTTGTTTTAATGAACATTTTTTCACATTGCTAAGCTTTTGCACTTCTTGGTTTGAACATTGTCTAACTAGCAATTTTGGGGGGAAATGTTTCATTTCCCTACAGATTGTAAATGACAGACTTTTATCAGAAATGCTTGATGAAAAGGATTTTTTCTCAACTCATAACTTTTCTCTTTATTTTTTAAAATATTTTTTGTTAAAACCTTTTGTTTTTACATAATCTGCATTTCCCAATATATCCTTCCCCCATGCCCAGCCCCCACAGCCTCACAAGAAAGAATAAAAAAACAGAAAAACAAAGCTGTTAGTAAGCCTAAGCCTGACATTGGTGGTGGTTCTCCACACCCAGTCTCTCACTTCAGTAAGAAAGGGAGAAAGGCATCTCCTTATCTCACATCTTTGGAGCCCAAGCTCTGTGATCACGACAGTACACTCCATTTCCCTGTTTTGTCACTGTGGTTCACTCCCTTTATACTGCTGTAGTCATTATGGATAGTGTTTCACCAATTTGTATAAGTTCTTATCTGAATGCACCCATTGATTCTCAATTCTCACAAGTGCAGCAGGATTCCCCCATATTAATGGCCCACAATTTAACCATTCCACAGTCACTGGTTATGCTTTGTTTCCAGCCTCTCTGGCTCTTTTGGAAGCACTGCTACTCATGTTTCTCTTTCCATGGATCCTTTCTCTTGATCCCTGACCCCTGGTAGTGGACTCTCTTGAATCAATGAGCATGAACATCTTACTCACTGTCTCTGCATCATTCACCAGCAGGGCAAGATCTTTGCTCCCTATTCCAAAGCTCTTCTAAAATCAACTTTTATCAGTTTTGTCCATTCTAGGGATGACAGGTGAAAGCTCGGTGGTTTTTATTTACATTTCTCCCATTATTAGTGATCTAAACATTTTTTTCTTACGGTTGTTCACAACTCTTCTTTTAAGAATGGTTTGTTCATCTCCTTCGATCATCTACTTACTGGGGAATGACTCATTTCCTTACAGATTCTGGATGTTGCACTTTTATCAGAAATGTTTGACTTGGAAAAACCTTTTTCCCCAAAATATAACTTTTCTTTGACTCTGGCTGCATTGATTTTGCTTTTGAAAATGCTACACGTTTAAATGTCACATGATCATAACTATTTATGAATTCTGTGGCTCTGTTAAATGGACTCTTCTTCATTTCCTTCTTGCTTTTCTTAGTGATGCAAAAATGCTGGTGATTTTTTTCTAGATTTTTTTTAGGTCCAGCTACTCTGTTGAAGCACTTACTTATTCTGATTGGCTTCTTTTTATTCTCAAGGATCCTCTAAATCATTCTATCACCTGGAAGGAGGCACAATTTTGCCTCCTCTTTACCCATGCTTAATCCCTTGATTTCTTTATTTTAATGGCTGGAATCAGAATTTCTAGTGCCCTGTGAAATGTCAGTGGAGATCATCCCTATGCTTATGATTTAATCTTGATCTTTTATACCAACTTGATTTGTATCACCATACTAGCATTTCCCTGACAAATGTGGCCACAGACGATTTTAGGGCTTAAAGTATAAAGGGAAAGAACTTTGAAATGCTGATCTGGAGGGACTCATAACAAGGAACATCCCAAGGTAAAGTGGGGCATAGGGAAATTTGGGAGCAAGCAAGAGGAAAGTTATTTCTATACCCCCAAAAGATGTGTCTATTAAATGGAAAGGTGATGGTGTATGCAAAGAAACTGGATCAGAGGGCTAGTTTGATTTGCTTAATTTTATGTCTCTGATATAAGGAAGGGTTCTATGGGGGGCAGAAGTGGGGAATTATTGAAAAGTGATAGTGATATTGAAAAGTGATAGTGATATTTTAAAAAGTCACTAAAATATTTTTTAAATTAGCCTATATCTTAAGTTTGATGCATACAAAATCAAACATTATAATGTCCTTACTTGTAAGCATGAAAAATGAATTTGTACTCAAAGAACAGTAACAGTATACCTTTAAAGTTATGAAGGACATTATTTTATTCATATAATAGGTTTAGAGACAAAAGGGACTAAAATTTAGCTTTAAATTTAAAGGGAAGAATTTGATCAGAAAAAAAAGAAAGTACATACACGTTTTTTAGAAGTGTTATTAACTATGCTTTATCAGTGTTCTGATAAAGAAATCTAACCAAATTATCAGGAAAAATTTATGGACAAAGGAACAGAGAAGGCAGAAAGCATTTAAATATGACCAACCCCAGGAGTGGGGAACCTTAGCCTGGAGGCCACACATGGCCCTCTAAGTCTTCAAGTACAGCCCTCGGAGTGAATCCAAACTTCACAAAACAAACTCCCCTAATAAAAGGATTTGTTCCATAAAACTTGGACTCAGTCAAAAGACCACACCCAAGGACCTAGAAAGTCACATATGGCCTCAAAGCCACAGGTTCCCCACCCCTGGCCTCCCTCCAAGTGACACAGATTCAAAGTCGGGTTAAATGACTCTAGGCTCAGAGGTTTTTCACAGAATAACAGATTTAGAACTAGAGGGGCTGGAGGGGTCATCTAGTCTAGTCCCCTTCATTTTACAGATGAGGAAACTGAGGTTCCAGACTTCTATTACATTGCACTGTCCTGGGTGCTCAGCTGTGGTCTCACAGTGATTAACCTCTAAAATAATCAGAACCTGAAATGAAGCTTAGTTATACTGAATAAGCCCTTGTTCCTAATAAGGATGATTTTCCCAAAACTTAAAGAGAACCAGTATTTTATTAGGTAAACCTACGAAAAGAAAAACAGAACCCAGCTAACAAATACTTCACCTTATTCTTCTACAGCACAAAGAACCAGGATATATGAGTTGAGGGCTCTAACTCTGAACTTGGTGGATCTAAAACAAAGTCACAATCCTCCATGCTCACAACAGATTTAGAGCCTCTTTGCTACCATACACGAAAGGAACCCGAAAGAAACAAAGCCATGTCAATGACCAAATGAATAAGGAGTGGTGCTGCTGAGGTTTGATTTTGATATCTATCATGCAGAGGCAGTCACTAAAGCTGAGTTCCATCAAGGAAATGGCTACTGTCAAAAGGTATTTGCTTTGCTCTTAGCAATTCCTACTTGTGCACTCTGCCCTTTCAGATTTATGGACTGAACTCATCTGTTCTAAGGCATGAGGGAACGGCTCCTGAATAAACTGAAACCATTTATGTCTCTTTAATAATTAAGCCTCAGTGACACATGACTGAAACCAAAAGCAATTATTCCTGCAACACCAAGTTGTTGTCCCAGTGTCCCAGCAGAGGGCATGCTCTAGTCATCCTCACCTCATTCCCATTCTTGCTGCTGAATTACCTGAAAACCCCTGACCACCAACAAGCAATGGCCGGGGTCACTGCACCCCAACCCTAGGGGCTACAAGCTGCCAACCCAAGCTTCCAAGAGGCAGGCCCATTTCATTATCAAGAACTATCCCTGCCAGGCATATATCTTGGCGGTTTAAAGAGTGGGATCAATACATATGTTTCCCCCTTTTTTGGTATAACAATAAACACACGCCAACTCCCGAGAACAAAGAGAAGAGGCTTCAGGGTTAAGGTAAGCTTCTGGGCAGCATCTCTGTTTCTAGACTGGCCTGAGCATAGTCAAAGCCACCCACGTGGGCTCCACTCCCTCAGAGCTGTAACATTTTCATCATGGTCTGTCCCTTCAAACTAGGGAGAAGGGAACTCCTGGTGAGGCAAGGCCCTCTACCAACACACATCTTCATTTTTAAAACTTGTGCTATGGCCCTGAGAGGGGAAGTGTCTGGTCCAGATCCCAGAGCAGGTCAGAGGCAGACGTCCACAGCAATCCTTCCTCCCTCCATCTCCCACAAATCAGCTTTTAGGCTCTGGCCCTTGGGCGATTACATCGCTATGACAACTTCACTCAAGTTTTATCCAATTTGGGATGGTCAACATATTTCTGGTCCTACATTTGATCCAACTTGGATGGTCAAAGTACCTCTGGACCTACTTTTGATTTCTAAAGGAGTGTGCCACAAACATGGAAGTTTCACACCCAAATTCTGCTTCAGTCAACTTTGGTTGGTTAGGGACAAGTCCTTATGCTCCTCACTGACACTGTAACATTTGGTCTGGACGCTCATGGTGAGAAAGTATGTGTACTTGGTGTAAGTGGAAGTGAGGGTGAGCAATGAGCCCAGTGAGGGGCTGGGCAGAAGGGACAGCTCTAGCCCACAGACTGAGAAGTTTATCTCAACTCAATGGTTAAAAAGGAAAAGCAGAAAATGCCGTTTTAGGAAACTCATGAAATAAGGGGAAAAGAAAGGACAATTCTTTTTTATTTGGACTCACTTACCTATATAACAAATCTGGGGGTGGTTAGGTGGTACAGTGAATAGAGCACCAGCCCTGGAGTCAGGAGGACCTGAGTTCAAATCTGGCCTCAGACACTTAACACAAAACTAGCTGTGTGACCTTGGCAAGTCACTTAACCCCAATTGCCCTACATTCCTCTCTCAAAAAAAAAAAAAAAGGCAAAACCCTCTACAAAACCCCAATCTGGTTAAAACTACCAGCATGACCACGTCTTTACCAACTCAGCAGGTGCCTTCCTGAGCGCCTGGCTGGGTATAACCTCCAGCATAGGAATCTGCCTGACCTCTGTGACACACATCGCCAACGTCATGGGGTTATGGGGCCCTAGTCACTGGTCACATGCTATGACACAGAGCGTACTGGAGTTCTGTTTTTGTTGTTCAGCCATTCAGTCCTGTCTGACTCTTTGTGACCCCAGAGATCACAGCACAACAAGCCCTTCTGTCCTCCACTGTCTCTCCAAGTCTGTCCAAGCTCATGCTTGTTGTTTCCATGACACTCTTTTCATCTCATGCGCTATCCCCTTCTCCTTCTGCTTTCAATCACTGTATCGTACTAGTGTGAAATGCCCCAAAGAGCAGAAGCTGATGGGATACCCTCCTCCTCCGCTCAGGGGGATCTGGAATCCTGGCAGGAGCTGACAGGCCTTTTTAATGCCCAGGGGCTCAAGGGAGGAAGGATTTCTGGAGAGGAGGGGGCTGTCCAGAGGCAGAAGTGAAGGCACTTGAAAGCAGGCCTCTACTTCTAACTGTGCTGGTCGGATTCCAGAACAAGCCACTTTCCGGTCAGGAGTCCTGATGCCCACCCTTCCTCAGGAGGTGTTGGGTGAGGCACAGAATGGGGGCTTTCTAATCTAAATGTTATGGAAGTCACAGGAGAAATTCTGCCTAAAGTGCATCTTGGCATCTGGTTTCGACCTCTACACTTTGGGTCTCCCTGGATCCTCTGTTCCCCTTCCCCAATCATTTACAAATTACCTCAACAACCCTGTATACTTCCACACACTAAGGTGCCCTTTAGTTACCAAAAATTCTATCACAGTGTATCTTTACATTGATACAGCTCACAGCCAACAGCACTGAGAGAGGTCACCTTTTATAACATTCCCAGAGATTAATAATGCACATTTCCATATTGACTATTAAATTTTTTTAAATTAAAAATTCTCTTTTGATAGAGAAACCTCACATAGAACCCTTTATCTGGCTTGTTCCACAATTTCCATTCACTTGGGAACTATGTGGAACAGAAGAAATTATAATTGGGCACACCAGGCTACGGAAAGATTTCTGCTAGGAAAATTACCAATAAACAATAAAAACAGGTGGAAGAGCCTGTGTTCCATCCTTGCTTCTATTTGTCGAAGTCCTAATGTCCTTAACTACTAAAGACACAGTAAACTTCAGAGGCTTCAGCAAGTCGGGGAAAAGACAGCTTTGCCTCCCACTGCTATGTGATAGGAAGGCTTCATAAGGAGCTTGGAATGCAATCTCTAACAGCTCACAATGTCAAGGTGGGATGGAGAGAAGCGAAGAGGCGAAGGAAAGGGAAATGTGAGCAGGGGATGAACACAGCAGATTGTAGAAAGGCCTGGGGCTAGTCTCTCACCTTCTACCCTAGACTGAAACAGTGGGAGTTCACGAGGACATGAAACAAAAAATGCCCACGAGAAATATACGGTGTGATGCCAGCTAAGAAGACACAGACCTCCACCTTAATAGGCTTAACTCCAACAGAGAAAGAGAACAGCATGATAATTTCTCCAGTCTGGGATAAGATCGAATGACCCCATGTCATCAGGACACCATTACGTGGAGACAGCTGATTTGTTGGTAACTAAGAACACGGAATAACCTTTGCACAAAATAAGGTCAAGGAGCATAGTGACTGTTCAGAAGGGCAGGGACCAGGAAGCCCCAAGTCAGAAGAGCAGAAAGCACACTCACATTTGGAGTCTGAGGTGTCAAGCCTAAATTCTAGCTCTTCTACTTACAACCTATGTGACCTTAGTCAAGTCCCTCGGGTGACCCTCTGGACCAGAGGACACACAGATCTGCCTTCCTGGGGCCTCAGTTACCTATTCTATAACACAAGGGGGTTAGTTCCTTGGAGCTTCCTCCCAGCTCAGTGTCTCTGCTCCTAATGATCAGAATAAGGGTCTCCCCCAAAAGGCCGTCTGGACACTTATCAGCACAAACATGGCAGTTTCATGTCCAAATATGGCTTTAAGCGACTTTACTTTGTCAGGAATGAGTCCTTATTTTCCTTCCTGACCCCTTCTAATGTGTGGTCTGGAAGCCCGCAGTGGGGAGGGCATGTTTACTCAGTGCAACTGGAAGTGGGGGTGGGCAGTGAGCCCAGGGAAGGTGGGCAGTGGGGACAGCTTCAGCCCAAATAGTGAGCCGTTTATCTCAACCCAATGTCTAGAAAAAAGAAGTAGAGAATGTTGTCTTGGGGAACTGAGACAAAATAGGGATATGACGTCATAAGATCATGCAAAAGAATAGAAGAAAGCCTTCGCTATAAGACGAGGCCAGACTGCTGAAGGTCAAGGGCTTTACACTTCAGGTGTAAAGGTGAGCTTGGCACAAGGTCACTGACTTGTGACGCAGAGACAGAAAGAGATGATTTGGGGGCTTCATCTTTCGTTACAATTCCCTGGAATTGTTCATTTTTAAGGTTTATTTCTGCATGATAATCAGATGCACACAAATGACCTCTGTAATTAACACCCCCACACACTCCTCCCCTCTGACTGTTTAAGCAGGATGCCCTCCTCTGGGAGGAGCAGAAGGCTATGCCACATGTGACTTCTGAGCACGACTAAGTACGTCCTATGAAAAGAAACTGTCACCTTAGCTGTATTCAGAGAGGAGCAGGCCGTCAGAAGGAATTCAAAAGTTGCATCACATTTAAGTGGTCACTGCCACAAACCCGGGACAATGCCATCGTGCCCGGGGCTGGCCACTCCTGGCCACAGGAGACTCAGCTCTGGTCTCCTCCTCCCTTGTCCACCAGCCAGTAATGTCATGTCATGATGGGGAAGGGGAAAAACCGAGTGGCGGGGGCAGTGGCCAGGGTCCCAAATATACCCAAATCCAAGGAAACAAGCAAGCAGATCAAGAGGCCGACTACTCACCACCATGTTGTAAGCATCAGGGACTTCTATCTCAAACTGAAATTTTCCACCCTGGTAGTGACCCTCATCTATCAGAAAACACACACAAAGAAAAGAAAAAGAAACCTTTAAAAATGAAACAAAAAAAACAAATACCACATTAGGATATGGAGGAGAAAACGAATAATGTTTTGAAAGAACTACACTAGAAAGTTAGGCATTAGAAAAAGGGGAAGAGTTACAACCTAATTTCATTTGAACCAATCTGGCTAAAACTATTTTCTCACTTACTTTCAATGATGAAATCAGAACATAAGCACTCAGAAAGCATCCAAAAGAGGGCATTGTACACCTGCGGTCAAGCCTGGAGCACCTGGGTCTGGGTGCTCATCTTCAAAAGGACGCACTGACTTGGGTCCCCTGGCTCAAAGCTCTCGAACGCTCTGCTTGGCTGTCTCTCCCCTTTCCTAGAGCTCCCCTCTCCTTGTCTCAGCCTACCCCCATCTCATTTGTGTTTGTCATATTGCTGCTCGTAGAGTAGAAGCTCTTGAGGTCAGGCAATGCTATTGTTTCTCTTTTTACCTCCAGCCCCCAGCCCAGGTATTTAATGAGCGTTTGCTGATGGATCGAGGAAGGGACGCTGTCTGTGGACCCTTCCTGCATCCCTAGGAGCTAAGATTCTCTGATATGACAACGGGGGACTTCTTGCTCCACATGTGTCCAGCCCTTTTCAGCTTTCCCCATTCCCCACATTTGAGAATCCTGTCTCTACACCTAGGACTGTGCCTTCTCCTTGGAGCATTTGAACCCGTTTCCATGTGGGGTTGTTTTAGCAGCCTCTCACAATGCCAGACAAACTGTCTGGCACATGATATTCAAAACTTAAAATATTTTTCATTGGAGGATTCAAGTGAGAGCAAATGGATTAATCACTAATCACATGAATCCTGGAATTTGCAAATTTGTACACCATCTCTAGATAAAATGAAGGGTCCCCCCCCATCCCAATATATGTGTTATCTTGGCAAAGTGGCAGAAGTCTTATCTTGTTTCCATTCAAACCAAATTAGACTGAACACAACTGGCTCCCCTCTTCAGTTCCAACAAAGCGACTGCCATCCAATGCCGTTTCCAAAACATGCCTCTGCTGAAGCACTTTGGGCAGCTCATACCCTGGGCCCTCTGGTGGCCTCAACGCCCAAACCAAGCAGGAGGAGGCCAAGAAGACCTTTGAGGGGACATGGGAGAATTTTCACGTGTTCAAAGGCACGTAAATCATAAACAAGCTTTGCCCACTGGCTGTTCATGAGAACACTGTGCTGCATAAAATGTGACCTAGACTCAATCATAGCAGCTGACTCCTGGGGAAGGACAAGGCTATTGGGGGAAAGAGGCCTCTCTGTGTGGCCATTGTGTTCTCTCTGCCTCCCCTGCTTTTTCCCTCCTTTCCTACACACATCTCTCTCACTCACCCCTTTCTTATGCCCTCTCAGACACATAATTTAAATTCCTTTTCTCCACGAGCTATGGGTGGCTCCGGAGATGCAGTCAGAACACTGAAATGGTCTTTTTCCTTTGGATTAAAAGGTAATAACACGTGGTACCACGCCACCCCCATGAGTACCGTAACGGGGGGGTGCTGTGCTCACTTCACACACAGGAAGGCTGATTGCTGAACAAAGTGGCCCAAACTTCAGAGGCATGGGAAGCTGCCTCCACTGCAGCTGGGTATTGACTCCCAGCCTCTTCCTCCTCCTCCTCCTCCTCACATACAAGGTAATCAATTCTGATTTTGTGGACAAACATTTTTCCTTTCTTTTGCTCAAAGCTTCCCTATAAATTTGGCTTAACAATGTTGCTTTGAAACTTGGAAATGGCAGAAACCTTCATGGGCAAGGAATTTTTTGGGACAGGCAGTGAGTCTGTTATTGCCTATACCATACAAGCTATTCTCTCCCAAATCTGAACCCCGCACTCACTTCAATCTTGCACACACATCCACGTGGTCACCAGATCTAATGACAAACAGTCCAGTGAAAAATTACAGTGTCTGAGATTCCAGAAATGGAGGCCATTCTGGAAGGCCACTGGACTACAGAGCAGGAGGCCTTAGTTTTGGACTCAGTTTTCCCACTACATCTTGGCATGGCTATGGGCAGCCTGGGTCAAACATTTTTCACTTGCAATCTGAACCACAGATGCCCATCTACTCCCACTCGTACAGGTCAGCTTTTGAATAGTGCTAAGAGCCCCACCCATTATGGGGCCACCTCTCCTGCTTCCTGGTGAAAAAGAAAGTGGCATCAAACCACAACGATGACAAAAATGAGGAAGGGTGGCACCAAACACTGGGGCAGCTGCTGCAAACGTTCTTTGTTTGAAGAGTAACTCCCTAAGAGCTCACAGCATCATCTCCAAACACCATTAAAACGCAAAATCATACAAGCAGGCTCCAAATAAGTCTTGGCCGGGAACCTCTCTCAATGCACAGTGACTCAGAATGTTAGGAATGCTGAGATTCTGAAGCCAAGACAAAGGCTTCCAGAAGCCAGCCCGCCATGATCACAGGGAGGTAGGACTTTGAGTAGAGTGGGGAAAGCCAGCTCATTGTATCCTTGCTCCGATTCAGAGGCTTTCTTAACATGGGGTCCAGGAACTTGTTTTAAAAATATTTTGCTCCCTCTTATGGTTGGTTTCCTTTGTATTTCTCTGTATTTCATTTCATTCATTTGAACATTCTATCCTGAAGAGGCATCAGGCTTCAGGAGACTGCCAAAGGGGTTCATGACACAAAAAAAGGTTAAGGACTGTTCCTGTAAGATGACCTCAGGCAATCATGGCAATATAAACCGAAGAGAGTTAAGGGACGGACCAGAGGGAACATGATATGTTAAAACAGTTCCTGACAGCCTCATGAAGTGGGCAGTATTTTTATTACAACGCAGCCTATGAGTACCCCTCCACTCTACTCTCCATCTCTCTCACCCCCATCTCCAATCTGTGGTCAAATGCTGTTGTTTCTTCCCTCCTAACATCTCTCCACTATTCCCCTTCTCTCCTCTGACTGCTGCCACCCCCCCACTGTAGGCCCTGGTATAGGCCCCGGCGTGGACCCTGGCCACCTCATGCCTACATTACTGCATAAGCCTGCTGGCATCCAGTCTCTCCAACCCACGCTGCCCTCAGCTGTTAAGCCAGTAATTCCTAAAGCACGGGTTTGACCATATCATACCCCACCCGAAAATGAACAAAAACAAGCTCAAACTTTGGTGGTTTCCTAATACCTCTAGAGACAAATACAAAATCCTGTTTGGCATTTGAAGCCCTTTGTGACCTGCCCTGTCTTACCTTCCCAATCCTCTTACCCCATACTCTTCTCCAGGGGCACTGTGTGTGTTCTCATTGACTGGCTGTCCCCTGTGCCTGGACCCCTCTCCCTCCCTCATCACCGCCTAGTTTCCATCAAGTCTCCGGTAAAATCTTATCTTTTGTAAGAAGCACTACCTGGCCCTTCTTAATCCTCCCTCCTTCCTTCTGGGGCTACCCTCAGTCCAGCCTACAGATGTGCTCATCTATGCAGTTGTTTATAGGCTGCCCCTACTAGACCTGAGCTCCCTGAGAGCAGGAACTGCTTTGTCTTTTGTCTTTCTTTGTAGCTCTGGTGCTTAGCACAGTGCCCGGCACACAGGAGGTGCTCACAAGCACTGCCAGGCCAGAGCACTACTCCCTTCAGCTGTTCACTAGGTGGGCACCTTGTGGTCAGGGTCTGCACTGGAGGGAGAACAGACTGACAGGACCCACGCTCGATGTCCAGTATCTGGAAAGAGCATCCCAGTCAGTGGGATCAAGCCCAAAGAGACCCAAATGGCGAAGAGAAGTGCCAAAACGCAGGGGCAGTGCTAAGGATTTATGTAGAGTCGAAGAGGCCAGTGTCGCGAAGGCGTGGCATTGGGGTCTGCTTTTTCTTTGTGTCCCCTGAACTTAGCCAGCAGCTGGCACACAGCAAGCACTCAACACTTGTTGACTGATTGATTTGGGACAACTAGGAAAATGGGAAAGTCTGGGGAGGAGGCTACAGTGAAAATCTCATGAAATGATGAGGGTCCAGACCCAAGGAGATGAGGCCAAATCCCAAGGGCCAAAGCAAGTGGCCAGAAGTGGGCAGTCCCTCCTTGACTCCTGGGTAATCATGACTGTTCCCAACATGATCACCTAGCCTGGTCAGTTCCTGCTGCCCAGCATCTGCCTCATGCTCTCCGGATCAGATCCCACTTCCCAGCTCTCCCATCCTCCCCTCAAGCTCCTTGAAGATACTATCATTTTCCATCACTGGATCTCAGCCGTTTGATACAAGGCCTCATCAACAAATCATGAACATTGATCATAGTCTACCCACTCACACTGTGCCTAAGGGTGCTCTGTATTAAAACACAGCCTCACAAATATACCTAACAGTAGTGAAGGCCACACAAAGGGATGAAGGGAAATTTATTTGAGGAGGTTAAGAGATCTTTGCCTTTTAAAATATTCCTATCATCGAAGGGCATGGAATATGATATTCCAGAGGGCAAAAGAGCTGGGACTGAAGCCAAGGGTCACCTACCCAGCAAAACTGAGTATCTTGTTTCAGGGGAAAATATAGTCATTCAGTGGAATAGAGGACTTTCAACCATTCTTGAGGTAAAAACCAGAGCTGAATAGAAAATTTGACATTCAGACACAAGAAGCAAGAGATGCTTGAGAAGGTAATCAGGGAAAAGAAATCAAAAGGAACTTATCAAAGTTGAACTATTTACATTCCTACATGGAAAAACAATAACTGTGTCTGATGAAACCTTTCTTGTTATGGACGTATGAATGCATGTGTGAATGTGTGTGTATGTGTTTGCAGGTGTACATGGATGGAGGGCGTGGGTTGAGTTTGGTGGGAAGGGATGATACTTGGGGGGTGGGGTTGAGAGGTGAGAGAGGAAGGTGACAGGAGGAGATGGGGAGAGACAGTGTAGGGTACACTATCTCATGTAGAAGACGCAAGGGGAAATAGTTGCAGGGGAGGGGAAGAACAAGAAGGCAAAAAAGCAAAACCATATTCTCATTGAATTTGGCTCAAGGAGAGAATCACATACATACTAAATAGGATATCTCACCCTGCAGGAGAGTAGGGGGAAGGGGGATGAGAGGGGGGATGATGGAGAGGAGGGCATTCTAGGGGGAGGGAGGTTGGAAGTACCCACTTTCGAAGAGGGATAGGATCAAAGTAGGGAATGGACCAGGTCGGGGGTGGGATGGGTGGGAGGGAAATATAAGCAGTTTTTTACAATATATATGGTAACATTTTGCATAGCTATACATGTACAACACATACTGAATTGTTTATCTTCCCAGAGGGAGTGGGTGACAAGGGAGGAAGGGAATGGATCTGAAATTCGAAGTCTTAAAATTAAATGTTTCAAATGTAAAAAAAAAAAAATTCCTATCAGAGAAATTAGGCGACTTCAGGCACAAACAGGATGTTTGTGACTTGCACCACCAATGGAATGGGTTCTTCATTATCATTCCAGTTCTCCCTTAAGATCCCAGTCTGAAAACAATCTGTTAAACAGGAGAAGACTGTAAGAATATTCTAATTTTTTCCTTACAACTGGCATATTTTTGGCTTTAATATACACAAAAATCTTTGGGGAGGAAATAAGATTTAACACCTAGGGCTAAATATTAAATTCATCAAATTTTCTAAAATATCCTAGGTGGATTATTTCATTAAAAACTAAAAACCTCCCTTTGACCCAGCAATACCATTTCTAGGGCTGTATCCTAAAGAGATCATAGAAGTGGGAAAAGGACTCATATGCACAAAAATATTTATAGCAGCTCTTTTTGTGCTGGCAAAGAATTGGAAATTGAGGGGATGCCCATCCATTGGGGAATGGCTGAACAAGTTGTGGTATATGAATGGAATGGAATACTACTGTGATATAAGAAATGAGGAGCAGACAGACTTCATAATAACCTGGAGAGACTTATACAAACTGATGCTGAGTGAGGAGAGCAGAACCAGAATTTGTACACAATTACAGACGAGTCGTATATGTGACGACTAACTTTGATAGACTGGGCTCCTCTTAGCAATGCAAGGTTATGAAACAACTATAAAAGACTCATGATGGAAAGGGCTATCCCCATCCAGAGAAAGAACTACAGAGTCTGAATGCAGATGGAAGCAAACTACTTCTCTCTCTTTTGTGTTTTGTTTCGTTCTTTCTTCCTCCTTGTTCACTCCATTGGTTATAATCCTTCTTTACAACTTGACTAATGTTTAATGTGAAGGCATCTGTAGAATCTATATTGGTTTGCAAGTTGCTATGGGGAGGGGGGGAGATGAGAGAGGGGGAGAAAATTTGGAAGAAGAGACTGTGGAACTGAATGCTGTAAATGAAAGGTAAATAAATAAATTTAAAAAATTAAAAACCTCAAATGTGGAAATATGTTTGATATGATTGTCCATGTATAGCCTATATCAGACTGTGTGTCATCTTGGGGAAATGGGAGGGGAGGGAGGAAGAAAAAAAATCTGGAACTCAAAATCTTATAAAAGTGAATGCTGAAAACTTAAAAAAATTTTTTTAATTAAAAAATAAAAAACCTCAATCAACAAGTGATTTATTTAACAAATAGTGCATTTTACATAAAGTTGTAAGTGAAATATGATTAAAAAAATTTTTTTGGAGCGGGGAAGGGCAAGGCAACTGGGGTTATGTGACTTGCCAAGGCCACACAGTTAGTAGAGTAGGGTGTGTCAAGTGTTTGAGTCTGGATTTCAACTCAGGTCCTCCTGACTCCACAGCAGGTGCCCTATTCACTGCGCCACCTAGCTGCCCCAGCTATGATTTTCTAATCAAATAACAGGGTGTTTGGAGGAAGTAACCCCTAAGACAAAATCTCTCTCCTCCAACTCCACAGATCCCTTTGCCTAGCACCGCAGGTACCATGTGCACAATGCACTGCCCTCCACCCCGGGAGGTGTGTACAGCTTTGGGAATAGACTCTGGGTCATGTCCATGTCATACCTGCCTTTGGCTCCCTTTTGCCTGGCATGGTGCAAAGTACATCACAGCTGCTTAAGAACTGTAAAAAATGCAACAATGAAGTGGGGTGGAATAAATGCTTCCATGACCTTAACTTGGCCCAATCAGGGGGAAGTAGAAGGTGAATTCATCTCTCATCACGTAGGCCCTGGGCTGACACAGATGAGTCACAGGTCCATTCAGAAATTCAGGCCACCTCATTCCTACCTCCTCCTAAATCAATCTTAAGCAGCCAAAAACAGCAATCCAAAGTCAAGGCTAGGACCCAGATGTGGGGGCACACAGGTCAGCACCTTTTCTGTAAACGAGAGTCTTAGGTTACCTAGGGCACTGAGAGAGTCAGTGACTCATCCAGGGTCACACACTTAGAATGTCAGAGGCTGGATTTGGATTCAAAGCCTCCTGGCTTTGGGGCCTATTCTCTATGCAAGGCTGCCTTTAATTTAAAAAAAAAAAGCTTCAAATAAAGCCCAACAGATATTTTTATTAAAAATATCTTTCTACAAAAAGGGCACTGAAGTATTTTTGAAAATGCACAGGAGAAAAGAGAATGAAGTTCCAGCAGCTTTGCCAGTAATACTGGATTCTGCTTCTTTAAAGGCGTGTGTCACTGAGATTCACGCTCTGCACTTAACCATTGTCCTCAGTCGGCTTCAGCCTCCCCTGGTCCCCATCAGTCTCCACTCACAGTCACCTGGAAGCTGGAGGCTTCCTTGGCGTCTCAGGTCAAAGCCCATTTCCTGCTAGAAGCCTATCCAGGTCGTCCTCTATCTTGGCGGTTTCCTGCCTCCTTGGGATTGTCTCCAAGGAGCACTGTACAGAACAGTGAGGACAGGGAGGGACATTTGCCTCCCTTTGTGTCCCCAGGGCTTAGTACAGAGCCAGCGACACAGCGGGCACTTAATAAACACTCCTGAACTAGAAAATGCTTTGGGGGTGGTGGTGGGCGGGGGAGGCAGTCATTAAAATACCACAAAAATCTCTGTAGAATTAGCGCAGGCTGCATCTTCCCCCCACCAATGCCCCTGGGATGCTGGTGCTGCACAGTCGGCAGAAAGGCTCCTGGGGGTCTATGGCAGGCTGATGCTCTTAAGCTTTAGACTGTTATTGGTGAATCCGACTCCTCTCTCTTCTGTTTTCAAGTTACTGCCCTGGCAGCTGGCTTTAATGTCCCAGGACAAGAAACTGTGGGCTCTTAACACTATTCTGTCTCACGCAGATCCTGGCCAGCACACGGGCTGCCCCAAAGGCCAGCTCCAGAGAAGGAACATCCTTTTCATCACCTGAGGCTGGGAATCAGGGGTCAAGATGAGGGTTACCCCTAAGGGGAAACACCTCAGAGCCCTGTGGGCCTTCCAGCCACCAGGCTGAGCTTGTTCCTCTCTGAAATGGGCTCACTAGCGAACCTGTGTCCCGGGGCTTGCACTGTGGGCACCTTCTGAATTAATTTTACAGAAATGTATCATGAAAACTGGCCCAGGAGCCACCATTTTTTGTTTCAACACAGAAATGCCCACAGCAATTCCAAGGTAAGTCATGACATCGTTATGTCCTCAACCCCAACACTGGCCCTCAAGCCACCAAAGAACAGCAGCCAAAAAGAACATCCAGATTCACTGCCAAGTCACCAATGAATGTACAAGCATCCTTTGGGTGGTGCAACCCAATGCCAGGTACGAGGGGCTGCACAAAGGAGAAGGGAGTTTTTTCTATCAAATCCTCAGCCCCCAAAGTTTGCCATGAACACACCTCTTCTAAGTATAGTAACAAAACAATAACGATTACCAGAACCACCAGGATAATTCTGTGCACATGATCTCCTGACTGTCACATAATTTAATACAGAGAAACAAGTATGGTAATACCTTAAGGAAATACATGTGAATGTCTAACCTATATCAAACTGCTTACCGTCTGAAGAAGGGGAAAGATGAGGGAGAAAGAAAATGTGAAATTCAAACTTTTTTTTTTTTTTTTTTGCTTTTTGGAGGGGGAAAGCAGGGAAATTGGGGTTAAATGACTTGCCCAAGGTCACATGGCTAGTAAGTGTTAAGTGTCTGAGGCTGGATTTGAACTCCAGTCCTCTTGATTCCAGGGCTGGTGCTCTATTCACTGTATCACCTAGCCACCCCCAAAACGTTTTTCTTATTTTTATTCAGTATTTTATTTTTTCCCAGTCACATGTAAAAATAATTTTTAACATTTGTTTTTAAAACTTACTCAAAAATCTTTTAAATGAGTGTTAAAAATTGTTTTAATGTGTAATTAGGAAAAATAAAATATTATTTAAAAAAAAAGAAAATATACATAAAGTATTTTGCAAACCCTACAGCTACATATGTACACATATATGCACAAACACATATGTAATATTACTATTCCACTGGCCATCCAGAATAGCTATGGACTTTGGACTGAACAGCAAATGGCTGTCATAAAGGCATCTAGAAGAACACTGGACTTGGAATCAGGAAGACTTGAGTTCAAATCCTGCCTCAGACACGTCCTAGCTGTGTGACCCTGGGCAAGGTCATTCTGTCTCTGCCGATCTCAGTTTCCCTATCTGTAAAATGGGAAGGATGATCAGAGCACCTCCCTACCAGGGCTGTTGTGAGGATCCAATGAGATATGAACAGGGTTTTGCAAATCTTAAAGGGCCATCTACACTCCAACTACAAAACTCATGCATTTGGCTTTTCTGCAGAAAGGAGCCACATGACTGGGTTAAAGTCAAGTGGGCACGGGAGCCAGTAACGGCCAACAGAGGGAAGAGGCAGAGGCCGAGGGTCTTGGGGCACAGAAATTGGAGCCAATCGTATAGCACCCCCTTACTGATACCTATAAGGCAGGCACATGACCTCTGCTCATCACGGGTAGTGACCCAGAGTCACCGAGAAAGTGCTTCTGGAGAACAGCCCTTAATACACTTGGGACACAGAGGCCGAATCACTATCACTGAGGAAGAGAAGCAAAGACAAGAAGAATGAACGTAAAAGGTGTGGTTACTAAAAGGTCCACGTGCAAGTCATCCTGAATGTGGTCTCCCATGGTGCATATAGTTCATGGGAGGCGAGGAAGCATCATCCCTGCCTGGCGGGCTGGGAGGCAGATGCAGAGGGCTGCCCTAAGAAACCTCCAGTTGTTGAACCAGGAGAGAAAAATGCATCATTTTTCAAAACTCTTTTACATCCATTTTATAGAAATGAAGGTTTTGCTGCTCTTGCTGTGCAGTGGTAGGCTCGGACAGGCCAATCACAGCCATGGACTGGGAGAGAGCCCAGAAGGCCAAGTTGTCATCAGATCTGTGGGCTATCACGGCCCAGCTTGGAAGCCCCCAGTGAAAAGGCGGCAGAGGCAAGAGCAATGCTTTACACAAATGTGGGAGACTGGCACCAAAACCATCCCCGGGAGCACTGGTGATGACGGACGTGATGGGGCATGACATGGGGACCTGAAAGATAGTTGGAGAACCAAAGGAAGGCCCCTTAAGGCGGGTTTAGAGAACACAGATGATGGAATGAGAAGAAAAGGGAAAGGCCACAGTCTAACCCAAGAGTGAGAACGTAGGCTTGGAGCTAGAAGGGCCCTTGGAGATCATCTAAGCTATCCCCTCATTTACAGAGGAGGAAACTGAGGCCCAGAGAGGGGGCCACACAGTCACCTCTACAGATGCACAGCTTCTACAAGAGGCTGGGCGAGGCCTCACCTAGCCCCTGTGAGGCAGGAAGCCTGAGCTAGAATCTGCAACAGAGGAGGACAAAGATAGCTAAGAGATGACGGGGGAAAAAGGGAGACCGTCACCATGGACAGGCTTGGCTGGGCCAGACTAAATGTCAGTGAGGGGGATGAAGGGCAAAGGACAAATCTGAGATCCCATAAGTCAGAATGGAAAGAACTTGGTGAAGAGTACAAAGAGACAAAGGCAAGGGTCAAATAAAGATGACCCCCCTGATCTCCTGCCAATTCTTAGGTTCACTAAGGACATACTGAGAGGGAGGTGGGGGTCAGGACACCCAAGAGACACGCCCTACCACCAGATAGCTGATTTAAACAAACGCCCCACCACTAGGGTTCTGGGGCTCTCACTCACACAAACAAGGTGACCTTGAACCTGAGAGTCCTCGTCTGCAGAATCACGGCACCAGACTGGACGGCCGCTAAGGTTCCTTCCTGCTTGATGCTGTGTTTTGTCCTCTGTGCTCTGGCCAGCCAAGGACCCCCAGCCCAGGCACTGCACCCCACCTGACCCTGCTCTCCTTCCCTCCTACACACAAAGATGGCTGCTCCTCTGGGGCGTCTCCCTGAAGCTTGAGCTGTGAGGCATCAGAATGAAGCAGAAAGACCCTGGCTCCAGGCAGGATCCTGGGGTCTTGTCTTGACTATGATGCTAACAAGCTGGCTGACCCTGGTTGAGGCACTTAAACTCTTCTCACCTCAGTCTCTTCATCTGAAAACTGCAGATAATGACTGCTTTGCTGGCTCTGCAGGGCTAACACAAGTGCTGAACAAACTAATGTGCATAAGTGGCTTCGTAAACTGAGAAGTCAGATATTATCAAATATAACCATCAGCTCACGTTTCCATGGTCCATGATTTAATCAGCTAGCTAAGTGGCTATTAGTGGTTCTCTTTTCTCTCCACTCCCACCCCAAAACTGGTATAGCTCTCCCAAAGGTATAACTGGGAGAACTGGGGCGGCGGGAGGGAGTCCCTGGGAATCTTCCCTTAAAATTGTACCATTCTGCTTACTCTGAGGGAGAACGAAAAGAAACAAGGGATTCTGTGTTGGGTTTGCAGTGGGTCAAGGGTCAATTCATTAGCTTCCTGCCCAGCTTCTGAAGCCCAGGTCTGGACCCTGTCTAACTGTCCACTGTCTCTCTGCCCATCTTGACTGTGGCTACCACCAAGACAAACCTGGCTCCTAGGATGCCATCAATCAGAAGCCCTTGGCATGGTCCCTGCTGGAGAAGGGGGGGGGGGCACAGATGAATCCCCTCCCAATCCCTACCTGACCAAGCAGGCTTCTGAGTCCCCCACCATCATCCTGAGCTAACCCCAGAACATCCTACGTAGAAGTCATACAACGTATATAAACTGCTTAGTGTTTCTATGTAACTGCACAATAATGATAATCTAACATTAAATATCACAAATTTATGCTGTAAATTTTATCTACTTCAAAAAGTCTGTTTGATTACATCCAGTTTTCACCATTCATTAACCACACACCATATTCACTCACAAACAGCTTTTAAAAACTGAAAGAAACATTGTCAATGAGGGAGCAAAAAAAAAAATCACACCAAGAGTTGATTCAAATTGATAAACTTCATTGCAAAAAGTAGTAATAATTAAAAACTGGAAGGGGCTTTTTGATTTGTTTTTTTTTAAGTCTAAAGGTTCTAAAAAGGGAAATTCCCTTTCCTTTCTAAACATTCTCTAGCACTTATGTTCTCTGCTGTCACTATGGCATGGCAGAGACCCTGGATTCTCTAGCTCTAGAGACATATGGGAAGCTGGAAGGTTCTCATGTATACGCAAAGAAGGGGTCAGAGAAGGGAGGGCCCCACTGATAACTCCATATAAAGATCTACAAATTATCCAAAAACATTACCTGGGGTGACTGTTAGCTGAAAGTAGTGAAGCTTGTTTGGATCAGGAAAATTCACTTTACATGTACCTACAAAAGAAAACAATTGTGAGGAAAGTGTGAGAGCCAGAGAGAAGACACCCAGCGTGGTAGGAGCTGTGGCCTACGGCTCAGGGCCACAACTGACTGATGGAGTGGACTGCAAGTGCTGGGCCACTCAGCAAACCACAGGCTGCAGGGCAGGATGCCAGGCAGACACCCTCCAAGTCATACTCTGTCCTGGCCACAACAGAGGCTCCAGTTGGAAAAAATTGATAAACATTTATTAAGCACCTACTACGGGCTAGGCACTGTACTGTTACATGCACATTCTGAGAAGAATCGGTGTCTTCTGGGGTCACCTTTTCCAAAGAGAAAAGCACAACCACAGGCACAAGAACAAAGACCAAAGGAAAGGGGCAGAGCAGGCTGGCTGCTACCTTCTAAGAGTAATATCGAAGCCTAGAAGTGCTGGGGCCAGAACTGACGCCCTCACTGGCTGCCCCTCGTATTTCTTCATGATTTCTTAATGAGAAATAAGAGGAAGGAAGCCCCACTCTGATGCATGTTCATGTAGCTGAGGTAGGAACACCAACAGAAAGATACTCAACAGAGCATTTCCTCGTGGGGGGATTTTGTGTTACATTTTCCTCAGCACCCTCCGCCCCACTTTGCAGATGGGAACTGTCACCAAGATAAATACTTATTGAAAACAGAGGCAGCATTATGATTGGAAGGTGAGGCCAGCATCTGTGACATCGTTAGCAACGTACGGACGTGAAAACGTGCTGGCTGCAGGGCAGCTTCTGAAATGCACAAAGGGTGGGCCTACCTGTGTACAAGCAGCTCAGGACTGACTGAGAAACGCCTGAAAGCAGCTGCTGGGTCACCTCCCTCGACAGTGCCTATGGGTGCGGGAAGGTCCCACATACCCGCCTGCTGATGGAAGCCTGTTTCATGGGACTTTGCTTCTATATGTGGATCCTCAAGTTCACATATTCCAACGCACATGAAAACAAGTCTACGGGAGCTGCTAGAAATGAGCAAAGCAAATGCCCCAAAGACCCACAAAATGGGGTCTCAAGCTGTTTAAATCCCCCCAAGGGCTCAGACCACCTGGCTCTCTGCTAGTGGCCTGCTGCATCAGGCCCACAGCTCAAGGCTCCTCCTGTGGGGGGGGCCTGCTTCCAAAGCCCAAAGAGCCTCCACACCACAGGACATGTGGCATCAAAGGAATCAGAAAACAAAGTGGTCTGTTTTCCACTTTCGTCTTGTTCACGAACTCCCCCTTCTCTAGGCCTGAATGGAGCTTTTCCCTATTTTCATCTGCCAATCTGCTGACACGACATTTTGGGGGATGGTTTGAGGTCACAGAATAATGGCATTCAGAGCCTATTTGAGGGGCCAAAAAGAGGTGATCTGTCTGTAAAGGGGGACAAGGCTCAGTCAGGTATGCCCACTGCCAATACTTCTCTACCAACAGCTTTAGCAAAAAGCTAAACTGTTTCCTTGTTTTTGTGGGATTTGTGGAAAGATTTTTAAACGACAAAAGTGTGTCATTTGGTATTTTGTTTCTGCCTTGGATTGAGCCATGGAGACTCTGGTCAGTAAGCAATGCCTGGGTAAAACTGTTTCTGTTCCTTTTTAGTGTCGGGTGTTTGGGGGAAATGGAGAAGAGGACCGATGGGAGGCAAGGTAGAAACTCAACTGTCTCCATGATGAAGGACAGGTAGGTACGCTTTTCAATAGTAAGGGTATCAAATCAAATCTTATTTCAAAGAAAAGATTTGTTCTGATTCTTCCTCCTAGATTACCAAACAAAGCTGAGCCAAAGCTACAATTCTATAAATAAAAATAAAAATAAAACACATTCTCAGCATCTCCAGTCAAGAAAATACGATGGATAACTACGACCTTTCTGAGACAAGGATGTGAAGAGCCATTCAGATTTATACATAGGAAAAGGTAGGATCTGCAAAACTAAACAAACTAAGGCTCTTTCCACCGTTCCCATTATTTGGAAACAGGCCCTTTTGAGAACAACTGCCATAACCACCGTAAAGAGTATTGTGTATGTGTGTATGCTCTATGCCTAACAAGATCACTGCTGCTGCCCTGAGAACACGTAAAGTGACTTTACTTCCCAAGATTTCCATGTGTCTTTTAATAGAGGCAGCAACATTACCTTCATAGAAAATGGGATGGGTGGGCGGGGAGAACCTCCCTCATAATGAAAAGTCAGAAGACACCATAAAGGCAGAAATGGGTAGCTGGTGTGCTTCCAGCAAGAGTAAAGAACATGGCGTCTCTCCGCAGAGTCACAGTGGACCTCGGAGACTGTCATGGTCAGCTTGGTACTTACAAGGTAAATTGGCTTCAAGTTCTGCAACCTCTGTAGAAAACAAAAAGACTCTGGTTAGTGCCAGTCAATGAATGCATTTTCAGACAAAGTCTGTCCCAAATGGGCAGAGGCTTCTAGAATACTGAAAAGCCTCAGTCCACTGGACTAATTACAAAGAAGCTCGATTTTCACTAAATTGGTGAAAAGTCTTAACTCCAGATTTTTAAAAGTAGCACAGAGTACAAAGCAGGCCAACATGTTCCCTAATGACAGCCTTTCCTGAAGAATGCCAGAGACCCGGCATTACCCCAGCAGCTGTTTGGCCACCGCAGACTGTCCAAGGCAGACCCTTGGCAATGTTGCTCTGAGGCCACAAACACAGGGGACACAGGTTTCCAGAAGCCACACGGAGGCGTTTCCCATCAGAATATGGATGATGAGGATGATGATGGTGCTGATGATGACCTGCTTTTATGCAGGGCCCTCATGTGCTAACAAAAATCATTCACCATCAGTGCCGGTCTGGGCATCTGTCCAACCAACACCCTGAGTATCCTGTCCCAGGTTTTAGAGGGTCAAGCTTGGGAGCAGGGGGGACAATTTCTTATTTTTAGTCAGTGGTGCCTGCAGTATCCCTGATGCTGGTTACTCTCTAGTGGCTCTGCTGTGGGGTGGCTGGTTGATGCAACAATCTCTCTGTTCTGTGCTGCTAAGAGAAGTGGAGAGAACTTGGGCTCTGGCCCGCATATACCAGGTAAAGGAAAAGCAGGTTGTGGCCCTGGGGGGTTGGAGAGCTCAGAATTAAGGGGCACAGTGGGGCTGATGAGCTGGCAAAGGAGCCCTAGGAGAGGTCAGTCTTAGTAAAAGGACCAGGAAAGTGCATCATCAGCCTAGAGAGGAGGGTTTCTAGATAAGGTGAGGGGGTCAACAGTGTACATGTCTTAGGGTGTAGAAGCCACCAAGAGAGGCTGGTCCAGGGGCTAGCACATGCAATAGGCAGAAAAGGGAAAGTGAAAACAAGGTGTGCAGTGAGCATTTCCAATGTGCTTTGAGGTCTGTGAAGCAATCTGTGATTCCCAGTAATGGGGGTGGGAGGGATGGGAAGGGTCACAAACCTTTTGCTGCTTCTTTTGTGTAAAATAAGGCACTGAAGGTCAGAGGGGAAATGACCTGAGATATTCGTAGCATCCTAGGGAAGGGCCCAAAGCCCACATCCATCATAAAACCCCCTGTATAATCACATGTCTAATGTCCCTAGTGGTCAAGGATGGACCCTACTGCAGCTGGTGGCGCAGTGAATGGAGCGCTGGAGTTGGGAAGATTGGAATTGCAGATCCAGCCTCAGACACTTACTAGCTGTGTAACCCTGGGCAAATCTCGTGAATCTCTGCCTGCCTCAATTTCCTCATCTGCTAATAGGGCTGCTGTGAAGACTGAATGAGATCTTCTCTATAAAGTGCTTAGCTTTGTGCCCAGCACACAGGAGGTGGAAGGCTGTGGTCATCCCCCCCAGCCAGAGCAATCCTCATGGGCCATGGCGGGGTGGGGAAGGGGAGCATGGTCTCATGCAAACAAGCACAGGACCTAGAAAGGTCACTGAATGGGGCTGGCACATCAACAACATTTATTCAAGGCACACTATGTGCTAAGCACTGAGCAAAACTGTTGGGGCAACAGATAAAAATGGACCAGACGTGTCCAAGTCTCTGTAATGATTCAGCGTCACCAGCACTGGACAAGGGAGGCCCAGGTGTGCTTTGCAGACAAATCTGGGTGGCACCGAGCCCAAAATGGGCTGGAGGAAATGGGCCTGAAAGCTCTGAGGGACTGGCTGTTGTTACTCGTTTTCCATTTTATTTAATTTTTCAATTAGCAAGCATTTATTTTCTCACCCTACCCCATTTAAAGAAAGGAAAGGAAACAACTGTAACAAATTTCCACATTGGGCACGTGCCAAGAGAGATACCCCACTTTGCCTCATGAATTAAAAGGATTGGGTTTTTTGTTTTTTACCAAATGTTTAAAGAGAAGATGCCAAAGGTTGGGGAAAAACTCCATGAACGTGAAGACCCCAACAGTGATGGAGAGAACATCTCTATAGCGACTGAGGGTACCACTGATGAAACCAAGAAAAGGGAGCAGGCAGGCTCTCTAGCAAAGCACATTTTCAGGGTTACACAACTGGCTGGAAAATTCCAAGAATACAATGCCCTCCTTTACTGTGGGTGGATTTTAAAGGCACCTGACTCAGTAAAGCAAAGTGGCCTTTACAAGCTCTCCCCCAAAAAGGAATCTTGAGCATACAAGAAATGAGACCAAGGCAATCACTCCGTCAGCAGGATGCTGTATGTGGCTCCAAGGGGCGAGCCATCTTCTGATGAGTGTCTGGCACACTGTCCAAATGAAAGAGTAAAGTCTTATCAAACTATGATGAGATCACCCACCGCTAATTGCTAATACAATACTGTGTCAATGGCACAGCCCTAGACCTTCATGGCTCTTTGAGAGAGCCAGGGATATTCTTCTAAAACTTCTTTCCTTTTAATGTGAAGATAACAGTCCACAAACACAAACACATCCAGATATAAAAAGAACAAGAGAGAGTATTGTATAAGAAACTGGGAACTTCTGTTTTTAAAGAAGTAAATCTACCTTTCCAGGCTATGTACACATTATTCTCCTCCATGTTCTCTATGAGCCAGTCATACTAGCCCACTTACCACTACAACTTAACCTCACCACTGTCTCCCCAAGTGGATGGCAGCTTCTAGAGGACCAGGGCTAAGACAGGCCAAATGTGGGGTGGGAGAGGCGATCAGGAACCCCAAGATTTAGGGGGAAGCCACGTTGGAAAGGTGAGGGAAGGAGAGCTGGGTAGAGGCAAAGTCAAGCTTGGCCGACTTTGTGATTTAATGGAGCAGCTCCTACAGAAATTCAACACCCCGTCCTGCTGCCCTTGGCAGACATGTTGTAAGCTACTGGCATCTGATAAAAGTAGATTGAATCTGCTTTCTACAAAGAGATATCCTGAGAAATGAGGCCTCCTGCTAAAGGTGACTCACTTTTTAGTCTTCCAATGAAAAGTCGACCTCCCAGGATTTCTATTCTGTCTGTAAGAGGAGGCAGTAAATCATACAAATATGCTTATAAATGCAGGCAAGAGAAATATCCTCAAGAAAATGAGAAGAGGTTGGCTTTATTAAGGAAGGGGAAAAGTCAAAGGGCAGAGAGGGAGCCGACCAATCGGAAAAGTGCTCAGGATTCAGGCCAGAAAGGAACACTGGGTACCACTCAGTGAAAACTCCATGACACAGACTGAAAGGAGAAGGAAGATGCAGAGCTGGGCCTGACCAGGAAGCTTCAGGGGTCTCAGAGCCAGCCAAGAAACTGTAACACGGCAGCTCATCGGCCACTCCTCTCACACACAGCTCCAAGAAGCAAAAGTCCCAAGAAGTGAAATTGGGAGCAAGACAGTACACCCATCGACAGCTCTACTGCGACCACAAGAGATGTGTCCCAGCCAAATCTGCAGAATAAAGATCTGCTTCAAAGTGGTCCTAAGCAAAGGCTATCACCGAAATTGAGAGGAGCTGGTCTGGGCCACAGAGCATGCTGGAGAGAGGGCAGCCAAGAAGCAGAGCAGTGGGAAGAAGCTAAGTGAAGATCCCCCCCACAAACCCCCATTCAGTGTGTCCAGAAAACGCACCAGACTAAATCTGTCATCGGCAAATCCAGAAAAAGGTCACAGTGAGTCATTTCTCCAGCCCAGGTGGCAATGAGGTCAGCGGCCATGGGATGGGGTCTGGCCTGGGAAAGACTGTAAAAGGGCCAAGGCCACACACTGTTCCAGGGCCACTGCCATGTGTTGTGACATCTGTCTGCCACAGGACTCCAACACCTCTGGAGAGGGGCAAGGCTGACCACTTGGTGCAGCTCTGGCTCACTTATATACAATTCATAAGCAAGTCAACACATCACCCTTGTGACGTCCTGGGTCCTCTTCAAGAATGAAGAACCACCACCAAGCCTCACGAAGTGTACCCCAGCCCAGGAATCTATGAACCAGGCCAAGACAAGGTCCTAGACCCATCCTGGGGGACACCATGATGGGAACAGGCACTAACTGGCAGTTTCATCTCCCACTACCTAGTTATGGGTCACAGAGTCAGGGCAGACTGAGGGGGGGTCTTGGGCCCAAGGGTGGCATCTTGGCATAAGAAGTCATAGACTTTACATGGTGTACAAAGAGAGAACCATGTTCACAAGCCAGCACCAGCCATGAGGCTTGGACCCCAGAAACAGAGGGAGATCTTGATTTCAGTTTCTAACCTGGAAGGGTTCAGTCTGATGCCTATAAAGGAATAACTGGGCCAGGAATCCTAGACCAAAAGGAGAGGCTAGACTTGTCTTACTCTGAACCAACCAAGCTTCCCAGATGGCTGAGAGGGGCTGAATTCAGCAGTATCTCCCCTTGCTCAGACCAGGCAGGCAGTGATCAGACTTTGCCCTGGATCAAGCTAGCCTAGGAGCTCTGAAAGCTTGTAGGTCTAACCAGAGCTGCCCTCAAGAGGCTGGGATATCACAACACTCAGTGCTCCAAGAAAGCAGAAACAGGAGCAGCCCAGACCTTCCCTCCAGAAAGTCCCAACATCAAGCCTAAAGCCAGGAAGAATGAGCAAACAAACAGACAAACAAGAATCCTAGCATAAAAAGCTATTGTGGTGACAGAAAGGCAGAAGAGAATAACTCCAAAATACCTACAGGCAAAGCCTCAGAGAAACATACCTTGGGCACAAACTCAATTGGGATTTCTGGAAGCAATAATGCAAGAGTTAATGCAATGAGACTACTGGAGAGAAATACTGAAAGGAAATGAGAACTATGGAAGAAAGAACTGGAAAAGGAATGAACAGGTAGGCACAAAAAACTTGCCCGAGCTATAAAAATCTCTGAAAATTAGAATGAACCAAATAGAAGCCAAAGACCTTATGGGACAACAAGAAATATTAATACGTCAAATGACTGAAAAAATAGAAGAAAATGGAAGCTATCTGAGCAAAAATAACTGGACTGAAAAACAGAGGAGAAAAAAGTTTGAGAATCACTTCACCCCATGACCAAAAAAAGGGCCTAGACATTGTATTTCAAGAAATTAAAAACAAACAAACAAAAAAACCCTGCTCAGATCTCTGATAATCAGAAAGCACAGTGGGGATCGAAAGAAGCACTGCTTACCTCCTAAAAACAAAAAACAAAAACTCCCAGGAACATAACAGCTAAAATCCAGAGCTGCCAGGTCAAAGAAAAAAATACTGCAGGCAGCAAGAAATCAAGAATTCAAGTACTGAGGAGCCACAGTCAAGATCACTGAGGCCTTCGCTGCAAGCACTTTTAAGGAACCGAGAGTTAGGAACACAATATTCCAGAAAATAACGGGCTAACAAAATAGGCTAACAGCCAAGTGAAACTGAATATAATCCTACCAGAGGAAAAAATGAAACAGAGGACTGCCAAACATTCCTGATGAAAAGACCAGAGCTATACAGAAACTCTGAAGTTCAAACACAGGAGTTAATGAAGAATCATAAGGGACTAGATAAACTGTTTATATTCTAATATGGGGAGATGCTACATGTGTCTTCTCCAAATCCTGTCATCATCAGGGGGTTAAAGGAATTCAATTATATAGAAGGCCTGAGAATGGTTCTGTTACATCTTGACAAAGACATAAAGGGGGAAGAATGAGGGAAAGAGGAACACAACAGAGAGGAAAGGATAAGGAAGGTTAGGGGAAATTAGCTCACATAATTCTTGGGTGCAAGTAAACAATTATACCGGTTCATAAGAAGGAAGGGCAGCAGTAGAGGAGAAGGCAGATTTTTGCTGACTGAAAAAAACAAGTCAGCCAAGGTAGGCTCTGGACTCAGAGCTTGAGGGGCCTCAAAGGCCAAGTGGTCCAGCCTATACTTAAGTTAGAATCACATCTAAGACATCCCTGCCTAGTCTCTTCCAGTGAAAGGGAGCTCACCACCTTTGAAGGCAGGCCATCCTACTTTCGTGGGGCAAACGAATGGTGCAATGGATAGAGTCAGGAAGACTCGTTCAGATCCAGCCATAGACACTGACTAGCTGGGTGACACGGCAAGTCACTTACACCTCCCGTGAAAACGGGAAGAATAGCACCAACCTCACAGGGTTTGAAGATCAAGAGATCTCAGAACACTGCCCGGCACGCAGATCTATGAACGTCATTGTTATTATTGTTACTGTGAACGGCTCTAACTCTGAAGAACTCTTTCTTGCAAACAAACCAAGGTTTGCTGCTCTGCCCTCTGGGGTTGTGCAGAATAATGCCAATCCCTCTTTTACCTGACAGCCCTTTCCATGATGGAAAAGAGCTGTCATGCCCCTTTCTGCTCTCCTATTCTTCAGTTTCTTTGGCCAGTCCTCCCCATGGCATGAAGTGGAAGCCCAGAAAGAGACAGCAAGGTACACTGGCAAGAACACTGATTTTAGGTGAGAAGATCTGGGTTTGAATCTGGGTCCTGTCATTTAATACCCAGGTGATCTCAGAAAGGCTCAGTTTCCTCAGTCATAAAATGAAGGGCTTGGATGGAAGGCCTCCAACGTCTCTGCAGGCTTTGACCTAGGATCCTGGTTGCCTTCATCTGGGACAGTCTCCTAATGTGGTACCCAGAACTGAAAAGACATTCCAGATGTGGTCTGAGTAGGCCACAGGAGCTTAGAACCCTCACCCCCTTACTTCTGCATGCTAGGGCTCTTTAATGAAGCCTTTTTTGGCTACCATTTCACACTACTGACTCATTCCAAACTTGAAGTCTACTAAAAACATCATTTTTTTTTTCAAACCAACTGCTGTCTAATCATGCCTCCTCCATTTGGCACAGAAGCCCATTTTAAGTGTAAGATCTCACACTTATTTATTCCACTTACACGTATCTTATTCAATTCAGCCCAATGTTTTAGTTGGTCACGAACTTTTGGGATTCTCCCTCTGTCATCCGGGGTTGGCTCTCCCTTCCAACTTTGTTTCATTAACAAATGTAATAAGCATAGGAACATGCCTTTGTCCAAGTCTCTGATGGCCAGAACAGTGTTCTGGAATACTCTGAGTACCCCATGGTGATCTGGGATCAGCGATGACTGCTTTTTGGGTTCAGGCACTGAGCCAATTCCAGATGCACCTAACTGTCTTGTCATCTAACTGGATCCACTGAACCAACAAGGAAAATATCTGTCCCGGGCCTGAGTCTTGCCATAAGGAGGATGCGGTGGCTGGAGCAGACAGGACAGGAACTTTGGTGCAAATGAGACTTTTCCAAATATCTGGTTACAATACAGATAAGTCGGCCGAAAGGACACGGACTTAGTCTGGCATAAACCACTCTTAGTGAGGCCATGCTATATCTCTGTGACCCCGACCTCCTTCTCCAGATTTTCAGTAACCATTTCTACAATAAAGCCTTCTAGAATTTAAAGTCAGAATGTCAGAAATTAAAGTCAAAATGGTGAATTCCCTTCTCCTTCTCTCAAAAACCCCAAAACCCTCAAAAACAACCAACAAATGAAGACTCGTCTCCGAGCTGTTTCCTAAGGTCACTGTGCCCAGGGACTCAGAGTCACGGTGACCAAGTCTTTCAGTACAAGAGGGTAATTCATCTGGATCTAGTGACCTGAATTCCTTAAGGCTAGTCAAGTGCTCTCTGCCTCCTGGCTTATCTTGGCCATCCACACCTTCTTGGCCCATCACAGTTCAAAGACTATTCCTTGTCCTTGCCCCAGAAAATAAGCAAACTCTGAGTCCGGGAACTTTGCCCTGGGTCGAGTCACCAGGCTCCCACCTGCCTAAAGCTGCCTCTGTTCTCCTCTCTTGGGTCTCTCTCCTGCCTCAGCTTACAGACACAATGATGGTTCCTTCTGTGCATCTTCTATTTCTTGTCCTTGCTTCCATCCTCTGTGAGCTCTAAAAGCCCTAAGCTTGGGAGCTCCCCATATGTGCATGACGGGTCATGCCTGTTCACACAACCTCTTTGCCTTCTTCATCGGAATTTTCTTTCTGTGTTTAGAGATTTCAGAGTTTTCTATCCCTGAATCTGCCTGTAGAAGTCTGGTCCACTGGATCCTACCTAGCCTTCCTCTGAAACCTTTGAAACTCTTCTCCCCAAATCTATAATGCATGCCAAACTATGACTGTACTTTCTTGTGTCTAGGACAGACCAGTTAGTTCCCACTGTGTCTGTCCTGCAATTACTGCTGAGAGTCAGGTAACAGGACAGATCCAATGCTTGTTGATTCTGTGGCTCTAGCCCTCATACCTCATATGGCAGGTGACCAAGCACCCTTACAGTAACCACAATCACAAATGCAGGATACAGCTCCGGTAGCCATTAGAGGCAGCTAGGCAGACCGATGGCGAGAGCTGTGGACTTGGAGGCAGAAAGATCTGAGATCAAATCCAGTCTGACACTGATGCTATAACCCTGGGCAAGTCACTTAACCTCTGAGTTTTCTATTTTAACAGCATCTACCTCCCAGGATTATTGTAAGAATAAAATGAAAAAGTGTTCGTAAAGTGCTTTGAAAAACCTTGAAGTGCTACATAATTGCTCGCTGTTATTATTAGCCTGTAAATAACCTAGCTTCTATGAAGAGCAGGGTCTTGTAAAAAGAAAAGGAAATGCTTTTTCTTGGGGAACTTTGATCTGGTCTTTTGGGGAGAAGAAAGGGGACCCTAACTGTCCTAACAGTTAAGTCATGGTGAAAGAAGACAAAGAAGGGGTGTGGGCACAAAACAGTAACCAAAACATAGCAGCCCCATCATAGACTTGACCCATCTGTGACTGCCAGGGAGCAGCCCTTTAAGATTTTATTTACACAAAAGGAAGGAAGCAGCAAAGGAAAGCATCTGAGAAGACCCTTCGAGGTCAGAGTTAAAGCCAATCTCAGGCATCACTTGGGTCCTAACAAAGTAGATGTGAAACTTCCTAACATGAAATTCTCCAGGAGTGACCAATGCCAATGCTACACTGAAGCTTTCCAGATAACGCAGGGTATTTTCTGTACTACACCTCATCTGGGTGAAATCTGTTTTGCCATGGCAATAAGAAATTTTGAGTATCATTGAAAAACAAAAAATCTAGCCTATGTCATCATTCAAATGTTTGCCTTTTTATAATTCAGAGTATTCATAGAATGTTTCATTCATCTGAACACTGTCTTAAAAATGCAAAGCCCTACAGAAAAAGCTCCACATAATTTTCAGTTCCTAATCCTCCCTTATCCTGATTAATCTGGAAATAATAAAGTTCATAAATCTCCTTGTTACGTGCAACCACAAAAAGCCAACCATGAAGACCGACTTTCTTAAGGTATTCTTGGGAAGGAACATTAATTGCCTTTTGGAGCACTGGAACTAGGATCTCATTCTTGAAGCATTCAATGTGAGCAATAGATCGCCAGTTTTTCCATTGTCTTTAACCTCCTTCTTTAGAAATTCTTCAAACTTTCCAGAGGCAAAGACTCCACTCTCCCTCAACCTTCCACTTCCAAGTCCATCTCTGCGCCCTCCTGTCCTTGGCAGCTCTGTCTTGGCTACACCACAGGAAGAGCCCAATTTCATCTCCTTGCCAAGGCTTTCTGAAAGACAACCGGGGCGGGGGGAGGAGGGTGGAGCGAGGTTTGCACTATTTTACCAAACATCTTTCTAAGAAAACGGATCTTTTTTCTTTCACAACTAAAGACAAAATGACAGCCCCCTTGAACAGCAATTGATATTTGAGATATCAGATTATGAACTTCAAACTAAATAATACCACATTGGCCTCCTAGAAGGCATTTGGTTATAGGGAAGATTCTTGAAAAGTCCATGGTTCCAAGGTATAAACATTCTCTATAAAATACAAGTAGTGTTCAATAGGCCAAAGATATCTGAAAGGCTATTCATACTGAGTGGCAATTTAGTTTATCATTTTCATGGCCACAAGTAGCTTTGGAGAGCTTGCTAGACACAAAATCAAGACTCCAGACATAAGGCCTTGGCAGCCCATGACTCTACAGAACCTCGAGGCACTCTCACCTGACACTTAGGATGGAGGAGGCGCTTAAGAAATGCTTGTGGACTCAGGAAAGGCCACTCAACCCCACTCATTCACATGGATCCAACACACTGGTAGAAAGCAGACATTCTTGCTGAAATACAGACATTCCTGCTAACTCTGGGTACTTAAACACCAGTATATGTAGGCCTCTCCTAAAAGTGGTTCTAAACAAACTGTCACACTCTTAGCAGTTTTGAGACTGCATTTGCCCATCTCTTCCAGACTGTAAAACAAAGGCTACTCCAGGGCTTGATCCTACCACAGACTGGTGGAGAAGCTTTAGCCTGTTCCAAACGCCTGTCAAACAAAGACAGCCCAGTGACACCCTCCCCGCCCCCCCCTCCCCCCACTCCCTGGGGGTTTAGATACTGGTGCTGAACTTAGGCACTCAACTGGCTTACTGCAGGTCAGAACTGCCAAGCTGAAGGGACAAGATGCCAACCTTGGCCTCCCCAGCAGCTGGGATTATCAGACTGCCATCCACCACCATGCTTGGAATACTCCATGAAATTTTAAATAAAAGTGAGATACCAGCTTCTCAGGACCATGCCTACATGAACTCCATCAGACATGAGAATGAGGTGAACTGTGATAAAGACATCAAAATATCCTGTAAAATTCAACAAATAAACTGTCCGAACCAGAACGTCACAGAATGAACCACCGCTCACACCTGTCCAGATACAACACTGACCCTGGAAAACGTGACATTTTCAAATAGAAGCTGCTGTATCAAATGCTCCATCTCCAAGCTTAATGAAGAGTGTTCAGAACAGAGACGAGTGAAGGAAATCCGAAGTGCACGAGAGGAAAGTGAGGCACATTCAGCCCATCTTGCTGTCTCTTACTGGAGCTGTCTTGAAGATGACTCCAAGCAGGCCTTCAGAAGATAAGCTGAGAACTCAATACTTTCCTTCAATTACAAAGAACATCTGGCTTCATCCACCTAAGCGATAAGCCACAGAACATTAACCTAAAAAAAACCAAAACAAAACCCCAGGACAGTGACTTGTCTCAACAGCACTTCCATTTAAACTCCACAGAAGAGATGAGAAGCTGCTGACGCCCAAGGATGCTCAGAGACGAGCCACTCCTCACAAACCCGGAGCCTCATTTGATCCCAACAGCCAGACTGGAAGCTGACGCTCTGGGAATGTTGACTCCCATTCTGCTCAGAGAAGTTAAATTAATGGCCAATGGCCAGCAGATGACTATGGGAAGTGGGCACAGAGCCCAGGCCTCTCCTGACTCTCAGTTAGCTCGGTCCATGAAACATGCTGCCTTGATTAAAGTGGAAAGAGAGAGGCAGGGAGAAAACAGTGAAGGAAAAGGGCTGCTAGATGCATTGCCAGAGCTCCACTGGCCATCTCCACTCTCACAAGGAGAGAAATAGCAGCCAACACTCACAAATGATGTGTTTTTCCTCTTATCATCAGACAGACAGGCTTCAGAACATGAGAAATATGTGTCAACTTGAAAATCGAGGCCAAAATGAATGGGTCAATCAGATTCTTCTGCCCCTGGGCTACCCAGCAAGGACCTTGCAGACACATGCCAGAACCCTCCTTGCCCACATCCTGTCATACCCTGACTCTTGCTGCAGAGGGGCCTCCCCACCTCTTCCATTCAGAATTACAGTCCCATCAATGCTAAGAATGTCTGGGGACAAACTCTTAACTTCGTGTGTGCTATGAGCAGACTCCCCAGATCCTGATCACTAAATGTTTCCGCTGTGGGAGTACCTAATGGAGGTGCTGCATTCGATTGACCATTCTCCCTGCGTAAACCTGGTACTAAATTTTCCCATTTTACTGAAGGATGCTAGCTCCAAACAGCACTCTAGAGTTCAGGTTTCACAATACCTAAGAGATTCAGTTATAGTTTATCCCACTGGCTTTCCAGTAACTGAAGCTGTAAATTGGGGAGGGACCTTCAGAGAATCCCAGAGCTGGAAGGGACTACACCCAATTTGTATCTCCCTCCCAAACCCTCAGGAGCTCATCACCCGGTTTATGCTTGAAGACATCACAGGAAGGTCCCCACAGCACAGAGGGGCAGCCCTCATTCTCAGGGAGTGCAACAATGGCGGCTTTACTTCAGAAGTGCATCACAGTACTAGGAACCCAATTACTGTGAGTCTGTGGACAAAACTTGTTCCATGTCTATTTCAAAGGGGTTTCTCCCAAAGGCCAAGCATTCCCCTTACTTTCCAACATGGCCAGCAAATGCAAATATACTTTTAAAATTAAAGCAAAATATAAAACACAAAGGTAAAACTATTGCCAATTATAAGCTCTCCGAGAGTAGGGTTTCTCTCATATATTTGTGTCTCACAGGCTCTAAGAATGCCTTGGTGCTCAAAGAAGTTGGCTGAACAAATGATGAAAACATGCAAACTCTTCCAAATAGAAGGGATCTGGGGACTAACATTCTGAACAAGCTCTGCCATGAATGCCTTCCATAAGCACAGGCCCAATTAAGAGTTTTAGGAGAGTCTTCATGCTAGTCTTCTAAGGAAATCCCATTTTGTTTGAGATGTTCCCAAGTGTGACCTAAGCACTCCACTGGACCTCAGAGTTCAATGTTTCGATCCATTCGTTTTACTGATGAGACCCAAGAAGCAAAGTGCTTGGCCTGATATCAAGGAGGCAGGATTAGAACCTAAGTCTCTTGACTCAGTCAGGTAACAAATATTTATTAAGCATTTACCACGTGCCAGGTGCTCTGCTAAGCTCTGGGGACACAAGCAAAGCAAAACAAAACAAAAAGAGTGAGTCCTTGCCTGCAGGGAGCGCACCTTCTAATGGAGGAGAGCACATGAACATGTCTAGGTATGTACAAGACAGACATCGGATAAAGAAAACCTACAAGAAGAAGGTGTCAACAGCTGGGAGGACAGGGAAAGAAAGAAGGTGTCATCTGAGATCCATCCTCAAGAAAGCGAGGGGGATAAAGGGCAGAGGCAGCCCTCGCAAAGGGCTGATCTGGCCGACCATGAGTGGTGTGAGGAACTGTGAGAAGGCCTAGTCACGGGATCATAGAGTACACAGAGGGGAGCCTGGTCGGGAGTGAGCTGCAGAGACGCAGTCAGTGCCCAGGTGATGAAGAATTCAGGGTCTGTTTGGCTCTGGAGACAGCAGGGAGCCTCTGGAATGACATGTGCAGACCATAATTCAGAAAAAGCAGCTCAGTAGCTGGAGTGAGGTGGTCCCTTCTGGCATCCAACTGAGACATGGGCAAGGCCTGGAACAGGCAGGGGCTGTGGGGCAGAGTAGAAGGAAGCCTAAAACTGAAATCACAGATTTCAAATCCAGGTCTACTGCTTACCAGCTGGCATGGCCTCACACAAGCCACTGCCCTTTCTAGGCCTCAGTTTTCCTCATCTGTAAAATGAGGGAGCTGGACTTGATGGCCCCTAAGGCTCCCTTCCAGCTTCCAAAGCTGATTGTGACACTAACAGCCAGTCCTTCCCGGCAGTTAGTGTCACAGCATCATGCCCATTCCCTCTCCGATGCAGGCAGCCCTTCCGAGTGATCTCCAAGGTGGCTGCTGCCTGCAGAGCCTAGACTAGGAACTGTGGGGCAGTGACAAGCGGGTTTTTCAGCCTCAAAGAAACTCCACTAAGCTCCACTACCTTTCAGTGAGCTGAAGTGCATTTTGAGCGATTACCTTTAACCAGCAGTTTGTCTCTCACAGACACTCTACGTGTGGAATCTGAGGCCGGGCCAGATGGACGGGATCCCTTAAGGCCCTCATCCTTCTTCAATTTGCTTGCCAATGTGAGCATCACTGCTGCCTTTACCCTGGAAGAGAGAGAGGAGCAAACAAGGTGAATTACCTTTAGGTCAAGCATTAAAGATGTCCAGCTTTCCTATAAAGGTGGGAGTGGTGGGCCTCAGTTAGAGAGAACACAAGGAGAGCCTCAGTGGTCAAATTCCTAGAACCATAATGCAGCCTTGGGAGACCTACACTAACCACTGTGCAGTACATCCTATAAGAACGGGAAGGAGAATAGGCTTGTGGCTGTCATGAAGGAGAGATTATAGAAAGCCTGCCCGGAAATACAAAGTTCTCTCCCATTGCCTCCTAGCACCATCAGCCACGAGGATCCTCTTGTCAGGACTCCCTTCCTCTTAACAGCTTTCTGCTACCTGTCCCCTTTATAAAGTATCTACTTTAAGCAACAGCTCCCAACAGGAACAGAGAGAGTGGCCCAGAGGTGACTGAAGCCCTATCCACCATCCAAGGACCTACCACACACAAGCACAGCATACCTGGTAGAAGGTCTGGCTTCCACCCATATGCTAACACAGAGCTGTGAAGAGCTGCCAGGTGCACCTGGAAAGGCAAATTTCAATCAAGGGAATTGGCAGAGTTAGCACTCGTTTCCTCTAGTCAACATCAGCATGGGACCATTTTTACATATGCTGCTGTTGGCTACCTGGATAGTACTGAGGAGCCATCCCCAGAAGGTCAAGCCCCATTGGTAGACAGAGCAGGTGGAGTGGGGAGGAGAGAAGACAGCAGCAGGAAGCCAAGCCTACTGGGCCTATTGTCAGCATTAGCTGGCCGAGGCTCCACAGAAGGCTTTTTTACCTAAACAGGAAACTTAAAATGCTTTTACAGAAAAATCTGATCTAGGCCTCAGGGTTTTCAGACATGATGTTTCTCAGAATTTGAAGTATAACTAAGTGCACTGAAGACAGTCTATCCTATCTTAATACAAAATTACAACCAGCAGAGGAATTCTGCGTCACAAGGTCCAAGATCCCTTTGGCTAAAGGGGGAACTCTTTTCTCTCCTCATCCGTCAAGTCAGAGGTAGGAAAAAGATACTTTATGAGTCATGTGGATTGTGTGACAACTTTTACCTCGGCCCCTCCCCACTCCCCAAGGCTCTGAACAGCCCAGCACATCTGGAACCACAGGCAGGCAGGCAGCTTAGCCAAGCAGGCTTGTCAAGCCAATAACCAGAGGACAAAGCCTACCATGTAGCTGTCTGTATAGTGATAAAAGGGAATTAATTTTATTATTATTATTATTTTTTTTTTTTTTGCTTTTTGGAGGGCAATTGGGGTTAAGTAACTTGCCCAAGGTCACACGGCTAGGTTTTTGTTTGTGTGTGTTAAGTGTCTGAGGCCGGATCCGAACTCAGGTCCTTCAGACTCCAGGGCAGGTGCTCTACTCACTGCGCCACCTAGCCGCCCTGGGAATTAATTTTAGACACACTTTATCCAATTAGAACTTAGTACTGAGACTCAAAAGCAAACTCCCTCAGGACTCCTACTTCAGTGGACGTGAAGCCATAGTGAGATAGAGAATCTCCAACAGAAAAATAACTGCCTGAGAAAATGAGAGCTGAAGTTCTCATGGGAAAGGCCCAAGGCATTGCCTGATGGGGTAGTGAAATAAACAGCCTTAAATTTCTTGCAAGATGAGGAGTCTACACTGTGTCTCTACTTCTACCCTCTTAATGAGTGCTCCCCAATGCCCTTTCCTCCCATAGCTTAAATGATCACCTCTAAGCAGAGAATTCCCTAATCTTTACCTAGAGCCCTGACCTCTTTCCCAAATTCTCTGATCATATTTCCCACTGCTTCCTAGACATCCCTGAGGGGTGCACAGGGAAAGGAAGGAGCGAAGGCCTTGGAGGCAAGGGATCTGTCTGGGTTTAGATGCCAGCTCTGAGTCCCTGCTCTTCCTGGCTTGCTATATGTTCCCCTATAGATGTCCATCGAGCTGTAGACTCTATCAGCTCCAACCCCAGGTCCCAACACCTGAAGCTCAATGTTTAAGCCCACATTTGCATTCCCTTTACAATTTGATCCTATTCCTAACACCTTTCTATCTGTTGAGAGATCTCTCAGAATCACTCACATTGAAAACTGTGCCTATTTTTCACTCTCTTCCCGGCCACCTGTATCCCACTGACTAGTCTGCTGCTTCCACCCTAGCTCAGGCTCTCCCAGCTGGCCTGGACTATCAGAAGGACTCCTCTGTGTCTCCCCCAATCCACCCTGCAGCTCACTATGTAGTAAGGTCCCTGATCACATCATTCATCCTGCTCAAAAGCTCTCACCTTGAAACAGCTTGGGACAACACTAAACTGAATCCAATCCAACAGACATTCACTAAACACCTGCTCTGGGAGACCTTCGCCTTAGGGAGAGAAGAGAACCAAGAAGATACATATCTCAGTGCTTTAGAGACTTAGAAAATGCAGTGTCATATGAGGTCCAAAGGAGAGATAGTGAAGCAGAGGAATCTTCCCAGAGAAGGAGGTACTAGAGTTAGATCCATTCACAGATGGGCAGAATAGAGTGCCTGAAGGACTATGGACAGAGGCTTTCAACACTGTAGAGTAGGTAGCAAGAACAACAAAAAATCCCAAAGAAAAAGAGGAGCAAGAAAGAAAAATGGCAGCCTGATGAGGCTTCACAAGTAGCTGAGGAAAGAAAGAAAATGAAAGGGAAAGAAGGGAATGATACACTCAGAGAATAGCAAGAAAAGAGGGCTTTCTTAAATGAGCAATATGAAAAAACAGAAGAAAACGACAAAGTAGGAAAGATGAGCTCTCTTTAAGAAAATAAGAGTTATGAAAGGAAAGTTTCATGTAAAGATGGGCATGACAAAAGACAAAAATACTAAGGACCTAACAAAAGTAGGAGAGATTAAGGAGAGGCGGCAAGACCAAAGAACTCCACGAGAGTCATTTTAACATCACTGATAACCACTATGACAGTCACTGATCAGGAGCCAGACAGCCCTGAGAATGGAGCCAAATGGGCCTCAGGAAGCACTGCTAACAAGCTTGGTGGAGGGAATAGAATTCCATATGAACTATTTAAAACCCTAAAAGACAATGCTGTTAAAGTGCCACACTTAAGACACACAGTGGCCACTAGAATGGAAAAGACCCATTTACATTCCAATCCCAAAGAAGGGCAATGCCAAGAAATGTTCAAATTACTGAACATATGCAGGCCAGCAAGTCTATACTTAAGATTCTGCAAGCTAGGCTTCAGCAGTATATGAACCAAGAATTACCAGGAGAGCAGGCTGGTTTTCAATGAGACAGAGGAACTAGAGACCAAATTGCCAACATTGGCTGATTATGGAGAAGGCAAGAGAATTCCAGAAAAAACATCTTTTTCTGCTTCACTGACTACACTAAAGCCTTTGACTGTAGACCACAATAAAATGTGGCAAATCCTCAAATCACCTTACTGTCTCCTGGGAAACATGTACACAGGTCAAGATGTAATAGGTAGAACTAAACATGGACCAGCTGATTGGTAGGAGTATGATGAGGCTGAATCTGTATGCAGAATACGTCACATGAAATGCTGAGCTGGACAAACCAAAAGCTGGAATTGAGGTTGCAAGGGAAACAGCAACAATCTTGGGTGTGCGGATACCACTGTGACAGCAGGAAGGAAGGGAACGAAGGAGCCTCTTGATGAGGATGGAAAAGGTGATTGTAAAAGGCACCCGGAAGCCTAACGCGTGTCCCGGGCACTTCTGTGCACGCGCCTGGATTTTGTTTTTCGTCTCTTGAATTTGAATAATCAGTCTGTCTAAACTTTGGGGATGCTTAGTTTTGGTGGCCACCCAGACATCCTGATGAGCAATGGGATCCAGATGTCTAAAGCAAGGGATAGCTGGACCGAGAAAACTGAGTTTTAACAGACAAGACAAAAAAACCTTTATGCCCTGTTTGCCTTAATGCCTTCTTCAAAACCTCAATTCCACGGAGGCACATAAGCAAGACACTTGTCTATGTGTTGTGGTCACTGTGCCTGGTTCAGCCAGGGTAGGGTCCAGTGCTGTGGTGCTGATGGCTAGTTAAGTGGTCCTGGTTCAGTGGCTCCATCTGGTAGAAAGCGCTGCAGTGGGTCAGTCAAGGGATGCCCTTTCCAGCCTGGTTCTGGTTCTGATCCAGTGTTGGCAGGGTCACAGGCTAAGTGATTCTGGGCAGATGCACAGCTGGCATATGTCTCAGCGTCATATTGAGGATAGGTCAGAAATCATCTGGGGAGCTGATTCTTTCTGTTTACTGTCTGCTATCTATTTTATGGTGCTGTTCCCACCAATAACAAAGCTTTGGACTGACAATTATTTCAAACGGTTCATATTCTGATTCAAATATACCTGGAAAAATTTTACTCCGCAAATTATGGGACCCAGTCATTCCATTTCTTCTAAAGACATTCCTATGGTTTCCTGGCTAATTGGGAAAAGATTACTTTCTAGGAATCCAAAATTATCTAAAGTCCAGTTTAAAAATCTCTGTGAAAATGTCTGGATAGGATTACCTCAGGGCATAAATATCCCTGCCCTAACCCCCAGAGTGTCTTTTGATTTTAACACTGTACTTGGATTTAGAAAATCACTACCTTTTCCAAATGGCTTATAGATAACATTTGGGTAAAACCTGAGAATAAAACAATTCTGCTCTAAATTTTAAAAATGGGACAGCTAGGTGGCGCAAGTGAATAAGGTAACAGCTCTGGAGTCAGGAGGACCTGAGTTCAAATGTGAACTCTCATATTTGACACTTACTAGCTGTGTGACCTTGGACAAGTCACTTAACCCCAAATGCCTTGCCTTCCCCCTCCAAAAAACAAAACGAAATGAAAACAAAAAAATTAAAAAACAGGCTGCCCAACAAGTGGCTTTGACACCCATCCCTACAGATGTGTCTATGGGCTTTGATTACCTTATGCCAGTAAGAAGTATAAAACACCTCCCTAATTTTTCCCAGGAAAAGGGGTGGGAGAGTAATAAATGGGAGCAAGTTTAGGGAGCTTTGGAGACCCCCCTCAGGCCACTCAGTTTCACACTGCCCCCAGAAGATGCTTAGTGTTAAAATTAAGATCCTGTGTGAGTTTGTTATGTATAATAAAGTTTTACACCTTGAACAGCAGCTCTCTCTGCCCTCTGAGGTGCCTTTCAGTTCTGATGCTAAGCTCTCCTTCCAAGAAGGAGGTACTTACTTCCAAAGCCTCTTCGATTAACCCATTCCTGGGAGACAAGGAGAAACTGCAAGAGAAACTTCTTGCCCTTAACCCTATGTGAGACAGAGAAGACAGTCAAGAAAGACACGAGAATTCATGGCGTTGTAAACCAAATTTCTAACTGAAAGGTAATCCCTTTGCCATAAATCTCTAGATTATAGTTTCAATGGTTGGGTTTTGTTTTTTTTGTTTGTTTGTTTTTTGGAGGGGGGAAGGTAGGGCAATTGGGGTTAAGTGATTTGCCCAAAGTCACACGGCTAGTTTTTTGTGCTGAGTGTCTGAGGCCAGATTTGAACTCTGGTCCTCCTGACACTAGGGCCAGTGCTCTATTCACTGTGCCACCTCGACCCCCCAATTTGAGTGTTTTTGTAACTGCTGAAATGTCTTAGTGGATATTTGCTTTGCAGCCTCCTAAAACCAAGACTCAGTCAAGTGCCACAATTTCTTTTTTCAATCACTCTTTCCCTAAGAGGTGATAGAGTCACTTTTTAGTATGTGATTTCACTATCTGGAGAATGGTAGGGAAAAAAATGGTTCACAGCCTGCAGCCTGTGGGTTTCAAATGATACTTTATGTCCATATTTCCTTCTGTGAATGGTTAACAGAAGTTAAATTGGAGGCAATGTAGAGAAAATAAATTGAACTGGACTGCTCAACTTGAAATGTAAACAGTAAGAAAACTCATACGGGAAAGATGCAGCAGAAGGTCAGACCTGGATTAGATGGAGTGAGGAAGGGGAGCCCCAGGTCAGATGAAAACCAGAACCAGAGGGCAGCAGAGAGAGGCAGAAGTCTGCAAGGCTTTAGTCAAAGCCAGAAGAGAATAGACTTTAAGCAAGTAGAGATGAAAGGAGAAAAGGTGGAAAGTGAAAGAAGGCTGGCATCCATCTACACTGTGAATGCAGGATTTGGAAGTCAAGGGCTGATGTTATTTTTTATCTCACTGAGATAAGAAGGATGAGAAATTTCTTGGAGAAATGCCTGGTAGGAATTTGAGACTGACAACATTCTATCAAGTTATAACATTTACCAGATGGAAACTATAGTAATTAATCTGCAGCATAACATACTAAAACTCTGTCCTTGAAGGACCATTAGAAGGGTATGTTCCCAAACTTTATGTGGGAGAGTATAATCATATCATGTTTACAATTTCCATATTTTGGGAGAGCCTCATGACACCCCGGAAAGAGGGAGATGAGGATATAGGCCTGCCACCATAAATCTTTGAACAGAGCTAACTGAAAGCAGTGGGCCCTAAAATTTGAGGTGCTGGCAGCTAATGGCTCTTGGGAAAATTTCCATTTTGAGTATCATTTGTGATTGTGAATTCAGATTTGATTCTACCCTAAATCTAAATCATGTGTCTGATTTAAAGTAAGATACATTGTCCTATTTGAATAATTGTGATGTCTGACACTCTATAGGTAGATCACACCTTAATACAAAACACACTTCGGGCTTTGGCATTAAAGCAAAATACTTAGAAACTTCATGAATAAGAATTAAAAGTGTAATTATACTGGTTTCTGAATGTGATTAGTAGAGTATGCCAAATTGACAGATTAAGTGACTTTCTACATAAGATGATTTAGAAATGCATTCAAACAAATTGACGTTATTTGGCTGGCAATGTTTTATATTTTAAAATTCCATATTATTGTTTTTTAAGCTGTTGTTGGCTTCTAATTTGATTTCTGGGAAATTATCATATAAGAAATGCTGTGAGGGTGGCACAGTGAATAGAGTCCCAGCCCTGGAGTCAAGAGGACCTGAGTTCAAATCCAGCCTCAGACACTGTGACCTTGGGCAAGTCACTTAACCCCAACTGCTCTGCCTTCCCCCCTCCAAAAAGCAAAAAGAAAAGAAGGAAGGAAGGAAGGAAGGAAGGAAGGAAGGAAGGAAGGAAGGAAGGAAGGAAGAAAGAAAGAAAGAAAGAAAGAAAGAAAGAAAGAAAGAAAGAAAGAAAGAAAGAAAGAAAGAAAGAAATGCTGTGAATTTGGAAAATTATACATAAAGAGTAATGTAACTGTATTCTTAGGAAATTAACTTCTCTTGACTCAGATACTGTTATGAATTGAGCTGTGAAAGAATGTGATCGCAATGTTTAAAAACTGTTAAGCACTTAATAGGCCTATTTTGCTTCAAAATGGAAAATAATAACTTACTAATTAAGAAAAGGACCGTAGATTTTTTTTCTTATCAGTGAAGTTCTTTGGGGACTTAGCACATTCAATTGAACCTAAAGGATGTCAAATACTTGTTCTGCTTTTTTAGTCTTGTTCTTAATTACCTTCAAGATCAAAAAAGATACAAATTACTAAAATATATCAAGCCAATATTTGCTCTGTCATTGTTCTTAATAGAAATATTAGAAAGTCAATCATATACATATACACACACATATATTTATATAGACCTACTAGCTTTTGGAAAAAATAGTGTCATCTTGCTTTTCTCAAAATGGAATTTCTGACTCCATTAGAACTTAAAACTTTTACATAGAATTTGAAACTTAAAACTCTTACATCTTTATTATGTATCTTTGAAAACTGTCCCCCCTTTGAGAATATATGTCTATGTCTCTCTATTGACATAGATAGATAGATTCTCACATCATCTAGAAAAGAGGCGTCCCTGTGCTGACCTGATTCTACATGTAAATGCACAATCATTAACAAGAGGATAGTAAGCCTAAGGACTTAGAACCTAGTTGTTTAGCTTAGGAAACTGAAACAAATAGTGACCACAAACTCAAAACAGTAAAATTAAAAACACTGAGGTCTTTCATACTTGCATCCTAACATTAAAAAAAAAAAAAGCCATTTAGTTTATCTGTCCCCACTGCAGAAGTCTGTCATGAGAGGAAGATGGAGGGACATGGTTAGAACAATATCCAGAATGTCCCTCTAAAGGCACAGACCAACCTGACAGAAGCCTAACAAGATAAAACTTCCTTAGCTCCCTTTGATTCCTAGGAAGTCACAGGTTAGCTTTTCTTTTGGAAGAGCCAATCGATGTGAATCAACATTCCATATTATTTCCAGGGTATCACATCCAGGCCCAGGATTTACCAGGAGGGAAATTTTCCTGTTCAGAAAGTGAAGCCCTCGGAGGGTAGTTCAATCTATAATCTCCGTTTAGTTCATCTATAGAGTTTGTTGGCCAAGTTCGTTGTTTCCTTAAGGGACGGATGAAATGATAACTCTGTTTGTTTGTTTGTTTTATTTATTTATTTATTTATTTATTTTGCTTTTTGGAGGGCAATTGGGGTTAAGTAACTTGCCCAAGGTCACACGGCTAGGTTTTTTTGTTTGTGTGTGTTAAGCGTCTGAGGCTGGATCTGAACTCAGGTCCTTCTGACTCCAGGGCCAGCTCTCTACTCATTGCGCCACCTAGCCGCCCCAAAATGATGACTCTGTTGAACTGAGTTTGTTCCCCTTTTTTATGACACTGAAGGAAGCATGAGATCTTAGCTCTGTCTCCTCTTCCACCTTCACGGCCTAAGAGGAACATACAAGATGACAACACGTAATTGCACAACTTGAATGTGGTTTCTCTGATGTCATTTTCCCTGGAAGAAGGCCTGTGACACTCCTAATTCTCGGCGGTCCAAACCTATGCTTGAGCATAAAAATAAAAAGCAGGTTTCTGTGGTGGTGAATGCATATTTGGCAGCAGCCACCCAGCACATGAACTCAGAGAGGGGCTATTTTCTGCCCTAACACAACGCTGATCAACAAGCAGAACAAGGCTGGTGAAAAAAGCACTGGACCCTGGCAAAGCTGAACTACCTGCCATGTGCACTTGTAGGTCCCTCTGCTGTTACAGACAGGCAGCTCTGCAGCCAATTCACACTCTGAAGACATCCTGGAAGGGTTATCCTAGGCAAGTAGCTGGGTCTGGAGAGGAACATCATCTCTAGAGGGTTGTAAGAGGCTGAAGAGCAGCAGGGGAGCATCCAGAGGGAATTTCCTCATCACGAGCACTTCATACACTGCCAAAGTCAAAGGCCCAGACCAAAGGCACCCCAAGAGCTTCTGCTCATTTTTTCCTATCCCTGGTCAATGTGCAGTTCCTGAGCCAGAAGACGGTCTGGTCACATCCTAGGGCATTCATTTCAAACCACAGCCTGCCTCCTGGCTATTCAGAGCACCCCACAGCCTCCTCTCACCCCATCACATCCTCTTATCATCAGGACTCTTCTTAAGTCAGCAACCCTACTACCTAGAGCCAGACTCCTCCACCCCACTTCCATTTCCTTTTCTTGGAGTCCTGGGCCTGGAGTCAGCAAGACATGACTTCAAATCGCACCTGAGACACTTGCTAGCTATGTGACCCTGGGCAAATCACTTAACCTCTGCGTCAACTCCGTCATCTGTAAAATGAAGATACCAATAGCGCCTCCCTCACAAGGCTGGCGATCACATGAGAGAGTAAATTACAAATTAAATCATAAACAAATTAGCAGAGGTGAGCCCCTGTCTGGCACGCCAGCTCCTGCCATCATTACTGCTGTTACTCCTGACCCCCATCTTTCTCCAAGCCAAACCATCTTCTGGAAAAGACTGTTCAACCTAAGTCCTTGTCCATCTTAATTCCTTCATGAATCCCCTACCAGCAGAAAGCCACAATGACCCACACACCCCACCTACCAACTCTCCTGTCAAATAAAAAATTATAATTCAAACAATCGAAAAAACAACAAACAAAATCTTGAGTATTTAATATAATGTCTATGTCATGTTTGCAAACAAACACATTTTGGTTGTCCCTGGTCTGTGTCTCGAGCTCTTGGAGGTGAGAGATGAATCTCCACATGTTGTTAAGTCAACTTCCCATTTGTATTAACTAGGGCATCTATCACTGTGTACACGTCACAAACAGGAAGTCCACAATGGGCAAGGAACGCTTTAAATCACAACCATGGAAGACACAAAAAAATCTACTATTCCCCCTATTTATGTAAAACTACTTATGTAGAAAGATACTCCCTTTTCCTTCAATGACTCTAGGTTTACTAGAGATGTGTGGAGGACTTCTTAGTTATTTCAAGACAAATGACATCTATTAAAAACCTAAAATTGACCTAAAGCTGATGAAAGAATACTGAAGTATCCTAAGGAGAACAGAGTTCCCAGAGTATCAGGGGAAGTCTACAATCTCAGGATGTTAGTAAGGTTGTACAGACTTTCCAAGAAATGACTTAGATGGGAAGAAGGCGTATAGGAACAGAAAGCAGCTTTTCAAAGTCCTCTTTCAGGTGGTCTTCAATGGTCTTCAATGGCCCCAAGCAGGCTGCTCCATAAGGGTGGGCAGACCACGACTACTCTAGATGATAATGGTCACTGGCAGGACACCAGAGAGGACTTGACTTCTGACACAAACATAATAGGGACTACACTCAATCTGAAAACACACTTCTTATTGGTTTGGACTCAATCAAAATCTGCTATGAGGAAAGTCCAAGCTTCTCTCTAGATCTCTCTTTCCCAGTGTCCCACCCTGAGCCCTGAGTTCCAACAGCCAGCCTTTCCTTTTCCCTGGTTTGTCTTCAGACCTCTGCCATGTGAAAGGACTTAAGGCCTCTTTAATGTCAAAGAAGAGGCAGGCCTGCAGGGAAGGCACTGAACAGAAACTGAAAACTCTACCTGCAGTCAATCAATCAGGAAACAATTATTAAGCATCTACTATGGGGGGGGGGGGGAGGGCAGTGGAAAGAGCATTATTGGGCCTGGAGCCAGGAAGATCTGAGATCAACCTGGGCTCAGACACTTACCAGCTGTGTGACCCTGGACAAGTCCCTTACCCCCTATTTGTCTCAGTTCCTTATGTGTAAAATGGGGATACAATGGAAAAGAAAATGGCAACCCACTCTAGTATTTAAGACAAGAAAACCCCATGGACATAGTCCAAGGGGTCACAAAGAGTGGGACAGGCCTGAAATACCAACCAAACAACAAATGGTCTGGGCACGGGCTAGGCAACTAGAAATACAAGTGAGGCAGCCCAGCCCTGAAGGTGCTTACATTCTAAGGGGGTGGGAGTAACAACACATAAACAGATTAGTAAGTACAGAATAACACAATATAAATGTACATACACCGACTGGTGAGTGTGGCATTAACAAGCACAACTGAGCTCCTAAAACAGGTGGTGCTTGAATTGAGCCCAAAATAGAGCACAGATGAGGAGGGAAAGCCTTCCTGTCCCAGGGAGCCACCTGGGTAAAGGCATGGAGGTTGGAGCTATGACATTCTAGGCCAGCTGAAAGGGCTGAAGCATGAAAGCATGATCACATATAATCAGGGTGGAAGGTAGGATGGATGAATTGTGAAGGGCTTTCAAAGGCACACTGAGGGGCAACCAACAGGGAGCCCCTAGAGCTTCTGGCCCCCCATTCTAATCTTTTGGTGGTTCATTAGACAAATGGGCACGGGGGCAGATCACAGGCCCTCCATGCCTTCTCATCCCATGTCATTCTAGTCCATGGCTCTCCAGATGATCTGCCCCCATGTGTGGGAGGAAGACTTCCTCTACCTTCTTCTAACAGAACAAAACATTTTTTAAATGAACAAAATATTTGGGGGGTGGATAGGTGGCACAGTGAATAGAGCACGGGCCCTGGAGTCAGGAGTACCTGAGTTCAAATCTGGCCTCAGACACTTAACCCAAAAACTAGCCGTGTGACCTTGGGCAGGTCACTTAACCCCAATTGCCCTCCAAAAAAAGGAAAAAAAAGAAATCACAAAAGAACAAAATATTCTATACTTTCCAAACATACTCATATTTCTTGTAAGTGGTATGAGATCACCTCCTTGGGCTAGAATCACTGTAATAACTTAGAGGAATCAAGAATGGCTTCTGAACCAAGAGCAGGCCTTCAGCCTGCTGCTGTATCACAAGTCCAAATCTTATTATTAAGAACAAAAGCTCACAGTTAAATGACACAAAGTATGCTCATCACATCACCTTTATAAGAAAGGGAACATAAATGCTGTGATATAGATCAGGGCTTCTTAAAACTTTTTCCACTTGCAACCCCTTCAGCACTGAGGATCAAAGAGACAAAATGGCTTGTCCATAGTCATACAGTGAATAAGTTTTCAAGCTTGAACTCAAAGCAGGACCTTATTTCTAGCATTTCACCCAGTACCTGGCACACAAGAGGTTAACAATGTTGGCTAATTAATCTTCTGACTCTAAATCTAATGATCTTTCCACTACTCTGTGATATCACTATAAAATGGGGGGGTTGAGATGCCTCACTAAAATGATGCTGCTAGCTAATTCGCCAGTGGGTCTCTTTCCATTGGGAGGCTTGGGGAGCGGCTAGTCCACCATGACGATCTCCATCAGCTACTCTCTAGGAAGCATTATGGGGCAGCAGCATCTCTGCTGGTCTCTAATGTTTCACGGCAACGTTAGCTTTGGTGCCTCTACTTAGAGCAGCTATGTAAGTGGACCATCGGGAGCTGTTAGGCATGTGCCAAAAATAACACATCAACTGACACTGATTAATAAAAAGCGATTACACTGGCAAGCCACAGGAATCCAAACTGAATGACATCACTTTTTAGCAAATAAAGCTGAGTGTGCCTTAAAATCTTAGCGCCAAGAAACTTGTGTTCTACTCCAGATTGAAAATGGGCTAATGAGAGACTGTTTGGGAAAAGGAAGAACTGTGAAACAAAGAGCAAAACTGGGCACCTCCTCGGGCTCCCCTCATGCATAACAACCACTCAGATAATCCCAAAGGTGATTCCAGCTCCAGGAAGACTTAATACAAAGGATGAAGGAATGCCCGACAGAGAGAAGTAGTTGGTTATTCTTTTCACCATCCTTTTTTCCTATGGTTCTTGAAATTAAGGAAGAATAAAGTACAAAAGAAAACAAAGGGGGCTTACAAAGACCTCTCTTTTCCTCCTTCCCCACTCACAAATGCCTCTAAGTCTAGAGACTAGAAATGGGAACTCTGGCTCATTATGTCTTGTGCCATGCCTGTGCAGTCTGCTCTTCAGAATCTGTTCTGGAAAAATGTCTAAAGGAAGCATAATGTACACTGGTGATCTCCTTTACTAGAAAGCACACACATTTGGGGGCGCGATCAAAGGACCAGAAGCTCATGTGCTTCTGGAAATACATTAAAGCCTCTTTTTTTTTTTTGTTTCAACTGAAAACATGAAAAAATTAGAAAAGAAACAGCTCTATATATACACCTCTCACAGCTATGGGGAAGAGATATATTCTTAAGCCAGCAAGAGACAGAGGCAATTACAAAAGATAGAACTGATAAACTCTGATTACTTGAACTGAAAAAGCTTCTGCACAGACAAAATTAATGCATCTAGGATAAGAAGGGAAGTGTTGATGAGGAAAAAAATCTTTGTATCAAATATTTTTGATGAAGGTTCCATATCTTAGAAATATAAACTGTTAAATATATGTATATGAATATGTGCATATATATGTGTATGTACATATATGTATATAAAAATAAGACTGAGAGGCATTTCTAATAGATAAATGTTCAACAGATATGAACAAAGAATTCTTAAAAGGAGAATTGCAAAGTATTGACAACATGAAAAATGCTCCAAATCACTAATAATAAAAGGAATCAAAACAATCCCAAAGTTTCACCTGACACCCTGCAAATTGGCAAAAATGGTAACAGTCAATGTTGGAAGGGGTGTTGGGAAGATAGATATATTAGTATATTGTTAGCGGAGCTAAGAAATGATACAATCACTTTGGAAAGCAATTCAGAGTTATGTAAATAAGTGACTAAAGTGTTCACATCCTTTGAACCAGAGACTCCATTGCCAGGTTTATACCCCAAGGGAACTGCTGATAAGAAAATAAGAAAAAAGTCCCCATATACACCGAATTCCTTATAGCAGCACTTTTGGGGATAGCTAAGAATTGGAACTAAAGTACATGTCCATCAACTGGGAAATGGTTAAATAAATTATGGTACACAAATGTAATAACAATAATGGAATATTCCTGTGCTATAAGAAATAATGTAAGTGATGAATAATACAGAGAATTATGGAAAGATCTATATGAACTGAAACAAAGTAAAGTTGGCAGAGCCAAGAAAACAATATACACAGTGACTACAACAATGTAAATGAAAACAACAATGACATATGAAAACATCAGAAACATCAAACAAGACTCAAGTGAAGCTATGAGGAGACACCCCCAATGTATGCTTTCAGGGAAGTGGGAGCTCCACAGAGATCACATATTGCACACCTTTGGACTTTTTTCAATGTACTGATCAGTTGTGTGTTAACTTCATAGTACATATTTGTCATATGAAATGGCTCTCAGAGGAGAAGGGGTAGGATGCTTGGGATAACTATGGTGATGTAATAAACAGAAAACATTAATAAAAAAGGTCTGCTCAAATCCCAATTTCGGCAGGTTTTCCCCAGTTCCCCCCACTGTTAATGCCTTCTCCCCTCAGATTACATTTTGTCTATTCTCTACATATCTTATATGGAACTAGCTTTTCCTGTTGGGGTGTATGGGTGTTCAGGGACATCTAGCATCTCTGGTATGATACTTGTGGCTCCAAGAAGCTGTAGCACGTGCAGCAGCCACACGCTAGTAAACCATTTCAGCAGATGGACTAAACCAGGTAGAAGGTAACTGAGGGGCCTAAACCCACTGGTGAGTGAGTGGGGTGTCTACCTCAAGCATATGAAGACTGCCCCAGGGGAAAAGGTAGATGTAAACAACTTATTCCAACAGGTGGTGGAAGCAGGTGCTGGGGAGCACTTCGAGCTTGGTCAGACATTGAAGATGCCAAGATCATTCACATCATCTCAAGGCATCCCCAGTCATCTTGACTTCTGTCTTGCCACTGAACTTCAATGACTCTGTAAGAGAGTGAGGCCAACAACTCTGCACAACTCTGCCTCACATAAATCCAGTTTATGATGACTTTGTGCAATTCTGCCTCACATAAATCGTGAGAGTCAAAAGACATCACCCATATCATTCTGCCATTTGTACCTACCTCAAAGTCCTGTAGCAAAAGGCAAGTAATGGAGCAGCAGCTACAGATATATTGGACACTATAGTTACAACCCTGTACATGGGTGGCCAAGGCCACAGGTTTTTCTTCTCATTGGACTAAAGCAACGGTGGGATTCAGCAGCCCCCTGAGTGTCTGGGCAGGCTTTTTTTTTTTTTAAGGACTGCATTGCTCGCCTCCTAGTGTAAGAGGGGCTAGAAATGCCCTAAAAATTGTCTGCTTCACCTGACCTAACCCTGGCCTGCTGGCCTGCTCACTACAGCAAGTGGGGATCCTGGCTTGCCGTCAAAACACAAAAAAATGTATAAAAACTTTTGCAAAGATGATTCTACTCACCACTGGTACCTGGAATGTATATATGCTTATGGACAGCATGAAATCTCTTGTTGCAAGAGAACTCAGCAGGTATAACATCCACAGTGTAGCCTTGAGTAAAACAAGGCTGGCAAATAAAGGCCAAGATGGATATGTGTTTCTTCTGGAGTGGTCACAGTGATGGGGAGCACCCATGAGTCTGGTGTAGGTTTTGCAAACAAAGCTAATCTAGTCAACAAGCTTGTATGCCTTCCAAAAGGAGTGAATCTAGGTTCATGACAATGCAATTACCACTTACAGGACAGTGTCATGCCACCATCGTTAGTGCATATGTTCCCACCAGCATGAATCCTGATGAGGTCAAAGAAAAGTTTTATGAAGACTCAGAGATTGTCATCATCAATGTACCAAAAAGAGGCCAAGCTTGTGATTCTGGGAAACTTCAACACCAGAGTAGGCAGAGACAATCAGACATGGCAGGGAATCCTGGGGAAAATGGAGTTGGAAACAGCAACAGTAACTTACTACTAAACACTTGTGTATCTCACAGCCTCATCAGCAACCCTATCTTCTGTTTATCTAAATACAATAAAACTTCGTGGATGTACCCTTGCAGGAGACACTGGCATTTAATAGATCGTGTCATTATAAGGAGAAGAGACAAGACAGGACGTGAGAGCGACAAGGCCACAAGTGACACAGAGTGCTGGACTGATCACAGATTCATCTTCTCTAAGCTAAACATTTGCATTCAACAAAAGCAGCAGCCCCAAGGCAAGACAACTCCCAGAAGACTTAATGTCAACTTAATGTCAGAGCTGCAAAACAGTTCATTGCTAACTTGGATGGAAAATTGAGTCAACACATAATAGTGGAGCAGGAAAGGGGTGGGCAGCATCACATTTACTCACCTGGGCCAGAACACTGGCAAACATCAAGATTGGTTTGATGAAAACGATGGGGAAATTCAGAAGCTGCTAAATGGAAAAACAAGACAAAAATGAGAACTCCACAGGGCAGGTTTGTCCATCTCTAAGTAAAGCACAAGCAAAGCTTAGAGAGACACCGGATTCTTGGCTCAGTGAGGCATATGAAAGTCAGTTTTACAGTGATAACAATCCAAAGTGGTTTTATGATGCCCTGAAGGCTACTGATGGGCCAAAGACCTAGGGTGCATCTGAATTACTCAGTGCTGATTAGTGGTAAGGATAGAATCCTGAAAAGATGACCTGAACACTAGAACAGTATTCTCAACAGACCAATCACCCAATGCTGAAGCTCTGACCACATGTCTCAGGTTAAAGTCAATCCCTCTCTAGCCAAACTTCCAACTGAAGAACAGGTTTTGAACATCATTAGGCTTTTCTTGTTTGACAAAGTGCCCAGTACTGATTCTACTTCAGCTGAGATTTACAAGGTAAAGGGGTCCACTGCTCACAAAAAAGGTGACTGAAAGTTTTCCAAGCATATGGCAAAAGGAGTTCAAGGATGCCTCCACTGTCCATCTCTATAAAGGAAAAGAAATAGGTTGTTCTGTGACAATCACAGTGGGGGTCTCTCTTAGTCATCACTGTAAGCAAGATTCTTATCAGAGCCTGCCTTAACAGACTGATCCTTCACCTAGAAGATGGTCATCTACCTGAGAGCTGGTGTTTGCTGTCTGACAATTCCAGAAGAAATGCCAGGATCAGAACAGAAGTCTGTACACAATGTTCATCGATCTGACCAAGGCCTTTAATACTGTCAGTTGTGAGGGCCTGCAGAAGATCTTAGCAGAATTTGGTTGTATGGAGAAGTTCATAAGTGTTGTATGCCAGTTTCATGACAACACACTTGCACAGTGTGCTTTCCCAGTCACCAGTGGAGCAAAGCAGGGCTGTGCGCTTGCTCCCATGCTAAACACGTGATATTGTCAACAAGGAGGAAAACAGCATCAAAGTGAGCTACCACACTGGCAGTCATTTGTTTAACTTGAAAAGGCTACAAGTCAAGACTAAAGTGGAGGGAGAGGGGTGTATGACTCTTCTGTTTGCAGATGATCATGCACTCAGTGCAGCCTCTGAGGCTGAGATGCAACAGAGAACAGTTCAATTCTCTGTTTGTGCCAATTTTGGCCTGATAATTAACACCAAGAAAACAGCAAATGGAGAAATTTTGAACTCTGTGGATAAGTTCACTTATCTTGGCTGTATACTTTCCAGGGATGTAACACATTGATAATGAGGTTGACACACGCACTGCCAGAGCTACTCAGTGTTTTGGAGGCTCCAAAGGAAAGTGTGGGAGAGAAGGCTGCCCACCAAACGGAAGGTGTATAGAGCTGCTGTGCTGACCTCATTGTTATATGCCTGTGATACCAGACACTGAGGTCCTCTCTTGTGGTAACCTGCTAAGCACTCAAACTCTACTGCAGAGAACAGAACTCTAATGGGATGGCCACATTGTTCAAATGCCAAACATACATTTGCCTAAAAGACTATCTTACAGGGAACTCACACAAGGCAAGCAATCACAGATAGGCCAGATGAAGGTATACAAGAACACTCTCAAGGTTGTCCTGAAGAACTCTGGAATCAACTGTGAAACATCAAAGAAGGCGCTGTGCTCTGTGCAAAACAGAACTGTGGCAGCTCAAAGGCAATGTGAGATGCACACACTGAGACACGTCTGCTTCCAGTGCTCATCTCGACTTGTGGCAGGGCTTCTGAGCTCATACTGGTCTGACTGCCCGCAACACGGCGATGCCCTTTTGGTCCTCTTCCAGCAAGGACAACGACCAACAACCAGCAATTTCATGTTAGCTTGATCACAATGTGAATTCCTCGAAGGCAGGGAATCTGTGTCCCAGTACTTAGCACAGTGCATTTACTAAATGTTTATGGTCTAACACAAATAAGAATGGTACAAAGTAGGTGGTGGTTGTTTGTCCTTCAATCTAGAAGAGGACAATGACATCACAGAGGTGATGCCAAGACATGCAAGTGAATTGGATTAAGTAAGACAGAGGGATCTTCACCAAGTGCTCCAGGATACCTCGAGGAGAGACTGCAGGAGGGAAGGAGCACTTTCAGGGAAGTAGGAATTTAGGAAGATCTTGCTGGAAAGGAAGTAAGTCCTGAAGAAGAGAAGAGGCAGGGCTTCAAGAACTAGAGATGAGACCAGAGTGTGCGCTCTGGGCATGAAGGGAGAGCAGCCTGCATTAAATCGGGGGCAGGGGGGGGAGGGAAGGAGAGAGAATATGGGACTTTAGAGGACCACTGGCAGTTCAATTTGGCCAGAATGTCACAGGCATAAAGGCAGGCAGGGAGAAAAAAAGGCAGAGAAGGTAGGCCGGGGCCACTTTAAAAGAACACTCCAGTCTATGCAGAATTAGATTTTATACCTGGATTAAAAAAAATCAACTGCACAAGTCCAAGATGGGGGTAGGTTTGGGGTGGGGGGGGTGGTCCTTACAGAGACTACAAGTTCATTTTCAATTCATCTTATGCTTGAAACTGTATTTTCTCCTTGCTGAATCATTAAGGAAGGTCTGAATGTGATGTAACTAGGTCAGTGCAACCAGGACAGTGAGACTGGGACACAGCTCATTTGAAGGTGCAAAAAGTCCATAAAAGCTGCTGTAAGTTGCATGGATCCCCTATAATTCAGCAGTAAACTGGGACTAGATGGCCACCACTGGTTCTGCCTAAAACATGTAAGCCAAATTTGGCTTGGGAGATAGAATTCCTCCCTACCCATCCCCTCATTCACACACACGCCCACCCACCTTGATACCTCCAATACTGCCCAGAGATGAGTAGATAAGATCTAATGATAGCAGAACACACACAATGTTTCTTTGAGCAGACCATAACAGTTCCAGATAATAAGATCAAATATATTAGTTCTGGAATTTAAAAGTCAGTATATGGTTCAAAATGGCTGCATTCTATTACTCAAAATGCTGACTCAACCATCATGTGCAATAAAAAGATGCAATAAAAGGTGATGGGGGGCCTAGGGGTGGGAAGTGGCCCATGCACAGGGCAGATGGGGAGATGACCCAGGGGCACAGCTGGATGGGAGGAGTGCTCCATCTGAGGTCAGCTGTATACCATGGGCTGGGTGAATGGTAATCTTAGGGCATCTGGCTCAAAGCAAGCTGAAAGCTAAAAGCTCCTGTCTACAAAATCCCTGACAAGCATACACAGCATGCCGCACTGCCTGAATACTTCCAGTGATGGGCAACTCACTACATCAAAGAAACCATTTTTCGTTTTGACCAGCTCCAATTGCCTATAAGTTTTTTCTAATGTTGAGCCAAAAGCTGTTTTCCTCTAACTCCCACCCAAGTACGCGTCTGTGGCTAAATGAAAAATGGAACACCAAGAGGGGCCTGAGTGGCACAGGCATCATTTCTACCAATTAAAAGCTGGTGTTTCAGAGAAGTAGCTTAGGGAAGTAAACAGCTAAGAACAGGACGTGGATTATGGACTGAGACTTCAGAAACACAAATGAGGAATTCATAGCTAGGAAAGGAGATGATTTTGAGAGCTCCCTGGAGATGGTATAGAAGGGGAAAGGAAAAAAACTGCCAATATGTAACTCATAAGCCAACTGTCAGAGAAGCCCCAGTGACAGCATGGATTATCCGAAGTTATCAAGGCTAAAGTCAGCAGGAAGACAACCTCCAGGAAGAGAGGGACAATCTGAACAGCCTCAGATTTCTATTCGTGAGCACAAAGTGTGGGCAATAAGCAAAACAAACTAGAGATTTTAACCTAAGTAATTCCCACATTTGCTATCACTGACAACACAGGGGTTTTATCTCATGCCTGGAACATGGTCCGAGGAACACACAGATTGACCACTAGAGAGTCACATTGTTTATGGAGAAGAACACCCATTACAAACTACCCAAAGCAGATTGAAACCTGGTGGAGAATATGTGGGGGAGGGTTACTGGAAGGAGAAGCAGAAACAACACTGTGGTAAAAGTACACCATAGACCATCCTTATCAAGACCATCTTTAGCTCACGGACCACACAAAAAAAGATGGTGGGGGGCTCTGGCCGGGGGGGGGGGGGTGGCGCATAGTCTGCCAACCTTTGCTAAAGGCCAAACAAACTAAAATCAGAAACAAATAAATGAGTTTCAGAAGTTTTGAAGCTGGAAAGGAAGGAGATTTGATTTCAATGATCTGCAATTCTGCTTCTGCTAACAGCAGAACAGTGGCCAAATATCCATCTGCTTGATGATGACAGCATTCTCCCCAAACTGGAAGCCGAAGTGAGGGGGATGCTCTTATGCATAGACCAGGAGGTTGCAGAGGCCCTGGGATTTGGGGAGAAAACGATTATTTCATCTTACTACATTGATCAATGAGACCAAGAAAGTGGGGGCTGATCAGATGCCCCCCTAGATTTGGGGCAAAGGTTCTACATTCAGAGAAAGGATACGCAAGACAGACCTACAAACTACAGGGAAAGCTGGCTCAGGAACAATGAGATTTTTCAAGGAAAAACTCTCACAACACAAATATGAATAATCCCAGTGAAAGATGGAGCAGATATTGGTGCAAAGGAAATTCATTTACCAGCTAAAAGTCTAAACAGAAAACAAACTGAAGAAAGAAACAAGAATAATTGTTTAAAAATGAATTCAGAAGAGTTGCAGATCCCTGTGGGCATATGTGAAACAACATCAGAGAACTCTAAATGAAATGAGAATTGTTATAAATGTGAAGGCCAAGAAAAAGGGCTTTTGAAAGCCACATTGGGGGCAAGATTCAAAGCTAGGCTAAGACCATTGCTTAGGGTAAATGAGTTGAGAAAAATAGAAGGAGAAAGGGAAAATGATTCATCTCAGTGTTTTCTTTCTTGTCTATCAAGGACAATCATTTTTTGAGTGGAAAGTATAGAACAAAATTGCGTTAACAGAATTATAACCCATGATAAAGGAGCTCTCGATGAGGTCGTTTTGGTTACATAAAAAGTAAATGCCTTTATAAGAACAAAAATCAATGCAAATGGGATAAGGGGAATTGTAAAATGAAAAAAAAAATTCCCAGAAAACATATATCATAAAATCCTGCTCTCTAGTCCATGCTGGAATTGACACCACCATATGAAAACAGAAGCCATTTCCCACTATGAGGAGCTATTTTTTTCTTTCTTTTTTTTAGTCAGACCAATGACTTCACTGATTTGAGGAAACCCTCCACTATCACATCTTAGAGCCCACTCTCCAACTATAGTCTTAGATAATTGCCTAGAGTCACATAGCTGGCAATGTGCCAGAGACAAGACTGGAATCCAAGTGAGAGGACAGGTCTCCAAAAGAAGAAATATAACTATCAACATCTATATCAAAGAATTCTTCAAATCACTAAGATAACTGCAAATCAAAATAATTCTAAAGTTTGGCTTTACAGACATCAAACTAGACAAAAGGGCAAAAGACAGAAATGATAACTGCTAAGGGAAGATAGGCATGCAAATGGCAGAGCTGGGAATCTGTTCAACTGTTCTGATAAACAATTTGGACTCTTTGACCCAATGATACCATTACTAGACATATGTCCCCAAGGAGGTCAGAGAAAAATATTCCATATCTACAAAAATGTTTATTAGTAGTATTTTCTGTGATAGGAAAGAACTGAAAGTGGATAACCTTCCACTCTGGCATTCACTAGACAATTAACTAAATAAATTCTAACATCTGAATATAACAAAATATTCTGCTATAATATTAAATTTGAAAAATTCAGGGAAACATGTATTGATGCTAAACAGAATAAGCAGAATATTACACAAAGACCAAGCTAATGAAAAGTTAAACAACACAGAAGGAAATCAAGATTCTGCTCAATGCAGTGACCACTGTGACCTCATAGAACTGTCTATGAGCATGGCTTACTTTTCTCAGTAGAGATGAGGCAGACTACAGGTGAGGAACAAAGTATGTTTTCAGGCAAGGCCAACAACGCAGAGAATGTGCAACTGTATTGTGACTGAGCTTTTTTGCTTGCAAGGGGAGAGAAGGGGAGCATGGCTGGTGTCTTTGGAGTGAAAGGCATTTTAAGAGAAATGTTTAAGAGACAGACAGACAGACAGAAAGAGATATCGAGGGAGACAGAGAAATCGAGAGGAGGAAGGGGGAGGAGGGAGGGAGAGAGAGAGAGAGAGAGAAGGAGGGAGAGAGAGGAGCTATGAACAGGAGGATGATTCTTGTTACTTCCAATATAGAGCCATTTTAACATAAACTACTCCCTTTTAAGACAATGTTTTTCAAAAGCGTCCAGTCTATGAACCATTTTTAAAAGAGTCAAAGACCCAAAAGAACATTTTGGAAAAATAAGAACATAAAAATAAGTATCAAATTTAATTTAAGAATTTCTGATGAGGCATTAAAGAGGTATGGCTTGAGTTTTATAAAATATCTCAAGTCAATTATTAATTCATGCCAAAACCAAAGTTATTTTCCTCTTATTTCTGTAACTCTAATGCTAGAAGAATCTGACTGAACAACGGTGGCTCACCAATCATCCTTTCAGAGGCACTGTGCTAAGAGGAACTGGAAGATATTGTAAAGGCAGAAGCATTGCCTTTTTAAAGAAACCTCTCCAGATGACGTATTGCTTCATCCCTTAAAACACTATTCAGAAAGATGAAGTCAGAAGGAAATGGAATAAATCTCTTCCAAATCATAAATCACTGGCCAGGTTGAACCAAGAAGCATTTATTAAGCACTTACTAGGGCCTGGGCTAAGCACTGCCAAAAAGGCAAAAGAAAAGTCTGCTCTCAGGGAGTTCCCAGCTGTTCTTTAGCCATGAACGGACCTGCTTTACTGGACAGGGCCCCTTCTCAATCACAGGGAGAAACAGACCTGCAAAACCTTGAGTCATTCTAGCCAATGGGAGGAGGGCAGGGCCAAACCCATCCTAATACAGCTAACACTTTTATAAAGTGCTGAAGAAACATTAACTCCTCTGAGCTGCTCAACAACTCCATCTATACATCACTGATGAACGGGAAGCTCAGAAAAGGTAACAGACCTGGCCCCAGTCACACAGCTGGTTTGTGATCAGCAGGAGGAACTGAACACTGATCTCTCTTGACTCCCAACCCACAAGGAAGCCCAAGGATGACCCATTCACAACAGGCATAGAATCTTCCAAGAAAGGCCTTGAGAGGAATCAAGTCCCAAGCAGAGCTGACCCGTCCTCTCCAGCAGACTGAGGAGGAGGCTTCCAGCCTGCTGGAAGGTTTCCAGGGATAAGGAACCCACCACTTTCCGAAAAAGCCCATTCCCCCCAGGAACAATTCTAACTGTTAAGTGGTATTGCCCTCTCTGGAAAGTCCCCCATTAAATGTGCATCGTTAAATTGTGAAGGAAGCACTTGGCAGAACAGAAAGCTGCTATTTTTTATCTTGATTTCACTTGAGGAGAACACAATGATATCTCTGGGTATTCAGGTCCCGTTTGTTACTCTGAAAGGATATGCTTTTTATGAATAGGAAAACAGAACAAAGAGACCAGAGGCAGTGTGGAACAGTAGAAAGAACACTGGATTTGGATATCAGAAAGGCCTTGGTTCCAAACCTGTCTCAACCACTGACTTCTTCTATCTCTCTGCTCTGGGTCTCAATTTCCTTATCAGTAAAACAAGAGGACAAGAGGCCTTGAAGGTCCCTCCCAGCTCGGGATCCATGACCCTCAGGTCCCTTCTGAAGTTTGCAGCTCCCTGGTCACAAGAGAGGAACCCCTTGGTCTCGCAGGGTGATAAAATTAAGGGCAGAGATCTATGATGAACTCCTTTATCTGCCTCCTACCAGCTCTGTAGGTTCAGAGAGGGAGGGCACTCACGACAATCTACAATTCTGGAACTCGGGCTCAGACAAAGAACTGCCAACATCCCTTCCAGCTGTAAAATTCTACAAATCTAGTAATGGCTCATATTCATACTGCCCGGGTAACTTTGGGCAGAACCTCCATGGGCTTCAGCCTCCTGTGTGAAAAAAAATTAGGCTGAATTCAATAACCTCTGGGGTCTTTTCCAGTTCAAATCCACAATCCTTTAAAGAACATTTAGATTTACAAATTGTTTTCTTCACAATAATCTAATAAGGTATCGGGAAGTGCTGGGTGAGCACTGACTAGCCTCAGAGTCAGGAGGCTCCCAAGGCCTTTTAAGTCCCCCTCTTATGAGACATGGTGGCTCAGGGAGCTGGAACCAGGCAACTCTGCACTGATGAATTTCAGAAGAGCTACAGATGCACATTACTGAGGAGCAGAAGACTTGCCAATGGAACTCAGAACTTGAAATCACAGGCCTGAACATCAACCAAACCCTATGAGGGTCAATGCAAAAGTTATTCCTGCTGATGAGGGACCCAAGACTCAGGAAGCTTGAGTAATTAGCCTGGGGTTGATAGAGCTGTCAGGACTTTTCATCCCAAGATCCTTTTATTATTTAGTCATTTTCAGTCATGTTTGGCTTCCTTGGTAGAGTTAAGTGACTTGCCCAGGGTCACACAGCTAGGAAATGTCCGAAACTGAATTGGAACTCAGGTTTTCCTGACTCCAGGCTCAGAGCTTTAACCACTGTGGTGCTACCAAGCTGCCAAGATACCAGGAAATTATAACTCCCCACAGCGATCTTAAATATCACCTACAGACCATTGTTATGAAAATCACTTAACTTTATCAACTCTTCCACAGAAAAAAAATTTTTTTAAAGCAATTGGGGTTAAGTAACTTGCTCAAGGTTACACGGCTAGTCATTATTTATGTGTGGGTGCTCATTTTCTGAGGCCGGTTTCGATCTCGGGTCATCCCAACTCCAAGGCCGGTGCTCTTACTCACTGAGCCACCTAGCCGCCCCTCCACAGAAATTTTTAATCTGTGACCAGGCCCACTCCCTTCTGCCATCACTCAAACAAGGATTTAGGCCCTTGTGTGCTTAACATGGGGATACAAAAAAAGGAGCTGTTCTTGACTTCAAGACTTTACATTCTATCCAGACAGAAATATACAAATATATGTATATGTGTACACACACACACACACACACACACACACTCACACACTAAATACAAGATAATGGCAAGGGGAGGCACTGCTCATGGAATCAGGAAAAGGCCTCATGTAACAGGTGGCTGCAGGCAAATGACATTTAGTAACTGCTTTAGAAACTACCCAGCAGAAGGACAAAACCTGCAAAATCCAACAAAGGCCTTCTTCCCTCATCTGCCTACCTGCTGCTTCTATTACCATCATCTGACTTGGAATGGAACTAAACGTGCTCAATGAGGTGCTCTTGACATTCCAAAGCCACATCACAATTCCATTAGAATTCTATTGTTCAGAATACCTTTGTATTTGTATATATCCATTCACTCAACAAACATAAGGCACCAAATACATGCAAGGAGCTATGGGAGAAGATACTGGCCATCACATTTATAATCCAGACAGGAAGATCAGGCACACTGGCAAATAAAACCACAAATTAAATATAACGAACAAACAGGACAGCTATCAAAAACACACAATGAGGATGCAAAAATGGGAGTGATCACTTCTGGCTCAGGAGATCAAGTCAGGCTTCATGGAAGAGGCAGCATTTTAAGCACGGCTTTGAAGGATGGGAGAGCACTATAAGATAGAGCTGAAAAGGCAACTTAGATGAGAGACACTCTGGGGGTCTTGAATGGCAGGCTAAAGGGCCTGGGTTTTATTTAACAGGGAAAGAAAGGTCTTTGAGAACCTGCAAGAGATCAAAGCCAATATGCACTGGAAAGACAAATCTGACAAACATATATACGGTGTGCTATAGAGGCCAGAAGATGCATTTAGCAGCTACTCCAGCTACAGCAGTGAGAATTCATGAGAGCCTAAACGAGTGGTAAGAATGGGCAAAGCAGGGAGGAGAAATAAGCCTAGCTTATACCAGTATAGCACTTAACAAAACAACTCTGTGAATGTGAAAGGATTCTGTTCCCCCATTTCAGGGACAGGACTGAGGATCAGAAAAGCAAGATGCCTTACTCATAGCCACAGTGAAGAAGCAAGAGGGCCGGGCTTTAAATTCAGCTCTTCTGACTCCAACTTTGGTCAAGTCAGAATCTCAAGTCCATCCCACCTAGCCTCCGATCTAAGGTACTAATCTGTCCTACAAAGTCCTTAACCAATGGCCACCTAGCCGAAGGCTCCAGGAGCCTAGAGCTTATGAGCTCTCAGCTTCTTGTTCAGCTGCTGGACAGCTCCAGCAGAGAAGACAGACTTTGCTTCTACTTTATATTCAGCTTCAAGCTGAGTCCTTATAACTTTAATCAATGGGCATTCATTAAGCACTGACGTCTCAAAGACAAAAGTGAGACAAAACTTGCTATTGGGGGGAGTAGGTCCAAAATTAAGTAAATGTAGGACAAATTATAAAATAAATATAGGGAGACTGGGGGGGGGAGTGGGGCAGAAGGAACATACTACACCTGGTGAAATCAGGAAGGCCTCTTGAAGGAGATGGCACTGGAGTTATGCCTTGAAGGGAGCCTGGGATGTAAGAGGTGGGGATGGTTAGAGTTCTAGGCATGGGGACAGGAAAGAGGTCCATGGATGGTTGTGAATGAGGAACCAGCAGGCCAGTCTGGCTGGATCATGCAGTGTGTGAAGAGGAATGAAAAGCAGACCAGAGTCAGATGATGAAAGGTTTGAAAAGCTACCTTTGTATTTGATCCTTGCTGCAACAAGGAGTCACTGGAGCGTCCTGAGCAGAAGGATGACCTAATCAGATCTGTGACTGAGGCATACACCAATTTCGAAGCTCTACGGAAGGAAGACTGGAGAGAAGAGAGCGGAGACGTTACCACCTGTAGCAGCAAGCACCCCAACACCCCCAGGGTGGCTGCCAAGGTTCTTAGATCTGCTTTTCTAAAGGAAAGCAACTCAAAATCGGTTAACAAGCTTACTTTAATCAAACAAACATATATCATTTACCTAGTTCGGGGGAAAAGGCCAGCACCCCGAACTTCAGAGTTTATAGACAGAAGTTTCAAAACAGAGAAACAGACAGATCAAACAGACAGGCTTCCAAACTGTCCAACCATTACACATCAATACCAAATCAGAGTTACCAGAGAGGGAAGCATCAACATCTGGATTTTCAAAGCCGGGGTGGGGGGGGGAGGAGGGGGCTCTAAACGGCTGCCCAGAGTCTCATTTAGTCAAATCACACAACACTTCTCAAACTGAGCCCCAAAGCAAAGCCTCCCATTAGGGTTTATATAGCCTTCTCCTGGATCAGAGAAGTAACAGCCTTCTTGACCCACTGCCCAGTCACAAAGTATCAAGGTGTGGGCTTTCCTGAAAAACAAGCCTCCCACCACAGGCTCCAGGTGCACCTAGGGGCAGGGAAGATCTTTAAATCTGCATTTCCATTACACCACCTTGGAGAGGATGATGGTCTGGCACAACGTTGGAGTTTAACACAGAACAAATCTATCCTCATTCCTACCGACCACTATTACATCTCCCTCAAGCCCTCTTCTCCAAGCTAAGTATCTCCAGGGGTCTCCACTGCTCATTTCCCACAAATCCCCACTCATCCTCACCCCGCCCCCCCACACCCAGCTCTAAACATTCTCCAAGCTGTGGAGGACCAGTATCCAGAGTGCCATGCAGGAGATGATGTCATTCTTGGATCTGGACCCTCAAGTGAATCCATGACCCCACCACTGCAGCCCACCACACCTTCTCATTCTGTAGTTACCGTGCACATCTTCTCACCTGGCACAAGACAGCATTACATGTGAGCAGCACATTCAAAAGGCTGTCAGGCTGGGCGTCCTTCATCATTTAAACACACAAGTAGGGGGTCATTTTCCCTGCCACGTTGTCTTATGGGTTCCAGCCCCTTCTTTATGAATTCGAAGACTGACTTCCCATATTAGCTAGCCCCCCAGGCTTTGTATCACTGCAAAGCTGAGAAATACTGCCCTCCCCCACCCAAGTCCCCAATAAAGATGTCAAACCATCATGAAACACCTCCTCACAACACACCTATGCAGCTCAGGTTGTACAAGCACTTTTTATCCCCATTTTATAGATCAGAAAACCAAGATTCAAAGTGACTTAGCCATCATCATACAATCAGGAAGTGCTCAAGGCCAAGACTCAGATTTGGGTCTTCTGACTCTGAACCCAGGATTCTTTCTCTTCTGCTATTGCTTCTCTCTTCACGATGACAATGACACATCAATAGACCCAACTCAGGAAGACAAACGAAGCATCCTTAGAGTGGCCCAATTTAGCCACTTCACTGCTAAAGAAAGCTAATCTTGAAGCAAGTGCACCTCCCCCACTCACTTCCCTTCCTCGAGGGCCTGCCCAAGCCTGGCTGCACTCTGGGCCTTGTAAGGGTGGGACCCCTCTGGTCACCTCTTCCTTAATTCCTCAATGACTTCCTTCTGTAAGAAACAAAGGTCAGTCTAGAGAGGGGCAGGTTGACAAGGGCCTCTTGATTCTCTCCCCAGTTCAGAGCCCAGAGTGTGGAAGGGCAATATAAAAAGCACTGTCCTAGGGGACCCCACAAATTCCTCCCAGGACACTTACTGCTTGTCTAATTTTAGGCAAGGTCACTTCTCAGACTCGGTTTCCTCACCTGTAAAATGGGGACATTATTTATGCAACTGCTATCCCAGGGTGCTAGGAGGAAAGGGCTCTCTAAGCCCGATTTTCAATATCTCAGATATATGAGCTATTAATAATAACAACATTTCTATAGCCCCTACATGCTGGGAACTGTGTTAAGTGCTTTAGAAACATTATCTCAACTGATATGATCATTACTTCCTAAGGCCTTGATTGGGGATCAAACCTCGCCCCTTCCCCAGAGGTGGAAGGGGTCAGGGTCACCCACCCAGTCCCAGCAGGACCCTTAACAAGAATCCCTTCCTAACCTCACACAAGAGTAGCCTGCCAAGGCTGCTTAGGTCCCTTAAGACCTAAGAGAAGTGGCCCAGTGAGTTGTTGGAGACTTTGCACCCCTCCCTCCCTCCCATCCAGCTCCCCTCAAAGCCCAGCTCAGCTACCAGCCACCCCACCCCCAGACCTGGCTCAGATTGCCCAGGGGTCCCACCCAGATACTGGCAGGGTGTAACCTGTCATTTCATCGGTGTTTATAGGAAACTCCCTCTAGTTCCCCTATAGGTTACGTGAAAGCAGTCACCCAGTCAGGATGTGTGAGAGGCTCTCACACTGCTCCCAGCTGCAGGTCACCCTGTGATTACTTTGTGCACAAAAACTGTGGGGCTCTGGATGGAGCACAAGGCCACTTACTAGCTATGTGACCTCGGGCATGTCACTTGCCTCCTGTTTACCTCAGTCCCTCATCTGTAAAATGGGGACACACTGGAGAAGGACATGAACAGCATTATCTATCGTACTGACTCATGCTGTTTCTTCCTCAGGAAAATGGTCCTGGGGGGGCGGGGGCACCAGCAGTTGTTTGTTTGCTCTTTTCCTTTTTTCAATTAAATGTCTATTGATGATCACAACAGGATGAAACCAGCTCAGCTCTGGGGCCAAACTGAGCCCACTCTCCCTCCCCCATCCCGGGATAGCTCTTCTTGCCCCTGCCACCCTCCCCACCCCCGCTCTCTTTTCTGCCTGCTCCACACACACTAAGAGATGGGGACGGATGGGGCACAGACCCTTCACCTGGGGAAATGAGATCCTTCACAATGGAAAGACCATGGGCTCTGGAGTCAGTCAGTCAACGTTTATTAAGCTATGGGCCAGGTCCTGGGCTAAGGGAGGAGGATACAAAGAGGTCAAAGGGAGCCCGCTGCCCCCGAGGGGCTCCCAATCTAAGGGAGGGAAGCCAGCGTGCAAATATGCACAAACACAGGGTAACGAGGACATAACTCCAAGAGCGAAGACAGCGGCATCAGAGGGCTGGGGAAAGGCTTCTGGTAGATGGACCTCAAGGGGAGCCCGGGAAGGGGAGGGACCCCGTGTGTCAGGACGAGGCAGGAGGCCAGTCACTGATCACAGAAGGGATGCCAGGGGAGGCGGCTGTGAGGCCAAGCAGAGCGCTCTGGGTCTGATCCCAGGGAGGGTACTGAGTCACGGGCGCCGGGGTTCGCATCCTGTCTGACATCTGGGCAGGTCAAACCTGGCCTCAGTTACCTCACCTGTAAACGAAGGCCCCTCCCGGCTCTAAATCTAGGTTCTGACCATGCCTGTCCTGCTCCTCTGGACTCTTCAGGGGAACACCTTCCTCTCAGCGGGGGCCCAAACCCGAACTCGACGCAGCCCCCCCCCCCTCCGGGCTCCAGCCCCTCCAGCAGCCCTGCCCCACGGGGGGGGGGGAGTGGGGGGGTGGAGGGAGCTGAAGGGGCCGAGGCAGTCTGCATAAGGACGGAGGAGGACAAGCCTGAGGCTCCTGGGGGGGGGAGGGCAGGGGTCAGCACGGAAGGGGGGTTGGCACTGGCGCATTGGGACCCGTAAGCACGGGTAGGGTCTGCGGTCGAGCATCACACGGGTCCAGGACATGGGGGGGTGCCCGCAGCCCTTGTTGGGGGGCAGGAAGAGGGAGGCCTGCAGCCACCTTAGGGGGTCACACAGGGAGGCCTGCAAGCCCTACGCGGAGGGAGGGGGCCTGCAGCCCCGGGTGTCACACGAGGGCAGCTCTGCTCTAACCCTAAATGCTGCGTCTGCAGTCCTGGGGCGTCACGGGGTGGGGGGCGAGTCTGCAGTAACAGGTCAGGGGCGGGTCCCAGGGAGGGGGGCTCCGCAGACCCACGTGGGGGGCACCAAGGGGGATCTGCAGTCCCATAAGGGGCGCCCCAAGGAGCGGGGGAGGGGTGCTACAGCAGCCCCCAGGGGAGGTCACGGGGCCCCGAGGGCTCGGGCAGGGAAGGGGTGGCAGGGTCGGGGTCGTCCAGCGTCAGCTTGCCCACTCACCTGGGGAGCCCCACACCATCCCCCGGCCCCGGCCCAGGATCCGCAGCTGCCGCACTCCGGCTCACTGGCCTCCGGCTCCGGCCCCTCAGGCAGCGGCAGCGGCAAAGGCGGAAGCGGAAGCGATGGGGAGGAGCCAGCGAACTTCCAGCCTCTCATTGGCTGACGACCTCCTCGGCCCTCCCCTTTCCCCTCCTCCACACGCTCTTTTTTTAAACAAGAACTTTATGAGTTTCCTGAGTGCGTCCACTCGCACAGCTGGGGTGTGGGAAGCCAAAAGCAAGGCGGGGAAAGAGCTCCGGGCGTGAAGCCAGCGAGCGTGGATTCGAATCCCACCTCGGCCCCTTCCGGCTCACTTTGGTTACACTTCTTGACCCGGTGAAGGAGGCCACGCCCTCGGGACTTTGCTTCCCGTGATGCTTAGGGGGCACCGCTCAAAGGGAGCGACGCTCTGAACTCCATTCCCCAGAAGGCTGTGCAGGTCGGCGTGGTGATGTCATCATGGAAGGCTCTGATTGGTGGGAAGGGTTCTGAGAGGCGGGAAGATTCAAACTCGCTAGCCCCGCTGAGCGGTGGAGAGCAGCGAGCCGCTGCTACTGTCTTTCCCTGAGCATCTGCTGTGGGTCCCGGCTCTGGAGCAGGGCTTTAGAGGAGCGGGAAGGCTCATGCGAGGCCGCCGTGACCAAGCCGCCGAAGACGGGTCTTCTGCCTCCAAATCCAGCTGCTGGAGCAGCTCTTGGAGCCTGGAGAGGTGGAGTGAGCTGCCCGAGAACGAGCGCTCCTGTGCTGTGCAGAGGCGTGCTGCCGTCCAGCTGGGCCCTGCTCTTTGTGACCCCATTGCAAAGACAGCGGGGCTTGGCCATTTCCTTCCCAGCTCACTGGGTGAAGTGACTTGCCCAGGATCACACAGCTGTCAGAAGCTGGATTTGAACCCAATCTTCTTGACTCCAGGCCCAGTGCTCTGTCCACTGTGACGCCCATATAAACACTAGCTACTTGTACTGGTCAAGGTTCTTCCTCTCCTGGTGGAATCTCAGGTCCAGACCCTCTTGGCTAGGGTTGCACGTGGTCTGTAAAGATGTGTTGGAATGGAGACTTGCCATTTGCATCATTATGGTCATCCCCAGACTAAACTTGGACATGGACAAACCATCATTTATGTAGCTTTGGCACCACTGGAAGCCCTCTACCTACCATACTTGGTTGGAGCCTCACAGTGCATGGAGATGAGGGGAATCCCAGCCTGGTCACTTTACTTCTTTGGGAGGTCATAGTTCAGGGAATGGGTTGTGAGAGTCGTCACTGAATGGTTGTTCTATATCTAGCACTTTCTTAAATAAAGGTCCTTTTGCATTCCTTATGGCATGGTATGATTCATTCTAGCTGCTGGGTGTGGGGCAAGCTTCAAAGGAAAAAAATCAAGACTCATATGCAGTTGCTGAGATAGATAATAAAACTGAATGTAGTGTTGGGCAGTTGCTTTAGGTAGACTAAAAACTGTGCATCCATGGGAACAGGGCACATGGAAATAGGGACATTCTTACCCCTCCCCCCCATTCCTAATAATAGCTCATGCTGGCAGCAGGCACTTGAACATACATTCAGTTCACAGAATCACATCTCTATTCTTAAAAGGACCTCAGAGACCACTGAGTTCAACTTAAACCATAGCAAAAAGGCCTGAGGAGCATCTCTTTCTGCTTGATGGAGGAAGTGACTGAGGATTGAAGCCTGGATATGATGGTGTGCATTTCAGCCTTTGTTTGAAGTTCTCCAAGGCAGGGGAGCCCCCAATTTTCAGTTTGGAGCAGTCCTCATGGCAAGAGAGTCTGTTCTTATATCAAGGCAATATCAACCCCCCCCCCATCAACCCTCTGGGGTGAAGCAAAACCATTCTAATCCCTCTCCCCATGGTAGTTCCCTTTCCAATATTTGGAAATGGTCTTCATGGCTTCCTGAAGGCTTGTCAACATCCTATACCCCCATTTCCTCCAATTAATGCTATTATGAATTTAAGGCCCTTCATCAGCCTAGTTATTTTTCTCTGGATACTGTCCAGCTTTATGCTCCTACTGTGGGCAAGATACTATGTTAAGGTGTCTTACAATAAATTTTAAAAAATAACTTTGCTTTTAGGGAGTTTATCTACTGGAGAGAGGCTAGTGATACACAAACATAGATAAATATAAGCTAAGATAGGACATGATGAGGGCAAAAGAGAAATCCAGGCAAAGTGCTTTAAGAAACTTTAAGGAGGGAAAGGATCATTGATAAAATAAATTTTCTTCCTCTCAATAGAGAGATGGTAGAATGTAGGTGTAGAATGTTGCCTTTACTGTCAGACCAGGACTGTTTTGCTTGGTTATTTCTTTGTTACGGGGAAGGAATCCATGAAGGGGTGTTAGAGAGGACAGTCAAACATCAAAACATTTTACAGAAAATTTGAAGAGAGAAAGAACATAGCACAGTTCCCAGGGCTGCACAGCTAGTATCTGAAGTAGGCTCTGAGCCCTTGTCTCCAACATGTTATGATAGAACACTGGCTCTGCAATAAAAGGCTATGGGTTTAAATTGGACCTCTCCAGCTTACTGACCTGTGTGAGCATGTGCATGTCATTTAATATCCCTTGGCCTCATCTGTAAAATGGGCAGATTGAACAAAGTGACATCTAAGGTATCCTTCACATCTTCTGTGGTATATCTAAGGTATCTCCTCTATCTTCAAGTCCAGTGTGCATTTAGGGTTGTATAGCGCTCTCTCAACTATGTCATGTTGTCATCATAATAGCAGCGGTCTAGAGTAAATCACTCTGTCTGCATCATCTCTATCATGGGGGTAGGGAGGTGGGAGCTGGTCAACAACATCTCAGTCTTTCCAACAGGAATGACGTGCTGTGGCAACAGACACTCCACATGGAAGCTTGGTGAGTGTCCTTCTGGGAGGGAATGAAGACGTGAATCCCTCCTTGATTCAGAGCATGTACAGGTGGCTATTCCCTTTCATCTTATTTGTAGGGTGATGAAAGCCTTTGAACTGGCTGCAGAATTGGAACTTAGTGTGAATATGAAAGACACAAAGATTAAAACTCTCTTTCCTGGTCCTGAGCCAGGCAAAAACTGTTAGATGTCCCCCAATCTGAGGAAAGGTCTTGGGTGGGATCTTCCATCCAAGTGTCATGTGAATGTATGGCACTGCCCTTCTCCTCTTTGCATTTTGTTCATTCATTCCTGATATTAGGTGAGGGAATAGCAGGGGCAGAATGGGCCAGATTACAATTCTGTGAGCTTGAAAAGGTCAGAGGACCAAGTGAAGTCTGTAATGGAGCCTGCTGGCAGCTGAGTCTGCTGAGGAGTCACACCTGACTAGTGACCTGCTTGACCCAGCCCAGCAGTGGACCAATTCAGCAAGGTCGACATCACCAAGGAACAAGACAACTCACCAGTCCATTGAGCCACTCCCAGAACTACTTCAGGCTTGAGTTTACTCTCCCCAAGGACTCAGGTGGTAGAGGAATGTGGGTTCTTTATTTCAGAGGTTGCTACACTTCAGTCTTTTCTATGCCTTCTCTGTAATTATGCCTTTATAAAAGCTACTTGATGTTAATTGGTTAACTGATACTGAGGAAAGATCAACTGGGTGAATGATATTGGGAGAAACACACTGATGGGGGCTCATGCACAACACTTTTTGATAAACCCCATTCCTCAGAGTTACCACTAGAAGCCTCAGGAAAGATCCAAAGTAGCCAACACCCCAGAGCAAGTGTAAGTTGAGATAGGAGCCCATAGGCCATTTCTTAGTGGAGCAAGAAATCCTGAGAAGTAGGTGCTATATTATCTCCATTTTACAGATGAGGAAACTGAGGCACAGGAAGGTGAATCGGCCTGTCTAGGGTCACAGTTGGCAAGTGAGGCAGGACTTGAATCAAGCATTCCTGTCTTAAGTCCATCCCTCTTCCTGCTGAGACATAAGACAGCACTTTGGTGAGAGGAAAGTCCAGTTGAACGTGAAATTCTGAAGACCTTAGTGTCTCCAGCAGGAAAACAGTCTTCCTGAAATAAAAACCAAGTATCCACCAGGTCCTTCTTTCAGTGTGACAGGGCAGCCAAACTGTAAATAGATGTTGCCTTGGAGGGATGACAGCTTTAGAACCAGTGGGAATTTAGCCAAGAGGACAGGACAATGATTGGTTGACATTATGATCATCAGCATAGTTCTTAACTTGTGTCAGGATAGGGTTTTGCCTGGTCTTGGGGCTGAAAAAGCTCAGTGTCTGGGCTCAAAGTAGAGCAATGCCTACTCCTATTATACCATTACCTAGTGAACTGAGCTCAGCTGAGTAGCTCAGCCCCTCAGGCAAAAATAATGTGGTGTAATGGTATTTATTGGGTGTTCAAGGAGGACTAGCACCGTTGGCATGAGGGCTTGCTGAGTCCTTTTCAGGGCTGCTTATCCACCCTTGGGGTCCACTTGGGACCTGTGACTCCAAGAAGCTGTAGCAGGCAAAGCAGCCACACCCTAGTACAGACAGGTTAAACCAGGTTGAGGGTAACTGAGGGTCCTTAAATCCATTGGTGTGTTAGGGGAACGTCTACCCCATGCATATGAAGACTTCCCCCAACCAGATGGGCAGATGGGAACAATTTCTTCCAAAAGCCATCATGGCAGCTGAAGTGGGTGCTGTGGGATGCCTAGAGGATGGTCAGACATCAAAGATGCCAAAGTCATCCACCATCTCAGGCCCTTGCTAGTTGTCTTGACTTTTGTCCTGCCACGGGACTTCCATGGCTCTGGAAGAGAGAATGAGGCTGAAGACTGTATACAGTTCTGCTTCACTTAAATCCAGTTCAGTCACTAGTCAAGACGTCACCCTGTGATGTCACTGGTCCTCCTCAAAGACAGACAAACAACAATAATCAATTCATCAATCAACAAGTCTGTTCTATGCACCTACTACGTGCCAAATACTATGCTAGAATTGGAGATACAAGCACAAAAAATGACACAGTCCTTGCATTTACATTCTAAAGGGGGGAGACATGTATATATATATGTATATATATATGTATGTGTGTATGTGTACATATATAGGATCAATATATATGTAAATATCAATTATATACAAATATCAATTTGATAAATACAAATGCATACAAAAGAATGAAATCCCAGGTAGTTTGGGAGGGTGGGCACCAGCAGTTGGGGGGATCGGGAAAGGGTTCTTACAGAAAGAAGATGGCATTAAAACTGCATCTCAAAAGAGCACGAGGAAGCAAAGGGACGAGGTAGTGCTTCATTCATAGCATTTCTTCCTAAGGGAAAATCATGTCTCAACTCCAAATTAACACAAAGAGTCAGTGTGGTATATGGAGAGTGGGTTGGAGTCAATGGAGGAATCTTAGAGTTGAATTCAAGACCTGCTCCTCAGTGGGACCAGAACTGAACTGGACATCAGTAGGCTCTGAGTTCAAGTCCTGACCCTGCCTTGCACTGCTGCTGCTGAGCTGAATGACCAGGGATGGGTCTCTTTACCTGAGTTTGTTTCCTCATCTGTAAAATGAAGACAGTGGTCTTTACCTGCCTAATTACGGGGAAGGAATTCTGTGAGCCTGAAAGCCCCCACAGTGGGGGCTGCTGCTGCTGTTCGTCCTTCACTCTTGAAGAGGACCAATGACAACATGGGATGATGTCGACCTGTGAGTGAATCGGATTTAAGTGAGGCAGAGCTGCACAGTGAATCGGATTTAAGTGAGGCAGAGCTGCACAAAATCATCGGCCTTAGTCTCTCCTCCAGAGAGATTGGACACCATCGGCCAGACAACAGTCTTGATGACTAGTGATGGAGCTGTTATTACATGGATTTTAGGAGGTTGGGAAGGAATCTTGAAGGCACTAGACAGGTAAAGTCCCACCACTAGGGGGAAGCCAAGAGCCAGGGCACAAGGCAGCCCATGCCTAGCCTGGGAACAAGGCTTTCTCCCAGGGAGAAAGACACTGTCCCAAGCAGAGGAAGGGGTTCAGAGTCACAAAACTGGAAAGGACCTTCGAAGTCATCTCTACCACCGCTTCCTTTATAGGGGAAAGTAGCGGAGGCATTTCAGAGAAGGCAGGTCCTCTAGGACCAAATACAAAGCCCTTCCTGGCCAGCCTCTCCCTACATTTCCAGCCTTCTTACACCCCACTCCCCACCCAGTAGTCTTCCATCCAGTGACTCCTGCTGTTCCATGACCCAAATGCCAGCTCTTGGCTCTGGCCATTCTCTCTGGCCGTCCCCATGCCTGGAATGCTCTCCCTCCTCCTCCACTGGGACCACTGACCACCCTGGCTTCCCTTGAAGTCCCAACTAAAATTTCTTTATTTATTGGAAGCCTTCCAAGATCCTCTTAATTCTAGTTCCTTCCCTCTGTTAATTGATTTTTATGCATTTGTTTGCAGTCCTGGTGGAACCAGGGAGACTGGGAGCAGAGATGAAGGTCTCCCAGTGGGAGCTGGATGGAAAGCACCATCTGGGGCCAGCAAGACATACACATCATCTTCCCTAGTAGAATGGAGGCTCTTTGAGGGCAGGGCTGCTATCTATTTGTCTTTGTATTCCCAGAGCTTAGCATGGCGTTGGCACATGGTAAGCATCTACTAAACGCTTGTTGATCGACATTTTCATTGCCTGCTTTCCCTAAGTAGCAACAATGAAGACAGGGCAGGTTCCTTAGAGCTCGGCATCCAGAAGCTCCATTTGTCACAGTCTCCAAAGAATTGAAATTGGGAGTTGAGCAAAGGGCAATGGAGGGAACCCTGGTGGGGTGAGTAGACGGCAACACATTGTGCATGAATAATTACACAGTAAAATAAGGCATAAAGGATATTATCAAAGTCATGTCCAACTAGTCAGAACGGATGGGCAATAGGGAATTGCCTGGGGGTGTGTCATCGAATGGGGTTTTGACCAATGTCAAGAGAAACCAAGGAAGGCCTCCCAGCACATTGGGTGGACCCTCTGTCTAAACACATGGGAGGACCCAGATGAGAGGCAGAGAAAGATGACCTGCCTTCTCTGAAGGTTTCCTCACTTCAGTGAGCTCACAATCTATTTATGACAAAAATCTATTTATTTATTTATCAGATAAATTTATGACAGATCTATTTATGACAAAAGTCAAAATTATTTCAAGCGAATTGTGGTAGGACTTTTACCCAAATTTTTAATCCAAATTTTATGCAAATTTTTTATAAAAAAATTCCTATCATTTTAAATCTAAAAAGACTAATTATTCATAATTTTTCTGTATCTAAGATCACAAAGTGACTTGAGGTCTACAAAAATACACTGAAGAAAAATGATATATACTTAATTTTAATGCCCTTCAATTTTTTTTCTCCTCCACCCCCAGCTCCCACTGGGAAGAAATGGCAGGGAGAATTGACTTTGTTCTCCCCTGCAGCATCAACATTTGACATCTCCACTGAGGGCTGAGAGGTCCACGGAAGTGAAGCCAGAGCCCTCAGGTTTCTGATGCCAGAAATAGCCAGCATGAAAAGCCCCAGAGTCAAAGAAAGGAAGGCAGAAAGTCTAAAAAACAGAGAAAACAAATTAGAATTGTTTGGGTTTGGCAAGGAGAGAAAAGGAGAATGTTTGGGATGCAAATAGAGTCTCTAGAGAAGATGGAAGAATGTTTCTGAATTGGTAAATAGAAAACACTTCGATTTCATCTTTCAGTCTGTCCTTAAGGAGCCTTGGAAACTGGGTGGTTTTTCTTTTCTTTTTCCTTTCCTTTCCTTTCCTTTCTTTTTTCAGTTTAAGAGACTGATACTGCCCATTGGGAAACAGAGGATTCAGCTCCTTTGTGGAGTTCATCTGTTCATCAGCTCTGGGGGCTGACCTGTTCAAGCAGAAAGCAGTCCTAGCAATGTTAGAAGGGCCAGTATCAGTCATGGTCTGAGTCAGACCGCTCTTTACCATCTTATTTTTGTTTAATCTCCTAGCAAAAGTGTCCACATTCTGTGATTGTCTTATAAGTCATAAGTAGGCACTGTTAAGGAGATGCAGAGAGGTTTCTGCTCACTTCTGGGGGAGGAGGATGGAGCTTTGCCCTTTGGAGGAGAGATGACAGGACCCTCTAAATTCTGCTCTCGGACAAAAGCCTGAGTAGCTTGTTGTCATTCAAGTCATTTCTGTTGTGTTTGACTCTTCATGACCCCATTTGGGGTTTTCTTGGCAGAGATACTAGAATGGTTTTTCATTTCCTTCTCCAGCTTATTTTACAGATGAGGACACTGAGGCAAACAGGGCAGAAGTGACTTGTGCAGGGTCACACAGTTAGGAAGTGTCAGAGGCTGGATTTGAACTCATGAATCCTTCTGATTCCAAGCTCAGTGCTCTAACCATTGTACCACCTGGCTGCCCTATAAGGCCATTTTCCATCAGCTGTCACTGCCTCTATTAACCTGACCACCTAAAGCCAGTCCCCTGATTGCTCCCTGCTGGCTCAGACACACTGCAGGAGGGGAGGATCATCAGTGATCTAGCAGGAAGGCACTCAGCACACACACCCGAGCGGTGACCGCACAGGATCTTTGCTGCTGGGCCACTTAGCCCTTCCAGGTGCAGATCCCATCTTTGCAAAGTTCTCTTTTTCAGGATGTTTTGGAATCCAGTCCTATTTGCACCCTCCTCTGTGCCCAGCCCCTTCACACCCAGAGCTGCTTCCAGTTGTGCCCTCTGGGGCCAGGCTGAGCAAACTCAATCCATCTCAGCATCATGCCAACACTGAAGACAACAACCCCGTCCTTGCCAAGTTTTCTCTCCACGGGGCTGAACCAGTCCTAATATGGCATAGTATCCAGACTCTACAGCAGAGGTGGGGAACCTTCGGCCTCCCAGCCCCATGTGGCCCTCTAGGTCCTCAAGCCACTTCAGACAAAGGGCTGCACTTGAGAGCCTAGAGGGCCACATGGGGCTTGGAAGTCACAGCTTCCTCCTTTAGACACTCTCTGCCATCATTCCTAAAGTGCAGATTCCCAAACAGAAGACCACTGGGGTTTCTGACCAGCCCACAGTATAAAAGTGCTCCCCCTCTCCCAAGGCCTGGAGTTTCTTCTTAAAGCAGCCCATGATTGCAGCTGCAGTTGCAATAGTAGACTGCCGGCTCATAATGAACTTGCATTTCACCATCTCCCCCTCCCCCTCTATTTTTGTTTGATCAGCTGCTGTGTAGTCATAGATCAAGGAGCCTGGAGCCAGGAAGACTCACCTTCCTGAGTTCAAATCCAGCCTCAGACACTTCCTAGCTGTGTGACCCTGGGCAAGTCACTTCACTCTGTTACCTCAGTTTCCTTATCCGTAAAATGAGCAGGAGAAAGAAATGGCAAACCACTCTGGTATCTCTGCCCAGAAAACCCCAGACAAGGTCACAGAGAGTAGGACACAACTGAACAACAACAAAGTGTGTCTTCTCTCTACCCTACTCTGGGAAATTGTTTGTTTTGTTTTGTTTTTCCAGTCAAAATCTTTTTGGATCCTGACTCTGTGATCCAGCATCTTGGCTACTCAACCGACCTTTGTGTCACCTGAAAACTGGAGAAGCCTGACACCTAGCCCCAAACTCGACTCCTCTCTCCCCTCCAGGAATGCTCCCAAGCTTGGAAAGTCCTCCCTCCTAGTCTTTGCCTTTCCCAATCCTTGTTTGCCCTCAAGGCTCCATTCAGGGGCCACTTTCTCCCCGAGCCCTCCCTCTCCCACCCCCCTCTCAGGAGCTGTGATTGCTTCCTAAATTAATACTATTTTTACTATTATAATGTAATGAGGGAAACCGCTCTTTCTCTGAGAAGCAGCATGCTATACTAAGGAGCATCATCTCCACCATTCCATAGCCCTATGACTTCAGGCAAGCTTCTTGGCCTCTCTGAGCCTCAGTTTACTGATCTGCAAAATGGGGATGATAAGAATAGCACCAACCCTTCCAGAGTTGTTGGAAGGAGCAGACAAGATCACAGTATTTATAACCAGAAGGTACTTTAGAGGTCACATGGTCCCAAATCCCTCATTGTACTAAGGGGGAAACTAAGGAGGCACGGAGGCAGAGAATGATCTGCCAAAGGTCACACTGGCAGCAAATAGTGGGACTGGGCCTCCGAATTCAGTGTCCTTGGATCCCAAGGCCGACATTCTTTGGGCCACACCATGCTGCTTCTCAGTCAATGTTCTGTATGTAAGCTACAAAGGCTTCTCTAAGCATGGGCTAGATTAGGTTCAGCTCCATTCTGCAAACACTGAGTACCCAGTGTGTATAAAGCACTCTGGGAAGTATGATGTCCTATAACAGAGGCCAGTTAGCCAAAGAGCCAGCCTTACATGGAATCAAGAAGATCATTGAGTCCCCAGGATGTGAGGAGATCACTAAGGGAGAAGCAAGAAGGCCCAAGACAGGCCCCAGGAGGGGAGGCCTGGGGTAGTGGGCATGACCTGGATGAAGAGCTAGCAAGAGACTAAGGAGTGCTCAGAGAGGTGGGAGGAGAACAAGACATGTCACAAACGCCTGGAGAAGATTAAGGATCATTGTGATGGTCAATGGCAGAGGCCACAGAGACGTCAGGAAGGATGAGGGTGAAGAAAGCCTGTCGTGCTCAGCAGTGGCCTCTGGCCAGGGCCATCTCAACGAGACGACAAGGTTAGGAGCTAGACTGCAGAGGTTTTAGACAAGGGTAAAAGCAGAGTGGATACAACATTTCATCTCTTGCCTCCTTGCCAATGCAGTGGCTGTACCCTATGCCAGGCATGCTCTCTCCTCTCATTTGCAGCCTCCTACAAGAAGTCCTTCTTGATCTCCCCAGTTGTGAGTATCCTCCCCCTCCCAGATTCCTTTGCACATACTTGTTATTTACTGAGCTGTAGACATATCACTCCCATCCAGTAGAACAGAAGCTGCTTCAGAGTAGATCTTTGTATCCCTAGAACCTAGCCTACTTCCTGGTGAATATAGTAGGCACTCAATAAATGTCTGTTTAATTGGACTGAAGAATCCTCACTTGTCAAATGAGGGGGTACACTGAGACCTTTCCAGGTCTAAATATACGATCCCGTGAAGTCACTCAGCCTCCACAAGCCTAGGTTTCCCCATTTATACAATGAGCAGGGGGTCTGGATAATTTTGATGGTCCCATCTGGCTCTAAACTTATAGTCCTGTGGTCTTTTGGCAAGACGATTTCCAAGATCACTTCCAGCACTTAGAGTTCACCACAGAGTGGGGTGGATGACTGCTTCCCCACCTGCAGGTGCTCACTTCATCTTGGCTATGGGTGGCAAACAGGAGCTGCCAATGCCGGGGATATGCTGATTTACAGAATGAAGAGAAGGCTCCAGTAGCCCTCTGGGCAGCCCTTTCAGGCTGAGTGTTGGGATCCACACACCTCCCCCCAGGTGGCCTGTGCACGAAAGTGGCTGGTGTGTCCATGTGGAGCAGAGACAGACAGGGCTTTCTTCCTTCACCAGAGACAATGACCTTGCCTCAGCCTCACCCTCACTCTGGTCCCAGCCTTCCTCCACCTCCTTTGCGCCCAGGCATGCCTCCTGCTGCCTACCTTTGGAAGAAAAGTCTCTCTTGGACAGATTATGAACTGAATACCAGCTCTGGCTGTACATCCTTCACCTGGCTGGCCAGAAAATCCAATGGAGGTTTATGGGTGCACAATGAAAGTAACTTAGGGAAAATCCCCTGCACAAAGGCCAGACATTGAGTAAGGACAGTGAAGTTCTCTGACCTGGTTTTCATTGGAGAAGATGGTGGGGGGAAGGGGAGACATTACGCTTTTTGCCTGTGGCTACTGTTTACTTTATGTACTTCTACAGGAAAAAATATTGGGAGCCTTCCCACCCTCACTATAGATGTCATTGTTTGTATCTGTTTATAAGCCAGACTGGGCTCCTTGAAGAGAGAGAGGCCTTTTGTTTCCTCTGCCAAGGAGAATAATCTTGGCAGCAGAAATGATGGAATGACTCCTGGGTCTGTATCCCAAAGAGATCAAAAAAAGGGGAAAGGACCTATTTGTACAAAAACACTTAGAGCAGCTTTTCTTAGTGGTTGGAAATTGGGGATATGCCCATCAAGTGGGGAATGGCTGAACAAGCCGTGGCATGTGATTGTGATGGAGTACTATTGTGCTAAAAGAAATGATGAGCAAGGTGATTTCCAAAAAACCTGGAAAGATTTCTATGAACTGAAAGTGAAGTGAAGTGAGCAGAACCAGAACTTCGTAGAGAGTAAACAGCAATATTGTAACAATGATCAACTGTGAAAGGCTCAAGACAATGATCTGAAACTTCCAAAGGGCCAAGATGAAAATGCTATTCACCTCCAGAAAGAGAATTGATGGACTCTGGGGGAGGATTGAAGCATACTTTTTTACCCTATTTTTCTTGGGTTATTTCTGTGTTTTCTTTTGCAACAAGGAAATAAGTTTTGCATGACTTCATATGTATAATTGATATCATATTGCTTGCCTTCTCAAGGGGGGAGGGGCAGGAGAGAGGGAATTTGGGTCTCAAAATTTTTTAAAATGAATGGTTAAAACTTTAAAAATGTAATTGGGGAATATTTGACAATATGAATAAAATATATATTAAAATAAAAGAGATGCCAGAATTAAATGCCTAGTCAGCAAGGAATAGTAAGTAAGGAGAGAGTAAGAGAGAACCTAAAGAAATCACAGGATTTGGCAACTGATTGAATGCACAGGGTGAGGCTCTTGATGAATTCAAATTACCTGGCCTGCATAAACTATGTTCTCTAACACTAAGATACCTGGCAGAGGTGATTGCAGAGCCAGTGTTAGTGATATTTGAAAGATCATGGACAATGGGAGACTTTCCATAAGATCAGAGAACAGTAAATGTTGTCCTGATGGTGAAAAGAACAGAAGAGAGAACAGAGTCTGCAAACTAGAGGCCGGTGAACTTGAGTTCAATTTCTGGGAACATTCTCAGACAGATCATTAAAGAAATGGTTAGCAAAAATTTAGGAGAGATAATGGTGATTTAACATTGTAAGTGAGAGAACTGCTGTAGACATGGTTTACATAGCTTTTAGTGAAACATTTAATTGAGTATCTCATGCCATTTTTTTTCATGTGAGCTGTGGATTAGACAATTACAAATTAGACGGATTTGAAACTGTCTGAAGACTGAAAGTACTCATTAATGGTTCAATGTCCGCTTGGCAGAAGGTCTCCAGTGGATTGCCTCAGGGTCAGGTGCTTGTCACTACACAGTTGAATATTTTTTTAAAAGTCTTATGAAGGCACTGATGGCATGTTTGTTATCCTGGAGGAATAACAAACATAGCGGATGATACATACAGGGTCCAAAAAGATCTTGACAAGCTAGAACATTGGGCTAAACCTAATTAATAAGATGAACTGCAATAGCAAATCAATGTAAAGTTTTACATGTGGGTACAAAAAAATCAACTCCACAAGTATAGGAGGTGGAAGGTTTGGATAAATAGAAGTTTGTCAGAAAAGGATTTGGGGGGGTGGGGTTCTAACGGACCAGTCAGTAGTGTGATATGTTAGCCAGAAAAGTTTTTGTGATCTTGGGCTGCATAAAGAGAGGCTGATCGTACTTTCTGTCCTCAGCCCTAGCTGGACCATATCTAGAATACTGGGCTCAATTCTGCCATCCACATTTTAAGTGGCACATTGATGAGAGAGATGGTCCAGAGAAGGGCAACCAGGATATTGATGTGTTTTGACTCTCTGGCACGTGAGAGTTTTGTGAAAGCACTGGGTATGTTGAGTCTGGAGAAGAGAAGACTCAGTAGGAATGTGATAGTTGTCTACAAGTATTTGAATGGCCCTTGAGTGAAGGAGGAATTCAGCTTGGCCACAGAGCAAAGAATCAGGAATGATGAGTGGAAGCTGCAAAGAGACAAACGGACTTGATGTCCACAAACTACTTAGTAATCAGCTATCCCGAAGTGAAGAGAGTTATCTTAGGAGAGGGTGGGCTCCCCCCATTAGAAACCTTTGAGCAAAATCTGTGTGATCACTTCTGGGGGATGTTGTAGTTGGGAATGACTGGGACCAGACATACACTGAGGTATTTTTCAGCTCCATAATTACATGGTTTTGAGAGCAGGCACCATTTTGTTTCTGTCTTTGAATTCCTGGTGCCTGGCCCATAGGACGAATTTAACAGATGGTAGGATCATAGCACCTTGTGAACAGGTTCCTCTGGGGGGAGGAGGCACTAGCACCACTAGTTAGTGACTGAGGCATGATTCAAAATCAGATCTTCCTAACTCCAAGCCTGGCACCTGTCCACTGTGCCCCCTGGCTCCATGTTATTTCATCTATCTTGGGCCTCAGTTTCCTTATTTGTAACAAGGAAATTAAAGACTAGATGACCTAAGGGGTCCTTTAGTTCAAAATCTGTGATCCTACAAGCTGCTTTAACTCCCTTTCTTGGCACTGCTACGCTTGGAATTCCTCTTTTCCTTCAAGACTTCAAGAGTCACATTCTCCATGAAGCCCCTCCAGAGCCATCCAGCTACTGGTGCCCTCTCCCCTACCCATAAGCGACCTCGTACTCAATTTGTGCATAGTATGTGGATACACAAATACGCCTAGATGGACACGTTGTTTCCCCCAATAGAATGTAAGCCCCAGTCACTCAGTCATTAAAGTTTACTAAGCCCCTACTGTGTGCCAGGCACTGTGTTAAACACCAAGGATGCAAAAAGAGGCAAAAAACAGTCTTGCCCTCAAGGAGCTTACAGTCTAATGGGGGAAGCAAGCAATACAAACGTGTAAATGAGGAGAGGCACTATCTTACTTGTATTTGCATCCCCAGAGCTCAGCACAATGCCTATCAGACATTGTCGTCATCTAGTCATTTTCAGTCATGTCTGACTCTTAGTGACTCTTTTTGGGGTTTCTTAGTAGAGATACTAGAGTGGTTGGCCATTTCCTTCTCCAGCTCATTTTACAAATGAGGAAACTGAGGCAAAAAGGTTAAGTGACTTGCCCAGGGCCACACAGCTAGTGTCTGAGGCTGGATTCGAACTCAAGTCTTCCTGACTCCAGGCCCTGGGCTGTATCTACTGCACCACCTAGCGGTCCGGCCTGGAACAGCTCAACAAACACTAGTAGATGGATGGATGCTAAGGGAAACTGGAGGCCTGAAAGTGAGGGATCTCCTCTGTCCAGGACCCCAGAAGAGCTGCCAGCACAAACATCTGCTCCTCCCACATACCTCTGTAGGCTAGGTACAGAGCTGTTTGCCAAACACACTTGCTGAGTCCTGAGCCTTCCTGGAGGTAGCTTCACCCTCCAAGACCCCCTGGGGCAGCTGGCCCTGAGAGCAGCCAGCACCGCTTGGGCCTCCGAGGGAGCCTTCTTCCTGGAGAGCCATTTCTCAGGCCGTTGTGCTCAGTGCCTGTGCCTCGGCCGATTCATTTTCTGTAGAGCCGGGGACTTCTGAGTTGCTGCTAAGATGACTGTTTGGTGATATTCTTCCCTTGGAAGGGGTGGGGGGGGCGTATGGAGGGAAAGGAGGAAGGTGGGGGGAGAGAATCAAGCCCAGCTGATTCCCAGCTACGTTAGGGTGAAGTGACCCAGCCTCATAGAGAGAGAAATGCACAAAGATTGCACACGATGCCACCAGAAGATGAACCATTTCAGGCCCATCTGATGAACACTGGAAAGCAAAATGTGGCAGGCTAGGGGGGCAGGGGGAAGGGAAGAGCTCCACTGGCCTCTAATCAATCACAGAATGTAGACAGACGCGAATCACCAATTCTAACACCTTTGCACTGCCCAGAAAGCTGGGAGCTTGTTTTCACCTGCAGTTAGCTGGTTAGCACAGAGGCAGGGGCCAAATGAAATCCTAACTTTGAAGGCCCTCTGGGACTTAGCTCCAAACCTCTCTTTCAGACTTCTTTTTTATGTACCTGCTGAGGAAGCCAAGCAGGACTGATTGGCAATTTGTGACCCCATTTGGGGTTTTCTTGGCAAAGATACTGGAGGGGTTTGCCATTTCCTTCTGCAGCTCATTTTACAGATGGGGAAACTGAGGCAGACAGGGTTAAGTGACTTGCCCAGGGGCACATAGCTAGTATGTGTCTGAGGCCAGATTTGAACTCAGGAAGATGAGCCTTTCTGACTCCAGGCTCTGTGCTCTGTGCACTGGGCCACCTAGCTCCCCCATATGCTCCCATCACATGCCCCATAAGCCTTTGCTCACTTTGTGACCTCTGGGGAAAGCCCTTCCTGCTCATGTCAGCCTGCTGGTCAATTCCCGCCCATTCTTCAAAGCCCAGTTCCAGCGCCATCTCCTCCAAGACACTTTCCCTAATCTCTCCCAGCTGGTGTCCAGAAAGCAGTCAAGTTGAGAAGAAAATGTGCAGAGCATTTCATCCAGCCCTGTCATTTGAGGCAAAAGGAAACAGAAACCTACAAAGAGGGAGTGATTTATCCAGAAAAAAAAAAATACGAGGGTATGCTAAGTTCTTAGCCTTTCACTCATCTCAAATCTCAGAGCACTATTGATTTTTCCAAATTATATTTAATTGTTTAATCAGCAAAACCCTACCTTTTTATCCTCCCACTCTGAACCCCATTGAAAATCACACCCATCACAAACCTGCATAATCAATCTTACACATTTCAACAGTTGGCTGAGTCCAAAACCTGTCTCATTCTACCCTTTGAATTCTTGCCTTCTTATTGGGGGTGGGCAGCAGGTTTCATTATTAGTTCTCTGGAGCCCTGGCTGGCCATTAATACTGATCAGAGGCCCTAATTCACTCCGAGGTATTGGCCTTTATCATCTCTTTGTCATTTTATAAATTCTCTTGCTTCTGCTCCCTTCCCTCTGCATCAGGTAATACAAGTCTTTCCTAGGTTCCTTCATCATTTCTTTCAGCACAAGTGGATCCCGTCACATTTACAGGCCATGACTTGTCATGCCATTCCCTAAATGATGGGCAGCCCCTCAGCTTCCCATTCTCTGCCACCTCTATAAGAGCCACTGGGAATACTTCTGTGTATCCTTGGAGTCTGTTCTGATTAGGACTAGTTTCTCTCTTAGTCTATTCTCCCTTTAATTCCCCACCTCCTTTCTCTTCCTGTCTTAATTCTCTATTAGGTGAAATGTATTTCTGTACCCAACTCTGTCTCTCTCTGTCTCTCTCTCTCTCTGTCTCTGTCTGTCTGTCTGTCTGTCTATCTGTCTGTCTGTCTGTCTCTCTCTCTCTCTCTCTCTCTCTCTCTCTCTCTGTGTGTGTGTCTCTCTGTCTCTCTCTGTCTCTCTCTCTGTCTCTCTCTCTCTCTGTCTGTCTCTCTCTGTCTCTCTCTTCAGTGCTAGCCACCACAAAGACAAAAAAGATATGGTCCCTATCTTCACGAAGTTAAACACTACTGGAGTAGGGGGTGCGTGGGGAAATTACCTAGCTAAATCTATACAAAATTTAGAGAATAACCACAGAGTAATTTCAGAAGAGGAAAGCATTAACAACCTTGGGGAAATCATGGAAGACATCCTGTAGGTGGTGGCACCAGACTCATGCTTAGAAAGAAGCCAGAGTTTCTATGAGGTAGAAGCAAGGAGGGAAAGCTTTGTAAGCATAAGAAACAGCTTCTGAAAAGGCAAAAAAGTGGGTTAGGGGACTCTGGGTAGAGGAAACAAGAAGTTGGCTGATTCCGCTGGAGGCAACATGCATCTCCAGATATTTCCCAGGTACTAAAACCACACTGGGGCTGCCTTCCTGGTCATGCTTGGCCCCACATCCTTTTTCTGACAGTGCATTCCTGAGAACGTCTTTTACTCCAGGTTCTTTTTGAGAGGTTATCATTGGTGAGATGAGGCGACCCACTTCCCAAAGGATTAATGTGAAAAACCTAAGAAAAGGCTGATCAACTTCACCTTTGGTCTGAAAGTATCAGGAATGGTAGTTATTATAGCAGAGTGGGTGTGTCCTCTTCCTATGGCCCCAAAGAGGTATCAGATACCATGTTCTTACAACCTGAGCTGGGAAACAGCTGGGGAACAGAGATTTGTTTTTGAACACATAGGACAGCCTCTTCCTGGGTGAGAGTAGCTACTCAAGAAGAGTCTGATCCCTGAGAAGCCCCAAGACAAGTAAGCCTAGAAATGCACATTACATTGCAGAATTTGACATGTGACTAGACTGGACATGTGACACCTCCTTTCTCTTTTTCCTACTTCATAACTCCCCCTGATAGTCTTAATAGCCTGCTATTCCAAATACATCTTGGTATCACTTTACTGAATGCTATCAAAGAAGCTGTTGTTACTTTTACTGGTATGGTACTATGGCTTTAAATTAATTTTGGTACTATTTTAATCTTTATAATATTGACTGGATTCCCAATTATTTAAAATCTAAAATTATTTTATACTTATTTCAACTCTGTAAACATGTATATATTGTAGTATATTATTTGTACGTTATATAAATCTTGTCTTATTAATGGGCTTCCAGTGTTGGGTATCAATCAGGCCCAGGGAGGAGTATGAGAGGGTGGGAATGGAGGACTGGGAGTGGGATCAGGGAGGGGAAGCCTGCTTTCATTTGAGGAGCCTGGTGGCCCTTCAAGGATGGATTTTCTTGGCTTTCTGCTAACCAAATTGCAGCAGGTACTAAACTCTTTGTCAAGTCTCTGTGAAGGACCTACTATGTACAAGGGTTTCAGGATGCACCAGGTGCTAAACTCTTTGTCAAGTCTCTGTGAAGGACCTACTATGTACAAGGGTTTCAGGATCATAGATTTTGAGCCAGAAGGCACTTTTGTGGCCATCTAGTCCACCCTCCCTTTTTTACAGATGAGAAACTGAGATATAGAAAGGTCAAGTGAGTTGTCCAAAGTGAAACAGATGGTAAACATCAGAAATGGGATTTGAACCCTGGTTCTCTGACTCCAGAGCCAACACGACTTGTGTTCAGCCATGTTGCCTCCCATGGTTGTCAAATGGAATGGAAGTGGACTGAAGAGTAGCCCTAACAAAATGGCGGATGGTGAGAATGCCTACAACAATGGTGTTTTGACAGAATGTGTGTGGTGGTGGTAGAAGCATGGTCTTGAGGTCAGAAGGCCAGTACCCAAGGAGTGACCTTAGGCAGGTCACCTCTCCGCAGTAGAATGAGAATAGCATGCGTACTACTTACCTTCCACAGTTATTTAGAGGCTTTAGCAAGATGACTAATATCAGGCACATTGTAACTGTAAATCTCCACATAAGTGAGAGTTGTTATTATCTCACTTATGTTTGCCAAGTCCTTTGTCAATGACGCCAGGATTTATCAGGGTGCTGGGGAACCTCTCACCCGCATAAGCCAAACTGCTGATACCCCTTCCTACCCCAACTGGAAAGTCCCAGAGTGACCAGACGCATTCCCATATTTGAGACTATATCCTTTAATCACCTAAACGCAGCTTGTTCATTGTATACAGCATGATAAAATATTTCATACATTGGAAATGTCATGAGGCCAGAGGATCACATCTGGAGAGTGAACACTTCAAGAGAAAGGGTTGACCAAAGACTTCCCAAGGAATAATTTATACTTGCAACATCTCTCCCTGATGGAACCTTGGCCAACTTTAACCAATCTGTTGGACCCTGTTGGTTGAGTCAAGATGGGGATCATGTCAAACTTAATTCTCAAATCTGTTAGCAACTGAAAAATATTGTTAGCATTACTCAAGGGGCATGTGTTGTTTAGAGGAAACGAACAGGACTGTTTGCAGTCTGTGTTCACATTGTCTTCCACACTGCTTCCTCATCTCTGCCCGCCCACCCACCATATTGCAGGGAATAAGCCCCCTCATTAAAAAAGCTGTCACTGCACCATGTGAAGGGGGTGCCTCTTCCCACCTCCTTCCCAGCATGCCCCTGGAGTCTGACTACCCCACAGTCTCAGGGCACAATGGCAGGGGTGTGTGTGCCCCTACCCCAGGCTGGCGAGGCCTTACACGATGCCCTCATTCCGCTGGCTCTTGTACACCACCAGAGCCGTGCCAAGCAGCGTCACCAAGATGGGGGCGATGATGAAGGGGCAGAGGATGTTGCTGGGCGGGTCTTTCAGGACCCTTCCTGTGGCAGGGCAGTCTTGGAAGTAGTGCCTGTGAATGGCAAGGAAGAAGTCATTCACCTGGTAGTTGGGCCAGTAGCAGTCCAGTTTCTCAGCGATGAGGTAGGTGCAGTTGGTGACCTCTCGGTAACTCCTGAAAGAGAAAGGGCGATCAGTTGGAGAGAAAAGAAGGGGCAGATCAGGGGCTCTGTAGGCCTCTTTGCCTAGGGAACCCGGGGGACAATCCCCTCCTCCTGTTTTCAGAATCTGTCCCCACTGGGGGCTGGCTTCTCCCATTCAAACAGAAGTTCACTGAGGGCAGGGAGACTATTTTGCTAGTATCTGTACCTCCAGCTCTTAGCACAGAGCTGGGCACGCATCAAGGGCTTACTAAATGTTCTCTCTCTCTCTCCCCCTCTGTCTCTTGTCTCTCTCTACCTTAGTTCCCCAGGTCTGAGCTTTTACTTTTTGGGATATGGAGTCAGAAGACCTGAGTTCAAGTCCCCCAAGTCATTTAAGACTTAGATAACCTTGGGTGAGTCATTTTCTCTCTGGGCCTCAGTTTCTTCATGTGTCATATTGGGGGGTTGGTCACCTCTCCATCCTGTGACAGGTCCTGACTTCCTAGAATGGTTCATATGGGGGTGGGGGTTGGTGGTCTGTGCTTCCCCTCCCCTCTTTCCTGTGAAATGATCCCTCTGCTCCTCCAGCTCTGGTGCCTGATTCTACCTGCCATTTATCCATGCTCACCTGGCTGCCAGCTCTATTGGACATTTATCAGATTAAACCCCAGGGGGTTGATAAGGACCCATAACTTGTTCTGACAAGGTCTACCTCGGTCCCACAGGTCTCCCCTCCCCAGTGTGACACCACATCTCAACCCCTGGATTTGGAGGGCAGGGATTCACATCTCAGCCTGTCATTTATCACCTTGTGATTTGGGGCCAATCCCCTCCCTGCTCCCTGCCTCGAACCCTTGTCTATAAGATGCCAAGGCTGGGCTGGCTGGCCTCTTGGCTGGCCTCGGAGGGTCTTCCCCATCGGGTAATCTTCTCCCTTTGGCCCCAGGAGGCCATACCTTGCTAATGAGTCCCTATTTCAGCCTCATGTCAATGCATGCTAGGGCTCCATTCACTGTCCCTGTAACTTTCCAAACCAAAATATAGAAATACCCTCCTTCCCCATTTATTTCAATGTGCTGCCTGCCCATTAGTGAGAATGTAAGCTCCTTAGGACAAGGACTGTCTTCAGTAATATACACACACACAATACACACATATACATATATATATATATGTGTGTGTATATAAAAGTATATGTGTATATGTGTGTGTGTGTGTGTATAATATATACATGTATGTGTGTATCACTAGTCCTTTGGGGCAGCTAGGTGGCACAGTGGATAGAGTGCTTGGCTTGGAGTCAGGAAGACCTGAGCTAAAATTCAACCGCAGACATTTACTTGCTGTGTGGCCCTGGGCAAGTCATTGGACCCTATTTGCCTCAGTTTCCTTATCTATACAATGAGTTGGAAAAGGGAATGGCCAACCACTCCAGTATCTTTCCAAGGAAATCCCAAATGGGGCTGTGAAGAGCTAGACATTACTGAATGACTGAACAGCAGCAAGATTATGGAGGCTTCATAATATCAGCACTTGCTTTGATATCTCAATTCATTAAAATTCAATGCAACAAATGTTTGTTGAGTACCTGCTGTGGGTCAAGAAACTCCCCTAGGTAGCAGGGGTTCAAAGAAAAAAATGAAGCCATGGTGTACTCTGGAGGCTTACATGAAACCGTGATCTCTTTACTCTGGGTGTTGCCATGGGTGCCCCTGGTCACATCAGAGAGGACATTCTCATTCAGGTAGGAGTGGAAGTAGATGCCCCTCCAGTTCTCTTCCTGCTCAGAGATTCTGAGAAGCAGCCGGGAGGTGAAGGAGGCAGCTAGGTGGTGCTGCAGTGGATAGGGTGCCTGGCCTAGAGTCAGGAAGACCTGAGTTCAAATTTGTCCTCAGATACTTACTGGTCAAGTCACTTGACCCTGTTTGCATCAGTTTCTTCATCTATAAAATGAACTGAAGAAGGAAATGACCAACCACTCCTGTAACTTTGCCAAGAAAATCCCAAAGATTCAGACACAAATGAAAATGACTGCTATAAGTTGGATTCAACTCAGCAAACATTCATCAGCCTCCCACGTGCAGAGAGCACTGTGCTAGGCCCCAGGGAGAAGACCCAGATGTGGCCTTTGGGTGCCCTGTTCTAGGCCAGTAGCAGGATTGTCCGTGTCCATTCACAGAGATAACCACCCTGCCATGGAACACATGGTCAGCTCTGCCCCTGCAGACCTGGGTGACCTTGGGCAGATGACTTTCCTTTTCTGCGCCTCCAATTTCTTTCATATGAACAGATGACCCCTGGGGGCCCTTCCAGCTCCAAGTTCATGAAATTCTGAAGCTCCAATGGGATTATCAGAGACTTGGCACCTTCCAGAAAAAAAAACAGGTTTCACTTAGGTCAAGTTCAAGGCTCCTGGTCCGGGAAACGCCCTAATCCCCAAAGTTCCCAGCTCATGACTTCATTTCTGCTAGGTCATATTTCAAATAAGCAGCACTCCCTCCCTCCACCCCCTGCCGGCTGGGCCCTGTTTGCTGAGAAAACAATCCCAAACAATGGAGCATCTTATTTGGAGAAGGGATGCCTGGGGCCTAAGCTCATCCTGGATTTACGTGTGCCTGGGAGCCAGCCATAAGGCAGAGATGGAAAAGTTCAGGAACCCAGCTCCAGGAATCACAGAATCTCAGACACTGGAGGAGCCTCAGAGGCATCTGGCCCAACCTTGATCCGACCTGGAAGCCCCTCTACAACATCCCCAATAAATGGTCCTTAAAGACCTCTGGGGACAAGGAGCTCATTCCCTCCCGAGTCAAGCCAGTCCAGCATAGCTCTTATGGTTGGGAAGATTTCCCTTAGTCTTTGGGTAGCTAGGTGGCCTAGTGGATAGTGCAGGCAGCTTCAAGGCAAGAAGACTTGAGTTCAAATCTCACCTCAGACACCAGTTGTGAAGTCACTTGACCACACCTCTCTCAGACTCAGTTTTTCTTCCCTGCGAAGTGGGGCCAATAATCTCCCCTGCTTACAGGGCTGTCACAAACATCAGATGAGATAACCTGCTAACTCTGCACACTTCAGAGGTGTCTTCATGGACAACCGCCCTTCTGGGCTCTGTCTTCTAGGCCTCAGGGTATACATGGGGTCACTGGGCCTTGCCAAAGATCCTGCAAATACCGGAAGCGTCCTGTTTTGGTTTTTTAAGATAACAGAGGCCCAGGGCTCTCCTGTAAGGCAGAGGTTGGCAACACAAGGCTTTCCTGCTTCAGAGCTCACTTCTGATCAAGCTCTCCTGTCCTGGAGGCAGATGTCCCTGTGAACTGGTGAGGGGCACTCAGAAATGGCTAATAGGAGGGTTATCTCTTCCGAGAACATTTTTTAAAATTTTATTTTTTTGCGGGGGGAGGCAATTGGGGTTAAATGACTTGCCCAGGGTCACACAGCTAGTAAGTGTCTGAGGTCAGATTTGAACTCAGGCTCTTGTGATTTTAGGGTCAGTGCTCTATCCACTGAGCCACCTTGTTGTCCCCTAGAACATTTCTACTCACATGAAGTCACCCCAGGCTCTACTCTATCCCGAAACAGAAAGAGTCACAGGCCCTCCTATAGGGACCTCAAATACAACAACTCATTTGCTCCCCCTTTCTATGGAGGGTACCCCTCCAGCCCCCCAGGGTCACCAAGTCTTTCTTGGACTTTGCCCTCCTGCCTCCATCCTGCTGGGCTCCAAGTTTTCTCAGGTCAGTGAGCTGTCTCAAATCCTCCAGCCTAGGTGAGGCCTCAGCCCTCCTTGTCTGGACTGTCATATGTGAACAGGAGTCCTGGGGAAGGACTTCTGTCTTCTGACTTCTAGCAGCTTCCCTCCCAAAATCTGTAGGGGGCCAGTACTCCCAGGGCCTTTGGGGCTTGGCCTCATGCACCCATACCACTGCCCCCGCCCCAAGAATCACACAATGTTGCTGTCTCTTGAAAGGAGCAGCCCTTAGCCTTTTTTATATTCTAGGCCCCTTGGCAGTCTTGTGAGGCCTGTGGAGCCCTGTCTGTTTTTTTTTTTGGGGGGGGGGGTTTAGACATAACTGAGGGACATGCTAAGCTTCAGATAGAAATTAGTGAAAATAAAGATATCATTTTTTTCCCCATTCAAGTTCAGATGCCACTTGAAATCCATTCGTGGTCCCATGGCCTCCACATTAGGAGCTTCCAAATGAAAGACTGATTTGTCAATGAGTTAGATAAAGAAAGGCATAAAGGAAGTCAGAGAGGTCAGTAAGCAGAGAGGAGGAGGAAGAGTGTCCCAAGGCACGGGGACTCCGGGCAGAGAAAATGCCCAGAGCTCAGAGATGGAGGGTGTTGTGCTCAGGAAGCCAGGAGGCTGGGGTCCCTGGATGGAAGCAGAAGATCAGATGGGCAGAAGATGGAAGCAATTCATGTTTATGTTGTGTTTCCCTCAGGACAAGCCTGGGAGAGAGAGAATAGAATTCTCCTGGAGCTCACTCTGCAGATGAGAGGAAGGCGGGGCCAGAAGGGATGTGCAGTGGATAAAGGATTAGATCTGGAGCCAGGAGACTTGATTCCAATCCCAAGTCTTGCCATCTCTATGACCTGGAGTCAGTCACTTGGGCTTCCATGGGACTCAGCTGATTCATATATAAAATGACAGGGATTAGACTAGGGCCCCTCCATTCCAGATCTATGGATCCGAATTCAAACACTGTGGGCCACAGTTTCCTCATTCATAAAATGGCCTTTGAGATCCCCCCTAACTCCAAATCTTTGATCCTGTTAAGTGACTTGCCGAAGGTAACTTGGCTATTAAGGAACAAAGTATAAGGCTCATGTCCCTCTCTCCCTCCCTCACCTCTGTCCCCCCATCCTCCAACACACAGCATTTCTCCCTTTGGCATTAGTCAATGATTGTTCTGGGAGTGATGTAGACACAGATACATGATTTTTCTTGGAAAAAATAAGCACAGCCCTTGACTTAGATGGGAGAGAACATGGAATTCCCCAAGAGGCAGCCTTGGAGCCCTGGGAGCTCTCCAGCTGCCAAGTCCCCAGAATCCCTGAAGAGATGCGGGCTGTCCTTGACACTGAAGGACCACAGACCAGGGCTGAGCTATTCTGGGCCCCCCCCACAGCGTCTGAAGTCTGTTCTGTGGGCTCACAGTGTCACCAGTGCCCAAGATAGCCTCTGACGTGAGGTTGGCTGCTCCTTTCCTTCCATTTATTTATACCCTGGTGACAGCTGAAAATGGCAATAAATCAGGGGACCTCTATGGTGGGCCACCATGCCCTCTGTCAAGTTTCTCCCCCTTGGAGGGAAAGCCTTAATCCTGGAAAATGTTCCCTTGCAGGAGTCCCCACCAGACCCTTAGAGGGAGGATCCAGGCATGCAGGACACGTCCTGGGCACAGGACAAGGCGCCGATCCGCTGGTGACTCTGACTCATTAGGAGGAGAGAGAGCTCTTGCTTTAATCCAGCTTTTCTGGTTGCTCCTAAGTATCTGAAAATTGCCCTTTTTTGGCCAAAACTTTCCATCCTTGGCCCCAAAGCAAGATTGTTTGGAATGTCCCTGATGAGTATGGTGGAGAGTACTTCCTCTCCATCTCGAGAAAGAAAAAGGACCAAAAGAAAAAAGCCCTGGTCACTGAGTCCCCAAGGTTCTGTGAATGATACAAGTCTAACTGGTGAGGAATGAACTACATGTGGGTCCAGGCAGTATCACACACAGGGCTGGGCTGGAGGCCAGGAGATCTGGATTCAAATTCTGCTTCAGAGACTCTTAGGAAGTCACTTCCCCTCTCACTTTTTCATCTGTAAAATGGGGTTAAGTGTCCTTTTGTAACCTTGTCAGCCCTGGCTCACTTAAACCCAATTCATTTGCGTGTCATGGCATCACCTCTCCGCCATTTGGTCCTCTTCCAGAGCCAAGGGCAAGCAGCAGCAGCAACTGGCCAGATGGTGGGGGAGGAAAGGGCTTTGTGAACATTTAAGTGTTAGAAAAATGGCAGGAAGTATTGGTATCCACCTTCCCCCAATTTCCCAGACTCCTGTCTGGGTACAGTCCCCCTTCCAGGAAGTGCCAACATCTGAAAACTCCTGAAACTCATTTGAACACCAAGAGGGCAGGGACCATAGCTTGCTTGCCTTTGTGGGAGTCATGACAAGCAAACGGTAACATATTATAGACTGAGAATTTCAAAAAAGGATCAGAAAAAAGGATACCAAGCCAGAAATGTATGAGGGGTGACAGTCAGCACCTAATAAATGCTCATTGATTGCTTAATTGTGTGACAAAAGAGAGGGCTGGTCATGTGAAGAGAGTGAAGGACAACCAGAGCACAGCAGGGGGCTTCTCTGTATGCCAGGAGAACAAAAATCAATCAACCAAAGATAGCTGGATTTAGGGTCAGCAAGTCCTAGGTTCTAAACCTGCCTTAGACACTTACTTGTATAACCCTGAAAAAGTCTCTTCATTACTGTCAGTCTCAGTTTCCTCACTGGTAAATGAGAGAGTTGGACCCAATCGGCTCTTAAATCTCTTTCACCTTTAAATCTATGATCACAAGATAAATCACTTAGAAACTCTGTATCTCAGTCTCCTCATCTGTAAAATAAGGGGAAAGAATTTGGAATAAATGACCTATGACCCCATGGTCCTATGTGTCAAGTACTGGATATTTCTATTGATAAAGACATCTACACTTAAAACTATAGACAAGCAATGGACCAGGGCTTTGGGATTAGAGTTAGTACTTTATTGGTATAGGGGACCCCCAGAGGAGGACCCCTCTCTACCAACATGTAGGTGGTACCTTCTCTCTGTAATTTAGAGACTCAGAGTTGCCTAGAGAGGGTACTGAGGGATTCATGACTTGCCTGTCCAAAGTCACACAGCCAGGATGGATCAGAGGCAACCTGGGTTCAACTTCCCTGGTTCCAAGGCTGGCTTTACAGCCATTATACCACCCTACCTTTCAAATGCTTTAGAATGAAAAACCTGGAAAAACTTACATGAACTGATGCTGAGTGAAATGAGCAGAACCAGGAGAATACTGTACACAGTAACTGCAACATTGTAACTGCAACATTGTGTAATGACCAACTTTGATAGACTTGGCTTTTCTCAGCAATACAAGGATCCAAGACAATTCCAAAAGACTCACGATGAAAAATGCTAAGCACATCCAGGGAAAGAACTGTGGAAAGTGAATGCAGAAGAAAGCAGACTATTTTTTCTTTTGTTGTTTTTTCTTTCTTGAATCTCTGTGATTCTTCTTTCACAACATGACTAATGTAGAAATGTGTTTAATATGATTTTACCCATATAGCCTATATTAGATCACATGCTATCTTGGGGAGGAAATATAGAACTCAAAATCTCATAGAAGTGAATGTTGAAAAATAAAAACAAATAAATAAAAAAAAAGGAAATGTGACTGAATGTCAATCGGTGTGTGGCTGGTCCCTTGCACATAGTAGGTTCTTCCTAAATACTCTGCTGTTGGGGAAGTACAAAGCATTTTGAGAACTAGAATGCATGGAATGGTGGGGAAGGAGGTAATTTTACCATTGGGAATTCCCTCTGGTGGGAGCGTTGTCCGGATTTCTGAATCGAAACAGTTAATATTTCTTCCAAGAGTAAGAATCTTAGTCTCTTCGTGTGGTGGCGATCTGATCCAATATGTTTTCAATTTGTCAGAGGCCAGATCCTTACCTCATCTGACCAAGATTTGTTCTGTATAGTAATGGGGTGGGGGAGGGGAAGACTGTTACTTCAGGACAATGACCCTTCGTGACAAGCAGCTTGGGTTCTCTGACCTCAGGTCTCTAGGAGATGCTGATGAGGTTTGGGGGGGCCAGCTGATGCCCTGAGAAGCTCAAGGGGGCAGCAAGAAAAGATGAATTCCCAGGGATTAACTTTTCCTGAGAGGAGCGCATCTGTGCAGGCCAAAATGGCGATGAAATCCTCCACTTGGATCCAAAGTCAATCAATGGCTGTGTCCTGTGGAATCTTTCTTTCCATCATTTTTCCCATCTGTTTCCTTCTTCCAACTGCTAAAGCTGCCACCCATCATGCTTCTCACCTGGACTATTTCAGTAGCCTCCTTGGGCCTCCCTTCCTCCAGCCACTGCCCTCTCCAATCCCTCCTCCACATAGCCACCAACACCATCTTCCTAAAGCCTCCGTGTGGCCGCATCCCTCTTCTGCTCAGGAATCCTCAGTGGCTCCCTGCCATCTCAGGGAGAAAACAAATTCCTCAGCTTGGCTTTCAGAGCCGTCCCCTGTCAAGTTCCAATCTCCCTTTCCAGACACCTCAGCCATGCTTGTTTCATCCTCCCCTCCAGGCACCACCTCCATGTTTCTAGCCCAACTGGCTGACTCCATGTTCTCTGCACTTGGCCCTTCTGGCCTTTGCAGAGGCCTGCTCCATCCATGCCTGGAACCCTCTCCTGTTTCCTGCTCTGAATCCTTCCTGCAGGACCTGGCTCACAGTCACCTACCCTAGCCAAGGCTTTCCTCACCCTGTCAGGCATCCATGCCCTCACCCTCCTCCTCCAGGGTCCTATCTATGCTTCCTTGTTGTACCTCCCAAGGAGAATGTAAGCTCCCTGAGGCCAGGAGCTACTTTCTCCTATGGCCTCTCCCAGGGCCTGGTGCCTGGTGGGCACTTGCTAGATGTTTGTTGGACAAGACTGTATTCTTCTCGTTCTCCAGAAGCTTTCTGGAGACAATGAGAGATCCATTCTCTGGTCTCATGACCCTTTCACTTTGAAATGAAACAAGCCCTCTTGAAGGATGAGACATGGCTGGATGACTACTTCCTCCCTGGTTATTTCCGAGAGCACAGTCCAGCCAAGTCCCCCAGAGCCACACACTGAAGGAACATTCTTAGGATTCTGGGCCGTGAGTCCAGGCTGACACGAGCGGGGACAGGAAGGGTGAGGTAATGCCAGATGAAGAGAGAGGAGCTGGGCAGGCAGAGAAGGCTTCCCCTGGGAGGCCATGTGCTGAGCCCTGAGAATGGTCCAATCAGAAATGCATGGTTTTCACTGAGTTTCTGGGGGACTTAAATTGGAACTAACGCATCCCCTGGCTGGCTGCTGCTGCACTAAGAAACACAGACTAAGGGGTCTTCTACCATAGCCTGGGGCAGACTCGGAGAATCTGAGTTTGAATCCCAGCTTTGTCAATTACTACCCGTGGTGATCTTGGACAAGGTGGTTCACCTCTCCAGGCCTCAGTTTCCCCATCTGTAAAATGAGGAGTTCAGATTAAGTAACCTCAAAGGTCACTCTAAATCTGTAGTTCTGTAAATGTAAGAGTGGTCAATGCTCAGACTGGCCTAGCTCTGGAATCCTTCAGGGCCATCCCGGTGAAATCCTGCCTATCAGCGCTATACCTAGTAAGGCTTACAAGCAAGGAGATTGATTTGGGGGCAGGGAAGAGACACAGGGAACGACTGTAACTAGGGGTATATCTGTGTCAAAACAGGGAGCTACCTGTCTCCCAGAGAGGAGAGTTCCTTGACCAGAGTTTCTTAACCTGGGATCTGTGAAATTGTTTAAAAAATATTCTGATAATTGCATTTTGATGTAATTGGTTTCTTTTCATTATTCTGTATTGCATTCTATGGATTTAAACACGCTATTATAAGAAGGGGTCACCAGACTGCCAAAGGGGCCCATGTCACAAAGAAGGGGGAGACCCCAGCTCTAGAGGATTGGAAGGGTGGCTGGAGAGAGAGGCCTTTGCACTCTCTGGGAGGAGTGGATAGAGGCCCTCCTGGGGCCAAAGATGTTAACAGCAAGGAGAAAGAACAGCCCCAATAACCCTGCCCCACTCTCTCTTCTGGGCTTCATTTTCCAAACATCAGCGCCCTAGGGCAAGGCCCTGTTTGCTCCACCCTAGGGCCAGATCTCACTGAAGAGGACAAGAGATGAATGAGCAAGAATCTCACAGGCTTCCTTCCCTCACAGAGAACGTGGGCTTTCCCTTCTGGTCTGTGAGAAAGGTCCTGAGTGGGAGGGTTGAGCCCAAGACTCTTGGGGCCTCTCCCCAATTATGGGGGCTTCTGTGCTTCTCCCTTTGTTTGCTTTAAGCCCCCAGTCTCTGCATTCAGCCTGAGCCAGAGCCAGCCCCAGAGGTTGGTCATCTCATTTATCATCCATCGGCCTCCAAATGCACCCCAGCTGCCTGCCCCTCGTCTCTGCAGATAAAGGCCCAGGATGTTTACTCTTCACATAAACAGGCTCCCTGGGGGCAGCACCTTCTGGCTCCCTGTCTCAGTGCCTCTGGGCAGAGGATGCTGCAGAGACTCATATAACTATATCTGAAGTCCCAGATGCAAATCTCTGTTTTGTCTGATGCCATCATCTTGTGACAGCTTCCTTTGTGCGCCCAGGAGGCAGGGAAGGGCAGGGTGGTGGGCACAGGGAGGCTGCCACCTGGGGGGCAGGGTGAGCCTGTGGGCATGGGGAGGCCATTTGAATTCTCTCCCTCTTCCTGCCCGCTTCAGAGTTCAAACAAGCCCCTTCTTGACCCCCAACTTGTAAACATCTGCTCCTCAGAAATTCCTTTGTATCTATTCCCTATGTGTTTTTTCCCCTTGGTAGAATGTAAGCTTGCTGAGGGCAGGAGTGTTTTCCTTCTTTGTCTTTGTAACTCTTGTACCCAGCACAACGTCTGACACAGAACATTTACTTTGTAAATGCCTGATGAAAGCCCACGAAAAGACTCAACATAAGGACACATAAGCAGGCCCTGAAAACTTCTAAAATGTTTGCAGCTTCGCTCAGATCGTCCCCAGTATGGGAAAGCCGTCCAGCGCATCCCTTAGATTCGTGCTAAGAAAGCAGGGCATTGAGCTGGGGCTCAAGGTCACAACAGTCACATGCGTATGACTCCGAGGCTTTTATATACTTCACACACTCCATCTCCCCTGATGCTGATGACAACCCAGTGAGGTCAAGAGTGTTAGCTCCATTCTACAGAGAAGGGCTCTGAATTCTGCATCTGAGTCTGGACCTGACTCCAGGGGGGAGCAGAGTTTCTTTTTGCTTATCTTGACTCTCTCACTGACTGGCTGTGTGACCTTGGACAGATCTGCACCCAGCTCCTTTGAATACAGAGCTAGGGCTGGGCAGTGCCCAACCACTCTGGGTTATCCATCCCAGTGAGGAGGGCGGGAATGTCAGCTATACAGTAACACCTCACTTATTGGGATTTCTTAGAGATGAAGACCAATCGGAATGGTGGGTAAACAAAAATAAATTTAAAAAAAATAAGGAGAGATAATGTGGCATAATGTATAGGGAGCCAGCCTCAGAGCCTGAAGGTCTATGTGATCTTGGGCATGGGCCCCTAGAAAACTGTCTTCAGGGGTTCCTAACGGGGGCCCTATGAATGTGTTCATTAAAGAATACCTCGATTGGGTGGCTAGGTGGTGCAGTGAGTAAGAGCACCAGCCCTGGAGTCGGGAGGACCCAGGATCAGTTCGGGCCTCAGTTACTTAGCACCCACACATAAATAACTATCCATGTAATCTTGAGCAAGTTACTTAACCCCAATTGCTTAAAAAAAAAACCTCGATAACTATATTTCAACAAAATTTCCTTTATGAGTATTTGCATGGAGGTTTTTCTTCCATGAGCTCCCCATGTACAGCTGCAGGTCCATTCCTATCTCTACAATTTTATTACTTTTAAGTAAACACACAGTAGGTGTTTAATAGGAGCTTGAACCCTGCTGAAAACTCAACGTGTGAATCTATTCTTTCAGTCGAGGGGGCACAGAGAGGGTTAAAAACACTTCCAGGGAGTAGGATAAGCTCCCAGAGTGCTGCCTGAAATGGACACTCGGACAGAATCAACAGGCCAAGACCATCAGTAATCGAATTCAGGAAGCATTTGTTAGCTGGCCAGAGGCAGTCCTAGGGATAGAGTCCCAGGAGCTGCACCGAACCCCAGTAAACACACAGTTTAAATAGTCAAAGACCACCATCATATCAGGAGTAACAGTAATAGGGCAGACTGGTCAGGCAGATATCATTCAAGTGCAGGATGTGGGCTGGGGCAGGCTGTTCATGACTGATCAAGCCGAGGGGAGGATTCTTGAGTTCCAGGAATTCAGGGTACAAAGATGGGCCCCTCATAAGGGGTGAAATGTCAAGGCTTACTACTTCAGTCAGGCAAGATATCATGCAGGTGCTGGGGGCACACTGGGTTCCAGGAATTCAGGATACAAAGATGGGCCCCTTGTAAGCCAGTGAAATGTCAAGGCTTACTACTTCACTGCCCACCCCCATTTCAGGACACGCACTGTGATAAATACAGCAGAATGTTTGAAGTGAGTGGAGATTGTACCCAAATGATGGCTCTTAATGTGCTTGATATAGTTCCCGCCCTCCTGCATGCAGAGCACTTCTTGGTCGTGCCCACCCCCATAGAGCACAGTAAACCTCGCTCTCCCCACCTTGCCAGCTTCCAGGCTGCCTCCTAAGCTATGAAGAGGGATCTCCCTTATGCCTCCCTTTATGAATAAACCCTACAGGCTTAGGCCACCTCCTCCCCTCCCTTTTTTCTTCATGGACCCACGGAGGGAAATGAAAATGCCCACCTTGGTCACCAGGCAAGGGGCTAGGGGCTAGTGAGCTGGGCCATCACTCCAGAGAGCTGTGAGTATGGACAGAGGGTGGGGAGGACCCCAGAATGGCTGGGCCTCCAGCTGGAAGGAAGCCCTGATAACATCTCAAGACAAGCCTAGCCTGAAGACACAAGGCCCAGACCGTGCCTGGCTCCTCCTCCCAGCCTGCCCCAGGAGGCTTCAAGGGCTCCTCCTTAGAATCAGGTTTCTTTCTTTTTTTCCCTTTTTTGGAAGGCAGTGCAATTGGGGTTAAGTGACTTGCCCAAAGCCACATGGCTAGTTCTGTGTTAAGTGTCTGAGGTCACATTTGAACTCAGTTCCTCCTGACTCCAGGGCCAGTGCTCTATTCCCTGCCACCTAGCTGCCCCTAGAATCAGGTTTTTCAATGCATGGAATAAAATACAAAGGATTACAAAGGAAACTAGAGATGTAATGTATCTCCCCAGTCTGATTCATGGACCCCTGAAGTCTATCCACCAACCCCAGGGGAAGAACTAGCCCTAAAGTCAACCTCCAGCAAGTGCTTGCCAGCCTCGGCCTTGGAGACAGCAGGAGAGGGAATCAGCATCTTCTAGGAAATCAGTGGGAACAGAATCCTAAAACTGATTTGGAAGGGCTTTTAGAGCTCCCCCAGTCCAAACTGCACCAGACCAAGGAAGATTAGAGGCAGCCTGGTGTAGAAAAGAAAGTGCAGAGTTTGGGTCCAGGATCTGAGTTCAAATGCTGCTCTGACACTATTTGTGCAAACTTGGGTAGTAACTGAATTACTCTGTGGCTCAGATTATGGGGTGTGTGTATGTGAATGTGTGTATGAGTGTGAGTGTGTGTATGAGGGTGAGTATATGTGTATGAGGGTGAGTATATGTGTATGAGTGTGTGTATGTGCACGTGCTTGTGAGTATGTATGTATAAGTATGTAAGTGAGTGTGAGTATATGTGTGAATGTGTATGGGGGGTGTGTATGAGTGTGAATGTGTGTGTATATGAGTATGAGTGTTGTATGTGTGTGAGTGTGTGTGTGTGTGTGTGTGTGTGTGTGTGTGTGTGGCGTATGAGTGTGTCTATGATTCTAGCATTGCAGCTAGCCAGACTTGCCCGGCACAATTATTGCCCTGTTTTTGCCCACAAGACAGAACCAGCATCAACAGGGCCAGTGCTTTGGAGCTGAATGTTAGGGAGGAAGGTCTAATCATCAGAGCTGACCCCTAGAAGAAGGGTCTTCCTGGCGCTGAATAGGGTCCAAGTAAAAGCTTGGGGTCGCCAGGTGGCTCCATAGTGCACAGAGTGCTGGGCCTGGAGTCTGGAAGACCAGTCTTCCTGAGTTCAAATCTGGCCTCAGATACTAGCTGTGTGACCCTGGGCAAGTCACTTAGCCCTCTTTGCTTCAGTTTCCTCATCTGTCCAATGACCTGGAGAAGGAAATGACAAACCATTCTAGTATCTCTGCCAAGAAAACCCCAAAAGGGTTGCAAAGAGTTGGACACAAGGGAAAAGCAAACCAAGCCAAAGCTCTCTGAGCAGTTGAGGTCAGACTAAGTGAGAGAGTTTGTTTTCTGGTCCCATTAGGGCTAATGTGGTTCCATCAATTTATTCTGAGAGTCTGATTAATTGATGTTTATTTGCTCAGCACAGGAAGTGTAGTGTAGCTGGGGTGAACCAGGGGGAGCAGGGAGGGAGAAGGGGATTTAGTACCTCATTGCCTCCACTTAACTGGTCATTTCTGCCTGAACGAGTCATTTAAAATCCTTTTATTGATTTTTTGGGGTTTGTTTTTATATCACTTACATTTCCAAATATATCCCTTCCTCTAGTTCCCCAGGGGCTACTTCTTGTAAATAAGAATAAAAAAGAAAGGGAGAAAAGTAGTCCTGCAAAACCAAACCCATCTGTGACCCCCTTCTGAGAATATATGCACTGTTTCACACCCCTAGTCCCCTACCTCTGAAAGAAGGAGGGAGATGCTAAATCTTTCATTTTAAAAAAATATATGGTCATGGGGCAGCTAGGTGGTGCAGTGAATAGAGCACTGGCCCTGGAGTCAAGAGGACCTGAGTTTAAATATGACTTTGATACCTACCAGCTGTGTGACCTTGGGTAAGTCACTTAACCCCAATTGCCCTGCCTTTCCCCCTCCAAAAGACAAAAAAAACTGGTTATCACTGATGAGATGCCAGATTACCCAGCACCTCCTGTCTCTACTTTTCAAACAAATCACTTTATGGCCTGTGAATGCTTGGGGTGGTGATTGGAGAAAGGAAAGGTTGTTTGTATGGATGTGAGCACCTTGAGGGCAGGGATGTTTATGTTCACATTTGCTCTTTATACATTTTGTGCCCCCCCTCCCCCACTGGTCTATAAGTTCCTTGAGGACAGGGAATAATTCTTTTTTTCTCCTTTGTATTCTTAAAGTGATGGTTAGCGCAGAGTAGGTGCTTAATGAATGCCCACCCAGGCCAGCCATCCTTCATTCCCTCTCCCGCTCTGCTCTGCTCTGGGCTCTTCAGACTTCCACAACCAGCCCTTCCAGCAGAGACCTTTCCCAATCCCTTCCCCCTATTAGAATGTAAACTCCCCGAGGGCAAGAGCGCTGTGCCTGGCATACTGTAAGAGCTCACTAAATGCTCGCTGACCTGCTGGATTGAACTGAGTGTTCCTGAAAATCTGGTGTGTAAATCCCCCCTGACGGCATAGGGAAATTTAAGGACTTTTTTTGGGTTGCAAAATGGGTCTGGTTTTTGACCTCAAGCTCCATGGGAGAACATCTTATTTGCCTGCCAGATCTGATCACTGATGTTTCAGCAGGACACCTGGGCTCCTGAAACTGTCCTTTACACAAACCTACTCAGACTTCTGTTCTCACTCACAAGGAGGGAGCAGCCACACACCTGTTCTGTCCTCAAAATGGACACTTGCCAGAGAGGCAGGTCTAAGAGGGTCAGACACACTGAGAAGAAACGGGATGCTGCTGGGAGCTTTATACGGAGGGAAGATGCCTCTGTCTGGGCTGCTGATATAGACATTGTACATCATGTGTGTGCATGTAAAAACATACACACGTCTACATAAAGAGTGCAAGTTCTGTGAGGGCAGGACTGTCTCACTTTTCTGTTTGTGCCCCTGCTGCTTAGCTCCTGACTGGCACATAGTAGGTGTGTGTGGCTGGCCCATTTCTCAGGAAATGTGCTCTGATAATTCAGCTCAGTCATGTCCAACTCTTTGTGACCCCACTTGGGTTTTCTTGGCAAAGATACTGGAGTGGGGGCAGCTGGGTGGCACAGAACACTAGCCCTGGAGTCAGGAGGACCTGAGTTCAAATCCAGCAGTAGATGCTTACTAGTTGTGTGACCCAGGGCAAGTCACTTAACACACACATATCCACACAATATGGTAGAGGGATTTGCCATTTCCCTCTCCAGCTCATTTTATAGATGAAGAAAATGAGGCCAATAGGGTGAAGTGACTTGCCCAGCTAGGAAGGCTGGAGGCTGGATTTAAACCCAGGTTTTTCTGACTGCAGGCCTGGCATTCTCGCCACTGCAGGGCCACCTTGATGCCTGATCGTTGATATATATATATATATATATATATATATATATGTACATATTTATGGAGTGGGGGCTATCCCATGGAACAAGTCCTCCGGCCCCACAAGGATGGACAAGTGCATTGGCCTCTCACTGAGCGCCGGCTGTGTGCAATGATGCAGCAGCCTCTGATTGGCCCTTAGGAGAGGTGGGGTGTATCAAAGATGATGGGTGTTTGGGGTAGGAATCACTGCTCCCTGGGGCCCCCCTCATTGGCCACCAGAGCTGTCTTCTCCCACAGGATCACGTGGAGATTACCTTTCTGCTCCCTCCTCCCCACCAGCAGCCTGTGAGGCTAGGAGCCCACAGTCTGGACCTCAAGACCTGGGTGGCCTCAATTGTTCTAGACAGCCTTCCTAGGGCCCAGGTCATTAAATGACAATCCTGAAAAATGTGTGTCTAGCCTTGATGATTAGTGAGTCTGAGCGGTCAGGACTTCCTGACTTGGTACCTGCTGCCCAGAGGGTCATCCTGGGTGGCACCTCAGAGTACAGATCTGAGGCAGATGTGGAGTGTAGAGTACAGTGTCCCCGAGTTGTCTTTACCCCTTGGCAGAGTATTATAGCTATCAGAGGTTACTGTTTTATATTTAAAGTATTTGTTACTGCATCCTTGTGCATCAACGCACCTGCATTTTAAATACTTCTTTTGTGGTGGAAGAAATAAATCGCTGTCCTATATCTGATATCACTTGTGTCCATTGAACACCTTTTCTAGACGGAACCTTGTTAATCCCTTTGAGGTGTTAATCCCACATCTGAGTTTTGTTTTACAGATTCTCTCCAGAGGTCTGCTCTGGGGTAGGAACATAATGAGTGAGAGAGTGAGAGAAAAGCCTGTCTTTGAGGTCTGGGATGGAAACTGGTCCATGTTGTGAGAGACAGCAAAGGGTCAAGTTTCCACAGGCCCCAGAATGAGGTAACGAAACTTAAAGGAAGCAACACTAGCCTTCTTCTCATTGGTTGTCGCCGAATTTGGTGTTTAGCTATGCATAAATAAGGGATTGAAGGATGCAGGTAGAAGGGTGGAAGGAATATAAAATATATAAAAAATAAAAATATAAATGAAATGAGAATAAAGGATTGTCAACTGTAACTCTCATTGGCTGTCTCCAAATTTGGTGCAGAATGAGGGACTGGAAAACGCCGTCCTCTGAGAGGATACTAATTCATGAATAATTACGGTAATGAGGGATTGAGATTGTGAACCTGCCTCACTGACCAGTGGTGAGACAGGACAGGGGAGTGGGCCAGGTTAGGATTAGGATAACAGAGGCCTTCAAGCTTCCCCAGTTTGCACTCCCTAGTTGACACTCCTTGAGCAAACAGGGCTGTGCCCTTTCTCATGAGAAAGAATAAAGGACCCTTTCTATATTCTGACTCAGACTCCGATTTTAAAACTTGGTGGTCTCTATCCCCGACAACGTGACTCCTGAATGGCCGATCTCTTTTGGGGGACAGTCCCCTGGATCCATGTGACATTTCTCTCTGTCCCTGTCTCTGTCTTTCTCTAACTCCAAATAGGGCACTTCTTGCTGCCTTCCAAAAGGGAGGATGAAAGAGATCCAGGACATTGATGGGACAGCTCAATTATTGGCCGGGAAAGCCGATGCCCCGAGGGCTCCCTTATAAATTGTCCCATTATCTGTAGCTCTAGAGAATGAAAATGAGATTTGAGTCAGGGGCCTCAGGGTGAGTCATGGTGCCCCCATATACTGGCTATGCTACCTACCTGTCGTTTAATTCCCAGTATAGTACAGGCTGTTGGGAAGTTTGGTTTTTTTTTTTTCAGATTTGCTTTTGAAAATAAAACAAAACAAGATTGACGTTTGCAGGGATATCGAAGAACTGGGAACAAAGGAGATGTTCATAAACTGGGGAATGGCTAAAACATTATGGGACAGGAAAGTAATAGAACATTACTTCACTGCAAGAAATGATAAATATAGAAAATATAGGAAGATTATTCTACAAATTGATGCAGTGAGTTTAGCAGAACCAGGGGAACGATATATTTGACAACAGGAATGTAAAGAGAAAGTCAAAAGTGAACATTGTATAGTCATGGGAGCCAGCACGGCCTCAGAGAAAAGCACAGAGAGTGAACAAGGGGGGAGTCTGGGAAAGGGGGCGCAGCATGCACTGGGAGACTGGGCTGACTGCTGCTTGGGTCTTCTGAGCTGATCTTTTGGTCCTTTTTTATTCTTGGAAGGCACAGCTTTCTGAGTGGCAAAGGGGGAGGGATATATTGAGAAATGAAGGTGGAAAAATAATTTTTAAAATGTAAAAACAAAAGGACAACACGAATATAACCGGAGAGGAGAGAAAGAAACGGCCTCAAATGCAAGAAGGTCTGTCTCTGACTCCTATTGGTTGTATGACCCTGGACAAGTCCCTTAACAACTTCAGAGGCAACTCAACTCCAAGTTGTGAATATCTGCTGCTCTGCTTTGGAGTGAGGGTTTCCTTACCAGGCACTCCCTAGAAAAATGAAATCATAAGTTGGGCACAAAAATTATAACAATATTTTTTCAATTTTTTTCTCTTTCAAAATTCTTTGCTGGATAGGGTTGGGGGGGTTGAGAATATTTTCAAAATTTAAGGTTATATAGAAACAAAAAACATCGATGAAAATTAAATTTAAGATAATGTGCTTATATTTCTTTGGTATGAAAAACCTCATTAACTAGGACTAAATCTTGAACATCAAAGAATATTATTAAAAATGGCATTTTTGTTACTTTCAAATAGGGAGAGCAGTTGGAATTAGTCTAACAAGGTGTTGCTAAATCGGTCACTTCAGTGAATAGATGGGACTGATTGCTGCTGATTTGTGATTTGCAGGCCATGGTTAGAACTAATTGGGCCCTCTTGATCCACGTGCTGGAGAAAGGGCTTCAGCTCTCCTCTGAGCCATTGCTATTCTGGTTTCATAAACGGACTTAATGAGGTTTTATGAGAATTCCCAGCTTTTCAGCAGGGCCCATGAACATCCAGGGTCACACAATAGAGATGTGACAAAGAAGCATTGCTCTCGTCACCACACAGCCGCTAGCCAGGCCCCAGTGTGCAGGTGTGCTCGTGTTTTCCTGAGGACACAGAGATATCAAGGGAAGTGGACCTGTCAGGAGAGGAGCCGAGGGAGTGTTATGGCTCACAAACCCATGTATAGACTCAGGCTTGCCACATTTTTTGATTCACTTCAACAACCATTTATCAGGTGAGCTTAATGGGTTCAATGCCAAGTAGAAAGAGAAGTAAATCTATGTGCCAAGAACCATGACAAGCAATTTACAGATGTTATCTCGTTTGATCCTCACCCTGGGAGGCAGGTGCTTCATTATCCGCACTTTATGGTTGAGGACACTGAGGCTGAGAGGTTAGACCCAGGGTGACACAGACAGTAAGCATCTGTAATGAGAATGGGAATCTGAAGATCTTCCCTGACCCTTAATAGACCTAGGGGGGAGTCTGAAGACCTCCCCTGCTTTGAAAGTAAACTCTTTCCCCTAATAGGATGAATGTAATCACATGGAGCCTGTGATGGAGAGAATTTGTTAAAGGGTGGAGTAGAGCCCACAGGAATCGTCCCTGCTGTGGAGATAAACTCTGCCCCCAGATAGACTAAATATGGTCACATGGAGCCTGTGGTGGGAAGAGTTTGCTGAAGGGAAACAGAGTCCACAGGAAGCTGGTAGTCAGAGCTTGTTAGACAGTAGGGAAGAGAGGATGCTCAGGCAAGGAGTCAGATAGGCTCGTGAATAGATATTGATCTTGTATTGGTTTGTGGGAAGGCTGAAGCATGCTGTGGCTCTCAGTATTATTATGGCTTTTGAATATCTTTGGTACTCACAGTCTTATGTTCCTATGATGGAATTGGCTTATTGGTTTTGGGATTTGGTTTTCTGGTGTCTAAATAAATGCTTCAGTTCTATCCTCTACCTGGAGAATCTGGTATATTTTGCAATAGAATGTCATGCAATATTTATAGTCACAGCCTTTATCCTGTTCGTGAGTGCTGTAAATATTGCATTGGCGCTACAGTGTCCAAGGCCAGATTTGAATTCAAGTCTCCCTGAAACCAGGTCCAACACCTAGAACACACCAGAACACACACTTGGAGGGCTTGAGCTGATGGAACTAGAGAAGTCATCCTGCAAAGGCACAAAGACAAAAATGAAAAAAAGCTCCTGTCCTCCAGCACCTTCCACTCTTCTTGGGGGAGGACACAGACGCAAACAGATAGATACACACAGGCAATCTGAGAAGGGAGAGAGCAGTGAGGACAGCCCAGAGGGACTGGGAGGGTCTGCCCCAGGAGGGGAGGGGGCTCCTGAGGGAAGCCTCTGCTGGACAAGTGGGCTGGGGTCCTGCCTGCCCTTCACCATCTGAGTGACCTTGGGCAAGCCACAGAACCTCAGAACCTCTCACTCCTTGTCTACAAAATGGGTGTCATACATCCCAAGGCTGAGGTGAGGGATCATTTACAACTGGCCAGATGCTGGCACTGCAAAAGAAGTCCCCATGGCTTCCCTCAGGAAGCTTATACTCTAACGAACATATAGGATAAGTATGCACCAGATAGAAGATGACCTGCCTTTGGAGGATGGGGGAGAACCAGGAAAGGTCTCATGCACATAGGGGCTCTTGATCTGAGTCTGGATGGAACCTGGGGGTTCTAGAAGGCAGATATTCCAGGGTCAAAGTTCCCCAAGGCCTTCTAATGCCTCCGCTGAATGGGAAGCTCTCAGTAACTGTGGAGGGTCGTGTGGACATGTCTCAGTAGGACCATGAAGAAAAGGAACATAGACTGTAAGCTCTTGGAGGGGAGGAGCCTTTCTGACTTTGTCTCTATATGCTCAGCATCATGTCTCGTACACTAAGGTACTTGATAAATGCTCACTCACTGAGTGATGGATGCCTGTCTCCTCTCCCCTCTCCCCAAGCTCTTTGGAGGCAGGAACTCACTTTTGTTTCTGAAACCTTAATTCTTAGCTCAATACAGTAGGTACTTAATAAATACTTGTGATTAACTGACTGAATGAAGAGCAGGATTCCAGAGACAAAAGTCCACGATTCTTTCCAAGATCCTCTTGTTTAAACACATCAGGACAGGGGTTCTTAGTGCTTTGGGTGGCCCTTTTGGACCCCTTGGGCAGTATGGTGATGCCTGGAGGCCCCATTTTAAAACACATAACGGCACGAAACAAAATATGGAGGATTATAAAAGAAACCAAAGGTAAATCAAAATAAGGATGGCATTTTTTCCTCATCCAAGTTCCTGGTCCCCTTGAAATCTACCCACAGACCCCTTGGGGGTCCAGAGAGCTCAGGGGAACATTCAGAGAAGGCTGCTGATAGCCTTGAGGCAACAGGACATTTTTGCTCTAAGGCCGGTGAAGATGAAAGAAAGCAGCCCAACCGTGCTGGCCAGCATCATAAACCAGACACTGGCCTGGTCCTCTCCAGAGGTGTGAGAGCCCAGGGCAGGCAGCCTTGCCAAGCAGAGCTCATCAGCCCAAGCCTTCCTTCTGTCCAGGCTGCCACACCGAGGGTCTCCTTTTAAAAAGGGGTTTTGGGGATGCCTTTTATCTATCCATCACACCCATCGGTCCCCCCCTTCCTCCCTCTCTAGACTGAACCCTAACTTATGACAAAAATAGTCAAACACGACCGTGTGAGTCAGAAACTGACGGTCCAGACATGATTCCAGCCTGGTGGCCTTGCCTCTCCTTAGCTCTCATCCCTGGCCTTTGCTGGTTTCCATTCCTCAGATTTCAGCTTCCTTTTCATAAGCTTTTTCATGGATATTGTTGGAGAGCTTCATGTCCAATGCCAGGGCAGAAGGGGGAGTTTTCTAAATTGATCTCCTTGGCTTAAAATGTAAGCCAGCCCTGGCTAGGAAAGTCAAGAGTTCACTCAAAAACCCCTGGAGCCTTCCAGGTCCTACTTATCAGAGAACACTCGAGACTAAGCTCACCGTGGAAGAGAAGCCCTGGGCTTCAGCCCAAACTGCTGATAAGGATATTGCCTCTTTGGGTCATTGGACCCCGGTTCTCCACCTGGAGGGAGCCTCGGAGGCCGCTCAGTACAGCCTTTCTCATTTACAAGGGAGGAAACTCAGGTCCAGAGTGACCTGAGTCACAAAGGAAATAAAAGGGCAACAGTCAGAATTTGAACTGAGGTCACGAGGCACAGGTTGAGTACATTTTGAAGGAAGTGAGGGGAAAGGACAAAAATGAAAAAAATTCTTTTGTGTTTTTTTTAAAAAGAAAAGTGTCAAAAAGAACCCACAACTGTTGGATTATATAAATGAAATTAAACAAATATGTATTAAATGGTTACTTAATAGCATGGCCTAGTGGAGCAAGCCCTGGAGTCAGAGAGGCTTGGGTTCAGGTCCCAACACGGATGCAGACTGGCCATCTGACCCTGGCAGGCAATCTGATACAGGTTCTACACATACCTTCACGTTAAACATTAGTCAAGTTGTAAAGAAGGATTATAACAATGGAGTGAACTATGAGAAAGAAGGAACGAAACAAAACACAAAAGAGAGAGAAGTAGTTTGCTTCCATCTGCATTCAGACTCTGTAGTCCTTTCTCTGGATGGGGATAGCCCTTTCCATCATGAGTCTTTTATAGTTGTTTCATAACCTTGCATTGCTAAGAGGAGCCCAGTCTATCAAAGTTAGTCGTCACAGATACAACGCGTCTGTAATTGTGTACAAATTCTGGTTCTGCTCTCCTCACTCAGCATCAGTTTGTATAAGTCTCTCCAGGTTATTATGAAGTCTGTCTGCTCCTCATTTCTTTCTTTCTTTTTCTTTATTTAGATTTTTCTTTTTGCTTTTTGGAGGAGGGAAGGTAGAACAATTGGGGTTAAGTGACTTGCCCAAGGTCACATGGCTAGTTTTGTGTTAAGTGTCTGAGGTCCTCCTGACTCCAGGACCAAGTGCTCTATTCACTGCACCACCTAGCCATCCCCACCTCATTTCTTATAGCACAATAGCATTCTAGTACATGCATATACCACAACTTGTTCAGCCATTCCCCAATTGATGGGCATCCCCTTGATTTCCAATTCTTTGCCACCACAGAAAGAGCTGCTACAAGTATACATACAGATCCTTTTCCCACTCGTATGATCTTCTGGGGATACAGCCCTAGAAGTGCTATTTCTAGCCAACTTTTTAAGACTAGAAATTGCACTAAAAACCCACTTGGGGTTTTCTTGGCAGAGACGCTGGAGTAGTTTGCCATTTCCTTCTCCTGCTTGTTTTATGGATGAGGAAACTGAGGCAAATGGGGTAAATGACTTTTCTAGGGTCACACAGCTAGTAAGGGTCTGAGGCCAGACACGAACTGGGGAAGGTGAGGCTTGTTGATTCTGAGCCCACTGCACCCCCATAATCTTGTCTAGTGCTTGACAAGTATTGTATGGTTATATTCTCACCACAACCCTGGGAAGTTGGCTATATTATCTCCATTTTATAGATGAGAAGACTGAAGCTGGGAGAGGTCAAGTGGCCTGCTCAGGGTTACCCAGTGAGGAAGTGTCAGGGGCTAGATTTGAACTTGGGTCTTCTGGGGTCAGCACTCTCTCTTTGGGGACAGCTAACTGTCTCAAACAGATTAAGGCTGAAGCCTCAAGGTTGAGCGTTTAGAGGCCACTTTGAGCAGCCCTGACTCACCTGGGGTCTGATCATTAAAAACAAACCCCAACTTTACAACTGTATTTCAGCACAATTGGTTTCCTTTCCAATCTTTGTATTGAGCAGCCTGATTCTGAGAAGGTGGTATAGGTTCCACCAGCCTGCCTGCCCGCAGGGCCCCAGATGGAAGGAAGGTGAGAGCATTTCTTGGTTACTTTGATTAAAGAGATCTGCAGGGTGATGTAGGGAATTCATTCTCTGGAAAACCCCGCCAGGATGGACACAAATGTGTTTCAGCAGGCAAATGTGTCTCCTGCTTCAGTTTGGAGAGGGATGGAGGTGGCCATTTGTGGGCCTGCCTCCATGGCTCCTGACCTGGGCTAGAGAAGAGGTGGGAGAAAAGGCTTGCCTCACATGAGTCAGGATCAGTGCCTGTACCAGGCAAACCTGGGAGCCCAGAGTGCCCCGTGGCACTGGCTCCATCGCCTGAGGAAAAGACCTAGCCAAGCCAACTTCCTGTCCTACCGACTCCAGGGGCTCTCGGATGTCTCTAGGAACGACCATAAACTCCCCTGTTTGGCACATGAGACTTTTCATGATCTGCCCCCTTCCTACCCTTCTACTCACCTGACATTCTCCTCCCCTCCACACACTCCTTGGTGTGTCCACACTGGTCTACTGGCCATTGCTCACGTGTAGTCCTCCGTCCCTTTGTACCAAAGATGCCTCTCATACATGGAATGCTCTTCCTATGTCCTGACTTCCCTCCTTCTACCAGATGATGTTCTCTCTCTCCCCCTTCCCTTTGGTCCTCTATTCCCCCTTCCTCTCCACCCCCCCCAGGAGCCAACTTCTCTTAGGTTACTTTGTATCTAGACAGAGGGCATGGGTATGAATCAGTTATATTGAGATGATCTAAAAAAGGGGGGATGAGAAAGAGGGATGGGAGAAGGAAGAGAGGGGAAAGTTCTTTAACATGAAAGAGGTGCATAAGGAAGAACTTAGAGTGGAGGGGAAAATGTAGGGGTGATGGTGGGCTTGATCTCACGGTCATTGGAATTCAAAGAGGGAAGAATATATATACACACTCAGCTGGGCATAGAAATCTATCTTTCCTAACAGGGAAATAGGAAGGGAAGGGGCTAAGAGATAAGCGGGGAGGTTAAAAGGGAAGGTGCATCATGAGAGGCAGTGGTCAGAAGCAAAATAGACTTTTGAGGAGGGACAGGAGAGAGAGAGAGAGAGAGAGAGAGAGAGAGAGAGAGAGAGAGAGAGAGAGAGAGAGAGAGAGAGAGAAACAGAAGAAAATAGGATGAAGGGAAATACATAGTAGGCATAACTGTGAATGTGAATGGGATGAGCTTATCTCTAAAGCAGAAGCAGAGAGCAGAATACATTAGAAACCAGAATCCAGCAGTATGTTGTTTACAAAAGATACACTTGAAACAAAAAGAGGCACATTGAGTTGAAATATAAAAGGCTGGTCTAGAATCTATGATGCTTCAGCTGAAGTAAAGAAAGCAGGAGTAGTAATCACGATCTTAAGATGAAGCAAAATCAAAAATAGATCTAATTAAGATATAATTAGGGAAATTACATTTTGCAAAGAGGTACCATAGACAAGCAATATAAAAATATTTGGCAGGAGGTTTATCTGATAGAAGTCTCATTTTTTTTTTTTTTTGCTTTTTGGAGGGCAATTGGGGTTAAATGACTTGCCTGAGGTCACACGGCTAGTTTTTGTATTAAGTGTCTGAGGTCGGATTTGAATTCAGGTCCTCCTGACTCCAGGGCCAGTGCTATATTCACTGGACCACCTAGCTATCCCCAAAGTCTCATTTTTCAAATATATAGGGAAATGAGTCAAATTTGGAAAAATAAAAGCTATTCCCCAATTGACAAATGGTCATAGGATATGAATAGGCAGTTTATATGCAGAAGAAGAAATCAAAGCTACCTATGAAATCATATGATAGAACACTCTAAATCACTGTGGATTGGAGAAGTGCAAATTTAAGCAACCCTGAGGCACCACCTCACATCTATCAGACATGACAAATGCTGGAGGGAAGAAGGGAAAGTAAACACACTAATAAGCTACTGGTAGAGTGAACTTGTCAATCCATTCTGGGGAACAATTTGAAACTACACCCAAAGGGCTATAAAACTGCATCCCCTTTAACCAACCCAACTATGCCACTGCTAAGGTCTGTATCTCAAAGAGATCAAAGAAAAAGGAAACACTGATATGTACAAAAATTTATAGCAGCTCTTTTTGTGCAGGCAAAGAATTGGACACCAAGGGGATGCCCATCACTTGGGGAATCACTGAGCAAATCGTCATATGTGATTGTGAGGGTGTTATTGTGCTGCGGGAAACGACAAGTGGTGGTTTTAGGAAAAAAAAAACATGGCAAGGTCTATATAAGTTGATAGAAAGGGAAGCAAGAAGGAGCAGGAGATGGGGAGGCTAGGTATCGCAGTGAATAGAGCACCAGCCCTGGAGTCAGGAGGACCTGAGTTCAAATTCGACCTTAGACACTTAACCCAAAAACTAGCTGTGTGACCTTGGGCAAGTCACTTAACCCCAATTGCCCTACCTTCCCCCCTCTAAAAAAAACCAAACTAACAAGAAGGAGCAGATCATTGTTTACAGTATCAGCAGTGTTTTAATGATGATCAACTGGGAAAGACTTGGCTACTCTGATCAATACAGTGATCCAAGACAATGCCAAAGGACTTGTGATGAAAAATGCTATTAACCTCCAGAGAGAGAACAGATGAATTCTAATTGCAAATCGAAATGTAATTTTCTTGCTTTTTTGTGACAGGGCTAATATGGAAATATGGTTTGCATGATTTCACATGTATAATTGATATAATTTTGTTTCCCTTTTCAGTGGATGGGGAGGGGTGGAAGGGGAGGAGAGAATTTGGAACTCAAAATTTGAAAAGAATGTTCAAAATAAATAAATAAATTTATTATTATTAATATTATTAAAAGAGTTTGCCCCAATTTTCCAGCTGGATTTGCTCCATTTCACTTACTTTAAGAAAAGGGCTCCTTCCTCAGCTGGGATTTCACTAAGGGAAAGGGGCTCCCCTTCCTTGGCCTGAGAAGATCCAAACATCAAACTGCTTTGGAGGATTGTTTCCTGAGTTGTGTCAAAAATGTCACCATCTGGTGGCCAATATTTTGGTGATGATGGAGTCTCTCGGAATTAATGACCTAGTGTTGGAATGACAGCTCTTCTCCCATCCTGTGCTGGAAGTCTTCCCAGGCTGGTAGGACATGTGGGGTCCAGTGGAAAAAGCTGCCTCTTGAGACAAAGGTCATGGGTTAAAATCCCAGCCACTCTATTTAATAGTGGCATGAATTTTAGAAAACCACATCACTTCCCTGGGCCTCAGTTTCCTCCTCTGTAAAGTGAGGGGGTCTCTGAGGTCTTTTCTAGCTCTAGTTCTATCCTTCAGCCATAAAATAAGAATCAAACTAAATGACTTCTTTGGCCCCTTCTTTACTCTAGTTCCATGAGCTGTGAATCTCTCTGGGCTTCGGTTTCCTCAGCTATAAAACAGGAAGGTTGGACAAGATGACCAGAGAAGTCCTAAGATCCTGATCTGAAGGCACAGTCTTGGCACAAAGCCTTGCCCAGAGCAGGCACTTCATAAATGTTTACTGACTGGCTGAACAAGCCCAGGGGCAGCTCCCAGCAGGAGGGTTGCACAGGAAGGAAAGAGCAAGGCTTGCACCTCTCTGGCCTATGAGCTCATTCCCTCTCACCTCCACTTAAAGGGCTGGCTCTGCCCAAAAAACCCAGGTAAGGGTAAATAACTAAAGCTGGCGTGGAACTGACACCCCCAGAAACCCAAGACAACACCGTCTGTGTTTATCTGCTCCTGTCACCCAGCACATGACCATCGTGAACACATTGCCTCATGTACGTCTTAAACAATCTTCCCTGGATGCTCAAATCTTGGGTGAATGGCGAGGGTCATTTGAGTGCAGACTTCTTTTCCCCCATCATCTCTCTGAGTAGCAGATTATACTTTCCTGCCTATGGATCAGGTGGGGTCATTCCTCTTCTCAAATACCTTCAATGTCTCCCTATTATTTCTTGAGTAAAGTTCAAACCATATATTACCAAGGCCCATCGGATCTATTATTACTCCCCACCCCCCAACCTTGATGTTTCAGTCAAACTGAACACCTCTGCCCCCACCCCTGAGTCTCAGTCCTGCCCAGGACCCTCGTGTCTCCATGTCTATCTGCTGCTTAAAGCCCAGATCAAATGCCAGACACTTTTAGGGAGTCTTCCTTGACTCCCTGGCTGACAATAGTCTTCCCTGCTAGGTAGACTTCAGAGGGCAAGTAGGTTTATCCCTCTTCAATATACATCTTGTAGTGTTAAGTATTATAGTCACTCTGTCTATGCCTTACCCCCTCCCCCTAACCTATAAACTCCATGAGGACAGAGACTGTGTTATCTAAACTTTGTATCCTCCTCAACACACAGCAAAATGCTCTGTATACAGTAGGTGTTTAATAAATATTTAATGGCTATTGATTATTTTCAACTATTTAACTAAAAACCTAATGAGGAAAATAAGCTTAGGGCAGCTAGGTGACACAATGGATAGAGGATCCATCCTGGAGTCAGGAGGACCTGAGCTCAAATCCAGCCTCAGACACTTACTACCTGTGTGAACCTGGGCAAGTTACTATTGCTGGAAGGAAGGAAGGAAGGAAGGAAGGAAGGAAGGAAGGAAGGAAGGAAGGAAGGAAGGAAGGAAGGAAGGAAGGAAGGGATTCCTGTAAATCCTCCCTTCAAATGTGTTCCAAAATCACATCTCTATACACATATATCACATGTACATACACAAGAGGCACTGTAGCACATGATGACAATCGTGTAAATGGAAAGAAGAAACCCCAGAAAAACCGAACATTGTGTAATTATGGTGACCAAGTTGTCTGGAAGAGATGAGAACATGTACTTCCTTCTCTCTGGAGCAATGGGCACTGTGGATGACTGAATGGATCACCATGTTCGATGGAAGGTTGGTTGGTTTTGGTCACTTGTTCTCCCAGCCCTTCCTTTGTTATAAGAGCCAGCAGCCGCCCCCTCAGCTGTCCACCGTGGTCCTCTCTGCCTCTATGGCTGGTGATAGAAGAGATTGGACCATGGCCTCTGCCCAGTGCCTCCCTGAGGATGGAGGAGAGGGTATCTACATCTACTTCTGGCCCGAGGTGAAGTGCTCAGGGAAGACTGACTTAACTTTCCTCTCCAACAATGAGGAACTAAAGCAACTCCACTTCCTGGCAGGCAGGGGGCTTGCCACCCACTTTGCTGCTGTGCCTCCCCGCTGCCCCTGGGCCTTGCCACTGACTTTGCAACGAACCTCTTCTATGTGCTCTTTCCTCACTTCTGGAATGTGAGACCCTCAAGAGCTGGACAGGCTTTCTTGTACATCTCTGTCCTCAGCATTTACCATGTTTAACACCCAAGAGCTCAACTAATGCTCAATGAATGCTTTTTCATTCATTTATTCATTTACACTTGATTGATGCGTATGTCATTGAGTCAAATCAATCAACAAATATTTATTAAGCACTTACTCTGTTCCAGGCACTGTGCCAAGCCCTGGTATATACAGAATGAAACAATCCTTATCCTCAAGGGGGTTACACCCTATGGAGGGAAGACATAAAGTGTACGCAGAATAAATGCATGTGTGGGGGACTTTCACCCATGAATATTGGGTCTCTGGAAGTACATCCAAATGCAGGTGTCATCCCTAGCTGGGGGCCGGCCACATCACTGGCTCCTCTCCCCACATCTGTCCAGCAGCAGAGAGCCTACAGTGCCATGGCTGACCTCAGAATTCCTGGCTGCCTGGCACTATGCCAACCACCATCTGTCACAATGCTGGGAGGCAGGGGCTATTAGGATCTCCATTTTACAGAGGAGGAAACCGAGGGTCACAGGGGTAAAGTGGTCACACCTAACAGATGCCAAAGATGGGATCTGAACCCAGCTCTTCTTGGTTTTCTGTCTGAAGCTCCAGTCATTATATTGCATGGTTGCTATTGACTCCCTCCTCTTCTCTGATCTAAAAAGGGCTATAGAAAAGGGGAGTCAGAGGGTCTGGGTTCAAAGCTGGCTTCTGCCACTTACTATCTTTGTGACCTTGGGCAGGTCTCTTGGGTTCTTCTAAGCTAAAGGAGAGCCAAGGTGTTCAGCCTCACTAATTTGGAAGGAAAATCAAGACTGCACGAAATCAACCCAATTAGAGGAGAGACTGAACAGGGGTCCAAGATGGCCCCAGAAGGTCCAAGATGACCCTAGATGGCCTGAGAGGGTCCAAGATGGCCCCAGATGGCCCAAGAAGGTCCAAGATGGCCCTAGATGGCCCCAGATGGTCCAAGAAGGTCCAAGATGGCCCCAGATGGCCTGAGAAGGTCCAAGAAGGCCCCAGATGACTCAAGATGGCCCAAGATGACTGGCACTGCAGAGTTTATCATTGGCTTCCCCATTTACTCTTCCCAATCCCCTAGGCACATCACCACAAATCCAGGGACAGCAGCAGAAGGATCCAAAGGAGAGTCTCCATCAGTCAGCCAGGTGAGAGCCTGGACAGATGGGCCTGGGGAATGCAGATAAGGATTTCTCTGACTTGGTGCCTTATAATGCTGTTTGGCTAAGCCCAGTCCTTGGACCAGCAGAGGGTGCAAATTAGAGCAGAACAGAGAAAGCACTAGGCCTGGAATCAATAGCCACACTCTGTCCCTGACTATCTAGATGACCTTGGAAGTCACAGAACTAACTTCTAAGCCTCAGGGGGACAGCGAGCTGGCACAGGGAATAGAGTGGGGCCTGGAGTCAGGAAGGTCTAAGTTCAAATCCAGCCACAGATACTTACTAATTGTGTAACCCTGGACCAATTTGCCTCAATTCCCTATTTGCTTCAGTTCCCTCATCTGTAAAATGAGTGGGAGAAGGAAATGGCAAACTGCTCCAGTGTCTTTGCCAAGAAAACCCCAAATGGGGTCACAGAGAGTCAGACATGATTGAACAACAGGCCTCAGCACCCTCCTTTGTAAATGATGGATACTGTACCGTCTCTCAATAGAATAACGTGTCACTGCTTCTGGAGTCAGAGGACCTGGGTTTACATCCTGCCTCAAATGCTTCCTGCCTATGTGACCTCAGGGAAGAAGTGACCTCATCTCTCTGGGCCTCAGTTTCCCCATCTATAAAACAAAAATATGGAAGAAACTAGACTAGCCTCTCAGCTTAGACCTTCCAGGTCTAGTTTTCAGGTTCTATGATGTTCCAGGGTGCTAAGGGGGTAGAATGAGAATCTATCCATCTGATGCTCTAAGAGTATAAAGGGACCCAGAAATGCTGCTCACCCAGTCCAGAAGCTCAATTCTGGTGCATGGCCATTCGGGCCTAGCTCTCCTCTCTGAGGTCCTGTGCCTGTTCTGTTGGAAGCCAGCCCACAACAACAAGTGGTGACCAGGCAGGGAACTTGTGAAGGGACACTGTATTCCAGGGCTGGAAGGAAAAGACCCTGGCATTCGTCTCTGGCTCACCGGATTACAGCTGGATGCCCCAGGAGATCACTGAGTTAAGTGACTTCATCTCACCAATGAGGAAACTCAGGCCCAGAGGCAAGAAGTCACTTGCCAAGGGGTATGCAGGTAGGAAGTGGCAGAATGGGGACCAGAACCATGGTCAGCCTAGCACAAAGCCATCCCTCTTTCCCCTGAAGCTGCTGTCATGGAAATATTCCCCTGCTTTGACAAAAGGGGAGCTGGTCTGAGGGGCCAGAGGAGACTAGAATGGTCAGAACCACTGCAGGGCCAGGGGAACGAGGGTATGAGGAGGAAGCTCCCACCGGCTCCCAGCTGCTAGCTTCTCTTATCACTCGACACCATTGACACTATGTTCCACCAACGCTTTCAGCACTCTTCAGGGCAAGGGCCTTCCAAATTTGGCTAAATGCAGCATCTGGGAGCCAAGGCCTGCTTGCCCCACCCATGTAATGGCTCTGCTAAGGGAGGCATGTTCTGGCCAGTTATAGCAAGTGGCTGCCTGGCCAGGATTCCGGAATCCTCCTCCTCTTGGGGATTCCCCATGGCTCTGCGGCCCTGGCCACCCAAGGTGGACCCCTTTCCCCACCACCTCTATCCCAGAACTGGCCTCAGGCATAACTAGAAAGTAAAGGGTTTTCAGACCCTTCCACTACTCCCTGATGCCCCACAGCCCTCACTGCCCCACTCCAGCCTGGCCTCTGCAGGTCATTAGTGCTGTCTGAATTAGATGCCTTCTGGGGTAGGGGACAGAGACACACATCTCTGATGGAGCCCACCCCTCTTCTCCTTTGGGGATCTCATCAGGTCCCAGAATTTCAACGAGCATTTCTGGGCAGGTGGCTCCCATAGCTAGATTTCCAGCCTTCCCTCTCTCCAGTTCTAATCAATAGCTGTCTCCTGGACATACCCACTGGGAAGCCCTAGGGGCATCTTAAATAGAGAATGGGAGCTCCCTGAGGACAGGAGCCTTGCTTTTACCTTTCTATGCCTAGCAGACAGCAATCACTTAGTATTTGTTTTTAAATTATAAATCCAAAGCAGAAATCAATAACCCCCCCCCCCCAAACTAGCCCCTCTGCCCCACTTCCCTGTTCCTCCAGGGACAGCGGAATGGTGAAGTGGAAAGTGTGTCAGGCCTGGAGGCTGTGTGACCCTGGGCAAGTCACTTAACCTTATTCAGCCTCAGTTTCCTTATCTGACAAAAGAGCTAGAAAAGAAAATGGCAAACCACTCCTGCATCTCTGCCTCAAGGAGTCAGGAGAAGTCAGCCACAAATGACGATAACATAAGCACACACATGCACATACATGTAGAGGGGTACACAGTACATGCACACGCGTGTACCAGCACCAGCACGCGCGTTTCTGTGAGCACGTGTTATATGTGACTATAAGTCCACATGCATAGATCTGTGTATACACATCATGCCACCTCCCCCAAGAGAACAGAAGCATCTTGAGGGCAGGGGTCGTCTGCTTTTTGTCTCTGTGTCTTCAATGCTGCTGGTGATGCCTGCCACAGAAAGAGGGCTGCAGAAAGGCTTGGTGTTGAGTGAGCGAATGAATGAACGAGGTGGCACCGAAAGTTCCAGAGGCCGGGGAGGAGCCACCCTACGGGGTCCCTGGGAAGCAAAGGAGAGGAAAGGGCTGGTTTCTCCTCGGGTTGCAGCTCCTGAGGCAAATGATCTCAGCCAGGGAGAAAAACCCAAGACAATTCATATCAAGGGGCAAGAGCCCAGCTGGTCAGCGCTGGCCCCAGCTCCGCGGTCTCCTCAGACCTGCTGCCCCTGTCAGAGAGCAGGCACCATCAGGGCTGCTGGGCCTGCAGAAGGAGGCGGCTCACTTGTGGGGATCTGCACACACATACAAGCCCTATTGGGGCTGGGGGCTCGAGGGGAGGAGGAGACTAGAGAATGTGTCTCTTCTGTCTCCCACCACATCGATCCCTGCACTTTCCCCTATTGGAGCAAGGATTTTTATATTTAGAGAACAAATAAGAGTGGGGGAGGAAGGGGGGGGGGAGAGGGGGAAAGAGAGAGACAGAGAGAGACACAGAGACAGAGCAGAGACAGAGAAAGAAGAGGAGAGAGGAAAGAGAAGGGAAGGGGAGGGCAGTCTCTGCAGTGCTTTGCACCTGCTCCAGAGTTCGGGTACAAATCTCACCTCTGATGTTTATGACCTTTGCCACCCAGGGCAAATGGTGACTTATCCTCTGAATGTAAGCTCCTTGAGGGTAAGGGCCTTTGTCCTTGTTTCCCTAGACCCTGGCATAGTGCCTGGCACATGATAGAAGCCATTTGGAGAGAGCAATGTCAATATTCACATAAGTGATTTGCCACCATTCTACTAGAATATACCTGCTGGTCGTCCCATGCGAGAGGCTGAGCTTTTCATCTGAGCCATGTGGAGAGTGACTGCCCTTGTTCTGTCTCCCAGAATGCATCTGGCCTGCTTGGCGGCTGCTCATGTGGCGTGGTGGAAGTCCCCTCCTCTATCCTTTCTGATGAGACAGAGGCTCACCAAGCCTCTCCATCTTCTCTGTCTTCACTTCCTAAGGCCCTTCAGTATTGATATTTACCCAGGTTTGATGCCCAACTGATCCCTGGCACTACCATCTGATGCTCTTTAGGATTTTCAGGCCTCTCTCTAAATCTGGTAGATGAATTTTCTTCTCCAATTGCAATAGAAGTTTCTTGAAAGTAAACACTATCTCACTTTCAAAATGCATATCCCCAGCAATCATGGTCCTTGTTGTGTGTGCCAATCACTGACTGCTGATCAGTGAAAGGTAGGCTCCCTGACTCCTACCCTCAGCATCTCTGTGTGAAAGAAAGAAACTCCTGGGACTGGGAAGCTGAAGGAGCCCCTCACTGTCATCATGGAGCCAGAGAATTGGAAGAGACGTAACCAGGTCAGTTGGCCCCTGGCAGGACGTCCCTCCAGAAAACTTATTGCCGAGAAGTGACAGCCAAATCTGTCTTAGTCCCATCAGAGTCTGTGAGGCTGCGATCCTTCTGTGCAAAGTAATGTCAATATATAAGCAGAGCCCATCTGAGGTCCTTAAGTACTATGGGCTGGGGTGCAAAGCCTTGGATGTGAGCTACGTTCCTGGCTGGCCAAAATGGCTCCCTTTTCTGTGCCCAGGTACTGAGCTGGGCAGCGGGGATCCAAAGACACAAATGAATTGGTAGCTGCCCTCACAGAGCTTACAGTCTATCTGTTAAGAAGACAAAAGCCTAAATTAGATCTTTCCAGAGAACAGAGAAGGTCCAGTCCTCGGTAAGGATAATTCTGGCTCTCTCATGCTCCCAGACCTTGCTTGGAACAGCTCGAGAAGTGTGGGGTTTAATGAGGAGGGCCTGCAGGAGGATGGTGAAAACTGCTGCCAGTTTGGGCTGGGCCAAACTTTTGGAAGGTTTCCCATCAGGCTTCAGTCTTGCCCAAGTTGCCTGGTCATTCTCTTGAAGGAGTCACGTGGCCCCTTGCAAACTGTTGCCTCTGGATTCCAGCCTGGTTACGGAGATGTGACTCACACATCGTACAGAAGGGCTGCCTCCAGAACAGATGACTTCCAGCGCCCGGCCCCTATGCTGTTTGCTCTTTCTCTGGTGTTTGTTCCCTGCTTAAGGGAACCATCTGAGATGTGGACGGCAGCACACAGGCATCACTTGCTAAACTGTTGGTGATGGGGCCATGGAAGTGGCTAAAGGCAGCACAGTTTCTTCTTTTGGCAGAGATCTCGCTCATTCATTTTAGGAAGAAGCCTTGGAGTCCTCCCAGGGGTGTGTATGGCTCCTCCATCTCTGCTGGGATTGTGAGCAGCCTGGTATAATGGAAGGAGTCCCGGGGCTTTGAGCCAGGAGCTCTGGGTTTGGGTCCTGGCTCTGAAACTTAGTACCCACGTGATTGCAGGAAAGAACCAATTGTCACCTCTCAAAGCCTCGATTTCCATAGCTGTAAAATCAGGATAAAAACATGTGCTTGACTTCCTACCCCACCACTATTTTGCAAGGAAATATTTGTAGGTCCTCTGAGTTTGTGGGCATAGGGGATAACAAATCATAACACACATAAGCATATAAACACAAATATAGGTGTGTATATGTGTACACAAATACACCACAACACAAACAGTACATATATACACATAAACAGGTGACATAAGAATACACATGTATATGTGCTGGGTAAAAACACACACATAGAAACATGTTTGTATATAAACACATGCATTTACACACACAATGCAAATAGATGTCCATACAAGTGTATGTGTACACATACACACACCCCATATACACACGTTATATGATATATCTATGCTACAATATGTACACAGTAACACACAGTATTGTGTACAATATTTCTATACGTTGTATGTGATGCATGTACAGATATATAACCAACATACAGACACGTGTAACGCCTACACACAATATACATAGGTATCGTTATATATAATACCTCCCTACACACATGTACGCAGAAACAGTGTATATACAAATACATTTGTCTATGTGTATACACTCATATGAGAATGTACACATAGCCTACATACATACATTGTTGTTGAGTTTTGTCTGACTCTGTGACCCCGTGGAAGTCCATGGGGTTTTCTTGGCAGAGATACTAGAGTGGCTTACCATTTTCTTCTCCAGCTCATTTTACAGATGAGGTAACTGAGGCAAATAGGGGTTATATGACTTGCCCAGCATCACCCTGTGAGGAAGTGTCTGAGGTCAGATTTGAACACAGATCTTCCTGATTCTAGGCCAGTGCTCTAACCACCGTACCACCTAGCTGCCCCATAGAAAACAAACACACACACAGACACACAGACACACACACACAGACACACACACACAGACACACACAGACACACAGACACACAGACACAGACACACAGACACAGACACACACACACACACACACAGACACACAGACACACACACACAGACACACACAGACACACACACACACACAGACACACACACACACAGACACACACACACACACACACACACACACACACACACACACACACACACACACACACACACACACACACACACACACACACACACACACACACCCCAAATAGCAGTTTACAGTTTTCAAGGCACTTTACAAGACTTGTCTCCCTTCAGCCCTGTGAGGGAGGGCCTACAAGTGTTATTATCTCCATTTCACAGAAGAGACCACTGACTCTCAGAGAAGGAAGCAACTCTTCCCAGGTGGCCCAGCTAGAAAGCATCAGGAGCAGGATGTAGCCCCTGGCAGGGGTCCTGCCCCCCACCCCCCATTTTCAGAGCATCCTCCAGGTGGCCTCAATTTCAGTGAGGACCTCCCCCCCCATTTTCAGAGCATCCTCCAGGTGGCCTCAATTTCAGTGAGGCCCTCCCCCCATTTCAGAGCATCCTCCAGGTGGTCTCAATCTAGGTGAGGCCGGGTCAGTTTCAGGGAGGAGGCATAGAGGAGAGACAAAAAGCCTGAAACAAAGGCCTGACAATGGGCGCAGCCAGGTCTGAGCACAGCCTCCCTGCAGGCTGAGGCAGGAGAGGGCAGGGGCTGTGCAGTCCTTTGTTCTTACTACATCTTCAGTGTCAATATTCCCCTATAAAACCTAATCATATATTGTTGTTGTTGTGATCAGTCATGTCTGACTCTCTGTGACCCCACAGGTGTTGTCTTGGCAGAGATACTGAAGGGGTTTGATGTTTCCTTCTCCAGCTCATTTGACAGGTGGGGAAACTGAGGCAAACAGGGTGAAATGACTTGCCCAGGGCCACTCAGCTAGTGTCTGAGGCTGGATTTGAACTCCTGACTCCTGCCCTAGTGCTCTATCCACTGCATCCCCCAGCTGCCATAAGTGTATGTAAAGTGGTCACACAGGTAGTAAGCAGAAACAGGAATAGGTATTGGCAGACAGGTGCAGTTGAAAGGAAGTTGAATTTGTCTTCTGAAGACCCAGGCTCATGGCTTGGTCCGAAAAGGGCTGAATTTAGCGGCGCAAGACATGAGCTCAAGCCTTGGCTCCACCCCTGGGCCTCAGCGTCTTCATCTGTAAAATGGGAGGAATGGATTGGCAGACCTTGAAGGCTCTTTCCAGGCCCAGATCTATGATGTCTGGCTCAAATGTCTCCCTTACTCCCTACCTGGATGATGTTAGACAAGCCACTGCTTCCTCTGTGCCTCAGTGTCTTCATCTGTAGAGCCAAGGGGTTGGGCTCAATCTTGGATGGAGAGCTGGAAGAGCCCCGGGGTTGTCTACAAAGTCAAGAAGTGAGTGACCTGTGACAGGGCTGAGACTGGCGCCGAGGTCTCACGCTCCTAAATCTCGCATTCTACTCGGGGCCCAGACTGCGGCTTTCAGCCACTTCCAGGTTCTTGGGGATCAGCCGAAGCCACGGCGTGGAAGCCTCGGCCTGTTAGCCGCTTTCAGCCTTCCTAGGAAAATGCCCCTGCCTGTCGCTGTTACATATCTTCTAGCTCAGCACCAACCTCGGCATGTATGTTCTCCTAACTGCCTTCTACATGCTGTTGCTCTCTCCCACCCCTCTCTTCCTTTCTCTTTTTTCTCCCTCTGCCCTTCTCTCTCTCCTTCCCCCTTTCCCTCCCTCTGCCTCTGTCCCTCCCTTTCTCTATCCTCTTTCTCTGCCCTTGCTCCCCTCCCTATCTCCCCAGTCTCTACCCTACTCTCCATTCTTTCTCTTCCCAGGCTGGCCTTTTTCCTTCTCCCTAGTTTCTCCCTCCCTCCCCTATCCCCTTCCCTTTCCCCCTCTTCTCCCTCCTTCCTCTCTTCCTCCACCTTCTTTCTCTCCCTCTCTCTCCCTCTTCCTCTCTCTCTTCTCCCTCTCTCCCCCTTATCTTCTTCCTGTTCCCAACTCCCTTATCTTCTTTCTTCCCTTTTTCTCTCCTCCCTTTCTCCTCCTGTCCTGTCTCCCTCTATCTTCTTTCTTTTACTCTTCTCTTCCTTTCTTCCTTTTCTTCTCCCTCCCTTATCTTCTCCCTCTTTCTCACTCCCTTTCTTGTCTTCTTTCCTCCCTTTTTCTCTTTCTCCTACCCCTACTCCTTCTACTGTCTTCCTACCCTCCCCCCATCTCTCCCCACCCTCCCCCCCAAAGAAATTTGCAGCTGCCTGGAAAGTCTCAGAATATAAGCAGAAAGGTCACTCTGGCAACATCATTTTTTATTTTTTCCAAACTCCTTCAAGCAATTAGATGGTATTTAGAGCCTGATGACTCTCTAAAGCTATTACCTACTGCTGGAAGCTATTAAATTCCCATTTGCAAGCCTGAGGCCCCTGTTTAACCAGGCAGCCTACACAATCAGAGGCGAGGTCCACACTGCCAAAAAGTCAGGTTTGCAGAGCCCTGCTTCGGTCTGTCCTCACTGGGTCAGAGCAGTTTTTATGTTTGTTAATGATGCCTTACATCAGTTGGGTGCTTTATAGTCTTACAATCCCATCTGGACTGGGTCAGGCCCCAAATGTTACCCAGGGCCCAGACACAAAACTCTGGCTTTATTTAGACTGGGTTCAGTCTCAGTCAGCTTTAGACACACATTGCTCTCCTTGGCTCATGTTTATACCTAGGGTTTTCTAGGAGAATATAAAACTTGTCTAGTTCCCAAGACTCCACAAAAATGAAAAGGGCTCCTATGCAAGCATTCAGGCTAACAATATATCAAACATGGGACAGGATTTATTTAACCTAAAAAAAAAAAAAAACTACAAAAGACTCACACCTAAACCCACAAACAGTTAAAGCAATTGTTCTTTCCTCTTTGGTGAAACCACTTAGCTAGGGAAGGTATATCAGGAAGTGGGCATGGAATAAAAAAAAATAATAAATAAAAAAACAAAGTCATTGGGAATAATGGAAAGGGTACCAGATGTGGAGTCAGGAAGACCTGAATTCAAATCCAGACTCAGACACTTACTAGCCCTGTGACCCTGGGCAAGTCATTTCACCCTGCTTGCCTCAGTTTCCTCATTTGTGAAATGAGCTGGAGAAGGAAATAGCAAACCACTCCAGCATCTTGGCCAAGAAAACCCCAAATTGGGTCACGAAGAGCCAGACATGACTAAAAATGACTGAAAAACTACCAGTGACTCAAGTTCAGCCCTGATGCCTCTTGAAGATGAGGTGTGTGACCTGGGGCAAGTCCTTCGATCACTCTGACCTCCAACCTCCTCCTCTGTGAAATGGAGATGTGAAGGGCACAGGGGGCAGCAAGATCACCATCCATGAAGTTCTTGGTGAGTTCTCCCAGCTGAGAGAAGCTTCCTGAAGGCAGAACTTCTATGGTTTTTGTCTTTGTGCCCACAAGGCCAGCATCTCACAGGGACTTAACAAAGAATACTTGCTTTGAATTGGATTCCAAGAGAAAGGATTACTTTACACCATTGTGGAGCTGGGTCTTGGCATCTTTGTCCTCTTACTAAACAAACTCTGCCCTCGGTCCAGGCTGAGCTGGCCCCACCCAAGTCCTTGCTCAGCTCTGGGTCCATCCATGAGCACCCAGAGTGAAATGACACCCCAGCCCAGTGGGAGCTGGCAGAGGTGGGGGCTGGGGCTGTGAAACTGGAACCTCAGAAGAACAGGGTATAAATAGTCAGGCACGTCCTTGCCATGTGGGCAGGGTCTGATCTGTGGATCCTTTCCCTGGCTTGTTTCCATTTATGCTGTGGGGAGACTGTGTGTGTGTGTGGGGGGGGGGGTGGTCACTGGAAGGCACAGGTAGGAGAGCAGACTTTGGGTCAATCCTAGGAAGATGATTCATTGTTCAAGTGTGAGATAAAGACCTTAGGTCCAGGGTAATAATATGTAGCATCCAGGTATCTAATCTGTGGCCCCCAGATCACATGCAGCCTGCTCTGGGCTACCTGAGGCTTGGAAATGGGCAGAGTACTAACTCATTGAATTCAAGAACCAGGTTTCAAATGCTGCCTTTGATGCTTACTACCTGTGTGAATCCTCAGTCTCCTCTGTAAAAGGAGGGGGCTGACCTTGGTGGCTTCTGGGGCCCTTTCCCAGCTCCAGATTGATTCCCTGATGATAGCACAGGCATCTAGCTGGGGGCTGAAGCCCATCTCAAGGCCCTAACTGTGCCTATGATGGTACCACAGCAGCATAGAGCTGAAGTCACTTGGATGAAGGTGACACACTTCCTTGACCTACTGAGGTAGATGTCTGTGATCATCCCCAAACTGTAACTAGGTTGAGTTATCAGTCATATGTGCCTATAAAAATGTCGAGCCTTTTCAATGAGCCAGAGATAGGGGTAAATGGCATTCATTCCACCGAAAACCACTAATGCAAAATAGCCTAGGCACCCTCATTTAACCCTCTACAAGACAGTACTTAACAATTTTATTTAATTAAACTTCAGGAAAAAATTGTGCTAAGCTGTCCTTTCTGGGCCTTATGTCTTATAGTGCATACAAACCCTACCCCGGCAGCTTTCGTTCTGTGGCCATTCTTGGCCTCTCTGAAACAATGGTGCCTTTGGCCAAGGGTCCAGCCCTTCCAGAAAACGTCTCCTCTTCCAGCCCTGTGACACGGCTCTACCTGCCCACTTCTTGGCCTGTTCCTCGGATTCCTTCATGGTTTTTCTTTTCCTAAATGTTGGCATTGCCCAATGGCTCATGTGCTCATCTCTCTTCACTTTTATCTCTGCTCTAGGTCATCTCCTTTCCCTGAATGGGATCACCAACATCCAAGACTTTGCCTGTCACCTTTGGGTGGCTGTCTCCCAAATCTCCAGACCTCCCCCCTCATCCCAAGTTCCAATCCTACACCTCAAACTCACCACTGAGTTGTAAATATCAGAACTGGAAGGAAATGAAGAAATCATCCCATTAGCTGCTCACTGGGATGGACAAGGACACTGAGGCCCAGAGAGGGGCCAAGGACATGCCCAAGGACATGCAGCAAGGTTGCCTCCTGCTTCCCTCCTTGATATTTTCACACACCTCAGATGCATCAACAAGCTTTCCCCTCCTGACTTTATTTCTATGAACAACAGATGCCGCCATCATTCCCTCAGGCACCCGACCTCTGGTCCTGGAGCCATATTTGACCCCTTTCCCCTGTTCCCACCATCTCCAGTCAGTAACACACACCATCTATTAGACACAATTCTTGTTTCTTTCCTAAGGGTCCTACTGCAGATTCTTCTTCTGCCTTAAAGGTAGAAGGAGGTCACTTGGTCCATGACCATTTGTATCCTCATTTCAGCTGGGACTTTCCTGACACTCTGAAGAGACGCCCTCATTATTGAAGGGTCTTTTAGCTTTGGTGGTGAGACTTAGACAAACCTCACTCTAGATAAGGAGGTTGTGGTCCTAAGTGAAGGCTCTTTGGGGCTGGAACATATCAACTGCACAAGGGCTTTGGAAGCATCCTGGGGCCTGACTTGGCTCTGAAGGCCAGCATGATCCCTTGAGGCTGCTGGCCTCCTTTTCTGGCCACAGATGTGCTTGTAATCTGGTCGGGGTTGGGACAGCTGGCTTGCTCCCTCAGAGGCTGATGGACAGTGGGGAACGGGGGCATGAAGGATGGGGCCATCCCTGAGTGTGGATATCTCTCTGTGCGTGTCCTGTGCCCATCTGTAGAGGGCTCCCTCAGAGAGTCCAGCTTCAGGGGCAGCCGAGCCCACAACAGCCACATACTTCTATTAGGGGGTAATGACCAGCTCAACAACATGGAAAGGATGAGTGATGGGCCAGGGAGAGGATGGGTGGAAGAAAGTGTTCAACTGATCATCCTCCCCAGGACTGCAGAGGCAGCCTCACTTGGAGTCCAGCCCTGGGTTCCAATCCTGCTTCTGCTATATGGGCAAGTCAGTGAAACTTTCCAGAGCCTCAGTTTCCTCATCTGCCAAATGGGAATGAGGATAACAGTCCCTGTAACATCTGGTATATAGCAGGTGCTTAAAATAGCAGTTGACCTCTGTGAGAAATCTTGTCCACTCTGCGCCAAGCTCCACTGCCAAGTCACATGTCCGTTGAGGCAATGTTGAACAGTGGGAAGAGAAAGAAAGTCAGGCTGAGAATCAGGAGACTGAGTTTGTCACCTGGTCATTAACCTCTCTAAGATGGCAGCTAGGCAACATGAAGTCAAGAGGATCTGAGTTAAAATCTCTCCTCAGACACTTACTTGAGTGACCCTGGGTAAATCACTTAAGCTCTCTGGCCCTCTAAGTTATCCCAGCCTCTAAGAAGAGAGGAGCAGTGTGGGCCTGCACCCCCCCCCCCCCCGGGCTCCTGGGTTAATGTATGTCGAGTGCTTTGCCAGCTAAAGCCTGGTTTAAAAGATGATACAAAAGAGGTGTCAAAATGCAGAGGGTGGGGTTCCCTGCTCATGTGTTTCAGTCGTGTCTGTGTGACCCCATGTGGGGTTCTCTTGGCAGAGACACTGCAGTGGTTTGCTTTTTCTTTCTCCAGCTCATTTTACAGATGAGGAAACTGAGGCAAACAGGGTCAAGGGACTTGCCCAGGAACACAATGCCAATAAGCATCTGAGGTCATATTTCAACTCAGGTTCAAACTCCAGCCCCAATCTCTAGCCACTGCTCCACCGAGCTGTCCTGATGAAATCAAGGGTCTGCACCCAAAGAGTGTAAGGAGGTATTTTCATTCTCCTTGCCTCAGCTAAGCCCCTCGTGGCTGTCTGGGCAAGTGAACATGGCATCAAGGGTCAGCTGCTCCAGTTCCCTGACCCTCATGACTCCTTCCCCCCAGGATGGTAAAGACGAGTAGCACAGAAGGAGAAATTCTGCTTTAGAGTAAAAAGGAGGTGACTTGGAATCCCTTCTCTGCCGCATCTCCCTCTGTGGCCATGGGCAGAATGCTTTCCCGCCTGCCATTGGGGGGGCCTGGCCTCAGTGACACCTCCCAATTCTCATGATCTGTGCTAATGCCAGGAAGGACCCCAGGTTTCCTGCCATAACAGTCTGCTAACACCTGGATCCCTCTGTCTCTCCAGCTGTGCCTTTCTGCTTGCAGAACACAGTGAAACAGAAGGACATTTGCATTCGGCTCAGATGTTTACAAACTGAGAGGCCCCTTTGTCCTAGTGGAGCGACTTTGGACAAGGGTCAGCGTCCTGGATTCGAACTCCAGTTTGCCCCTTAGGAGCTATGTGACCTTGGGTAAGTCACATTCATCCCTGGGCTCCAGGGTCCTCCTTGGTTAAATAGGGGATTAGACTAGAGATCCTCTTGGGGCTCTTCTAGTGCTCATCCTGAAAATTCTTGAGGCCTCAGTCACGCCATCTGCTGCCGAATGCCTCCTGGGGTTGCTGGGAAAGATGGTGATGTCTGTGGAGAATGGCTGCTTGCTTGGATGAGCAAACCCTGGCATGGGGCAGAGGAACGTGTGTCTGATAAAGGGCTCTCAGGGGAAGGCATTGCAGAGCCCCTGGCTGAGTTGTGAATCACCCTCCTGAAGTAGGCATTTATCTTGACAGATAAAGAATAAGGGGATTTGGGCAGGCAGACCCAGCTGAGCTCCTGTGCTGGGCTGCATCGGTCATGGCCATATCTACCCTCCATCCTGATGTCCTCTGATTCTCCCTGCCCTGGCCGCATCTCTCCATCCATCACAAATGGATGCTTGGAGGTGGTTCATTAGTGATGGTGCCAGGAACACACCCTTTGCAGGGACTCTGGATGGTGTGAATACCAAGCCTCCCAGCCTGTGCTCCCTGGCCAGAGTTTGCTATAGACAGAGGTAGCTCGGCCCAATGGATGGAGTTTGGGGATTGGATTTAGGAAGGCCTTGGCTTGGCCCTAGCTCTTGTGAGCTCTGTGACCCTGGGCAGTCACTTCAATCACTATGGATTCACGGTATCCTAGTCCTAGAACTGGGAGGGACCTGAGAGGCTATCTAATGAAACCCCTCTAGAGGCCCAGGAAGGGAAGTGGCTTATCTAAGATCACACAGGCAGTAAGTGGCAGAGGGGGAATTTGACCTCAGGTCCTCTAGTGGCAACATGGAGCCTGGGACATAATGGGAGCTTCATAAATGTTGGTTGGCTTCCCAGTGGTCCAAGGTGTCTCCCATAGTAGAAGAGCATTCGCCTGGGAGTCAGGTGACTGGTGTTGAAATTCCAGCCCCACCCCCTCCCGTCTGTATAACTTTGGAAGGGGCTTTTCCTTTCTCAGGGTCTTAGTTTATTCAACTGCAAAATGATAGAGCTGAATCAGGTGGCCTCTCTTCCAGCTCCAACCACCCTATGATTCAACATCAGGCAGACTGCAATCTGCTTTAGTGGAGGGAAGTCCCACACTGGGAAATCCTCCCACTCATGCAATTACAGACTCTAGTTCTAGAGCTTAGCAGTCCTAACATGAGGGAGGAATGGCATTCATTCCAATCCTTATAAAAAAAAAAAGTCAGCCCATGGCCTCAGAAAACCTGGTTCTCAGAAACTGGGAAGTTTCTGTTCTCTGTTCAGTCTTAGAGGAAAGTGGAAGTGGCAAGGGTGCCATCACTAATCCTGCTTACACTCTGGGGTGATCAGGGAGTCAGAAAGTGTCAGGGTTCCTACAGTCAGCTGCATCCTCATTTTAGGAAGGAGGAAGCTGAAGACTAGAGAGGAGAAGGAGCTTGCCCAGAGGCCCTCAGCAAATGGATGAGTTTATCAGTCCTGAGCAATCAGAAGGACCTGGAGAAGTCACCCAGTCTTAGTGTTAGTGACTTTCATAAGAGGAGGAAACTGAGGCCATTCAATGGGAAAGAACATCCAAAGTCACATGGGCAACAATGAGGAACAGAGCCGAGATCTGAACCCGGGTCTTTTCACTTCAAGTCTAATGTCCTTTTCTAATCTTTACTTCCTTAGGACTAATCAACAAGCATTGATTAAGTGCCTTCTTTGTGCTTGAGAAGGGAATAAGCATTTGTTAACAATATGCCTGTAAATAATATACAATATTATTGCCTACTACATGCCAGGCGCTGGGGATGCAAAAACAAACATGAAACAGTCCCTGCCCTCAAGGCATCTCTATTCTACTCGGGGAGACACGTCAGTTAATAAACATTTATTGAATACCTACTGGTTGCCATCATAGAGATAGCATCATCACAAATGTTCGAAAGGACTATTTGGTCCTGCCTCATGGTAGAGCCTTCTGAGCTCATGTTGGTCTGATCAGCCACAGTGTGACACACTGTAACTTGGCCCTTGGTCCTCTCTGGAAATGAAGGACAACAATGGACCAGGTGCCAAGCAATGTGCTGAAAGCTGAGAGTACAAAGAAGGGGAAAGGACTCTCTTCTCAAGGACTTCACTATCTACTGGGGGGGGGGGGCGGGCGACAGCATGCAACTAATTGTACAAACAATTTATATGTAAGATAAGGTAAACAAGAAAAAAAACACAGGGGGTAGGCACCAGGTAGTATGTAGAACAGAAGTCTGGTTAAAGTGTGAGCCCTATAGCTAGGGAGAAAATGGACCAAATGGCATGGAGGAATGGTCATTATTGTTATAGAAATGTTGGAATTTTGAGAAACATGTTAAGATGTATATGAACTGATGAACAGAGAGTAACGTACCCAAAGACTGTAACAATGTCACAAAGAGATCCCTCTAAGGAAACTGACATCTGAACAAACAGTCCTAAACTGTGATGGCCAACCCACCATCAGTGATATCTGAAACATTGTAGTAACTGAGAAAGGTCTCACAAGATTAGAAAAAGGCAAATGTCCTGATTCAAAAAAAAAAAAGAAAAGAGAGAAATCTGCAGACTATAGTCAAGTGAGCTTGACTTTGATTTCAAGGAAAATTCTTGAAAAGATCATTAAAAAGATGGTTGTTAAACAAATAGAAAGGGAAGTGATAGTTACAACTAACTAACATGGCTTCTGCCCATGCTAGACTAACCCCATTTCCTTTTGGGACAGGATTACTAAATCAGCGTATGAGAATTCTGTGGATGGAGGCCACCTAGATTTTAGCAAAGCTTTTGATACAAAAGCTCATATTCTTCTTTTGGAGAAGATGAAGAATCATAGATTAGAAGATTAGACAATCCAATGGCTGGATGGAGTTCTGGGGGGTCCTTGTTGATGCGGAAACACAGTCGGTTATGTTTGGGGGTAAGGTATAGGGAAACAGCAGTTGTTTTGAAATGGATCTAGGGGTCTTAGTGAATCACAGGCTGCATATAGTTCAGCAGGGTGATGCAGCAACCAAGAAACACAGTGGATCTCGTGGGGGGCAATAACAGAGACTTAATTTTGAGAATAAGGAGGAGATCGTTCCAGGTTACTCTGCTCTCATCAGGCCTGATCTCGTGTGTTGTGATTAGTTCTGGGCACCACAGCTCAAGCTAGAGAGTGTCCAGAGGAGGGCAACAAGAATGGCGGAAGGTGTATAGATAAGAAGACTCAGAGAGAAATGATGGCTGCATTCAAATATGTGGAGGGCTGTCAGGTGGAGTCAATAAACAGTAAGCATTCATTAAGCTCTGCCAGGCACTGTGTTAAGCACGAGAGACACGAAGAAGGACATGAGACAGTTTTTGCCCTCAAGGAGTTTACAACTGAACATGGCAGAGGGCTTAGGCTTGAGTGTTCTTTCCATGGCACCACACTGCCCCTCCTTGTCTTAACCATGGCAGATGGGCTCTAAACATAGCGGCCCATCGAGGCTCTTCTCAGGACGACCAGGGATGCTGGAGTCTGTCCTTGAATGGGACCTCTCTGCCAAACCTTCCCTTGTCACCTTGTCCCTCTGAGGAGGAAAGGTTTGGTGGCTTTTACTGGCTGTTCCAGTTTCTCTATCCTGTGTTGCCCAGTTAGAAACAAGACCCGAAAGTGCCTTTTTAGCCTCCACCAAGGACACTAGAAGAGGAAGGATGAGCCATGCTATGCCTGTCTGGCTACTTCTCCCCAGTGCTGGCCACCTGCCCTCTACAATAGAGCTGACAGGTGGTCAGCCAGTCTGTGCTTATGAACCCCCCCATTCCACTCTGGGACAATTTATCTTGAAGCTAAACCTGGCTTGGGCTTTTTTCAGTCTTCATCCTGGTCCTGCCCTCTGGGCCAAGCAGATAGGGCCTGATCCCTTTTCTACATGGCTGCCCCCGAGATGTGAAGGCAGCTCTCATGTCCCTCCTGAGCCCCCTCTTCTCTAGGCTTAACCTTCTCTGATCCTTCTGAGAAACTAAGGCCTTGGGAGATGAAAAGACTTTCTAACTCTCAGTCACACAGGGAGTTGTGGAAGCCTCTTCAATAAGCATTTATGACTGACTCCTCTAATTGACTTCCCAATGCACCCAGACCCTAACCCTCATTATCCTCAGGCTTTAGGACAAATCTTTGCTTTCTTGTGAAATGATGCTTCGTGTCACTCAATCTGAATTACTCTGCCTAAAGACCCTGGAATGAAGCACCTGGAATGAAGCACTTGGAATGAAGCACCTGGAACACCCCTCCCCTCTGCCCTTGGAAGCACTGAGGGGGTAGGTGAGTAGGCTATGGGGACAGAAAAGCAGCAGTAGCTGTGGCAGCCAATAAAACACCCAAACCAATGAAAACAACAACCAACATCATGTGTATGTAGCACTTTAAGGCCGGGACAGACTTTATATCCATTCTCTCGTGTGAGTCTCAAAATAACTCTGAGCTCAGATCTTCCCTCTCAGACCAACTGTGTGACCCTGCGTAAGTCACTTAACCCCTCAATCTGGGTTTTCCCACCTGTAAGGCAGAGATAAGTAACAGCACCTATCTCCCAGGACATTCCAATTTTATCATTTTGAAACCAAAGCAACTAAAACCAAGAGAGATTTAGGAACAGGCCCAAGGCTACACCAGTAATGGGCAGAAGAGCCAAGCAAGATTCGAACTCAAGCCTCCTGACATCAAATTCAAGGATCTTTGCATACACCAGTCATTTTCTTCATGTTATGAAGAAATAGAGGCATAAAGGGGTCCCTTAGATTGTACAAAGCCACAGAAAGTGTCCGTATCAGACCCTAGCCCAGATCCTCTGTCTTTCCTATTCCATGGCCCCACCAAGAAGAAATGGGATGTACCCCACTGTGTGATTCTGGGGAAGTCAATTCCTAGCCTGGGCCTAGGACATAGGAAATGCTTCCCCCCCCCCCCCCATTCACCTAAGCCATCTTCAGAGCTAGAGTCTGGACCAAAAAGCAGCAGAGACCCTCCAGGTCAAAGGTATGGCGGTAGGTGCATGACCTTGAAAGAACAGAGCTGTATCCTGAGCATCACAGCCCACATTTTTGAAAAGGCGGTTGGAAGCAGTCAGCCATGACATGGAAAGGTGCTACCAGAGGGATCTGGGGGGAGTAAAGCAAGCATGGTTTCTAAAGCATCAAGCTATGCAATAATATAGACTGAGATCACCTGCTTGGAAATGTCTAGACTTTCCCATTCTGTCCAGGACTCTTTTTTTAACCAAAGTTACCACCACCACACTTGTGTGTTTCTAAGGAGCGTTAATGTTGGCCAAGCATCATATGAAAGGGAATTCAGCCCCCTGCCTCTCCAAAAGGCCCCGCATTCAGCATCAGCAAGGTCCAAATGGGCCTTCTTAGGCTATCTAGAGAAGTTTCTCACCTGAGTGCTAGGATTGAGATCCTTATGCCAGGATAAATAAAAGTAGAATAAATTATAATGAAATATAAAGGGCAAATAAAGTTGTTTTTAAACCCTTTTTCTAATGCTGAGGTGGCCAACTTCCCAAAATAACCTTTCCTTCCCCAGATACTTCCAGCTCTCCACCCTCCACTCTCCTACTCCACCCCCAACCAGAAAAGGAAGCCAGCCAGTCCTGTTGAGTTCTTTATCACGCAGATCAAATTAAGAGCAGAATCTCGGAGCCCGGCTGGTGTCCGGGATAATTAGTCACACACAGCTGGACGCTCATCTCCAATGAATGTCACGTTTCCATGAAGCAAGACCGCTAATGCCCAAACAGCTCCCTCTGACATTTCTATCCTGGGTTTGATCGCTCCCATCTTTTGCTCACCAGTCCTTTTCCAGCATTTCCAAGTCAGGTTGGCAGCACAACTTGCATATAAATGCCACGATGATTGAAAATGCCCCCTCCCAAATTCAATAAACTCATAGGAAGCCCTGTAAGCACCCCCCTCCCCATCCACCCGGGCCAGTCTGAGCCAAAGAGCAGCAGAGACCCTTGGGTCAAAGGCATGGTGGCAGGTGGATGACCCTGAAAGAACAGGGCTGAATCCTGGGCATCACAGTTATCTCACAGTGTTTAGAGACTTGTTCCCTTTGATCAAGCTCAGCCTCAATGGGAACTTTCCTGTGGAGAGTTCTGGGTCCTTTGGCTTCTGAAAAAGGGAGACCCCTATCACCAACTTGGAGGGTTGAGGCTGGCAGCTGGAAGACAGTGAGGGCCTTCAAACCCATCACTTGAAGGATGAACAAAGTGGCTCCATTAAATAGTCAATCAATCAACATTTCATAAGCACCTACCTAGCTCTGTGCTAAGGATGTAAAAAAAGCCAACAAATGGACCCTGCCCTCAAGGAGCTCAAAATCTAATGGGGAGGGGCGGCTAGGTGGCGCAGTGAGTAGAGTGCTGGCCCTGGAGTCAGAAGGACCTGAGTTCAGATCTGGCCTCAGACACTTAACGCACACACAAACAAACAAACAAACAAAAAAAAACCTAGCCGTGTGACCTTGGGCAAGTTACTTAACTCCAACTGCCCCCCAAAAAGCAAAAAAAAAAAAAATCTAATGGGGAGATGACAAAATGCAAAGAGAAGCAAACAAGCTATATGCAGGATAAGGAAGTCACTTGCCCTTGGTAGTACATGGTAGAGCCAAGATCTGAACCCAGATCCTCTTGATTCCAAATCCAGGGCCATTTCCTAGCTCCAATTCTGGCTATCAGCAAATGCTGTGCTGGGTAGCCATTAATGATTCTGAGCCACTCGGGTTCAAGATCTCTGACTCCACATGCATGCTGGGAAACTGAAAGATGAGAGAGAGAGAGAGAGAGAGAGACAGAGAGAGAGACAGAGAGAGAGAGAGAGACAGAGACAGAGACAGAGACAGAGAGAGAGAGAGAGAGAGAGAGAGAGAGAGAGAGAGAGACAGAGACAGAGACAGAGACAGAGACAGAGAGACAGAGAGAGACAGAGAGAGAGAGAGAGAGACAGAGAGAGAGAGAGAGAGACAGAGAGAGAGAGAGAGGGAGGCTGGGGGGTCACCCAGCTACTTCCATGGCAGAGCCAAGACTCAGACTCAAATTTGCGGTCTTAGCTTCAAAACCATAATGATTTTGTTGCTGTTTAGTCTTGTCTGACTCTTCATGACCCTATTTGGAGTTCCTTGGCAAAGATACTGGAGTGGTTTGTCATTTCCTTCTTCAGCTCATTTTACAATGAGGAAACTGAGGTAGACAGGATTAAGTGACTAGCTTAGGGTCACCCAGCTAGTATGTGTCTGAATCTGGATTTGAACTCAGGTCCTCCTGACTCTATCCACTGTGTCACTCAGCTGCCCTATTACACTGATGGTCTTAAATTCATCAACTAAGTTTTTCTGACACCTTCCCTGTGAAGAGAGAGACAGAGACAGAGAGACAGAGACAGAGAGACAGAGAGACAGAGACAGAGAGACAGAGACAGAGAGAGAGAGAGACAGAGACAGAGAGACAGAGACAGAGAGACAGAGAGACAGAAAAAGGGAGAGAGAAACAGAATGAGAATCTGAGTTCATTTCTGAATTAACTATATCTAGAAGGTTCTTATTTGGGGTAAAAGGTGTGTAAATATCCTTCTATGTTGAGCCTATCAATCAGCATGTATTTATTAAGCATGTTCTATGTGCTAAGATTTGTGCTAAATGCTAGGGATATAAAGAAGTACAAAAAATGTCCATCATCAAGGAATTTAGGTTTGAATAGAGAAGACATACAGGCAGCATCTGCCATCTGCTTGTCACCCCTGGCACGGACTCCCTCACTCATCCTCTGGCCTGTCCTGCTTACCTCACACCAGCAGGTTTGAAGCCCATGTGACTACATTCAAGCTCTCAGGGATAATCCTTTCCTGTGGGCATACAGTCCCCCTACTCACCACTCTGAAGCCTCACTGGTGTGATTCCTATTTACAGAAAACCAACCACTCACAATGATGACATCATTAGATCTTAGCTATCACCATTTCCTTAACAATAAGGTAAAAGCAATAAAAATCCTAATGTCAAAGGTACTCAACATAAAGAAAATGCCAAAATAATGACTTATAGTCCTCATGTACACTAGGGCCATGTTCTCCTCCCAATGTACCCAGGGCTTTTGGGGCACACACTTCAAGAACTATGACAAGAAGACACGTGGGTGAGGAAAGCCTGTGTGCTCAGGGGAGTTCCTGACTGGACACCACACAATGCCTTTTCTGCTAACTGCTGTTGCTTTGGTCCTTACCCTTCTCCTGTTTGGCAAATCCTCTTCCCTTCTCAAACTGATAAAACAGTGACAAATTCCTTGACTCATCTTTCTTAAAAGGTAGAGTTTTGTTATCATATTGGTCAGAAGCTCCCTTTAAACAGAGAAATGCAAAGCTTATCTAGTTGACTCACTCTGGAGAAATGCAGATAACCCCAGACAACTCTTTACTTACCATAATATATGTTGTCAAATCTAGCTGTGTGACCCTGGGCAAGTCACTTAACCCTGTTTGCCTCAGTTTCCTCATCTGTAAAATGAGCTGGAGAAGGAAATGGCCAACCACTCTGGTATCTTTGCCAAGAAAACTCCAAATGGGGTCACAAAGAATTGGACGAGACTGAAAAATGACTGAACAAAATGTTGCCCAATGACCTGTCCACCAGCTGATCCAGCAGTGAGTGGCAGAACCTGTCCTTCCCCTCTAGTCTTCCCTCCATCTTTTGTTCATCCAGTTGTACAAAGGTCTTTCAGTTTCCTGGCAGGCATG